>CM024614.1:35844331-36528833 GCA_014182575.1 Eucalyptus decipiens
CTTCTCTTAGGATTTTGTCACTGCAGAAGAGGATGCTTACGGGAAGGGATTTAACTATAGACAGGTGTCTCTTCTGCTTTATGTAACTGATAAATTGCTCTTGAATCAAATGTTAATTGCATCAGATTCTGTTTATCTCAAAACAATTCATTGATTACTTTTAGGGCGGTATTTGATCTTAAACTGCTAGTTAAATATATTTTGAATGTATCAAATCATTCTATTACTCTATAATTGATACATAACAAATTTTACTGGTACCCTATCCAACCTTATTTCCAGTTACTAATAGTGGACATAGTCTGCTCTTCCGCGAAGTATATGTAGCTCGAAACTTACTGCCTGTTGATCATCTAATGCCAATTAGCTAGATGACAATTAAAGAGGAATTGCTGATCGTTTTGATTTTCTGGTCAGCTGGCAAGAAGTCATGGAATGTACAGTCTTTCAAATCTTTATTTGGATACTGTTTTTTTTTTTAATAGCTAATAAAGTGGTTTAGCACCACATGCCTTTCGTTAATTTGTGAAATTTGTATGTTAATGAAGTTGGATTCGAAGACTATAATCCAATCTCTATTTTAGACATCACCAGTCATCCAGATAACAGTTGCCTCTTTGTATGTTAAGAATATGAAGTTTGTTTATTTCAGTCTGCTTCTTGTACCTCAAACAGCTTGCTACTCTTATTTGTATGATTCCTCTCTATGTTGGTCCAGTTGTTTGATGACCTAAATTTTTATCTGACAGCATGTTTAACAATATCAACACCAGTTCAGTTGAAGATTTAACTGGGAGAGGTTAGAATAAATTTTGACTTGATTTTCTTTTTGTAAGACTTCTTGGGGAATTATACTATATTAATATTTCTGCTTTTTGAATTTTTGTTCACTCTACAGGGACTGATGATCTTAAACTGAAAAATTAGACACCTCTAGCCCCAACGGAAACGCTTCTGGATGATCCTTTGTGTGTTCTTCTTGCTGTTTGCTTTGGTGCTGTTTTATTTAAATTTTGTTGAGCTTTTTTGTTTCGTGTGTTTATTTGGTTCTGGATATTCTTATTCGGTGTGCCTGAGACCATTTATAGTACAACCCATTGCTGTTTGTTTTTCTGGTAGAACAAATGGATATATCTTGGATAAAACATGGGAAGTTTTATTATCTATTCGCCAATGCCATAGCTTGTTGCCTTTGGACTAATTTCATGAAATTGTGTAAGAGTTGCATTTGACAGTCTTGAGTACACACGTGCATGCACCAAATGCAGTCTTCCTTCTAGTCTCGTCAATGCCATAGCTTGTCGCCTTTGGACTAGTTGCATGAAATTGAGTTAAGAGTTGCACGTAAAAACAGATGCATGCACCATATGCTGTCTTCCTTCTAGTCACATCCTTTCTCCTGTACAAATGGATGTATTACGTGGGTAAACATGTGACTGCATAGCTAGGTAAAAGGTTTTAATCAAGAAAGTAATGATTGCATGAAAGACATACCTACAATGGAGTGAGCTTGAACCATGAGCCTACCGTTTGTACTTAATGTATGATTCTTTTCTTTTGAAGACTCTTGGATCCTCTTGCATCCTCGTAATCCCTGAATTGGGAATGCTTAATGATTTTATTCTTAGATGAGCTTTATAAACCTTGCGTTGTCGAAACTCATCCTGCAAAGAAGCTTTTTTTTTTTTTTCCAATCTCCTGCCTTGTAATGAGGATGCTCATTTTTATTTAATTTGTACAAGAGTTTTGCAAGATCAAAAAGGAGCTTTCTGCTATTTTACTGTTGTTTGGTCATTCTTGTGCCTCCATGTTCATTTCAGGCGCAAGGTTCACATTTTCGTTGGATGAAGAGCTTAAGAGAGCTGCCGCATTCAATGATGTCAAAGATGCACTTGCAGCTAAAATTAGTAGAGAGCGCATTGAGACAGAAGTATGCGTCTATAACATTCCTCTATTGGCTGCTTTATCTCATATAAATGTTTTTTTGGTGGAAGTCTTGTGTATGTGGCCTTTTATCTTTTCTCTCTAACTTCTGTATATGATTTGTATGTTCCGTTTGAATTTTACTTCTCATTGATGAGATGGGATCAATGTTTTTCCCTTCCCCGGTATGGCAGGTTGATCCAATGATATCTAGTAATGAACCAGTTAAAGCTATTGCTTACATCTATGAGTTGCAATTGTTTTGAATTGTCTTCAGTCTACCTCATGGACATGAATCGACATTGCCAGAAGAGTGCAATAGGTTGGTTTGTTGGATTGGGTCCACAACTGACCATTTCTCTGAAGAGTAATTCACGCCTATAATGTTAAAAACTGATGGTTTCGACTCATGGAGTGACAATATATTGGGTGAGAAGTAAACTTTCTTGTAAAAAATATGATTTTGTAATTAAGTGAATGTAAAATCATCAAAAAAATAAATGAGGAATAATAAAAGACCCAAAGATTTCGTGATTCAGTTCGAGTGTCAGTTTTTATACCAACCAATAGGAGAGCTAGTCGCAAAAATCGCTATAATCGAATAATCGAGCCGTAATCACCACTCAACATGCTCATGTGTTTACCATGCCTAAAATAAACCTAAACCATGGTATTAACTAATAAATAATTCATTTTGGATGTGAAAAATTTACAGCACAAATTATACGTTTTGTTCGCGACCAATTAGGAGCTCTCTTGAAAACAGCCGAAAATCAAGGACCTCGTTCGTTCTTGATTTCCTTTCTTTGCGGCACGGCTTTTCAAGATGCCACTGGGTAGCCATCAAATCCACCCCTTTGGTGCGGCCAATTTACAGTACTTTTAAAGTCCAACTCTTGATATGGGTTAAACTTGCATATTGGGTCGGATTTCGCCATGTAAAAAGGTGTATTTTGACTAATGGAAACACATATGCTTTTGAAGGTCTTCATTTCTTATTTAGTTCAATCTAAAAGAGACTTTGCTTTTTGCACCCCAGGAGACGCTGGTTTATTGGTCTTCCTCTCGTTGCCTTCCTCAAAGGAACGAACTTGCAAAAAAGTTCCTCAAGTTGCTGCTTCACCATTCATTTGGCAAGTGCTTAAATAATGTCGGCGGTCTCGACAAGGCACTTTCTTTCTATCCCGAGTGTGCCAGCGATGTCAGTGTCACTCCAAAATGGTGGGACCATTTGCACTGCGCCATGTCTCATTATAAGTTTGTTCTCGCAATCGAGAACACTTGGGCGGAAAGTTACGTGACGGAGAAGCTATTTTATGCTCTGGATGCCGGGGCAGTCCCCATCTATTTCGGTGCCCCCAACGTCATGGACTTTGTCCCTCCGCATTCGATCTTAGACGGGAACAAGTTTAGCTCCATGGAGGAATTGGCAACTTTCGTGAAGTCCCTCGCGAATGATCCGGTGGCGTACGCCGAATACCACGCATGGAGAAGATGTGGTGTATTAGGTAATTATGGAAACACACGTGCGGCAAGTCTCGACACCTTGCCGTGCCGGTTATGTGAGTTCATTAGCAAAAAAGGTGGCAGGAACGCGAGAGCTTTATGAAGAGCTGATTCTTTTTGAACACGTTTTTTTTTTCCTTATCATCCCATTGATCTACGGTGTTTTATAAGTTTAGTCCATGGACATTGACACATATAAAGAGAGATGGATATACGAGGAGACGGTAGATTAGACATTGATGTAAACAGGCCGCTAACAAAGTCATATTAATGAATACAAAGTCGTCATGATCTTTGTGTATGGACTTCTCTCCAATCCTGTGAAAAGGCTTAGGATGGATTTAGGAGTCTTCATGTGACCCGTATGTGGTGAGAGTCGCACGGATGGTAATAAGAGGGGTTTGAGCCGTATGTAGTGACGGTCGCACTGAGGGGGGTTTCTAGCCGTATGCGGTGAGAGTTGCGCGGACGGTAAAGATGGGAGTTCACGTTTATGTGGAGATGTATTCTGTTCTCTCAATGGGTTGTACATTCATATCATGTACATCTACTTTTATGGGTTGATGGTGTGAAACAATTGAGAGAATTCCATCTTTTACTGGGCCCATTTTTCCACTAAACAAATATTATTAATTATTTCGAGTGCATTTTTAGTACTCCACTTAAGTTTTTAAAGTTTACCTAGAAATTAAAAGGTTCAAAGAGGAACGTTGTTTATATTACACTACCGAAGCTTATTGCTATTTATTTCTTGTTGACTTAGGCCTTATTTGTTTAGGATCAAGTAAAGAGTAATAAATACTTTATTTTAATATTTCCATCAAATTTAAAATATTATCCAATTCTTTTTGAAAAAACTATGAAACAAATTGTATGTGAATCTAGGTGTAATATATTACTTGTTGTGAAAGTTTTATATTTTTGGAGATAAAAACATTTAAAACACATTAACCGCAAAATTTAAATTATGCAAGAGGTAAAAAAGGTGAAAGGTCTATTTAGACACGCCCTTATGCGAGATCTTTCTTATAAGTGCTCTCATTTATTGGAGTAGGATCTACAGTAACAATTAGATGCTTAATATATGCTACTCCAAGTATTATTATCGAACCTTATTGAAAGTTGTTGAGAAATAGTAAAAACAACTTTTTTTTAGGGTTTTAGGACTTTTACTCTATTCTCTTGAGAAGTTGTTGCCTTGTCGGTAGACAACACTTGCATACATCTAATTGATATGAATACAAGATAATAGCACAAATGGACTCTTAACTTTGGTCAAATATGAAATGTTGTCAATAAACTTTTAATTTGTACAATGTGGTCTTTGAATTTTGATTCAATAATACAATGTTGTCCCAAACTTTTAATTTGTTTAATGTGGTTTCTGAACTATTGGTAAATGTTTAAATGCAATTTCTAGACTATATGAAAATGTCAAAATATTCAAAGACCATATTGAACATTAGACCGTAGTGTAGAAACCACACTAAATAAATTAAAAGATCAAGGATGTCATTACACATTAGATCAAAGTTTGGAGATCACATTAAATAAATTATAAAATTGTGCATTGACCAAAAGTTCCATGACATTTGTGTCATTTTCCTTTATGAATATCGTGAAATTCTTATTACACTATAGATGGTTACTATCATGAGAGATCATCCCTTTTTTTTGGGAACAAGATGAAATGACCCGGTAGGCATCTACTTGTTCTTTTTTTTTTTTTTTTTTTTTTGTCTCTTCTCCTCTTTTTCTAAGGAAGATCCGATTTGCCAAATGTTAATTCACCAAATCAATAGCTCTTCCCTTTCTTAAGTAGAATATCTTTCAAGACATGTTATTCACATTTCATTTGATGGTAAGAGGGAATTGAAAGTTATGTAGTGGTCTTCCTTTGGGTTCACAACTGACCCATTTTCAAAGAGCAATTCACACGAGACAAAAAGATGTGCAATAGGCATCCACATGTTATTTCTTCATCTTTTCTCTTGTTTTTCTAGAGCAAGATCTTATTTACCATCTATCAATCCACTGAATTGATAGCTCTTCCCTTTCTTGAGTAGAAGACCTTTCAAGATGGGTTATTCACATTTCATTTGATGGTAAGAGGGAATTGAAAGCTAAGCAATGTCTTCTTTTGGGTTCCCAACCGACCATTTCTTGAAGTGCAATTGACATGAGTCAAAAGACCCGTGGTAGGCATCCGCCCATTCTTTCTTCATCTCTTCTCTTCTTTTTCTAAAGCAAGATATGATTTGCCATTTGTTAATCCAAATCGATAGCTCTTCGCTTTTCCTGAGCAGTTCCTTTGAGTTCACAACTGACCCTTTCTCAAAAAGCAATTCACACCTATAATGTTGAAAACCGATTGTTTAGGACCCATGAAGTGACTATATATTATATAAGAAGTAAACCTTGTTGTAAAATTAATCAATGTGGAAGCTAATCAAGATCTTGCTGTTAAGTCATTGCGCAATCACCGTAGAAATATATGAGGAATAATAAAGGACCCTAATTTATGTGGATCGAAAGTGAAATCAAAGAAGAAATAAATGAGAAACAATAAAGGACCCCAAAGATTTACGTGAATTGAATGCAAAGTCAATGAAGAAATATATGAGGAACAATAAAGGACCCCGAAAATTCACTCGATTCATTCTTTGTGTCAGTAGCTACATTCACGAGGAGAGCCAATAGCAAAAATCTACTATAATTGGAGAATCGGAGTTACAATTGCTTAACTTGCTTGAGCGTTTCGCATGTCTAAATTAAAGCCAAACCTGGGGTATTAACAAATAAACAACTCATTTTAGATGTAAATAATTCAAAGCATAAATATTAACAAATAAACAACTCATTTTAGATGTAATTAATTCAAAGATAAATTACACGCTTTGATCGCGACCAAATAGGAGCTCTCTTTGAAGCAGCCGAAAATCAAGGACCTCATTTGCTCTTGATTTCCTTTCTTCACGGCAGGGCTTTCCAGTTGTTGTGAATATAAAATTAGATAAGTATGTGAATGCCCATTTCTTTGGTTTGGCCAATTTGCAGTACTTTTAGAGTCCGACTCTTGGTCTTGGTCTTGGTTAAACTTGCAAATTTGTCCAATCGGGTTGGGTTTCGCCGTGTAAGAGGGTCTCTTTTTATCAATGGAAAGGCATCTGCTTTTGAAGGTCTTCATTTCTTAATCAATTCAATCCGGAAGAGACTTAGCTTGCAACTTGTTAGGACATAGAACCCAGTCACGACTGGAAAAGCATATGGTGATTATGTTACTATTTTTCTATGCCCAACTCCCAGTATGGATGAGTTCAAAATAAAGATTTCTCTCTCTATTTTTTTTTTTTTTTTCGGTCGAGTGCTTCTTGTGAACCATAGCAATCCAGCGTAAAGGTGTTTTTTTGTAAAGAAGGTGTCTTTTAGAGTCCAAATCTTGGTCTTGGTCTTGGTTAAACTTGCAAATTTATCCAATCAGGTTGGGTTTTGCTGTGTAATCAATGGAAACACATATGCCTTTTAAGGTCTTCATTTCTTATTCCATGCAATTTGGAAGAGACTTTGCTTTCAACTTGTTAGGACACAGAATCCAGTCACAATTTAAAAAGCATATGAAATATGTTCCGATTTTTCTATGCCCGACTCCCAGTATGGATACTGTTCAAAATAAAGATTTATCTTTTTTTTTTTTTTTGGTTTTCGAGTGCTACTCGTCGTGAACCTCCAGTCCAGCGTAAAGACTTTTTCATCAGGTTGTTTTTTTTTTTTTTTGATTATTCAAAATTATTATTATTATTATTGATTTAAGAATGCTACTTTCTTTTTTTGACACATGGACATTGCAATGAAGCTTGAAATAAGCCAAATAAGCAAATGGAAGCCGTCCCTTGAAGCTTGTTTTCGTTCGGTTCAGCTCCAATTTTGCACAATTGGAGCTTACCAATTTTCTTGGAAATACTCAATCATATCCTATTTTCATGTAATGCGGTGGCCGTTCTAGCTCTTTTTACTCTGCTTCGGTCCATAAAAACCATCAGGCCTCATCTTTGTGCCTGCTAAACTCTTTTTTGATCCCATCCATCTATATGTGCATATATGATTGAAATACTGATATGTGACCCTAGACAAAGAGAATAGGCGGTTCTAGCTATTGCAAATCGTTTTTCCCTATTGCTTTCGACTCTTTTCTCATGAAATCTTTGACTTTTTTTTTTTTTTTTTAAAATTACTTTGCCATGTTGTCATATTTAGGTCACCCCAATAAAAGGAGAGAAGAAATTGCCCTGCTGTCTAGACATTTGTTGTGGAATAGGAAACAGTTATTCGTGAAATCCTCAAGTTTAACTGCATTAATTTCTGTGGCAGATTGTTTTTATTCCTAGTCGGATGGTTCATGCTTTTACATTTATAGATTCTTCATGCCCCATTTGTGTCACTGTTTGTCTTGATCGTTTTTGGTTGCTGGTAATAATCACTCTACTTAAATTATTTCACTGGCAGTAGTCTTCCTTTGGCTTCGCAACTAACCCTTTCTCAAAGAACAATTCACACGAGACGAAAGATTCGCGGTAGACATCCACTTGTTATTTCTTCATCTCCTCTTCTTTTTCTAAAGCAAGATCCGATCTGCCATGTGTTATCGATAACTCATCCCTTTCTTGAGTTGAAGACCTTTCAAGACGGGTTATTCACACATTTGATGGTCAGAGGGAAATGAAAGTTAAGCAATGGTCTTCCGATGGGTTCACCACTCACCCTTTCTTAAAGAGCAAATCACATGAGACGAAAGACCGCAATAGGCATCCACCATTTCATTTGAATTGCCATCTGTTAATTACCCAAATCGATAGCTCTTCATTTCATGAGTACTTCCTTGAAGTGAAGAAGATCGCATCATAGGTTGAGCAACAACCCTGTATGCGACATGGATATATGAGGAGATGGTAGATTAGACATGGATGTAAACAGGCCACTAACAAAATCATCATATGAATAAATACAAAGTCGTTATGGAGTGAAGCTAGATTGCACTGATCAGTTGTTGCCGTAATTGCTTTGTCATTTTCAAGTTGATTCTATCCTTTCGGGTAGCTTAAAACTCAAACTCATATGATTGAGGATTGGAGAGGAGACATGGAAGAAATGGCTTGGGAAGGATTTAGGAGTCCATGTATGAGCAGTAAGCGGTGTGCGGTGAGAGCCATACGGACAGTAATGAGAGGGGTTCGCGTCAATGTGGAGATGCATTGTGTTCTCCTTAAAGGGTTGTATGATCATATCATGTAAATATGCTTTTATGGTTTGATGGTGCGAAATAATTGAGAGGATTTCATTTCTATTGGGCCCATGTTTTTATACTAAGCAGTGGTCTTCTTTTGGGTCCACAATTGACCCTTACTCAAAGAGCAATTCACTCCTATAATGTTGAAAATTGATGGTTTAGGACCCATGAAGTGCCAATATATCAGATGAGAAGTAAACCTTTGTTGTAAAATTAAAGAACGCAAAAGCTAATAAGGATCTTACAATTAAGTCAATGCGAAATCACCGAACAAATAAATGAGGAATAATAAAGAACCTCAAAGATTTACATAATTCAATGTAAGTGTCGGTACCTACATTCATAAGAAGTGCCAATAGTAAAATGTATTATAATTAGAAAATCAAATTTACAAGTTTTTCAACACGCTGGAGTATTTCCCATGTATAAATTAAACCCAAACTCAAGGAATTTATAAATAAACAACTTATTTTGGATGTAAAAAACTCAAAGCACAAATTACACGTTTGACCGTGATCAAATAGGAGCTCTCTTTGAAATGGCCAAAAATCAAGGACCTTGTCCATTTTTGATTTCCTTTCTTCACGGCATGGCTTTCCAATTGCTGTGAATATAAAATTAGACAAGTGTGTGTATGCCTTTTCCTTTGGTTCAGCCAATTTATAGTACTTTTGAAGTCTAACTCTTGGTTTGGGTTAAACTTGCATATGTATCCAATCGAGTGGGGTTTCACCGTGTAAGAAGGTGTCTTGATCAATGGAAAAACATATGCTTTTGAAGGTCTTCATTTTTTATTTAGTTCAATCTGGAGGAGACTTCACTTGCAGCTTGTTAGGACACAGAACCCACTCACAATGGAGAAGCATATGGCAATTATGTTCCTGTTTTTCTATACCCAGCTCATATTATGGACGAGTTCAGCGATGCAAACCAATTGAACGGATCGGCTCGCTTTAATCTACTTTAGAGACAGTGTAGATGAGGATCCGCTCGGAGTCTTGAGCTTATGGAATGACTCTTCTCATCACTGTGAGTGGCCAGGTATTGAATGTGGTGGATGGCATCCTGAAAGGGTTGTGTCCCTCAACCTTAGGTCAAAAGGCTTGGGTGGTCTTCTATCGCCTCATGTCGGAAACCTCTCTTTCCTGAAAAGCCTCATTCTACGGAACAACAGCTTTCGTGGCGAAATTCCGCAAAGCATTGGCCACTTATTTCGCCTTCACCGTCTCATTCTTAGGGACAACTCTTTCGGCAAAGAAATGCCCACCAATCTTTCTCAATGCTCAAATCTTAAGAATTTGAATCTCATCAACAACCAACTTGTGGGCAAAGTTCCCGATGAGCTAGGCTCTTTGTCAAAGCTTCACCACCTAGGTTTGGCTATAAACAATTTTATAGGATCTATTCCTCATTCTATTGGAAATCTCTCCCAACTTTTCACTATTTCCATTACGGCAAATGTGTTGCAAGGAGAGATCCCAAGACATTGTCCAAGCTTCGTGGTTTGCGGTTTCTTCAACTGGCATTTAACCAACTCACCGGTGAGATCCCTCCAACAATCTTCAACATGTCCAGCATTATCTATTTCAGTGTCAGAGGCAATCAATTGAGAGGGAACATTCCCCCTTATATCGGTGATACTCTTCCTTCTCTCATGCATCTTAATTTTTTCTAGTAATTGTTTATTGGCATTATACCTCCATCCTTATCAAATGCCTCCAAACTTCAGTACATCTCACTTTAAAATAACAATTTTTCATGGACCAATGCCTGCAAATCTTGGAAGGCTAAAAGCTCTTGAAAGGATCTACTTTTCTTTTAACCCGTTGCAAGATGACTTTAGTTTCATTACCTCATTGACTAATTGTTCAAGGATGAGAGCTATTGAGGTGAACCACAATTTTCTTGAAGGTCTATTGCCAGATTCCATAGGCAATCTTTCTAACAGCATTATATATATTGATATGTCGTCCAACATATTGTATGGAGCCATTCCTCTAGGTATTGGCAATCTCTTCAACCTGTTCTATCTTGACTTATCAAACAATTCGCTTGGCGGTCGTGTTCCTTCTTGCATCGGAGCACTCCATAACTTGCGGGGATTGTGCTTAAGCAATAACATGCTAACGGGAGAGATCCCATCATCAATCGGCAATTTGACGTTATTGAGTTTCCTTTACTTATCATTCAACGACTTCTACAGGGAAATACCACAGAGCCTTGGTTACTATAGGCAACTAACTGAGCTTGGGCTTTCGAACAATAATCTGAGTGGTTCAATCCCAAGGGAGGTTCTTAGTCTTTCTACCATTTCGACTATCTTTAGCTTGGTGCATAACCAGTTGAGTGGATCTCTTCCGTCTCAAGTTGGGTCCTTGGCCAATCTAGTCGAACTGGATCTATCTTACAATAAGTTGACGGGACTAATTTCTAGCTCCATTGGCAAGTGCTTGCTATTGGAGCGGCTTAGCTTAGCAGTCAATTCCTTTCATGGTAAAATTCCTCCGGCTTTAGGCACGTTACGGGGCTTGCAAGAGTTGGATGTTTCCCATAACAACTTCTCTGGTGAAATCCCGAGCTTTCTCGCTCAATTTACGGATCTAAAGTACTTGAATCTATCTTCAAACAAGCTCGAAGGAGAAGTTCCAAAGCAAGGAGTATTTCTCAATGCTAGTGCAATATCTGTCTTTGAGAATAGGAATCTTTGTGGAGGTATTGTAGAACTAAACCTTCCTTCTTGCAAAGCAAATACCTCTAAACCAATTTGGACCAAAAAAGGTATAGTAATCGCCACAATGGCAGCCATCTTGTCAGGCTTCATTCTATGTCTTTGCTTGTCTATAATTTGGTTTTGGAGAAAGAAGTCAAAAGAAAATATCTCTTCACCTGAATTGCTGTTTGAACACCAATTTTTGAGGGTCTCTTATGGGGAACTCTTTAAAGCCACAGACGGATTCTCTAAGAACAATGTGATTGGTAAAGGGAGATATGGTACTGTCTATAAAGGAACTACACGGGAAGGTGGCTGGGTGGCGGTTAAAGTGCTCAACTTGGGCCACAAAAGTGCTTCAAAGAGCTTCGTCTCGGAATGTCAAACCTTAGGGGCCATAAGACACCGAAATCTCGTGAAGATATTGAACGTGTGCTCAAGCATGGACTATCACGGCAATGATTTTAAAGCTCTATTATATGAATACATGGTTAATGGGAGCTTAGAGAATTGGATACACCAGGGAAACCAAGAAGATGTTGAGCATGAACATGAACATGGAAAACCAAGACATTTGGGACTAATGCAAAGGTTAGACATTGCCATTGACATAGCTTCCGCGATCGAATATCTTCACGAGGATTGTAGCCCAAAGATTGTACACGGAGATCTGAAGCCGAGTAATGTCCTTTTGGACAACGAGATGATGGGGCGAGTTGGGGATTTCGGGTTGGCAAAGATCAGCTCCGCCTTGACAATAGAAGCCATGGACATTGACAACCGTAGCAACTCAGTTGCAGTGAGGGGTTTTGTAGGCTATGTCCCTCCGGGTAAGTAAATTTTCTCATTAATTGTCTAAGTTTTATCTGCGTTGGCCTTGAGATGAAATTTGGATTTTCATTGCATATTGCTTGATGTGCACTATTTTAGAGTATGGCACGGGAGACATGGTATCAACACAAGGCGATGTGTACAGTTTCGGCATTCTTTTATTGGAAATGTTCACTGGAAGGAGACCCACGGAAGAGGCTTTCAAGGACCATTTGAATCTCCACACCTTTGTCAAGGTAAATCTGCCAGATCGAGTGATGGAGATCGTGGACTCGACCATTTTTAATGGAGAAAATGAGGATGACATTGAAAGGATGAGAGACATCACCTTCATCCTAGGGATTGGAGTTGTGTGTTCAATAGAGTCGCCTCGAGATCGGATGGACATGGCCAAAGCACTCAAGGAACTGCATAAGATCAGGGCTAGTTATAGAGCCGAGCAGAGGTCTGGTTGAAGCAAGTTCAGCATGCAAGCACTTACGCTACTTCAATGTCTTAGGATTTATTTAGCTTTGAACGAGAAAAATTCAGATGGTTCGATTTAAGTACTCCATCTCCATCTCTTTCTCCCCCCTTCTCTACGATCTCACTATTTTCTTTATCTGGATTTTCTGTTTCTAATTTTTCCTCTAGAAGTTCTCTAATTTTTCCTATTAATCTTAAGTATTTTAACATTAGACAATGTGAGTACCCACGTGCCTTTCGTCACAAAAAGAGAGTTTTAATTGACGATTGATGCGGATGATCTCATACCATCATTATCACAATATTATCAAATTATTTTGAGATTCCGTCAGAATTGATGAAATTAAAATTGACTATGTAATTTTGCTTATATGCTTAGGTAAATAGTTTTCTCATTAGATTACTTCCTTTCCTTCACATATTGCTCTAATTCCTATTAATATTAAGACATTATTTCCTCAATCTGATGAAATTTCTAAATATTTTAATAATATCATAATATCTCCCCTAAAACTCAAGATTGTTCTAAGGAAATCAACTGAAGTTTGGAAATTAGAAAACCATGCAAGAAAAGGAGACTTTGTAAGATCATACCCTGTCTGAACATCAGAATGAACACGGACAAGTTCAACAGTTCCTCGAGAAATATGTTGTCGAGTAAAGTAACGGTTGTTCTCAATATTCGAATCCACAAATGAGGGAGACTCGAGCCAAAGGCGTGGTGGTAAGTCTGTGGGAACTTACTGGAGCTCCGAAGAACCTGAGTTGGGTTATCTTTAGAAGGAACTCAATATCGAGATTAATAAAATAAGATATGGAAGTTGAAGAAAGGGCGTGTTCTTAAAAAAGAACATGACCAGAGACTTGAAGGTGATTAGAGAGAGGATTCCAACATCTATTCCCTCTTGTTCGATACTAGGTCCAAGGAAACAGCAAAGTCGTGCACGCTGGCTCAAGTTCGGTGCATTCCCGAGGTCGAAGAAGGGAAAAGCACGCGCAACGAATAAGTTGGAGAGGAGTATAACTTAGGGGGAGTGTTGTGCAAGAGTTTGAAAGGAGATTTGTTCTACAAAACCGGTGAAGGAAGATGGTTGATGGTGTACACGGCAGTGAAGGCAGCTTCACCCCAAAAATTGTTTATGACAAGATGCCGACACATGCATAACACGACGAGAATCTAACTTGTCTACTTTTGTACAAAATGGTGTATGCTTATTTCAGGCCGGTAGCATAGTATAAATTAAAATTGCCATGCCAGCATGCTTTATCAAGATCGACATGAATTTATAAACCGAGTTGACATAATAAGACCCTTGTTAAATTAAACTAAATGGAGACTCGGGTAATTGTGCAGAATTAATATGCTGATAAATAATCAAATATGTTAATTCAGAAAAATTTTGGCAAATTATATAGATAAGAGTGTTAACAAAAATTGGTAACTTTGAATCTTTATAGTCATCGAACAATACATGGAACTATGTATAGAGACAAAAACATGCTTCAATAATAACTTTCTAATGAATAACTTTTCATCAGACCTTGAAGAAAGTTAAAAAGGAAAATTAGAAAGAATAAGTTAGAAAACTAGCAATCAATTTATCTTTTTCAACATTGTAAAGAGTTAGATCAAATTAAAAAAAAGAGAACCGTTGATAATTTATATAATTTATGTAATGGGGAAAATACCTGTAGAAATCAAATAAGAAATTACTATCAGAATTAACAAAATTAAGCTATGCCATTTTAACTCCATAATCCTCTAATACTGGCATTAAATTGAATTAAATGACTCTTTAGAAGTTACAAGTACATGCACGCATAATATACAAAAATATGCGACAGTTTTCTCTATTTGTTTTCAAATGATTTAGAGATGGATAGATGCATTATTTCAACGTATATTTATAGATTTATAAATGCAGAAAAAATATAAAGTAGAGGTGTAATCTTGTAAAAGGTAATGAATTATGTCAATGCAAATTAATTGTAAATGGTAATTCATATTGTAGGTTAATAGGAGAAGTAAAAGTAAAGTCAAAGAGATTATTAAATTTCGTCAAGGTTGATTTTGGTGGGTAGGCTATTTTTATTTTTTATTTGTACAATGGGAAGATGGTCATTCTAACAATATAAAATCTCAGGGGATACACTTAGATGTTAAAAATGGGAGAAGTCACTTGTACAATTTAAATAAGTTGAAGAACTAAAAATGAGAGTATTAATTTTAGGATTACTATCACGAAAAGGTGTCAGTCGCCGTATTTTCTTTCAATTTTTTCATGTCCGGATCTGTGAGTAGGAGGCTCGGTGGTCGTTAAATATATAAAATTGATCCTTAGCATCATACAGTGCACTCGTGAAAAATTGAAACTTTGATTGGGCTTATTAGAGTTGCCTCGCTTTAAGAGGCGTTTGAGGCGCGAAACCTGACTAAAACAGCAGGGCTCTGGAGTCGCAAATCGATGTCGACGAATTCGCCGGTGGTGCGAGCGAAGGCGATGATCGGTTTGACTGAGAAGGAGAAGATGATCTTTGATCGGCTTCTCGCCACCGTTCGCCAATTTGGTCTCTCTACCCAGCTGCGGGTCGCTGGCGGCTAGGTTCGTGATAACGTTGGTAAATTTGCAAGCGCAGTAGAGTGTTCGCTTCGATGTGCGTTTAAGTTCGTTTGCGGTAGTAATTGTGCATAAGCATGTTGTTTTGTGCTTCTTTTGAGATATTTTTCTCCGATTACATGTTTAGTTATATCCAGTTCAAGTTCTTGCTTTTCCCTCCCTATAAGACGTGTATTGTCTTTGTTTGACTGGGATTTTTGTTCCTTCGGTGTGTGAATTTTGAAAATTGCAGTTTAGGAGCATCAACTAATCGAGGTCTTTATCGTTGCGGTTCTATTGTTTGTGAAGGTGCTGGGATTGAGACTGCATTCTTTTGAATAGATTTAGTATTACAAGTTACAACAGCAATGTGAAACTTCATAATTTTGAAGGCTGTTTTTGGGAAAAATAGGCATCTGCTAGTTTTTCTGGCAATTGCCTTGGCAGTCGGCACTACTAGCCAGTGAAGTAAGATGTTTTCCTAATCCACTTGAAAGATACCAAATACAAACGAAAAACAAGAAGATGCACTCTCTCAAAAAGTCTACGATAGCCTATTTTCCATGATTACTTGCCACTTTTGGTGGTTTATTACTCTCAGCCGCTGCCATCTTGAGCCAGTTGGGTTCCCTTATACGTCACGTAATATTAGTGACTGACATTTAGACAGTTGAATTTACTTCTATGAAGAGTGAGCGTTTCCTTGGCACTGCATGTATGAGTTACTCTCTTATGTATATGCACACATTCACATTATATATGCTACTGATTACTAAATTTGCATCCCCATATCATCCCTATAACCTGTTATTGGGTAGTGATGCCCCTTTGCTACAGCCCTCAATAAATAGGACCTTTCCCAACCTTCAACAAGGTGCCAGGGTAATTACTTGAGTAGAGAATGATTATATGTTCCGAGAAAGCCCCCAGGATGCTTTCAAACTGTTATGAATGATTTAATGTCTGTCATTTTTAGCATAATTTTTCGCTCAGAATCATTTGTCACATTCAAGCTGGAATCATTTGAAGAGAGAGGATTCAATTATTATACTCGAATCGATGTGAATGACATTGTGAAAAATGGTGAATTTATTGTGTTAAACCTATTCTTTGAAGAAGATGATGAGCAAACTCACGTCATCTCATCTTTACAGCTTCTAGCTTCTAGGGAAAGAGTGTTGTGATATCGATATTGCACTTGATGATGTGTTCAGTAGTACATTTGTGGATAAGGTTACCTAATATTTGGCGTCGACAGGGGAAGAGGCACAAGGTCTGGTTGTTATCCCTAGGTACATTGAGTTTTGTACTTGACTTTTGCCTTCAAATATTAGCTCTCCATATTTTAATGTGTGAATGTATGATTTGACTTGAAGTTTATGTGTGAGTGTTGGTCAATTATTTATTCTGCACCGGAAGTTTATAATGTGAGCGGGTGGTTATTTGTTTATTGTGCTTTCCATTTCTTACATGGTGATTTCCTTGTCACTGAAAAAAAAGAAGAAAAAAAGAGAGACTGGAAAGGAGTGTTCACTAGAGTATAAAACAAAGAGGAATAGGTCCACAATACCTAGTCAAATAACTAAGACCTTGGGATCAAGCAATGCTAGCTAAGTGTGAAGGAAGAGGATTAAAAGAGAGTTTTGAAGGCATAGAGATTGCTCTTTTGAAGATGCGAGACTCTTGATTCTTCACGATTAGCTGTTTCTTTTACTTCACAATATTTGAAGTGCTAGACATTTATATTCAGTGGATTCTACATCTTGAATGCGATCTATGTGTTAGGGTTGGCACGCATGTGGTTTAGGTCGTGCGAGACCTTTGTTGCTTTTAGCAAGTTTCACTGGAAACAATCCATTTCTATCCGTGTGGTCACACTGCTTTTCACTGACCTCAAAACTCAATCCAAAAACTATTAAGTAAATCAAATAAGTCAAAGAAGGGTTCCGATTGCCTATCTCGTGCATATCTTACAAACTCTATATCCCTCCAAAGAAAGACTGTCGTTACCTCATGTTTAGTAAAGCAGTTTCCCAAGAGATAAAGCCTTTCCGGAGGGAATCGACACTTGCAAAATCTTTTTTCATATCGAGATTAATTGGGCCTCTTACATTTATTTCTCCATGGGCTTCAAAATATGATTAAGTGAAGAACCAATGGTTCGCTTTAAGTGGAATATGGAGTGTATGCAGGATGAAGTATGTACTTTTGAGAATACCCCTTTCCTGCTCCATTTTTTGCCCCTTGACTTTTTTTTTTGTTTTTTTGGTCTTATTATCTGGTAGGTCTACTGTCTTCATGAGCTCTGTGGAAGGGCTTTTCTTTTTGGTCTCCTGTAATTCTCTCTTAACTTGTTTTTGTATGTTAGTCATGCAATATGGTTTTGTCGGCGTAGTTGAATTTGGAACTTCTTATACATGAATATTTGCTCATATTGTTTGATTGAATTAGGTTGTGGTATATTATTGTGGCAGATGCTGTCTCCATTCTGAATGGGTATTTTGCAGCAAATCAAACCAGTCGAAACATCTGGAAACAGCGAGGATGCGCCTCTATGATATATACATAGATTTTGTTAACTTAAGGTCTGAAAAGTACAGTGGGAATAGCCACTTTCCCGCCCAGATGTTATGCAGTAGTACAGCTGTCGATTCATCTGTCATACGTTTTCTTTCCACCTGTATCTTATTATCTTGTTTAGTCAGGGCTTACTAGACGGCATCATTGCCAGTAAATAGCAAAAATAGTGTTTAGCTCTTTCGTGAACTTTATTTTTAGGGAAGAAAGACGAGCAAATTATTTAGGTTGTATCAACAGGACAGCCGCTTGCATGCTTCATGGTGGTACTCATACTTAAGGAATGCAAGTGTACAAATGACAAGAATGTAGCTCATAATCAACAGTAAAGTGACTTGAACTCTGACGATCACATGTCTATTCTTGAACAGTCTTGGTCCAGGAATTTTCTTCTAAACTGTATTTCTTTCTTCTGCTAATTCACTTGAGAGACTTGTTGAACAAACATTGTTTCCTTGTAAGTGTCGAGTATGTCATCATAGATAAGAGGGCCTAAAATCATCATGAAAGCTAAATGCAATGAGCTCACGGCCTTTTACATTTTGTGTCCATGGCCATTCATTTGTGACATTAGCACAGTGTTTTCTTTTAGATTGTCAATGCTTGGAGCAAATTTTTGTCTATCTATTGCTTTGTCCTCTCTCTCCATGCACTGGTGCTTCTGATGTGATTGCGCTCTTGTTCAGCTATCTATGACCCAAAAATCTTGCTAGTTTCTTGGTTGTTACTTTTGTGAATGGTCGTTCAATTTGACTTCTCTTACAGGATTTTGGCACTGCAGAAGAGGATGCTTACGGGAAGGGATTTAACTATAGACAGGTATCTCTTCTGCTTTATGTAACTGATAAATTGCTCTTGAATCAAAATGTTAATTGCATCAGATTCTGTTTATCTCAAAACAATTCATTGATTACTTTTAGGCGGTATTTGATCTTAAAACTGCTAGTTAAATATATTTTGAATGTATCAAATCATTCTATTACTCTATAATTGATACATAACAAATTTTACTGTTACCCTATCCAACCTTATTTCCAGTTACTAATAGTGGACATAGTCTGCTCTTCCGCGAAGTATATGTAGCTCGAAACTTACTGCCTGTTGATCATCTAATTAGGAGCTCTCTTTAAAACAGCCGAAAATCAAGGACCTCGTTCGTTCTTGATTTCCTTTCTTTGTGGCATGGCTTTCCAAGATGCCATTGGGTAGCCATCAAATCCTCCCCTTTGGTGCGGCCAATTTGCAGTACTTTTAAAGTCCAACTCTTGGTTTGGGTTAAACTTGCGTATCGGGCTGGATTTCGCCGTGTAAAAAGGTGTATTTTGACTAATGGAAACGCATATGCTTTTGAAGGTCTTCATTTCTTATTTAGTTCAATCTAAAAGAGACTTTGCTTTTTGCACCCCAGGACACGCTGGTTTATTGGTCTTCCTCTCGTTGCCTTCCTCAAAGGAACGAACTTGCAAAAAAGTTCCTCAAGTTGCTGCTTCACCATTCATTTGGCAAGTGCTTAAATAATGTCGGCGGTCTCGACAAGGCACTTTCTTTCTATCCCGAGTGTGCCAACAATGTCAGTGTCACTCCAAAATGGTGGGACCATTTGCACTGCGCCATGTCTCATTATAAGTTTGTTCTCGCAATCGAGAACACTTGGACGGAAAGTTACGTGACGGAGAAGCTATTTTATGCTCTGGATGCCGGGCAGTCCCCATCTATTTCGGTGCCCCCAACGTCATGGACTTTGTCCCTCCGCATTCGATCATAGACGGGAACAAGTTTAGCTCCATGGAGGAATTGGCAACTTTCGTGAAGTCCCTCGCGAATGATCCGGTGGCGTATGCCGAATACCACGCATGGAGACGATGTGGTGTATTAGGTAATTGTGGAAACACACGTGCGGCAAGTCTCGACACCTTGCCGTGCCGGTTATGTGAGTTCATTAGCAAAAAAGGTGGCAGGAACGCGAGAGCTTTATGAAGAGCTGATTCTTTTTGAACACCCTTTTTTTTCCCTTATCATCCCATTGATGTGCGGTGTTTGATAAGTTTAGTCCATGGACATTGACATATATAAAGAGAGATGGATATATGAGGAGACGGTAGATTAGACATTGATGTAAACAGGCCACTAACAAAGTCATATTAATGAATACAAAGTCGTCATGATCTTTGTGTTTGGACTTCTCTTCAATCTTGTGAAAAAGGCTTAGGATGGATTTAGGAGTCTTCATGTGACCCGTATGTGGTGAGAGTCGCACGGATGGTAATAAGAGGGGTTTGAGCCGTATGTAGTAACAGTCGCACTGAGGGGGGTTCTAGCCGTATGCGGTGAGAGTTGCACGGACGGTAAGGAAGGGGAGTTCACGTTTATGTGGATATGTATCCTGTTCTCTCAATGGGTTGTACATTCATATCATGTACATCTACTTTTACGGGTTGATGGGGTGAAACAGTTGAGAGAATTCCATCTTTTACCGGGCCCATTTTTCCACTAAACAGATATTAATAACTATTTTGAGAACATTTAGTGCATTTTTAGTACTCCACTTAAGTTTTTAAAGTTTACCTAGAAATTAAAAGGTCCAAAGAGGAACGTAGTTTATATTACACTACCGAAGCTTATTGCTATTTTTTTCTTGTTGACTTAGGCCTTATTTGTTTAGGATCAAGTAAAGAGTAATAAATACTTTTTTTAATATTTCCATCAAATTTAAAATATTATCCAATTCTTTTTTAAAAAACTATGAAACAAATTGTATGTGAATCTAGGTGATAATTTATTACTTGTTATGAAAGTTTTAGATGTTTGGAGATAAAAACATTCAAAACACGTTAACTGCAAAATTTAAATTATGCAAAAGGTTAAAAAGGTGAAAGGTCTATTCAGACACGCCCTTATGCGAGATCTTTCTTGTAAGTGCTCTCATTGATTGGAGGAGGATCTACAGTAACAATTAGATGCTTAATATATGCTACTCCAAGTATTATTATCGAACCTTATTGAAAGTTGTTGAGAAATAGTAAAAACAATTTTTTTAGGGTTTTAGGACTTTTACTCTATCCTCTTGAGAAGTTGTTGCCTTGTCGGTAGACAACACTTGCATACATCTAATTGTTATGAATACAAGATAATAGTACAAATGGACTCTTAACTTTGGTCAAATATGTAATGTTGTCGATGAATTTTTAATTTGTGCAATGTGGTCTCTGAATTTTGATTCAATATACGATGTTGTTCTAAACTTTTAATTTATTTAATGTGGTTCCTGAACTATTGGTAAATTTTTAAATGTATTTTTTAGACTACATGAAAATGTCGAAAGATTCAAAGACCATATTGAACATTAGACCGTGGTGTAGAAACCACGTTAAATAAATTAAAAGATTAAGGATGACATTACATATTAGATCAAAGTTTGGGGATCACATTAAATAAATTATAAAATTGTGCATTACACCAAAAGTTCTATGACATTTGTTCCTTTATGAATATCGTGAAATTCTTATTACACTTTAGATGGTTACTATCATGAGAGATCATTCCCTTTTTTTTGGGAACGAGATGAAACGACTCGGTAGGCATCTACTTGTCCTTTTTTTTTTTGTCTCTTCTCTTCTTTTTCTAAGCAAGATCCGATTTGCCATATGTTAATCCGCTAAATCGATAGCTCTTCCCTTTCTTAAGCAGAACATCTTTCAAGACAGGTTATTCACATTTCATTTGATGGTAAGAGGGAATTGAAAGCTAAGCAATGGTCTTCCTTTGGGTTCACAACTGACCATTTCTTGAAGCGCAATTGACATGAGTCAAAAGACCCACGGTAGGCATCCGCCCGTTCTTTCTTTGTCTCTTCTCTTCTTTTTCTAAAGCAAGATATGATTTGCCATCTGTTAATCCCCGAATCGATAGCTCTTTCTTTTCCTGAGCAATTCCTTTGGGTTCAAAATTGACCCTTTCTCAAAAAGCAATTCACACCTATAATGTTGAAAACCAATTGTTTAGGACCCATGAAGTGACTATATATCATATGAGAAGTAAACCTTGTTGTAAAATTAATGAACGTGGAAGCTAGTCAAGATCTTGCTGTTAAGTCATTGCATACGAGGAATAATAAAGGACCCTAAAGATTTATGTGGATTGAAAGCGAAATCAACGGAGAAATAAATGAGGAACAATAAAGGACCCCAAAGATTTATGTGGATTGAATGCGAAATCAACGAAGAAATAAATGAGAAACAATAAAGGACCCCAAAAATTTACTCAATTCATTATTTGTGTTGGCACTACATTCACGAGGAGAGCCAATAGCAAAAATTTACTATAATCAGAGAATTGGAGTTACAATTGCTTAACTTGCTCTAGCGTTTCACATGTCTAAATTAAACCCAAACCCGGGATATCAACAAATAAACAACTCATTTTAGATGTAAATAACTCAAAGCACAAATTACGTGCTTTGATCGCGACCAAATAGGAGCTCTCTTTGAAGCGGCCGAAAATCAAGGACCTCATTTACTCTTGATTTCCTTTCTTCGTGGCAGGGCTTTCCAGTTGTTGTGAATATAAAATTAGACAAGTATGTGAATGCCCCTTTCTTTGGTTTGGCCAATTTGTAGTACTTTTAGAGTCGGACTCTTGGTCTTGGTCTTGGTCTTGAATAAAACGACCTTTTCTTTTTTTTTTTTCTTTTTCAATATATATGAAAAAGTAGTAATAAGAATGAGAGGTGTTAAGCTTTTTATCATCCTGGCGTCGAGCTATTTTTCCGCAGGACCTCCCCTACTTGGTCTTGGTCTTGGTTAAACTTGCAAATTTATCCAATCGGGTTGGGTTTTGCCATGTAAGAGGGTGTCTTTTGATCAATGGAAACGCATATGCTTTTGAAGGTCTTCATTTCTTAATTAATTTAATTTGGAAGAGACTTAGCTTGCAACTTCTTAAGACATAGAACCCAGTCTCCACTGGAAAAGCATATGGCCATTATGTTCCTATTTTCTATGCCCAACTCCTAGTATGGATGAGTTCAAAATAAAGATTTATCTTTTTTTTTTTTTGGTCGAGTGCTTACTGTGAACCATACCAATCCAGCGTAAAGAAGGTGTCTTTTAGGGTGCGTTTGTTTTCGTTTCTGTTTAAAAATTGTTCTAGGAAACAAAATAGAAAAAAAGTGTTTCGTTCCGGGAACAATTTTTGAACAAAAAAACGCATTTGGTAATCTTGTTCCGGAAATAAAAATAAACGGAAACACGTTTGGTAAATTTGTATAATTTTTTTATTTCTTTTATTTTTATTTTTTCTATTTTATTTCTTTTTTTCTTCTTTTGGCCGGTCGCCGGCCTCGGCCATGGCCGGCGATCGGCCGATGAGGGCCGATGGCCTCGCCCGACCACGGCGAGGCTCGCCGGCCCCGGTGAGGTCAATCTCGCCCGGCGGCCGGCGAGGCTCGCCTCGCTGGATCTGGGCGAGATCGAGCTCGCCTAGCCGGCGCGAGGTCGGCCTCGCCTTGGCTGGGCGAGCTCGAGCTCGCCTAGATCCGGCGAGGCCGAGCTCACCTAGCCAAGGCGAGGCCGACCCTCGCCGGCTCTCGTCGGCCGGTCGCCGGCCATGGCCGAGGCCGGTGACCGGCGAAAGAAAAAAGAAAGAAAAAAGAAGAAGAAAAGAAGAAGAAAAAGAAGAAGAAAATAAAAAAGTGTTTCTAAGTTTTGTTTCAGAAATAAGAAACAACTTTTTGTTGTTTCTTATTTCTGTTCCCTTTTTGTTTCTGGGAACAAAAAAACAAAAAAGGAACAGAAACGCACCCAAACGCGTTTCTGTTCCTTTTTTGTTCCCAGGAACAAAAAAACAGAAAAAAGTGTTCAAAAACAAAAAAAAGAAATACAAACAAACAGGCCCTTAGAGTCCAAATCTTGGTCTTGGTCTTGGTCTTGGTTAAACTATCGAGTTGGGTTTTGCCGTGTAAGAAGGTGTCTTTTGATCAATGGAAACGCATATGCTTTTTAAAGTCTTCATTTCTTATTCAATGCAATTTGGAAGAGACTTTGCTTTCAACTTGTTAGGACACAGAATCTAGTCACAATTGGAAAAGCATATGGCGAATATGTTCCTGTTTTTCAATGCCCAACTCCCAGTATAGACGGGTTCAAAATAAAGATTTATCTTCTTCTTGTTTTTTTGTTTGTCGAGTGCTACTCGTGAACCTTAGCAGTCCAGCGTAAAGACTTTTTCATCAGCTTGTTTTTTATTTTTATATTATTATTATTATTGGTGCTTTCCAATAAGAATGCTACTGGCTAGGCTCTTTCACTAAGGTGTGACACATGGACATTGCAATGAAGCTTGAAATACGCCAAATAAGCACATGGAAGCCGTCCCTTGAAGTTTGTTTTCGTTCGGTTCAGCTCCAATTTTGCACAATTGGAGCTTACCAATTTTCTTGGAAATACTCAATCATATCCTATTTTCATGTAATGCGGTGGCCGTTCTAGCTCTTTTTACTTTGCTTCGGTCCATAAAAACCGGCCTCATCTTTGTGCCTACTAAACTCTTTTTTGATCCCATCCATCTATATGTGCATATATGATTGAAATGCCGATACGTGACCCTAGACAAAGAGAATAGGTGGTTCTAGCTATTGCAAATTGTTTTTCCCTATTGCTTTCGACTCTTTTCTCATGAAATCTTTGACTTTTTTTTTTTTTTTTTTTTAAATCACTTCGCCATGTTGTCATATTTAGGTCCCCCAATAAAAGGCGAGAAGAAATTGCCCTGCCGTCTAGACATTTGTTGTGGAATAGGAAACGGTTATTTGTGAAATCCTCAAGTTTAACTGCATCAATTTCTGTGGCAGATTGTTTTTTTTCCTAGTTGGATGGTTCATGCTTTTACATTTATAGATTCTGCATGTCCCATTTGTGTCACTGTTTGTCTTGATCGTTTTTGGTCGCTGGTAATAATCACTCTACTTTAAATTATTTCACTGGCAGTAGTCTTCCTTTGGCTTCGCAACTAACCCTTTCCCAAAGAGCAATTCACATGAGACGAAAGATCCGCGGTAGACATCCACTTGTTATTTATTCATCTCCTCTTCTTTTTCTAAAGCAAGATCCGGTTTGCCATAAGTTATCGATAACTCTTCCCTTGCTTGAGTAGAAGACCTTTCAAGACGGGTTATTCACATTTCATTATATAGTCAGAGGGAATAAAAAGCTAAGCAATGGTCTTTCGATTGCAATGGTCTTTCGATGGGTTCACCACTCACCCTTTCTTAAAGAGCAAATCACATGAGACGAAAGACCGCAATAGGCATCCACCATTTCATTTGATTTGCCATCTGTTAATCACCCAAATGGATAGCTCTTCCATTTCATGAGCACTTCCTTTGGGTTCTTGATTGACCTTTTCTCAAAAAAGCAATTCACACCTATAATGTCGAAAACCTATGGTTTAGGACCCACTAAGTGACAATATATCAGATGAGAAGTAAACATTTTTGTAAAATTAACAAACACAAAAGCTAATCAAGATCTTGCCATTAGATCAGTGTGAGATCACTGAAGAAACAAATGAGGACTAATAAAGAACTCCAAAGATTTATGTAAATTTAATGTGAAATCACCTAATAAATAGATGGGGAACATTTAAAACCCTAAAGATTTTATGTGATTTTGAAACCGAGCGTCGGTATCCACATCCATGGGAAGAGCCAATATAAAAAATCTACTATAATCGGCGAGTCGAAGTTACAATCGCTCAACACACTCAGGTGTTTATCATGCCTAAATTAAACCCAAACCCAAGGTATTAAAAAATAAACAACTCATTTTGAACGTAAAATACTCAAGACACAAATTACACGCTTTGCCCCTTTCTTTGGTTCAGCCAATTTGCATTACTTTTAAAGTCCAACTCTTGGTCCAGGTCAAACTTGCATACTTATCCAACCGGGTTGGGTTTCGCCGTGTAAGAAGGTGTCTTGATCAATGGAAAAGTATATGCTTTTGATGGAGGTGTCTTGATCAATGGAAAAGTATATGCTTTTGATGGTCTTCATTTCTTATTTAGTTCAATCTGGAGTCAATTGCGACTCGTTAAAACATAGAATCCACTCACAATGGAAAAGCTTATGGCGATTATGTTCCTGTTTTTCTATGCCCATCTCCCATTATGGATGAGTTTAGCAATGCAAACCAATAAGACGGATCGGCTCGCTTTAATCTACTTCAGAGACAGTGTGGATGAGGATCCGCTTGGAGTCCTAAGCTCGTGGAATGACTCTTCTCATCATTGTAAGTGGCAAGGGGTTGTATGTGGTGGACGACATCCTGAAAAGGTCGTGTCCCTTGTCCTGAGTTCGAAAGGCTTGGGCGGTCTTCTATCACCACATGTCGGAAACCTCTCTTTCTTGAGAAGCCTTGTTCTACTGAACAATAGTTTTCGTGGTGAAATTCCACAAAGCATTAGCCACTTGTTTCGCCTTCGCCATCTCATTCTTAGTAACAACTCTTTCGGCGGACCGATGCCCACCAATCTTTCTCAGTGCTCAAACCTTAAGAATTTGAATCTCATCGATAACCAACTTGTGGGCAAAATTCCTGATGAGCTCGGCTCTTTGTCAAAGCTTCAAGTTTTTAGTTTGTCTAAAAACAATCTTACAGGATCTATTCCTCATTCTATTGGAAATCTCTCCCAACTTTCCCTTCTTTCCGTCGCATTTAATGGGTTGCAAGGAGAGATTCCTGAGACATTGTCCAAGCTTCGTGGTTTGATGTATTTTCAATTGGCGTTTAACCAACTCACCGAGATCCCTCTAGGAATCTTCAACAGCTCCGGCATTATTTATTTCAGCATCGGTGACAATCAATTGAGGGGGAGCATCCCCCCTTATATTGGCAATACTTTTCCTTCTCTCACTCATCTTAATTTTAAGAGTAACTTGTTTATTGGCGTTATACCTCCATCCTTATCGAATGCCTCCAACCTTCAGTACATCAACTTTCAAAATAACAATTTTCAGGACTCGATGCCTGCAAATCTTGGGAGGCTAAAAGCTTTGAAAGTATTGCTCCTCGCTTCTAACCAGTTGCGAGACGACTTTAATTTCATTACCTCATTGACTAATTGTTCAAGGCTGGAAATTATTGATGTGGAACGCAATTTTCTTGAAGGTCCATTGTCGGAATCCATCAGCAATCTTTCCAATAGCGTTAGAGTAATTTCTATGTCGCACAACCCAATTTGCGGAAGCATTCCTCCAGGAATTGGCAATCTCTTCAACTTGTCTTTTCTTGGCTTATTAAACAATTCGCTTGGTGGTCGTGTTCCTTCTTCTATTGGAGCACTCCATAACTTGCACGAATTGTACTTAAATAGAAACATGCTAATAGGAGAGATTCCGTCATCAATTGGCAATTTGACGTTATTGAATCGCCTTTACCTGCAATTCAACGACTTTTACGGGGAAATACCGCAGAGTCTTGGTAACTGCAAGTAGCTAATTGAGCTCGAGCTTTCCAATAATAATTTGAGCGGTTCAATCCCGGGGGAGGTTCTTGGCCTTTCTACCATTTCAATTATCTTCAGCTTGGCGCATAACCAGTTGAGTGGATCTCTTCCATCTCAAGTTGGGTCCTTGACCAATCTTGTCGAATTGGATTTGTCTTACAATAAGCTGACGGGACTAATTCCTAGCTCCGTCAGCAAGTGCTTGCTATTGGGGCGGCTCAGCTTAGCTGTCAATTCCTTTCATGGTGAAATTCCTTCGGCTTTAGGCACATTAAGAGGCTTACAAAAGTTGGATGTTTCCCATAACGACTTATCTGGTGAAATCCCAAATTTTCTTGCTCAACTTACGGATCTAATGTACTTGAATCTATCTTCAAATAGGCTTGAAGGAGAAGTTCCAAAGCAAGGAGTATTTCTCAATGCTAGTGCAGTATCTATCTTTGAGAATATGAATCTTTGTGGAGGTATTGCAGAACTAAACCTTCCTTCTTGCAAATCGAATACCTCTAAACCATTATGGACAAAAAAAGTTAGAGTAATCGCCACGGTGGTGGCCGTCTTGTCATATTTCGTTCTGTGTCTTTACCTGTTTATCTTATGGTATCAGATAACGACGCCGAAAAAGAATTTCTCTTTGACTGAATTTCCATTTGGAAACAAATTTTCGATGGTCTCTTATGAGGAGCTCTTTAGAGCCTCAGACGGATTCTCTGAGGTCAATGTGATCGGTAAAGGGAGATATGGTACTGTTTATAAAGCAACTGCACGGGAAGGCGGTTGGGTGGCAGTTAAAGTGCTCAACTTGGGCCACGGAGGTGCTTCGAAAAGCTTCGTCTCGGAATGTCGAACATTAGGGGCCATTCGACATCGAAATCTTGTGAAAATATTAAATGTGTGCTCAAGTGTGGACTATCATGGCAATGATTTCAAAGCTCTATTGTATGAATACATGGCTAATGGGAGCTTAGAGAATTGGATACATCAAGGAAACAACAAGGATGTTGAGCATGAACATGAACATGGAAAGCCAAGACATTTGAGACTAATGCAAAAGTTAGATATTGCCATTGACGTAGCTTCCGCGATTGAATATCTTCATGAGGTTTGCAGCCCAAAGATTGTACATGGAGATCTGAAGCCGAGTAATGTCCTTTTGGACAACGAGATGATGGGACGAGTTGGGGATTTTGGGCTGGCGGCGATTAGCTCCACTGCGACAATAGATGCCATGGACATTGATGACCACAGTAGCTCAGTGGCAGTGAAGGGTTCCGTAGGCTATGTGCCTCCAGGTAAGAAAATTTTCTCATTAATTGTCTAAGTTTTATTTGTGTTAGCCTTTAGATGAAATATTTATTTTCGTCGTATACTGCTTGATGTGCACTTTTTTAGAGTATGGCATGGGGGATATGATATCCACACAAGGTGATATGTATAGCTACGGTATTCTTTTATTGGAAATGTTAACTGGGAGGAGACCCACGGAAGAGGCTTTCAAGGACCATTTAAGTCTCCACAACTTTGTCAAGGTGGCTTTGCCAGACCGAGTGATGGAGATTGTGGATTCAGACACTTTTATTGGAGAAAGTGAGAATGACATCGAAAGGATGAGAGCCTGCGTCGCCTCCATCCTAAGGATTGGAATTGCGTGTTCGATGGAGTTGCCGCGGGATCGGATGGATGTGGCCGACGTACTCAAGGAATTGCATAAGATCCGGGCTAAGTATGGATCCAAGTAGAGGCTTGGTTGAAGCAAGTTCAGCTCCTAGACACCTAGACTGGACTCTCTCTTAGGATTAATTTTGCTTTGAACAAAAAAAATTCCGATGGTTTGATTTTTTGCCTTGGTTGTAACTCTTTTCCACTAAGCCGAACTCATGTACTAGTTCAATGCATGTAATCTATCCCCATCTCTCCCCCTCCTTACGATCTCACATTTTACTTCGTATTAAATTTTTCTGTTTCTAAATTTTCCTCTTATGGGAAAAACTAAGTGAATTGAGAGCGGTCCTTTTAAACGGCAACAGTTCGGATCTTTTTCTTAGAAGCATCGTCGGCAGTGGCAATTCTCTTAAGGCGCGAAACCCGCATAAACCAGCAGGGCTCTTGAGTTGCAAATCAATGTCGACCAATTCGCCGTGGTGCGAGTGAAGGAAAATATCGATCTTTGATCTCCCTGCCCAGCTGCGGGTGGCTGGTGGCTGGGTCCGTCATAAGGTTGGTGTATTTGGTAGTGCTGTTCGCTTCGATGTGCCTTCAAGTTCTTTTTCAGTGCCAATCGTGTAAAAGCATGTTGTTTCGTGTTTCTTTTGAAATATTTTCTCCAATTACATGCTTAGTTATAGCCAGTTCAAGTTCTTACTTTTCCTTCCCATAAAACACAGTTTTTTCTTTGTCTGATTGGGGGTTCTTGTTTCTTTGGAGTGCACATTGTAGAAAAAGCCGTACTTCTGTTATTACTTATGAAGTTTTGTTTCTACAATCAGCGGGAACATCAACTAATCGAAGTCTTTATCATTTGTGGTTCTTTTGTTTGTTAAGGTACTGGGATTGAGACTGCATTTTTTGATTATTTAGTCATTGGGCGTTACTATTTGCAGGGGATAACTCTATGGTGAAGTACGTAACAAATCTTCAAGTTTAGGATGCGACTGGTTGATTTAACTTTTTTTTTTTTAAATAGGTTTTGTATTACAAGTTACAACAATAATGTGTGAACTTCATAATTTGAGAGGCTCCTTTTTGGGAATAATAGGTATCTTTCAGTTTTTCTTGGCAATTGCCTCAGCAGTTAGCACTATTAGCCAGTGAAGTAAGATGTTTTCGTAATCCACATGAAACATACCTAAATACAAAAGAAAAACAAGATGTGCTCTTTCAAAAAGTCTACAATAGCCTATTTTCCATGGTTACTCGCTGCTTTTGTGGTTTGTTACTCTCAGCCGCTGCCATCTTCAGCCAGTTTGGTGCCCTTAGGTGTCACGTAATATTAGTGATGCACATTTAGACAGGTGAATTTACTTCTATGAAGAGTCAGGATTCCCTTGGCACCACATTTATGAGTACATTTATGAGTTACTCTCTTAGGTATATGCACACATTCACATCATATATGCTGCTGATTACTAACTTTGCATTCCAATATCATCACTTTTCATATCATGTACATCCACTTTTATGGGTTGATGGTGTGAAACAATTGAGAGAATTCCATCTTTTACTGGGCCCATTTTTCCACTAAACGGATATTAATAACTATTCTGAGAACATTTAGTGCATTTTTAGTACTCCACTTAAGTTTTTAAACTCTACCTAGAAATTAAAAGGTCCAAAGAGGAACTTAGTTTATATGACACTACCGAAGCTTATTGTTGACTTAGGCCTTATTTGTTTAGGATCAAGTAAAAAGTAATAAATACTTTTTTTAATGTTTCCATCAAATTTAAAATATTATCCAATTCTTTTTAAAAAAGCTATGAAACAAATTGTATGTGAATCTAGGTGATAATATATTACTTGTGAAAGTTTTAGATATTTGGAGATAAAAACATTTAAAACACGTTAACCGCAAAATTTAAATTATGCAAAAGGTAAAAAAGGTGAAAGGTCTATTTAGACACGCCCTTATGCGAGATCTTTCTTATAAGTGCTCTCATTGATTGGAGTAGGATCTACACTAACAATTAGACGCTTAATATATGCTACTCCAAGTATTATTATCGAACCTTATTGAAAGTTGTTGAGAAATAGTAAAAATAACTTTTTTAGGGTTTTAGGACTTTTACTCTATTCTCTCGAGAAGTTGTTGCCTTGTCGGTAGACAACACTTGCATACATCTAATTGTTATGAATACAAGATAATAGTACAAATGGGCTCTTAACTTTGGTTAAATATGAAATGTTGTCAATGAATTTTTAATTTGTGCAATGTGGTCTCTGAATTTTGATTCAATATACGATGTTGTCCCAAACTTTTAATTTATTTAATGTGGTTCCTAAACTATCAATAACTGTTTAAATGTAATTTCTAGACTACATGAAAATGTCGAAAGATTCGAAGACCATATTGAACATTAGAACATAGTGTAATAACCATGTTAAATAAATTAAAAGATCAAGGATGGCATTACACATTAGATCAAAGTTTGGGGATCGCATTAAATAAATTATAAAATTGTGCATTAGACCAAAAATTTAATGACATTTGTGTCATTTTCCTTTATGAATACCGTGAAATTCTTATTACACTTTAGATGGTTACTATCACGAGAGATCATCCCCTTTTTTTGGGAACGAGATGAAATGACTCGGTAGGCATCTGCCTGTTTTTTTTGTGTGTCTCTTCTCTTCTTTTGCTAAGCAAGATTCGATTTGCCATATGTTAATCTACCAAATCGATAGCTCTTCCCTTTCTTAAGCAGAACATCTTTCAAGACAAGTTATTCACATTTCATGTGATGGTAAGAGGGAATTGAAAGTTAAGTAGTGGTCTTCCTTTGGGTTCACAACTGACCCTTTTTCTAAGAGCAATTCACACAAGACAAAAGACGTGCAATAGGCATCCACATGTTATTTCTTCGTCTTTTCTCTCGTTTTTCTAAAGCAAGATCTGATTCGCCATCTATTAATCCACTAAATTGATAGCTCTTCCCTTTCTTGAGCAGAAGACCTTTTGTTGGGATTAACGGATCCCCGAAAATCGGATTCAACACTGAATCGAACCCCTAAATCAATGCGGAAGCGTAGCCCGGGAAAATCACGTATCACCGATCGTAAAGCACACCACGGATTCGAGCGTACCTTGTTAGCCACAGATTAAACACCAACGCTGAAGAAGAGGAAGAAATTATGATCCGATGATGTCAATTGAAGGGAAGACAGTGCCGTTTGCCTTACTGTTCTTTTTGGAGAGAGAGAGCGCGTGGGAGAGGGGAGAACGTACGTACGTTGATTCCAACCAACGGGTGTCTTCTCTCTCTCTCTCCTCCCTTTTATACCTTCCCCCATCCACGGGCCCTATTCCCGTGGGCCGGGCTTTTTGGGCCCAACTTGGGCGGACGGGCCTTAAGCCCATCTCATAAATCCATCATCTCCCACTCGCACATGGTGGTACAAAACCAACATGAGCGGACAGGCCCTACTCATCCCCATCAGAGAAAAATCCATCATAAACTCTCACTTAACATGGTGGGCCGAACAGAATTCTCTTTACCTCTCTTCAACATTCATACCGATGAATAATCCGTGCGACCAGCATACTTTGAGAGCTCGTTGCTATACATCTGTTAGGAATATATAGCAGCTTATAATGGGCATCACATCCCGAGTAGATTTAGTATGCGACTTAGATCGATCAATCACATTTATATCTCTCTTGATCTCTTTTAAACAATGATATATATATTGTATTCACAATTATGATTATCCCAAAGACAATCATAATTGGTTAACCGGTGAATACAAAACTACAATGTGATTCTCCAAAATCGATCTTCCTCTTTCCTTCAAACTCTCAATTTCAGTTCAGCTTGCTTTTCTAGAAATGCCCCATTAGATCGAATCAAACTCATGACCATTGGCAACATCCTAAGATAGCAAATACTAAATAGAAATCTTGAGAATAAGTAAGAGTCATGAGGGGACTAAAAATTGAGGAACTCTTTTCCTCAAGAGTCTCACACGTCATAAAAGTTGAGATCAAACTTTTTGCCACTCTTATTGGTCGTCTCATGCATACGCAGTATGAAATACGTATTACAGTATTAACTCATTTCCCATGGAGCGTATGTCTACACCTTTCAATACCGTACAGATGATAGTTCAGACATACCCAATGTCTAACTTGAGTTCACGTATCTACTCATTCACAAAATTCATCGAACTCACATCCGGCATCTTAGACGGATAAAGTAAAATATGTGGGGTATTTTACTTTCGGACATAGTAAGTATTATGTTCTCATCTTAACACTCAGTTAAGGCGACATACGTGTTTTAAGCTTGAGCTCTCGATTATCACCTAGATAATAAGCTTAAAAACAGTCTCATCTCTATTTATCACATAGTAAACAGAGGCGATTACCCGTGTGAGTGGGCTAATCTTATATCTGTCCGACATACTTCTCAACTTAAAGTAATGCACTGAGCATTAAGATGCATAAAGATCAAACAAAGATTCATAGACATTAATGATGAAAACACAAATTCATCAAATTGTGAACACTTAGGGAAATTACAATATTCAGTACATCAGCCTCTACGCAGTCCTAGAGATTTCATATGGCCACAAAACACATCTCTAGGTATTGGCTTTGTCATAGGATCTGCTACCTTTCTATGCGTAGTATGTACTCTAAGTTCACATCTTTTCATGCAATCATATCCTTGACAAAATTATACTTGGTATCTATAGGTTTGGTCTTGCCATGATATTTTGGATATTTGGTGTACACTTTTGCTGCTTGGCTATCACAGTTAACCAACAATGAATCTGCAGCACTTCCAATAACACCTAAATGATCCAAAAAAATCTCTTAAGCCAAACACCTTCTTATACTGCTGCTGACAATGCCACGAACTCAACTTCTATCGTGGACAAGGCTATACACGTTTGTTTCTTCTTTGCTCCAACATATGGTGCCATTATTCAGTAAGAAAAAACAAACCCGTAGATAGATTTTCTTTCATCTAAATCTCCTTCCCAATCGCATCAAAATAGCCTTTGAGTTGCAGATCATTTCCTTAATAACTCAGCGTATTATCAGCAATCCCCTTTAGATACCTTAGTATTCTTTTAACGGCTTTCCAATGTGCTTGACCTGGATTGGATTGGTATCTACTCACCATTCCAACTACAAAACATATGTCAGGTCTTGTACACATCATAGCGTACATAAAGCTTCCAACAGCACTAGCATAAGGAACATGTTTCATTTGTTCCTTCTCTTGTGGAGTCCTTGGACACAGTTTATGGCTCAATCCTTCACCTTTTGTAATAGGAGTGTCTATGGGTTTGCAATCTTGAAATCTTAACTCCAAGAATGTATGCAACATCACCCATGTCCTTCATCTCAAAGTTGGAAGACAACGAATTCTTCACCGTATAAACAAACTCCATATTACTTCCGACAATTAGTATATCATCAACATATAATGATATGATCACAAATTGATCTCTGGATCTTTTGATATATACACAATGATCCTTATCTATCATTGTAAAGTCATATGCCATTATGGCATTATGAAAAACGTATACACCATTGTCTTGATGACTGCTTAAGGCCATATGTCGACCCCCAAAGTCGACATACATTTTCTTCTTGGCCTTTCACTATGAAACCAGCAGGTTGTTCCATATATATTTCTTCCTCTAATTCTCCATTGAGGAAAGCAGTCTTTACATCCATTTGATGTAACTCAAGATCCATACTAGCTACTATTGCCGAACTATGCGAATCAAGGTAAATCACACTACGGAGAAAATGTACTTTCATAATCAATTCATTCCTGTTGATTATACCCCTTCGCCACAAGGCGAGCCTTATGCCTTTTTATCGAGCCATCAGCCTTTTGCTTTATTTTGAGAACCCACTTGTTCCCAATAGCTTTGCGTCCTTTTGAAAGATCAACCAGTTGCTAAACATGGTTTGACTTCATTGACTCCATTTCTTCTTTCATTGCATAAATCCATTTTTTTTACTAGGGCAATTTAGAGCCTCATTAATATTTCTTGGCTCATCCTCATCTTGTGGAGCAACCATAAAAGTTTCCCCTTCAATGTCAAAATGTCGACGGGGAATACTTTGGCGACTTGTTCGCCGTATGGGAAATTGCACACTTAGCACATCATTTCCCATTATGCTCCCACTTGGATTAGGTAATGATGATGTCATCTCATCATGTGATTGCAATTGAGAATGAGTTGAATTCAATTCATCACTTCTCATATTACTCCCACTTGGATAAACTCCACTAACATCATTATCCCGATCCAAGGTCTCAAATAGGAGTAATCTTCTCTATTTCGCCCTTCTTAGGAAATTCATTCACTAAGAATGTGACATCTCGTGATTCAAATTCAGTTATACTCCCATTTTCCTTCTCACCTATGAACACATACCCTTTCGAGTGTTCGGAGTATCTCATGAAAATACTCTTATTTCCTTTGTGACCTAATTTCCCAAACTTGTGAGAGGACTCATGAGTATAGGCAGCACAACCCCATGACTTAAGAAAACTTAAGTCCGATTTTCTACCTATCCATAACTTATATGGAGTGGAAATAACTTATTTGGAAAACACCCGGTTAAGTATGTAGGCAACAGTTAACAACGCATCACTCCAAAAAAAATGATAAGTAAGTTAGCATGCGCCATCATGGACCTAACCATTTTCAGTAGGGTTCTGTTTCTTCTCTCCACAACACCATTTTGTTGAGGAGTATATGGAATAGACAACTGTCTTTCTATTCCTTTTTCATCACATAATTTTCTAAACTCATCAGATAAATATTCTTGACCTCGATCGGATCTCAATACTTTTATTTTCTTATCTAATTGATTCTCTACCAAGTTCATAAACATTTTGAAACAACTTATGCTTTAGATTTATGAGAAATCAAATAGACATATTCGAATCGAGTGGAATCACTATAAAAGTGATGAAATAAACAGCCCCTTGCCTTCCTCTCACATTCATTGAACCACATACATCAAAATGGATTAAATGCAGAGGAAATTCAGCTTTTTTACTCTTTCTAATGGTTTCCTTGTCGTTTTCCCTTCTAGGCAATGCTCACATATTGGCAAATCGACTTTTTCAATGTTGCCAAACAAGCCCTCTTTGGCTAGTCTTTTCATATGTTGTTGGCCCATATAACCAAGTCTAGCATGCCACCATATTCACATCATTATCATATAAAGTTGAAGACGTGAAACAAGGGAATAACACATTGACATCACCATAGTCAACATTTAGTACAATAAAACCATCCAGAAAGTAACCACAACCATAGTAGTTTGTATTCAAATACAATTCTACACCTCTATTATGAAAGTTCATACTAAAACCAAGCTTAACCAAGGCCAAAACAGACACTAAATTTCGACGAATCTCCGGAGCATATAGGACATCATGTAGGAACAAGGTGCGTCCACCGCGCATATCCAATTGGCAAGTGTCAATCCCTTTAACTTCAACTTTGAAATTATTTCCCACATAAATCCACATAGTTCCAGTTGGTATCGTCGGAATTTCACGAAGGATCCTCTATCCTTCCTTACATGGTCTATCGTATTTGAATCTACAGTCCACAAAGGATTTGATTCAGCCAATAATACAGAACTTCGCACATAAGCAAAGTTCTTAAATGTACAGGAGGTGTATACCTTCTTTAGCTCACGACAGTCGCGAGCATAGTGACCTCTCTTGTCACAATTGTAACACCTCACCCTTGACATTTTCTTCACTTGAGGACGTTTTCCTCTCTTGTGTTGGTTAACTCTTGAAGACTTGATCCTTTGCATTCCCACATATTGAACGAATCAAATGTCCATTATCGACTCAAATGTCGATAGGCAGTCCTCTACTAGCTCAAGGTGGCGCACAGCATCCTCAAGATCTTCCATAATATGGTCAAGAGCTTCTAGTGCTTCTAGCTATTCCAGCACATATTGAATCTTCATATTCAATATTTCATAATTGTTGCTGTTCATATAAGCAATTACGTTCTTAGTTGCTGAAACCATCAGTCTGAACACATCAGACATACATGCACGAATATTTAATGCCTATCATTTATGCATCCCTATTTGCATAGACCCATCATATTAATGAATAATTTCAAGTAAGGCTCGTCAAAAAGTCACTACGTTTCCAATCATCCTTCAAAAATCCTAACTCAAAACTATCATTAATATGATTGTCATATACAAAATTAATTCTATGAAGTTACAAAAACTTCTATAACTACCCACAGCTAATTACCCACAGCAACCAGCATTAACAGAAAGCAACAATATCTAACATTCAATAAAATAAACAATGCTTTCACATAATACAATTATACATTACACTAAGCAATATATTCAAAAAAAAAATATCAACATAGAAAGAGATATTCATATCCATAAAACATCACATCCTAATCTAAGAAATAATTAGGGAATGTCCCTTCTAATCTATCAGTTAAAACATCCGAGAAAACTGAAGGCACATTTGCCAACCATGGAAAAACTTTTGGAGAGCATTTATGTCGCCACCAAGGCGCATTTACTCTGCGCCATGTGGCGCTTAATCTAAGGGTTGGAGTTTTAGCTAACTCAATCCTATAGTACTCTCTTACAAAAGCTTCCACTAGCTCCCTATAACCCGGAACCACGTTGACCTCCCATAACCGATCTAACACTTGCTTGCCATTCAGGTGGAAGAGTGTTCATCATAGCCGGCACTTTCTCAAAATCCGGCATAAGATAACCATTCCAGATGATTTCCTGTATCATCTGATTGACCTTGACCACATGTGATACTAAATCACCGTCATGCCATCGATAATCAGCTAACTCTGACATCAGCCTTTTAAGTCTTGCATTTCCCTCGTCTGTTCTCGGGATTGCAGGTATCCGTGCATGACACATCATGGTTCCTGCAACAAATGCAGAACCAAAAAATGGATTACCCAAAATCCATAATTTACATAAGGGAAAATACATAATTTTCCATGATTCATGCAACACATGCATAATAAAAAAAAAGGGTTACATATAAACCACATAGGCATACATGAAAAATAAACAAATTCTTTTTTTTTTTTTGGGACAACAGTCAACGGTCAACGGTCACGGGTCAACAGGTTGGGTCAACGGGCGTGCGGGTCGGACGGGTTGGACCGGTTGGACCGGTTAGGCCGGTCGGACCGCTCGCGCGGACCGACCGCACGTGCCTCGCGCGTGCGGGGGATGACGTCACGCAGACGTCATCCGGCACGTGTCAGGCGCGTGCCTGCGTCCGCGAGTCGGGTCGGGTCGCCGGCCGGTGACCGCCCGGTGAAACGTCGTCGGTGATGACGTCATCGGTGACGTCAGCACGCGACGGTCCGCGGACCGGCGCGTGCCGTTTCGCCGGTCGCCGGCGCACGTGTTGGCCATTGCCAGCGCTTCCGGGTGCGTCGCGCCCACGCGCAGCGGCTTTTGGCCGCGTGTGTGGGCGCGTGCGGCGTCGTATGGCGGCGTGCGACATGTCGCCGGACTCGTCTCGACGTCGCCTTTCTCCCTAGGTGTTCAGAAAAGGATTTCGACTTACGAAAACTCAGAAAAATGGCCGAACAACGCTCGGGTGTCGGGATTTCAGCCTTGATCTGTACGGCCGAAATTTTTTTTTTGCGAAAAATCGATCAAAGAACGTCAAACAAGTCGGGAAAACGTGAACTAGGGCTCTGATATCAATGTTGGGATTAACGGATCCCCGAAAACCGGATTCGACACTGAATCGAACCCCTAAATCAATGCGGAAGCGTAGCCCGGGAAAATCACGTATCACCGATCGTAAAGCACACCACGGATTCGAGCGTACCTTGTTAGCCACAGATTAAACACCAACGCTGAAGAAGAGGAAGAAATTATGATCCGATGATGTCAATTGAAGGGAAGACAGTGCCGTTTGCCTTACTGTTCTTTTTGGAGAGAGAGAGCGCACGGGAGAGGGGAGAACGTACGTACGTTGATTCCAACCAACGGGTGTCTTCTCTCTCTCTCTCCTCCCTTTTATACCTTCCCCATCCACGGGCCCTATTCCCGTGGGCCGGGCTTTTTGGGCCCAACTTGGGCGGACGGGCCTTAAGCCCATCTCATAAATCCATCACCTTTCAAGATGGGTAATTCACATTTCATTTGATGGTAAGAGGGAATTGAAAGCTAAGCAATGGTCTTCCTTTGGGTTCACAACTGACCATTTCTTGAAGCGCAATTGACATGAGTCAAAAGACCCACGGTAGGCATCCGCCCGTTCTTTCTTCGTCTCTTCTCTTCTTTTTTCTAAAGCAGGATATGATTTGCCATCTGTTAATCCCCCAAATCGATAGCTCTTTCTTTTCCTGAGCAATTCCTTTGGGTTCAAAATTATTGACCCTTTTCTCAAAAAGCAATTCACACCTATAATGTTGAAAACCGATTGTTTAGGACCCATGAAGTGACTATATATATCATATGAGAAGTAAACCTTGTTGTAAAATTAATGAACGTGGAAGCTAGTCAAGATCTTGCTGTTAAGTCATTGCATACGAGGAATAATGAAGGACTCTAAAGATTTATGTGGATTGAAAGCGAAATCAACGAAGAAATAAATGAGGAACAATAAAGGACCCCAAAGATTTACGTGGATTGAATGCGAAATCGATGAAGAAATAAATGAGGAACAATAAAGGACCCCAAAAATTTACTCGATTCATTCTTTGTGTTGGTACTACATTCACGAGGAGAGCCAATAGCAAAAATTTACTATAATCGGAGAATTGGAGTTACAATTGCTTAACTTGCTCGAGCGTTTCGCATGTCTAAATTAAACCCAAACCCGGGATATTAACAAATAAACAACTCATTTTAGATGTAAATAACTCAAAGCACAAATTACATGCTTTGATTGCGACCAAATGGGTGCTCTCTTTGAAGCGGCCGAAAATCAAGGACCTCATTTACTCTTGATTTCCCTTCTTCGCGGCAGGGCTTTCCAGTTGTTGTGAATATAAAATTAGGCAAGTATGTGAATGCCCCTTTCTTTGGTTTGGCCAATTTGCAGTACTTTTAGAGTCCGACTCTTGGTCTTGGTCTTGGTCTTGGTTAAACTTAGAAATTTATCCAATCGGGTTGGGTTTCGCCGCGTAAGAGGGTGTCTTTTGATCAATGGAAACGCATATGCTTTTGAAGGTCTTCATTTCTTAATTAATTTAATTTGGAAGAGACTTAGCTTGCAACTTCTTAGGACATAGAATCCAGTCTCCACGGAAAAGCATATGGCGATTATGTTCCTATTTTCTATGCCCAACTCCCAGTATGGATGAGTTCAAAATAAAGATTTATCTTTTTTTTTTGGTCGAGTGCTTCTCGTGAACCATACCAATCCAGCGCAAAGAAGGTGTCTTTTAGAGTCCAAATCTTGGTCTTGGTCTTGGTCTTGGTTAAACTATGGAGTTGGGTTTTGCCGTGTAAGAAGGTGTCTTTTGATCAATGGAAACGCATACGCTTTTTAAGGTCTTCATTTCTTAGTCAATGCAATTTGGAAGAGACTTTGCTTTCAACTTGTTAGGAAACAGAATCTAGTCACAATTGGAAAAGCATATGGCGAATATGTTCCTGTTTTTCAATGCCCAACTCCCAGTATGGACGGGTTCAAAATAAAGATTTATCTTTTTCTTCTTCTTCTTTTTTTGTTTGTCGAGTGCTACTCGTGAACCATAGCAGTCCAGCGTAAAGACTTTTTCATCAGCTTGGTTTTATTTTTATAGATTATTTTTATTATTATTGGTGCTTTCCAATAAGAATGCTACTGGCTAGGCTCTTTCACTAAGGGGTGACACATGGACATTGCAATGAAGCTTGAAATAAGCCAAATAAGCACATGGAAGCCGTCCCTTGAAGTTTGTTTTCGTTCGGTTCAGCTCCAATTTTGCACAATTGGAGCTTACCAATTTTCTTGGAAATACTCAATCATATCCTATTTTCATGTAATGCGGCAGCCGTTCTAGCTCTTTTTACTTTGCTTCGGTCCATAAAAACCATCGGGCCTCATCTTTGTGCTTGCTAAACTCTTTTTTGATCCCATCCATCTATATGTGCATATATGATTGAAATGCCGATATGTGACCCTAGACAAAGAGAATAGGCGGTTCTAGCTATTGCAAATTGTTTTTCCCTATTGCTTTCGACTCTTTTCTCATGAAATCTTTGACTTTTTTTTTTAAAAATCACTTCGCCATGTTGTCATATTTAGGTCCCCCAATAAAAGGCGAGAAGAAATTGCCCTGCTGTCTAGACATTTGTTGTGGAATAGGAAACGGTTATTTGTGAAATCCTCAAGTTTAACTGCATCAATTTCTGTGGCAGATTGTTTTTTTTTCCTAGTTGGATGGTTCATGCTTTTACATTTATAGATTCTTCTTGTCCCATTTGTGTCACTGTTTGTCTTGATCGTTTTTGGTCGCTGGTAATAATCACTCTACTTAAATTATTTCACTGGCAGTAGTCTTCCTTTGGCTTCGCAACTAACCCTTTCTCAAAGAACAATTCACACGAGACGAAAGATCCATGGTAGACATCCACTTGTTATTTCTTCATCTCCTCTTCTTTTTCTAAAGCAAGATCCGGTTTGCCATAAGTTATCGATAACTCTTCCCTTGCTTGAGTAGAAGACCTTTCAAGATGGGTTATTCACATTTCATTATATAGTCAGAGGGAATGAAAAGCTTAGCAATGGTCTTTCGATTGCAATGGTCTTTCGATGGGTTCACCACTCACCCTTTCTTAAAGAGCAAATCACATGAGACGAAAGACCGCAATAGGCATCCAAAACATTTCATTTGATTTGCCATCTGTTAATCACCCAAATGGATAGCTCTTCCATTTCATGAGCACTTCCTTTGGGTTCTTGATTGACCCTTTCTCAAAAAGCAATTCACACCAATAATGTCGAAAACCTATGGTTTAGGACCCACTAAGTGACAATATATCAGATGAGAAGTAAACATTTTTGTAAAATTAACAAACACAAAAGCTAAGCAAGATCTTGCTATTAGATCAATGTGAGATCACTGAAGAAACAATTCTTCTGCCTTTTGAATTTTTGTTCACTGCACAGGGATTGATGATCTTAAATCAGGAAATTTTTTGACACTTCTAGCCCCAAAGGCAATGTTTCTGGATGATCCTCTGCGTGTTCTTCGTGCTGTTCGCTTTGGTGCTGTTTTGTTTAAATTTTGTGGAGCTTCTGTTTCTTGTGTTTATTTAGTTCTGGATATTCTTATTCAGTGTGCCTGATACCATTTATAATGCGACCCACTGCTATTTGTTTGTTAGAAGAACAAATGGATGTATAACGTATATAAACGTGGGAAGTCTTATTGTATCTTCGTCAATGCCATAACTTGTTGCCTTTGGACTAGTTCCATGAAATTGTGTTGAGAGTTGCATGTGACAGTCTAATACACATGCATAAAACAAACGCCATCCTCCTTCTATTCACTTCCTTTTTGTGTACCAATGGATGTATTACGTGGGTAAACACGTGACTGCATATGTAGGTAAAAGGTTTTAATCAAGAAACTAATGATTGCACGAAAGATATACCTGCAATACAGTGTGCGAGAAACATGAGCCTACTATTTGTGCTTTATGTATGATTCTTCTCTTTCGAAGACTCTTGGATCCTCTTGCATCCTCACAATCCCTGAATTGGGAATGCTTAATGATTTCATTATTAGATGAGCTTTGTAAACCTTGCGTTTTCACAGCTCCTCCTACAAAGAAGCTTTCTTTTTTTATCTTTTTTTTTTCATTCTTCTGCCATGTAATGTGGATGCTCACTTTTCTTTAATTTGTACAAGAGTTTTGCAAGATCAAAACGGAGCTTTCTGCTATTTTATCTATTGTCTGGTCATATTTGTGCCTCCATGTTCATAATCTTATGTTTATTTGAGGCGCAAGGATGAGATTTACGATGGATGAAGAGCTGAAGAGAGTTGCTGCATCCAATGATGTCAAAGATGCACTTGGAGCTAAAATCAGTAGAGAGCGCATTGGAATAGAAGCATGTGTCTATAACATTCCTCTATTGGCTGCTTGATCTCATATATATGTTTTTTTGGTTGAAGTTCTTCTTGTACATGTGGCCTTTATCTTTTCTCTCAATATTTTTATAAGATTTGTATTTTCCGTTTGAATGTTACTTCTCAATGATGAGATGGGATCAATGTTTTTCCCCTTCTCCGGTATGGCAGGTTGATCTGATGATATCTGGCAGTGAACCAGTTAAAGCTATTGCTTACATCTATGAGTTGCAATTGTTTTGAATTGTCTTCAGTCTACCTCATGGACATGAATCGACATTGCCAGAAGAGTGCTATAGTTGGTTTGTTGGATTGGGTCCACAACTGACCATTTCTCTAAGAGTAATTCAGGCCAATAATGTTAAAAACCGATGGTTTCGGACTCATGGAGTGACGAATATATCGGGTGAGAAGTAAACTTTCTTGCAAAAAATATGATTTTGTAAATAAGTGAATGTGAAATCATCAAAAAAATAAATGAGGAATAATAAAAGACCCCAAGGCTTTGATTCGGTTCAAGTGTCAGTTGTTATACCAATGGGGAGAGCCAATAGCAAAAATCTGCTATAATCGAAGAATCAGAGTTACAATCGCCTAACATGCTCACATGTTTACCATGCCTAAAACAAAGCTAAACCATGATATTAACAAATAAATAATTCATTTTGAACGTGAAAAATTTACAGCACAAATTATACGCTTTGTTCGCGACCAATTAGGAGCTCTCTTTAAAACTGCCGAAAATCAAGGACCCTGTTCGTTCTTGATTTCCTTTCTTCGCGGCATGGCTTTCCAAGATGTCACTGGCTAGCCATTAAATCCTCCCTTTTGACGTAAGTGTGTGCCCCTTTCTTTGGTGCGGCCAATCTGCAATACTTTTAAAGTCCAACTCTTGGTACGAATTAAAATTACATATTGGGTCGGATTTCGCCGTGTAAAAAGGTGTATTTTGACTAATGGAAACGCATATGCTTTTGAAGGTCTTCATTTCTTATTTAGTTCAATTTGAAAGAGACTTTGCTTGCAAGCTTGTTAGGACATAGAACCCACTCACGATGGAAAAGCATATGGCGATTACGTTCCTATTTTTTTTGTGTCCAGCTCCCATCATGGACAAGTCCAACGATGGAAACGAACCAGACGGATTGGCTGTGACCAGCGTGGATGGCCCTCACCGGCGAGGGTGACCCGTGCCTAGCCCTTTAGGCATAATCGGTGGCCTGCCGGCCACCGGTGAAGAGGAAGAAGAACTAGAAAAAAAAAAATGGAAAGAATGACAAATAACGAAAATACTCTTGATTGCCGAAAAGTCGAGTCATTATTTGAAACGGACATAGTTACTTCAAGTCTTCATTTGAAACAACATCAACTTCAGACCTTTATTTGATAAAGTGATGGCACTTTATGTTTTTATTTGAAATAAAGTTCATTTCAAGCGCTTATTTGAAAAAAAAAAGAGGACACTCCCTTTTTGAATTTTCCCTTTTCCCAATTGGTGCCGGCTTCCATGAAATTTGTTTTACATGCTGCTGCTTTAATTGAGAGCATCATCTCTCACTGGACATGCTAACATCAGAGGTGCAATGGGGATCCACTACGTGTACACATGGATCTGGATGCTGGACGAAGGAGATCAGACCGAGAAGATACCTTCGTCAGTTACCATGCAAAAGAAGATATCCAGTCAACCTATGCTGGATCACTTTTCCACAATGGTTGAAATTAATTACCACGTGTCTTCTTGTAAGGACAATGTGAGCTATCATCTCGTCAATCCCTCTCGAGTCTCATCTCGATTCTCTCCTATTAACTTATGATCCCCTAAATGCATTAAATATTGTGTTTGCACCCCAGGAGACGCTGGGTCTTTGGTCTTCCTCTTGTTGCCTTCCTCAAAAGAACGAACTTGCAGAAAAGCTCCCCAAGTTGCTGCCTCACCATTCATTTGGCAAGTGCTTAAATAATGTCGGCGGTCTCGATAAGGCTCTTTCCTTCTATCCCGAGTGTGCCAACGATGCCAGTGTCACTCCAAAATGGTGGGACAATTTGCACTGCGCCATGTCTAATTATAAGTTTGTTCTTGCAATCGAGAACACCTGAACAGAAAGTAACGTGACGGAGAAGCTATTTTATGTTCTGGATTCCGGGGCGGTCCCCATCTATTTCAGTGCCCCCAACGTCATGGACTTTGTCCCTCCACGTTCGATCATAGACGGGAACAAGTTTAGCTCCATGGAGAAATTGGCAACTTTCGTGAAGTCCCTAGCGAACGATCTAGTGGCGTACGCCGAATACCATTCGCGGAGAAGATGTGGTGTATTAGGTAATTATGGAAACTCACGAGTGGCAAGCCTCGACAGCTTGCCGTGTCGGTCATGGGAATTCAGTAGCCAAAAAGGTGGCAGGAATGCTAGAGCTTTATGAAGAGTTGATTCTTTTTGAACACCCGATTTATTTCCTGATCATCCGATTCATGCGCGGTTTTTTATAAGTTTAATCCATGGACATTGACGTATACAAAGAAAGAGTTGGATATATTAGGAGATGGTAGATTAGACATTGATGTAAACAGGCCACTAAAAAAATCATCATGGTAATGAATACAAAATCATTATGAACTTAAAGCGTTTGGACTTCTCTCCAATTTTGTGAAGCGAAACCAGACTGGACTTCTCTCCAATCGGTTGTTGGCGTACTTGTTTTGTCATTTTTTGAGTTCACACTGTCTTTCTGGGTTGCTTGCAACTCATATGATCGAGGATTGGAGAGGAGAGGTGGAAGAAAAGGCTTGGGATGAATTTATGAGTTTTTGCGTGAACTGTGTGCAGTGTGTGGTGAGAGTCGCACAAAAGGTAATGAGGGGATCCGTGTCTATGCTGAGATATATCGTCTTTATGAAATTAATGTCCTGAGTTTGAATTCAGGTAATGATTTGTCAAATCGAATTTTATTGATAAAAATTTTCGAAGTAGAAGAAATTTCGCCTATCTCTGCGAAGGATTACAGAAAGAGAATATAAAAGGAAGACACGAATTTTTTCCTTACCCGTGGAGGCTGGCCGAAAGTTGTTATGCAGGTGGGGCCCAAAACTCAAGACCTTGACTTTTGGGCGCGCGCACACACAACTTTCACGCCTGGATTTGCTTGTTTCGCCGATGGAAATTGAAGGAAGCTTCTGCACGTGAATCAGAAGGAGGTGGGCCCAAAAGTCAAGACTTTGACTTTTGGGCACACGCATATAAAAGGGGAAACGAATCCGCCGCCTAAGCCCTATGTCGAAGAAACCGCGAGAAGCTACACGTTCGCCGAGAGAGGAGCTACACAAAAGAAAGAAAAAAAGACGCAGGAGTTTTTATTTTCTTTTTGGCGTACGACTTGAAAGCGCAATAATTTTGTGTCGTGAGTTTATATCCAAATGAGTTGTTTATTTATAAACACTTTGGGTCTGGGATTAAATCTAGATATGGGAAACACTCGAACGTATGAGCAATTGTAAACTCTAATTTTCCGATTATAGTGGATTATTTGTTACTAGCTCTCCCCGTAGACGTAGGTATCGATACTCAGACCGAACCACGTAAATTTCTAGTGTTCTTATTATTTCTCATTTATTTTTCTAACGATTTCACATTGACATAAATTGCAAGATCCTGTCATTTTCGCATATTATATTCCAACAATTGATATTAGAGCTTAGGGTTGGATTTTTTTATTGTGTTTGGAGTTTTTATTTGTCTGATTATTATTTGGAAATTCTGTTATTGTAATTATATTTGAGAGGAAATCTGAAATTGAGAAGTTTAACGAGAGCAATAACTTTGTGTTATGGAGTATCAAGAAAGCATTAAATGGTGAAGATGAGTTGCTAATTATAATGAAAACCTCAGAGTGGGTAGAGCTAATGGAAAGAACAAAAAGTACAATTTTGTTAAATTTATTGAATGAGGTCTTAATAGAGGTTACTGAGGATAAGAATGCCACAACATTATGGGCAAAGCTTCAAGCACTCTATGTGAAAAAAGGTTTGAACAATTGCTTGTACATGTTGAAGAAGATGTTTCAATTTAGATATACTGAAGGTACGTTTATCAGATCCACCTAGATGAATTTAATAAACTCATGATGAATCTGAAAAACGTCGCTAAGATACTTGATGATGAAGAGCATGGCATGATGTTGTTAGCCTATTTACCAAAGTCATGGGAGCACTTTACTGATTCACTGTTGCAGGAGCGTACTACAATTACCTCTTGTAAAGTCCGCCTTATTCTCTAAAAAGTGGCAAAGAAAGTTGTGAGATGAAGGTCTAGCGCAAGGAGTAGCGCAAGCACTGACAATTCGAGGTAAAGAAAAACATCAAGGGCGTAGTAGTAACAGAGATAAAAGCAGATCAAAATCACGGCATAGAAAGTCCAAGGGACGCGTGAAATGCTTTTAAGTGTCACAAAGAGGGGCACATTAAGAGATTGTCCAAAGTGGATGAATAAAGTTGATAGAGCAGTGTGGCAAACGTTGCCAAAGGCAGCACTAGTGATGTAGAAGCTGTTTTATGTGTGACTACTACTTCGTCAGGAGACGAATAGGTGCTAGATTCGGAGTGTTCTTATCACATGACGCCTCATAAGAACTGGCTTACTACTTACCAGGTTGCAAATGGTGCTAGAGTTCTTTTGGGGAATAATGCAATTTGTAAGGCTGTGGGGATAGGGACAATTCGGATCCGGATGCACGATGGAGTGGTGTGCACATTGACAGATGTGAGGCATGTACCGGAGCTCAAGAAAAACCTTATTTTTCTGAGGACACTCGATGACATCAGGTGTAGGTACACCGCTGAAGGTAGAGTACTGAAGATCTCTCGAGGTGCCATGACAGTGATGAAAGGGGAAGAAAGTGAATACTCTCTATCATCTACTGGGAGAAACTGTGACCGGAACTACTGTAGTTTCATCAAGTGAGTCAGACTTTAACTTGACTTAATTATGCATATGCATTTGGAGCACATGAAAGAGGCAAGTATGACGATACTGAATGAAAAGGGGTTGTTAAAGGGTCAAAAGACAGGGAAGATAGACTTATGTGAGCACTGCATCTTTTGAAAGCAGCACCACGTTAAATTTACTACAGCTATTCATTCGACCAAACGACCGATTGAATATATTCATTCAAAAGTCTAGGGCCCATCTTCGGTTTCTTCGAAAGGAGGTGTCCAATATATGCTGACATTTATCGACGATTATTCGAGGAAGGTATGGATATACTTTCTGAAGCACAAATATGGAGTGTTTGATCGGTACAAGAAATTTAAGGCATTGGTTGAGAAGTAGTTAGATAAATAAATCAAGTGCTTGAAAACCAATAATGGCATGTAGTTCTGTGGTAAAGATTTTACCGAATTCTGCAAGAAAGAATGTATTGTGAGACATCACACAGTACCTGTGACACCACAGCAGAATGGCGTGGCAGAACGGAAGAACAGACCTTTGCTTGAGTGAGCTCGATGCATGCTTTCGCATGTAAGACTTGGCAAGGAATTTTAGGCCGAAGCAGTGAACATGGCATATTACCTGGTTAATCGATCTCCATTATCTGCTATCAAATGGAAGACTCCTGAGGAAGTATGGTCAAGGAAACCTGTTAATTACTCCGAATTACGTATATTCGAATGTCCTTCGTATGCTCATGCAAGTGATGGTAACTTTGAGCCGAGAGCGAAGAAGTGCATATTTTTGGGTTATGCACATAGGGTGAAAGTCTACCGGCTATGGTGCACCGATTCTAGATCACCCGGTTTTCTAATCAGCAGAAATGTGATCTTCGACGAGACTGCAATGCTTCAAAAAAGGAGTTCTGAGACACAACCAGCAGAAAAGACAGATTATGGTATCATTAGTGAGGTGGAGGTTTAAGTGGAAACTCCAGAGAACTGGAGGTTTAAGTGGAAACTCCAGAGAACTAGAAGGTAACAGAAGTTGAGACTGCAGATGAAGCTGCAGTTCCTGAAGTCAGTGATAGTGAACAACCAGCAAAGCCGCAGCACACTATAGCTGCAGATAGACAGAGAAGACAAATTAAATCACCGGTACATTATGGTTACACAAATATTATATATGCATTGATTGTAGGTGATGAGGTAAAGACAGATAAGCCTTCGTTTTACTCTGAAGCGATGGCTAGTTCGGAGTCGTCGCAGTGATTAAGGGCTATGAGCAAAGAGATTGAATCACTCCATCGAAATCAGACATGGGAGTTGGTCAAAGTACCCAAGAGCCAAAAGATTGTCGGAAGTAAACGGGTCTTTAAATGAAAAGAGGGCATTCCCGGTGTCGAGGAAGCGAGTTATAAGGCGAGACTTGTGGCGAAGGGATATACACAACGTGAGGACATTGACTATAATGAGATGTTCTCTCCTGTGGTAAAACATACTTCTATTTCTGTTTTACTTGCTTTAATTGCTTCGTAGGATCTCGAGTTAGAGTAACTAAATGTGAAAATTGCGTTTCTTCACGGTAAGTTGGAAGAGCAAATTTACATGAGGCAACCAGAGGGATTTGCTATTTCGGGTAAGGAAGATCATGTTTGTTTATTAAAGAAATCTTTGTATGAGTTGAAACAGTCTCCTAGGCAGTGGTATAAACGTTTTGATGCTTTCATGACTAGTCAAAACTATTCAAAAAGTCATATGGATAGCTGTGTTTACTATAAGAGATTGGAGAATGGTTCTTTGATTTTTTTACTCTTATATGTTGATGATATACTGATAGCCGCTAAGAATATATCTGATATTGATGTGCTGAAGAGGCAATTAAATGTTGAATTTGAGATGAAAGATTTAAGTGCTGCAAAGAAAATATTGGGTATGGAGATTTCGCATGACAGGAATGTAGGAGTTTTACGTCTATCTCAAAAAAAATGTATTGAGAAGATTGTGACACATTTTAATATGCAGTCAGCAAAATCCATAAGTACACTTTTAGCGAAGCACTTTAAACTTTCAAATAAAGTATCATCGCAGACTGAGGAGGAGGAGGAGCATATGTCCCATGATCATTATTCTAAAGCCGTGGGTAGTATTATCTATGTTATGGTGTGTACTAGGGTTGATATTTCACAAGATGTGAGCGTGGTTAATCGTTATATGAAGAATCCTGGAAAAGCTCATTAGAAAGCTATGAAATGGATCCTCAGATATTTGAAGGTGACAACAAACGTGAGTATAATGTATCGGAGGGACTGCAATGGCAGTGAGACCACTGGTTTTGTGGATTCGGATCACGCCGGTGACTTGGATAATTGCAGATCTTTAGCAGGGCATGTATTTACGCTAGCGGGTGGTGCAATTAGTTGGAAAGCGTCCTTACAGGATCACATTACATTGTCTTCAACTGAGGCAGAGTATATGGCACTAACTTTTGTAGTGAATGAGGCGATATAGTTACAAAGTTTGCTTTTGGACTTTGGTTTAGAAGAGAAAAGTGTGGATATACACTATGATAACCAATGTGCGATATATTTGACGTATAATCCAGTTTATCACGAGCGAATGAAGCATATTAACATTAGGTACCACTTCATCCGAGATGTCTTAACTAAGGATAATGTTATTATAAAAAAGATTGCTACATCAAATAACCTAGTAGACATGATGATTAAGTTTGCTCCTTTGGCGAAGCTCAAGCTCAGCTTGAGTTCTATTGGCGTCTATGGAGAGTGAGCGCCTGTCAGGGCATTAGGAGAGCAGCATGGATGATGAGCATTATAACTTGGCTTTAAACATCGAGCCAAGGTGAATAATTGTTAAATTAATGTCTCAAGTTTGAATTCGGGAAACGATTTGTTAAACTGAATTTTATTGATAAAGATTTCCCAAGTAGAAGAAATTCCGTCGATCTCCACAAAGGATTACAAAAGAGAAAATAAAAGGAAGATACGAATTTTTTCCTTACCCGAGGAAGCTGGGTGAAAGTTTTACGCCTGGATTTCCTTGTTTCGCCGATGGAAATTGAAGGAAGCTTCTGCACATGAATCATAAGGAGGTGGGCCCAAAAGTCAAGACTTTGACTTTTGGGCACATGCATATAAAAGGGAAAACGAAACTCTACGAAGCCGCCTAAGCCCTATGTAGAAGAAGCCGCGTGAAGCCGCACGTCCGCTAAGAGAGGAGCTGCACGAAAGAAAGAAAAAAAGACATAGGAATTTTTATTTTCTTTTTGGCGTACAATTTGAACGCGTGGTAATTTTGTGCCGTGAGTTTATGTTCAAGTGAGTTGTTATTTATAAACACTTTGGGTTTGGGGTTAAATCTAGATGTGGGAAATACTCGAGCGTATGAGTAATTGTAAACTCTGATTCTCCGATTATATTGGATTATTTGCTGCTGGCCCTTCCCGTGAACGTAGATACCGATACTTGGACCAAATCACATAAATTTCTAGTGTCCTTATTATTTCTCATTTATTTCTCTGGCGATTTCGCGTTGACGTAAATTGCAAGATTCTGTCGTTTCCGCATATTATATTTCAATAATCTTCTACTCAAAGGGTTGTACAATCATATCATGTACGCCTACTTTTATGGGTTGATGGTGCGAAACAATTAGGAAGATTTCATTTTTCGCTAGGCCCATGTTTTCCACGAAGAAGAGGTCTTCCTTTGGGTGCACGACTGACCCTTTCTAAAGGAGCAATTCACACGAGACAAGAAATTCATGGTAAGCATCCACCCATTCTTTCTTTGTCTCTTCTCTTCTATTTCTAAAGTTAGATCCGTCCCCTCTTCTTTTTTCTAAAGCAAGATTCGATTTGCCATCTGTTGATCCACCAAATCGATAGCTCTTCGCTTTCCCGAGTAGTTCCTTTGGGTTCACAACTAACCCTGAAGCAATTCATACCTAAAATGTTGAAAACCGATGGTTCAGGACCCATGAAATGACAATATATCATACGAGAGGTAAACCTTTGTTGTAGAATTAATGAATGCGGAAGCTAATGAAGATCTTACAATTAACTCAATTTGAAATCACCAAAGAAATAAATGAGGAACAATAAGGGCCAAAGATTTACATAATTCAATACGAGTGTTGGTACCTACATCCACGAGGAGTGTCGACAACAAAATTTACTATAATTAAATAATTAGAGTTACATTCGCTCAGCATGGTCGAGTGTTTCCCATGCATAAATTAAATCCAAACCCAAGGTATTAATAAATAAATAACTCATTTTGGATGTAAAAAACTCATAGCACAAATTACATGCTTTGCCCATGACCAAATAGCAGCTCTCTTTGAAACGGCCGAAAATCAAGGACCTCATCTGTTCTTGATTTCCTTTCTTTGCGGCACACGTGGCTTTCCAATTGCTGTAAATATGAAATTAGACAAGCATGTGTATGCCCCTTTCTTTGGTTCGGCCAATCTGCGTTACTTTTAACGTCCAACTCTTAGTCTCAGTCTTAGTCTTGGTTAGACTTGCATATTTTTCCAAATGGGTGGGGTTTCGCCGTGTGAGATGGTGTCTTGATCAATGGAAAAGCATATGCTTTTCAAGGTCATCATTTCTTATTTAGTTCAATCTAGAAGAGACTTCACTTGCAGCATCTTAGAACACAGAAACCACTCACAATGGAAAAGCATATGGCGATTATATTCCTGTTTTTCCATGCCCAGCTCGCATTATGGATGAGTTTAGCGATGCAAACCAACCAGACTGATCGGCTCGCTTTAATCTACTTCAAAGACAGTGTGGATAAGGATTCGCTCGGAGTCCTGAGCTCATGGAATGACTCTTCTCATCATTGTAAGTGGCTAGGTATTGTATGCGGTGGACGGCATCCCGAAAGGGTCGTGTGCCTCAACTTGATGTCGAAAGGCTTGGGTGGTCTTCTATCACCTCATGTCGGAAACCTCTATTTCCTTAGAAGCCTTGTTCTACAGAACAACAGCTTTCGTGGCAAAATTCCGCAAAGCATTGGCCACTTATTTCGCTTGCGCCGTCTCATTCTTAGTAACAACTCTTTCGGTGGACAAGTGCCCACAAATCTTTCTCAGTGCTCAAACCTTGAGGTTTTGAATCTCATTGATATCCAACTTGTGGGTAAAATTCCTCATGAGCTTGGCTCTTTGTCAAAGCTTCGAGCTTTATTTTTGGCTAAAAATAGTCTTACAGGATCTATTCCTCATTCTATTGGAAATCTCTCCCAACTTTTGTCTCTTTCCGTCGGACTTAATGGGTTGCAAGGAGAGATTCCCAAGACATTGTCCAAGCTTCGTGGTTTGAGGAATGTTCAACTGGCATTTAACCAACTCACTGGCAAGATCCCACCAACAATCTTCAACATGTCCAGCATCATCTATTTTAGCGTCAGTGACAATCAATTGAGAGGGAGCATTCCCCCTAATATCGGTGATACTCTTCCTTCTCTCGATTATCTTGATTTTCCTAGAAATTTGTTTACTGGCGTTATACCTCCGTCCTTATCGAATGCCTCCAACCTTCGGTACATCTACTTTGACCATAACAGTTTTCATGGACCGATGCCTGCAAATCTTGGAAGGCTAAAAGCTCTTAAAGGAATGTTTCTTACGTCTAACCAGTTGCGAGATGACTTCAGTTTTATTACCTCATTGACTAATTGTTCAATGCTGGAAATTATTGGGGTAGACCATAATTTTCTTGAGGGTCTCTTGCCAGATTCCATTGGCAATCTTTCCAACAGCGTTAGACTAATTGCTATGTCATCCAACGCAATGTATGGAACCATTCCTCCAGGTATTGGCAATCTCTTCAACCTGTCTTTTCTTGGATTATCAAACAATTCGCTTAGCGGCCATGTTCCTTCTTGTGTCGGAGCACTCCGTAACTTGCGCAATTTGTACTTAAGCATTAACATGCTAACGGGAGAGATTCCGTCGTCAATCGGCAATTTGACATTATTGAGTCTCCTTTACCTATCGTTCAACAACTTCTACGGGAAAATACCGCAAAGCCTTGGTAACTGTAGGCACCTAATCGAGCTTGAGCTTTCGAACAATAATTTGAGTGGTCCAATCTCGAGGGAGGTTCTTAGTCTTTCTACCATTTCAATTATCTTCAACTTGGCACATAACCAGTTGAGTGGATCTCTTCCGTCTCAAGTTGGGTCCTTGATCAATCTCGTGGAACTAGATCTATCTTACAATAAGCTGACGGGACCAATTCCTAGCTCCATGAGCAAGTGCTTGCTATTGGGCCGGCTCAACTTAGCAGTCAATTCCTTTCATGGTAAAATACCTTCGGCTTTAGGCACATTACGAGGCTTACAAGAGTTGGATGTTTCCCATAACGACTTATCTGGTAAAATCCCGAGCTTTCTCACTCGACTTACAATTCTAAAGTACTTGAATCTATCTTCAAACAAGCTTGAAGGAGAAGTTCCGAAGCAAGGGGTATTTCTAAATGCTAGTGCAGTGTCCGTCTTTGGGAATAAAAATCTCTGTGGAGGTATTGCAGAACTAAACCTTCATTCTTGCAAATCGAGTACCTCTAAACCATTGCTAACCAAAATGATTATGGTAATCGCCATAGTGACGACCATGTTGTCAAGCTTCATTCTGTGTCTTTGTCTGTTTATCATTTGGTATCAGAGAAAGAAGTCGAAAGAAAATATCTCTTCAACTAAATTGCCGTTTGAATACCAATTTCTTAGGGTCTCTTATGCAGAGCTCTTTAAAGCCTCAGATGGATTCTCTGAGATCAATGTGATAGGTAAAGGGAGATATGGTACCGTCTATAAAGCAACCACACAGGAAGGCGGCTGGGTGGCAATTAAAGTGCTCAACTTGGGCCATAGAGGTGCTTTGAAAAGCTTTATCTCAGAATGTCAAACCTTAGGGGCCATAAGACACCGAAATCTCGTGAAGATCTTGAACGTGTGCTCAAGCGTGGACTATCACGGCAACGATTTCAAAGCTCTCTTTTACGAATACATGGTTAATGGGAGCTTAGAGAACTGGATACACCAAGGAAACGAAGAGGACATTGAGCATGAACATGGACATGGAAAGCCAAGACATTTGGGACTAATGCAAAGGTCAGACATTGCCATTGACATAGCTTCCGCAATCAAATATCTTCATGAGGATTGCAGCCCAAAGATTGTACATGGAGATCTGAAGCCGAGTAACGTCCTTCTAGACAATGAGATGATGGGACGAGTTGGGGATTTTGGGCTGGCAACAATCATCTCCACCATGACAACAGAGGCCATGGACATTGACAACCAAAGCAGCTCAGTGGCGGTGAGGGGTTCCATAGGCTATGTCCCTCCCGGTAAGAAAATTTTCTCATTAATTGTCTAAGTTTTATTTGTGTTGGCCTTTAGATGAAATATTTATTTTCATTGTATATTGCTTGATGTACACTATTTTAGAGTATGGCATGGGAGACATGGTATCCACACAAGGGGATGTGTACAGTTACGGTATTCTTTTATTGGAAATGTTAACTGGGAGGAGACCCACGGAAGAGGCTTTCAAGGACCATTTAAATCTCCACAACTTTGTCAAGATGGCTCTACCAAACCGAGTGATGGAGATTGTGGACTCGGCCATTTTTAACATAGAAAGTGAGAATGACATCGAGAGGATAAGAGATTGCGCTGCCTCCATCCTAAGGATTGGAGTTGCATGTTCAATGCAGTCACCGCGGGATCGGATGGATATCGTTGAAGCACTCAAGGAACTGCATAAGATCCATGCTAGGTATGGATCCAAGTAGAGGCTAGGTTGAAGCAAGTTTAGCTCCCAGACACTTAGGGCGCGCATGATAAAATTTCTATTTCTCTGTCCCCCAGAACAGGTTTGGAACAAAAATTTGTTTGGTAACGTAATTTCATTGTTTGGGAACAAAAACAGATTTCTATTCTAGAGATAGATTTTGAGCATAAATTAGAAGCTAGAATTTTTACCTTTTCAATTTCTGGAATGAAAGTGAGAAATCAAAACTCTTTTTATCATTCACTCTCGTCATTGCCCATCGCCCATTCGTTGCCCATGGGACACCGAATGCCCATCGCCCGTCGCCTACCATCAATTGCTGAACCCGCCACCAGCCACCAGACACCAGCTGCCCATTGCCAACCGGCCACCCATTGCTAGACGCCGAACTTCGGCCACCCATCGCCAGTCATCGGCCACCAACCACCGACCGCCAATCATCGGTCATCGGCCACTCGCCACCAAATGCCAGTCGCTAACCATTGGACAATCGTCGCCGAACGCCGAACTTTGGCCGCCCATCGCCAATTGTTGGCCATCGGATGCCCGCCGCCAGTTATCGGCCACTCGCCACCGAATGCCGTCGTCGACTGCTGGACACTCGCCGCCAAACACCGGACGCCAGCCGCCAAACCCTCATCGTTGGACTCCCGTCGCCGAACGTTGGCTATCACCACCTAAGCAGCATCGACATTGACACGCGACACAATACGACCCGACACGCCGACACGCCGTTTCTAAAAAAATAGAGAACTCCGACACGCTAGGACACGTTGTATATTAAATGTATATTTTTATATATACTATGATCATTTCAATAAATTAATTTGATTCACATATAAATAAATAATAAAAAAGCCTAGAATAAATTTACACTAAAAATCTTAATTTACCATTTATTAATATCATTCATTGTTTCAATTTAATAAATTCAACTCCATTCCAATAATTTATAAAACTTGAGGAAAAAAACAAGCAATTCATATTCTAGACTTGCGTGTCAAACATATCGAAAGAGGAGAAAAAAAATTACTTGAGGGATGAATTGTGTATCACGGGATCACGGGAAGTAAGAGTCAAAAGAGAAGAGAAAATTAGGTTTTTCTTCTTTACCCATTCATTTTTTTTAGTATTATCTTTTATTTTTCACATATATACATTTTGATCCCTTATTTATTGAAATTTTTTAAAATTGACCTTGTGTGTCGGAATCATGTGTTGAAAACTCACATGTGAGAATTCCAACTCGAGTGTCGGAGAGTGTTAGAAAAGTTGACTAAGTGTCGAATTTTCCGACACGTGTTGACCGAGTGTCAGATAGTGTCCCAGAGTGTCGGACAAATGTCAGAGTGTCTGACACGACATGAAGGTCTCTGGAGAGTGTCGGTGCTTCCTAGGTCACCACCCCTAAAAATAGAAATTATATTATGTTATCAAACGAATTTTTATTTCAAAAATAAAATTTTTAAATCGTTATCATATGCGTTTCTTTGCTCAGAAACTCATCCAATGAATAGAAATTAATTTATGTTCCAGAAATTTTATCATACGAGCCATTAAACTAGACTTTGTCTTAGGATTAATTTTGCTTTGAACAAGAAAGATCCCGTTGGTTCTATTCTTTGTCTTGGTTGTAACTATTTTCCACTAGGCTCAAAGATGAACTCATATACTAGTTAAATGTATGTAATCTATCTCCATCTCTATTCCCCTTCCCCTCCTTACGATCTCATTATTTTCTTTATATCAATTTTATATTTCTTATTTTTCCTCTTAAAGTCCATCTTTAATAATTGTTTTTAGATGCATAATTTATATATATATATATATATATATATATATATATTTATAGATTTATAAATTTAGAAAAATATAAAATACAGGCATATCTTATAAAAGGTAATAATTATGCCAATGCCGATTAATTTTTAAATGATAATTCATATTGTGGATTAATAGGAGAAGCAAAAGCAAAGTCGATAAGATTATTAAATTTCGCGAAGGTTGATTTTAGGTGGTGGCTTTTTTTTGGGGGAGGGGGGCGGCAATGGGAAGGTGGTCATTTTAACAATATAAAATGTTACAAATCTGAGAATTCAATTGTATAATTTAAATAAGTTGAAGAACTACAAATGAGATTACAAATCTCAATTTGGTTAACTTGAAAACCCCAAATTATATATTTGAATAAATTTATTCTCTATCAATATCCTTATCAAATTACTTATTAGAATGATATGTGACAATAGATGCTTGTACCAATTTGGAGTTTTACTCTCCATTTATCACATATTTATTATTTTGTAACTTTTGTTGATATCAATTTAATTTAATGAAAATTAATGGAAGATAAGTTTATGATAAATATATTAATTTAAGATTTTTGATAATTTATCATAAATGTATTTTGAAATTTTTATGATATTTAATCCTAAATTTTATTATTTATCAAGCACCACCGTCTAGAATAGCTTTTCAGTTTCTCTTCATCTTTGAGAGCGTTTGTCTCTCCCTCCCGCCCTCGTCGTTGCGCTTCTGCTTAGCCTGTCGTCACCTCATCACCTCCACTCGTCGCCGTCTAACTCCTGCCTTCGCCTCCAAAGCAGCTGCCATATTCATGCTGAGTGCTGAATTCTCCTCGCAACGGAAGGGAAAAACTGAGTGAATTGAAGCGAGGACGTTTCCAGCATAAGTGGGGAAAATGAGAGCGTCCTCATTGAACGGCAACTGTTCATGTCTTTTTTCTTGGAAGCATGGTCCGTAGTTGCAATTCTCTTGCTCTAGGAAGCGTTTGGAGTCCTCTTAAGGCACGAAACCCGACTAAAACAGCAGGGCTCTTGAGTTGCAAGTCGATGTCGACGAATTCGCCAGTGGTGCGAGTGAAGGAAAAGATCGATTTGACAGAGAAGAAGAAGATGATCTTTGATAGGCTTCTCGCCACCGTTTGCCATTTTGATCTCTCTACCTAGCTGCGCGTGGCTGGTGGCTGGGTCCGTGATAAGGTTGGTGTATTTGGTAGTGCAGTAGGATGTTCGCTTCGATGTGCCTTTAAGTTCTTTGTAGTACCAATCGTGTAAAAGCATGTCGTTTTGTGCTTCTCTTGAGATGTTTTGTTATAATTAGTTCAAGCTCTTACTTTTCCCTTCCCATAAGACGCGCTTTCTCTTTAAAAGAACAAGATTTCAGCCTCGTTGCATGTAAAGCAGAATCTTGTTTTGTGCTGGAACCCATGACCTTTTGGTGTTTAAATGATGTTTATTAACTCTTAGGGTTCGATTTTCAAAAGAGTTTATTCACAAATTTTTTTTACCACATCTTGTAGTTTAACATAGTCAAATTTTAGAGCAAATGGACAAGTTTTGGATCTTGAACCAAACTGATTTTGGAAAACATAATTTATGGACACAAACACAGTTTTGATAACGGTTTGGGCAATTTACTGCTCTTATTATAGGAAGATCTGGGTCAATGTGTCTTCATAAAAAGTGTTCATTTAAGTGTCCTTTATAACATATTTGAATTTGAGGATTTTTCGAACTCTTTTGGTTATGTTTTTGAAATTAATCTTGGAGACGCGAGAGTGGACCTAGTTTCTGCCGGTGAGAGCTGGTTGTGGTCTTGTGGTTATTCTTGGTGTCTTGCTTGCTGGAAAATGTATATTGTATGATTTGGTTGATTTTGGCATGCTGAGAACTTATGCGTGATTTTGAGTGCTGCACATACAATATCATGTGAATAGTTGTTCTATGGTGATTGTCTATTATTATTGCAAAAGATGGCCTTATAGGCAATTAATTAGAAAAACAATGAGATGTCAGGTTTGGATGCCAAAACTTATTTGCTTAATAAAATAATGAAGTTTCAAACTAGGTGCGTGTAAAGTTTGAAGGATTAATTTTGAGTATGTAAGCACCTACAAATTTATTTTGAAAATTTTTGAACAAAAAGAAAAAGAGAGTTGCAAGGTTTATTATTTGAAAATGGATTTTGGTGTTCTGGGCTAATTGACGGAAGATAAGAATTGGTTTGATTGATAGTGTGCTCATGTGATTACCTAAATACCCTGATGCGTATGATTATGCGAGGTAATGAACCCGTCCTGATGCGTATGATTATGCGGGACGATACCTGATTAAGTTTGGATGCCCCCACGTCAACGGGATGCCAAGTTGCGGTTGAGGCCGGACCGATGCTCCTTTATGGAATGTTGTTATGAGGCATATGAGTACGCGAGATGATGCCGTGCCCGATGGGGCGGGACGATGCTCGGTTATGCTGGAAGATTGCCAACTTTTGTGTTGGCCGTGGCCCGAGGGGCCGTAATAATCGGAACACGCTTGAATGGTTGTACTATTGCTGTCGATTATGGGGCAAATTGTTTGGCATGGTATGGGACGTGTCAAAACGGTTTTACCTTATAATCGAGACCCATGTGAATGTTTGGAGAGTGAGCACTTCGTGTTCCAGTTATTAATTATGTTGTTGTATCTCTGAATGCATATGTGACGCACTAATATGCAGGGACGTACCGAGGCGAGATGAGTTATTTATGGTGCATGTTTAGGACCGCCTTCGAGGCGAATTTGCGTTCTAATCAGGATTTAGAGTTTTGACTCACTGAAATTTATCTCTCCCAGTCATGGTTAACCTTTTCAGGTCCTTAGTATGGAGACGCGCCCGGTACGGTTTGGGGTTCCATGGGATATGGAGGTAGATAATACCTTCTACCCTATCCCTAGGACCGACTAGTTCAGTGAGTTGGTTGTGACTACGGTGTGGGTCAACCAGGGTTTGGGCTATGAAGTGCCCCATCGTTTCCAGGCTTGGTATTTTACGAATTCGAATGGCGATTAGGAGGGTCCCATGCATAGTTTTGATGGGCCGCGCGTAAGAAGTGGGGTTGAGCAGGACATTGACCCCATGGATATAGACATCTCGAAAGGTGTCGTGGTAGATCCAAATACCGAGCCAGCCGGGCTCAGGGAGCCGTGTTCACTTGGTGACTTACCCGACATCTTGCTTGGACTTGGGTTTGGTTATTAGGACGGATGGAAGTTAGCCTTGACCTCAACCCTTTTGTTAGTCGATCACGCAGGCGTTGACTTTTAGTAGACTTGTATATATACGAACTCGTACGGTTGACTCGATATATATATAAAGCGTAGTTTGTGAAAAATCACTAGCATGTTTTCACTATCCCTATATTTGTTTGTTGGCCAAGTGTTTATTTAATTCGCTTTCGCATGTGTTTAATTGAAAGATAAAAAGAATTAGTCGGTGACGCGTCCTGGGACATCGCATTTTTAATCGAGACTGTCGAGGGATGTGTGCGTGCCCGAGGTTTAGGGCATGACATCAATTCTCTTATTGGGAAGTTCTCTAACACAACTTACATGTGTATCCCAACAATCTCCCCCTCATGTGCGAGCTCCAATGTTAGGTCTACTTCCCCTTAATTAAAGTATCCTTTTGGCCCAACTTCATCCTTACGAGCCCATGTTGCTACACCACAATGCCCACATGTCTGAAAACCACAACCATTGGCTCTGTCACCATTTGTTGGGAGCTTCATCCTCACGGGTCCATGTCGCTACCCAACTACAACCATTGGCTTCGATACCATTCGTTGGTAAAGCGCAGCAGGAATCCGATACCTTCACTTGGGGAGATCGCCAAGAGAGAGCCCAAATCTAAGCCTGTTAATATATTTAGTTGGAGCCACTTTCACTTAAAAGCTTAAGCCAATGACTTATGAGCTAATTATGATATATTAACTGCTCAACATCATATCAATTTTTTGATGTGGGATTTCTATAACATAACTTACACTTATATCCTAACACTCAACACGCTCAGGTGTTTCCCATGCCTAAACTAAACCTAAACCCAAGGTATTAAAAAATAAGCAACTCATTTTGAATGTAAAAAACTCAAAACACAAATTACACGCTTTGCCTGCGACCAGATTGGAGCTCTCTTTGAAACAACCGAAAATCAAGGACCTCTTTCATTCTTGATTTCCTTTCTTCGCGGCATTCACGACTTTCCAGTTGCCGTAAATATAAAATTAGACAAGTATATGGATGCCCCGTTGTTTGGTTCAGCCAATCTATAGTACTTTTAAAGTCCAACTCTTGGTTTGGGTTAAACTTGCATATTTATCCAATTGGGTGGGGCTTCGCCGTGTAAGAAGGTGTCTCCATGAATTGAAAAGCATATGCTTTTGAAGATCTTCATTTCTTATATAGTTCAATCTGGAAGAGACTTTGCTTGCAGCTTGTTAGGACGTAGAACTCAGTCCCAATAAAAAAGAATATGATCATTATGTTCCTGTTTTTCTATGCCCAGCTCACATTATGGACAAATTCAGCGAGGCAAACCAATCGAACATATTGGCTTGCTTTAATCTACTTCAAAGACAGTGTGGATGAGGATCCGCTCGGAATCTTGAGCTTGTGGAATGACTCTTCTCATCATTGTGAGTGGCAAGGTGTTGTATGCAGTGGACGGCATCCCAAAAGGGTCGTGTCCCTCTACCTGACGTCGAAAGGCTTGGGCGGTCTTCTATTGCCTCATGTTGGAAACCTCTCTTTCCTAAGAAGCCTCAATCTACGAAACAACAGCTTTCGTGGCGAAATTTCACAAAGCATTGGCCACTTGTTTCGCCTTCGCAATCTCGTTCTTAGTAACAACTCTTTTAGCAGACAAATGCCCACCAATCTTTCTCAGTGCTCAAACCTCGTGGTTTTGAATCTCATTGATAACCAACTTGTGGGCAAAATTCCTGATGAGCTCGGCTCTTTATCAAAGCTTCGAGCTTTAGGCTTGGCTGAAAACAATCTTATAGGATCTATTCCTCATTCTATTGGAAATCTCTCTCAACTTTACGCTCTTTCCGTCACATCTAATGGGTTGCAAGGAGAGATTCCCAAGACATTGTCCAAGCTTCATGGTTTGAGTTTTGTTCAATTGATGAATAACCAACTCACAGGCGTGATCCCTCCAGAAATCTTCAACATGTCCGGCATCAGCTATTTCATCCTTGGTGACAATCAATTTAGAGGGAGCATTCCCCTTATATCGGCGATACTCTTCCTTCTCTCAGTTGTCTTGATTTTCATAGTAATTTGTTTACTGGTGTTATACCTCCATCCTTATTGAATGCCTCCGGCCTTCAGATCATCTAGTTTGAATATAATAGTTTCCATGGACCGATGCTCGCAAATCTTGGAAGGCTAGAAGCTCTTGAAGAAATGTATATCACGTCTAACCAGTTGCAAGATGACTTCAGTTTCATTACCTCATTGACTAACTGTTCAAGGCCGAAAATTATTGGGGTGGGCCTCACTTTTCTTAAAGGTCCATTGCCGGATTCCATTGGCAATCTTTCCAGCAACATTAGACGAGTTGATATGTCGTCCAACAAAATGTACGGAATCATTCCTCCAAGTATTGGCAATCTATTCAACCTGTCCTATCTTGTCTTATCAAACAATTTGCTTGGTGGCCATGTTCCTTCTTCTATCGAAGCACTCCATAACTTGATTGATTTGTCCTTAATCATTAACATGCTAACGGGAGAGATCCCATCATCGATCGGCAATTTGACGTTCTTAAGTACCCTTTGCCTGCAATCCAACAACTTCTACGGGGAAATACCACAAAGCCTTGGTAACTGTAGACAGCTAATCAAACTTGAGCTTTCGAACAATAATCTGAGTGGTTCAATCCCAAGAGAGGTTCTTAGTCTTTCTACAATTTCAATTATCTTTAGCTTGGTGCATAATCAATTGAGTGGATCTCTTCCATCTCAAGTTGGGTCTTTGACCAATCTTGCCGAATTAGATCTGTCTTACAATAAGTTGATGGGACCAATTCCTAGCTCCATCAGCAAGTGCTTGCTATTGAGGCAGCTCAGCTTAGCAGTCAATTCCTCTCATGGCGAAATTCCTCCTGCTTTAGGTATATTACGGGGCTTACAAGAGTTGGATATTTCCCATAACAACTTATTTGGTGAAATCTCGAGCTTTCTTGCTCAACTTATTGATCTAAAGTACTTAAATCTATCTTCAAACAAGCTTGAAGGAGAAGTTCCGAAGCAAGGAGTATTTCTCAATGCTAGTGCAGTGTCCGTCTTTGAGAATAGGAATCTCTGTGGAGGTATTGCAAAACTAAACCTTCCTTCTTGCAAATCGAATAACTCTAAACCATTACGTACCAAAAAAGTTAGAGTAATCGCCACAGCGGCGGCTATCGTGTCATATTTCATTTTGTGTCTTTGTCTGTTTATCTTTTGGTACCAAAGAAGGAAGTCAAAGAAAAATACCTCTTCAACTGAATTGCCATTTGAACACAAATTTTCGATGGTCTCTTATGAAGAGCTCTTTAGAGCCACAAATGGAATCTCTGAGAACAATGTGATTGGTAAAGGGAGATATGGTATCATCTATAAAGCAACCACACAAGAAGGTGGCTGGGTAGTGATTAAAGTGCTTAACTTGGGCCATAGAGGTGCTTTGAAGAGTGTCATCTCTAAATGTCAAACCTTAGGGACCATAAGACATTGAAATCTCATGAAGATATTGAACGTGTGCTAAAGCGTGGACTATAACGGCAACGATTTCAAAGCTTTATTGTATGAATACATGGCTAATGGGAGCTTAGAGAATTGGATACACCAGGGAAACGAAGAGGACATTGAGCTTGAACATGAACATGGAAAGTCAGGACATTTGGGACTAATGCAAAGGATAAACATTGCCATTGACATAGCTTCCGCAATCAAATATCTTCACAAGGATTGCATCCCAAAGATTGTACACGGAGATTTGAAGCCAAGTAACATCCTTTTGGACAACAAGATGATGGGACGAGTTGGGGATTTCAGCCTGGCGACAATTAGCTCTGCTGCAACAACAGAGGCCATGGACATTGACAACCATAGTAGCTCAGTGGCAGTGAGGGGTTCCATAGGCTATGTCCCTCCTGGTAAGAAAATTTTTTGATAAATAGTTTTAAGTTTTATTTGTGTTGGCCTTTAGATGAAATATTTGTTTTCATTGTATATTGCTTTATACATACTATTTTAGAGTATGGCATGGGGGACATGGTATCCACACAAGGCGATGTGTACAGCTATGGTATTGTTTTATTGGAAATGTTAATTGGGAGGAGACCCACGGAAGAGGCTTTTAAGGACCATTTAAATCTCCACAACTTTGTCAAGGTGGCACTGCCAAACCGAGTGATGGATATTGTGGACTCAGTCATTTTTAACGAAGAAAGTGAGAATGATATTGAGAAGATGAGAGATTGCATTGCCTCTATCCTAAGGATTGGAGTTGCGTGTTCGATGGAGTCGCCATTGGATCAAATGGATGTGGCCGAAGCCCTCAAGGAATTGCAAAAGATCCGAGCTAGGTATAGATCCAAGTAGAGGCTTGGTTGAAGCAAGTTCAGCTCCCAGACACTTGGACTAGGCTTTATCTTATGATTAATTTTGCTTTTCAAACAACAAAAATTCGGATGATTCTATCATTCATCTTGGTTTTAACTCTTTTCCACTAGGCCCAAAGCCAAACTCATATACTAGTTAATTGTATGTAATCTATCTCCATCTCTATTCCCCCTCCCCTCTTTACGAGCTCACTTCTCTTTATATGAATTTTCTATATCTAATTTTTCCCCTTAAAGTCCATCCCTAATAATTTTCTTTAGATGCATAATTTTAATATATTTATAGATTTATAAATGTAGAAAAATATAAAATAGAGATGTATCTTATAAAAGGTTATAAATTATGTCAATGCCTATTAATTTTTGAATGATAATTCATATTGTGGATTAATAGGAGTAAAAGTAAAGTCAATGAGATTATTTTATTTCGCCAAGGTTGATTTTAGATGGCGGCTTTGTTTGTACTTTTGTGTTTTTTTGTTGAAACGGGAAGATGGTCTTTTTAACAATATAAAATCTTAGGTGATACAATTACACGAAAAAACCTGGATTGGTATATGTGTGACAAATTTATTTAACTTGATTTTTTATCTATAAAAAACTAAAAAATATACACTTATGACAAATTTACCTTTTGTTTTATTAAATTTTACTGTTAAATTACTTAATTTGATAACTTGATTGATTTGTGGTTTTACCATCCATTTATTACATGTGTAACGATTTGAAATTTTTCATTATATTAATCCAATTTAACGGAAATTAAGGTAAATTCATCATAAGTGTATTAGTTTGGAGTTTTTATGGTTAAAAAATTAATTTGAAATAAATGTATTATAGGTATACCACATTGACATTTTTAATAAATCAAAAAATTAATTTGAAATAATGTCATAATAGAGGTATCAATTTGAGATTTTTTGTATTATTAATCCAAAATTTTATTATGGCTTTCTTATCACACGTCATCGTCTAGAACTCTTCATCTCTAGGCGTTGGCCTGTCTCTCCCGCCCTCGCCGTTGCGCTTTTGCTCAGCCTATCATCGTGGTGTCGCCTCCACTCGTTGCCGTCTAATTCTTGCCTTTGCCTCCAAAGCAGCTGCCACATTTATGCTTTTAAGGTCGCTCGTCGCCCCGGGCACCTCGCACCCACCGAGCCGAGCTAAGCGATGCCTCTAGGTACTCCTCATCGCCTTCTCTCTCTCTCTCTCTCTCTCTCTCTCTCTCTCTACTTGGACATGCTTCGGCGGCTTTTCGTCTTTAATTATATAAAATTGATCCTCAGCATCATACAGGGCACTCGTGAAAAACTGAAACTTTGTTTCAGCTTATTAGAGTTACGACACTCAATTGTGAAGCAAGTTTAGCTCCTAGACATTTAGGGTGTGCATGACAAAATTTATGTTTCTCTATTTCTCTATTTTTATGTTCCCCAGAATAGGTTTGGAGCAGAAATCCGTTTGGTAACACAATTTCGTTTTTTTTATATCTGGAACAAATTTCTATTCTAAAAATAGATGTGAAGCAGAAATCAGAAGTTAAAATTTTTAACTTTTCTATTTCTGGAACAGAAATGAGAAATCAAAATTTTTCTTATCGTTCACTCTCATTACCGTCCGCCACCCACTTGCCACCCGTGGGATGCCGGATGCCCGCCACTAGTTATCGGCCGCCTGCCACCAGCCCTGGCCACTAGCCGCCGACCGCCGGCCACTACACTCGGCCACCTGTCGCCAACTGCCGGTCACCGAATGCCGAACGCCTAATGGTCATTGGCTGCTCATCACCAATCATTGGATGCTAGAGGCTCATCACCAATCACCGAATGTTCGTCGGCAACCGTTCGTCGCTCCCCACTAGTCGCCGGATGTCAGCCACCCACCACCCACCACCGGCTTCACCACTAGCCACCCGCGGTCGTCCTCCTATTGCCGAACTCCGAATGTCAGACGTCGGACATCGAAATCAGGACGTTGGACCCCGATTACCGATTGTCGGACTCACGGTGTCAAACTTTGAACTTTGGCCGCCCGCCGCTGGTCACCGAACTTGGCGCCGAACGCCAAACGTCAAACTTCGGACTTCGGCCACCCGCCGCCAATCACCGGACGCCAAACACACAGTCGCCGAATGTCGAACTCCAGCATCGGACGCCGATCGTTGTTGGTTTTAGAAATAGAAATTTTATTCTGTTATCAAATGAATTTTTATTTTAGAAATATAAATTTTGAATTGTTATTAAACGAATTTCTAAGCATTAATTGACTTATGTTCCAGAAATTTTGTCATACGCACCTTTAGTACCGCATGATAAAATTTATATTTCTCTCGTCCTTTAGAACAAGTTCGGAACAAAAATCCATTTAGTAACGCAATTTCAATTTTCTATTTTTGAAACAAATTTTTAATCCATAAATAGATTTGGAGCAGAAATTAGAAGTTATAATTTTTAGCGTTTCAATTTCTAGAATAAAAGTGAGAAATCAAAACTCTTTTCATCATTCACTCTCGTCATTGCTCGTCGCTCATGGGACACCGGATGCCCACGCCCGTCGCACGCCACCGGTCGACGAACCGGCCACTAGCCGTCGAATGCCAGCCGCCCATTGCCGATCAGCCACCCACCGTTGCATGCCAGATTTTAGCCACCCATTACCAGTCGTTAGCCACTGACCGCAGCCATCGATCATCGGCCACTTGACACCGGATGTCGATCGCTAACCACCAAACACTTGCCACTAGATGCTGGACGTCAAACGCCAAACATCGCCGATTGTTGGCCATCAAATACCCACCACCGATTATTGGCCACTTGCCACCGAACGCTAGCTGCCGATCGTAGGACACTCGCCGCCAACCACCGGACTCTCGCCGCCGACCGCCGGACCCTCGTTGCCGAAGGCCCGTTGCCGAACACCGGCCATCACCACCCCTAGAAATAGAAATTTTATAATGTTATCAAACAAATTTTTATTCCAAAAATAAAAGTTTTGAATCATTATCAAACACGTTTAACTTTCTTAAAACTCGTCCGGAAAATAGAAACTAATTTCTATTCCATAAATTTTATCATGTACACCCTTAAACTAGGCTTTGTCTTAGGATTAATTTTGCTTTGAACAAGAAAGATCCTGATGGTTCTATCTTTGTCTTGGTTGTAACTATTTTCCACTAGGCTCAACGACGAACTCATATACTAGTTCAATTTATGTAATCCATCTCCATCTCTATTCCCCCTCCCCTCCTTACGATCTCATTATTTTCTTTATATCAATTTTCTATTTCTAATGTTTCCTCTTAAAGTCCATCTCTAATAATTGTCTTTAGATGCATAATTTTTATATATATTTATAGATTTATAAATGTAGAAAAATATAAAGTACACGCGGATCTTATAGAAGGTAATAAATTATGTCAATGCCAATTAATTTTTAAATGATAATTCATATTGTGGATTAATAGGAGAAGCAAAAGTAAAGTTGATAAGATTACCAAATTTCCCCAAGGTTGATGTTAGGTGGTGGCTTTTTTTTTTTTTTTTTTTTTTTTTTTTTTTTTTTGGCAATGTGAAGGTGGTCATTTTAACAATATAAAATCTTAGATCATGCACGTAGGTGTTAAAAATGTAATAATTCAATTGTATAATTTAAATAAGATGAAGAATTGCAAATGAGATTATTAATTAATTTAATATTATGAAAAATCTCAATTTGATTCACTTGAAAACCCCAAATTATACATTTGAATAAATTTATTCTCCGTCAGTATTCTTATCAAATTACTAATTTGAATGGCGTATGACAATGGCGTTTGTCTTAATGTGGAGTTTTAGTATTCCTTTATCACATGTTTATCAGTTTGTAACTTTTGTTGATATTAATTTAATTTAATGAAAATTAACAAAAGATAAATTTATGATAAATATACTAATTTAAGATTTTTGATAATTTATCTTAAATGTATTTTGAAATTTTTCGTGGTATTTAATCTTAAATTTTGTTATCGCTTTCTTATCACGCACCACCGTCTGCAAGAGCTTTCCGGTTTCTCTTCATCTCTGAGAGCTTCTGTCTCTCCCTCCCGCCCTCGCCGTTGCGCTTCTGTTCAGCCTGCCGTCGCCTCGTCGCCTCCACTCGTCGCCGTCTAACGCCTGCCTTCGCCTCCGAAGCAGCTGCCATATTCATGCTGAGCGCCGAATTCTCCTCGCAACGGAAGGGAAAAACTGAGTGAACTGAAGCGAGGACGTTTCCAGCATGAGTGAGTGGGGAAAATGAGAGCGTCCTCATTGAACGGCAACAGTTCATGTCTTTTTCTTGGAAGCATCGTCCGTAGTTGCGATTCTCTTGCTTTAGGAAGCGTTTGGAGTCCTCTTAAGGCGCGAAACCCGACTAAAACGGCAGGGCTCTTGAGTTGCAAATCGATGTCGATGAATTCGCCGGTGGTGCGAGTGCAGGAAAAGATCGATTTGACAGAGAAGGAGAAGATGATCTTTGATAGGCTTCTCGCCACCGTTTGCCATTTCGATCTCTCTACCCGGCTGCGGGTGGCTGGTGGCTGGGTCAGTGATAAGGTTGGTGCATTTGGTAGTGCTGTTCGCTTCGATGCGCCTTTTAAGTTCTTTTGCAGTACCAATCTTGTAAAAGCATGTTGTTTTGTGTTTCTTCTGAGATATTTTGTCTAATTACATGTTTAGTTATAATTAGTTCAAGTTCTTACTTTTCCCTTCCCATAAAACACAGTTTTTTCTTTGTTTGACTGGGGGTTCTTGTTTCTTTGGAGTGCAAATTGTAGAAAATGCCGTGCTTTTGTTATTACTTATGAAGTTTTGTTTCTACAATCAGTAGGAACATCAACTAATCGAGGTCTTTATCGTTGTGGTTCCCTTGTTTGTTAAGGTACTGGGATTGAGACTGCATTCTTTTGATTATTTAGTCATTGGGCGTTATTGTTGCCCCAATCATAAATAGATAAAGCGACGAGTGGGATAGGAACCTGATTGATTCTCCACCGATGGAATATGACCAAAAACCACTTTTGGGGGTGGGGGGGGGGGGTTGGGTGGTGTTTATCTCTATGGCGATGCAAGTAACAAATCTTTAAGTTTAAGAATGCTAATGGTTGATTTGACAGTCTTTTTTTAATAGATTTAGGGTTACAAGTTACAACAGTAATGTGAACTTCATAATTTCGAAAGCTGTTTTGGGGAAAAATAGGCATCTGCTAGTTTTTCTGGCAATTGCCTCGACAGTCAACACTAATAGCCAGTGGAGTAAGATGTTTTCCTAATCCACGTGAAATTTACCTAAATACAAAACAAAACCAAGAAGATGTACTCTTTCAACAAGTCTATAATAGCCTGTTTTCTATGATTACTCGCTGCTTTTGGTGGTTTATTACTCTCAGCTGCTGCCATCTTGAGCCAGATGGGTGCCCTTACATGTCACGTAATATTAGTGAGTGACATTTAGACAGGTGAATTACTTCTATGAAGAGTCAGGATTCCCTTGGCACCACATTTATGAGTTACTCTCTTGTGTATATGCACACATTCACATTATATATGCTATTGATTACTAAATTTGCATCCCCATACCATCATTATGACCTGTTATTGGGCGGTGATGCCCCTTTACTACAACCCTCAACAAATAGGACCCTTCCCAACCTTCGACGAGGTGCCGGGGTAATTATCTGCGTAGAGAATGATCATATGTTCCTGGAAAGCCCCCTAGATGCTTTCAAACTGTTATAAATGATTTATTATCTGTCATTTATAGCAAAGTTTTTGCTCAGAATCATTTATCATGTTAAAGCTGGAATTGATTTGTAGAGAATGGGTACAATTATTGCACTTGAATCAATGTGAATGACATTGTGAAATTGGTGGATTTATCTTGTTAAACCTATTCTTTGAAGAAGATGATGAACAAACTCACGTTTTCTCATCTTTACAGCTTCTAGGGAAAGTGTTATGATATCGATATTGCTCTTGATGACATGTTGGGTAGTACATTCATTGATAAGGTTACCCAATATTTGTATTGGGATTCATTATCTTGTATCTGTTTAATGTATCCATATTCCAGATCAAGTCTAAATTTCGAAGGCATCATGTTTTGTTCTAACCAAATCTGTAAGTTCTGGAGAATTAGAATCAAATCAGAGTGCCATATCTTTTCGGGGAAGGATTATCATCATTCTACATCTGAAAAAATGTCCATTTCTGGGCACGAACATGTCCTTCCAGGACAGTCAGCAATATATTACAAGAGTATTAGATGGCTGAAATGTGAATCCTGCAAGCAGAGTGTCATTTCTAGCAGGCATAGTAATCCCGCTTTGTTTTGAGTGGGGGGACAAAGTCTACGAGCTGAAGTAATTTTAACCTGGAAACCTCGCCAAGCTGCTGGCCACATACTTCACACTTTGGTGTGATTTCGCAGAATTCCATCTGGGATTTTAGTCATTTGACAATGGTATTGGATTAGAAGATAAGTATATAATAAATTGAACATTGTGGAGAGCGCTTGTCAAAGTGCAACCTCCCTTCCTTTAGATAAATAGAAGACTCTCTCCCATGCTATCCTTTTGGTAAAACCTATCATTTCAGCATTTAAGGAAGGACCATTATTCATGTCATCCAATACAAAACATGTCCTAACAACAGGAAATTTGTTAGTTTTTGTTGTCTTGTCTACTGGCAAAGAATTTTTGGAAAGTGAACCAAGTGCAAAACCCAGTTTGAATCATCATGAAGTTGCATCTTCTCAATTAACATGATTATTTGCTGGTTAATATTCATCTTGAAGAGAAGAAGATTGCATCTTAGGTTGAGCAACGACCCTGTATGCTTCTTGTGAAGAATTATTGCGTCATGGGCAAAATGATGCTGAACCAGTTACCTAGTCCTTGGTCCCAACCACTTCTAACTTGTTTAGTACACTAGACATTCTTGCTTTTGGTATGTTTCCAAAATTTGAGATGTTGCTGAGAAATTGTCTGGAATTCTTATACTACCAAAAGCTTTAAAAGGTTGGATCATTGAATGGTCTTGAATTGTATGGCACAGTGGCACAAGGCCCTTGAGCCAACCCACTGAACTTATAAAGTCTTGAATAATTTAGACCAAAGGATTTGTACTACCGGCTTTTAGTTTTGTCAAAATAATGTCATATGAACTTGGTCTGAGATTACAACGTGCCTGTGGTCAAGTTAAAATAGCCACGTATGTGATCTTGAAATCACCTTTGGTCAATCTTGTAGATAGAGGTCCTAGTGGTTTAGGCTGCCTTCATTGTGAGCTATTCTTTGGTTCAGTTTCCAATTGAGTTGATTTTTTTTTCCTTTGGCCGAGTGCTACTTGTGAACCATAGCAGTCCAACATAAAGATTTTTTCATCGACTTGGTTTTCTTTTATTGGTGCTCTCCCATAAGGATGCTACTGGCTAGGCTCTTTTACTAAAGTGTGACACATGGACATTGCAATGAAGCTCGAACAATAAGCAAATGGAAGGTGTCCATTGAAGCTTGTTCTTGTTTGGTTCAGCTCCAAATTTGCACAATTGGAGCTTACCAATTTTCTTGGAAATCCTCATTCTTACCCTATTTTTATGTAACACGGTGCCTTTCATAGCTCTTTTTCCTTTGCTTTTGTCCATAAAAACTATCAAGCCTCCTCTTTGTGCCTGCTAAACTCTTTTTGGGTCCCATCCATCTATATGTGCATGTGCAAATATATGATTTAAATGCTAATATGTGACCCTGGAAATAGAGACTAGGTGGTTCTAGCTATTGCAAATTGTTTTTTCCTATTGTTCTCGACTCTTTTCTCATGAAATCTTCGACCTTTTTTATTTCCACCCCCCCACTTTGCCATGTTGTTGTCATATTTAGGTCCCCCAATAAAAGGCGAGAAGAAATTGCCCTGCTGTGTAGACATTTGTTATGGAATAGGAAACAATTATTTGCGAAATCCTCATGTTATACTGCATCAATTTCTGTGGCGGATGGTTTTTTTTTCCTAGTCAGATGGGTGGTTCATGCTTCTACACTTACAGATTCTCATGTCCCTTTCTTGTTGCTGTTTGTCTTGATCGTTTTTGCTTTTTGGTAATAATCACTCTACTTAAATTAGTTCACGGGCACAGCCCAAAATCAGCTTAAATGCTTAGACAGATTGGATTTCTATAATTTTCCCAGTTGATATCTGCTTCCGTGAAATTTGTTTTACATGCTGCTGCTGCCGCCGCTGCCGCTGCTTTAATTGAGAGCATCTTCTCTCACTGAACATGCTAATATCAGAGGCGCAATGGAGATCCACTACGTGTATACATGGATCTGGAGGCTGGACGAAGGAGATCTGGCCGAGAAGATATCTTCATCAGTTACCATGCAAAAGACGATGTCCAGTCAATCTATGCTGGATCACTTTTCCACAATGGTCGAAATTACCACGTGTCTTCTTATAAGGACAATGTGAGCGATCATCTCGTTAGTCTCTCTTGAGTCTTATCTTGATTCTCTGTTTATTAACTTATGATCCCTTAAATGTATTAGATTTTGTTTTTGCACCCCAGGAGACGCTGGTTTATTGGTCTTCCTCTCGCTGCCTTCCTCAAAGGAACGGACTTGCAAAAAATCTCCTCAAGTTGCTGCCTCACCATTCATTTGGCAAGTGCTTAAATAATGTCGGCGGTCTCGACAAGGCACTTTCTTTCTATCTTGAGTGTGCCAACGATGTCAGTGTCACTCCAAAATGGTGGGACCATTTGCACTGCACCATGTCTCATTATAAGGTATGTTCTCGCAATCGAGAACACCTGGACGGAAAGTTACGTGACAGAGAAACTATTTTATGCTCTGGATGCCGGGGCAGTCCCCATCTATTTCGGTGCCCCCAACGTCATGGACTTTGTTCCTCCGCATTCGATCATAGACGGGAACAAGTTTAGCTCCATGGAGGAATTGGCAACTTTCGTGAAGTCCCTCACGAATGATCCGGTGCCGTACGCCGAATACCATGTATGGAGAAGATGTTGTGTATTAGGTAATTATGGAAACACACGTGCGGCAAGCCTCAACACCTTGCCGTGCCGGTTATGTGAGTTCATTAGCAAAAAAGGTGGCAGGAACGCGAGAGCTTTATGAAGAGCTGATTCTTTTTGAACACCCGTTTTTTTTTCCTTATCATCCCAATGATGTGCGGTGTTTTATAAGTTTAGTCCATGGTCATCGACATATATAAAGAGAGATGGATATATGAGGAGACGGTAGATTAGACATTGATGTAAACAGGCCACTAACAAAGTCATATTAATGAATACAAAGTCGTCATGATCTTTGTGTTTGGACTTCTCTCCAATCTTGTGAAAAGGCTTAGGATGGATTTAGGAGTCTTCATGTGACCCGTATGTGGTGAGAGTCGCACGGATGGCAATAAGAGGGGTTTGAGCCGTATGTAGTGACGGTCGCACTGAGGGGGGTTCTAGCCGTATGCGGTGAGAGTTGCACGGACGGTAAGGAGGGGGAGTTCGGGTTTATGTGGAGATGTATTCTGTTCTCTCAATGGGTTGTACATTCATATCATGTACATCTACTTTTATGGGTTGATGGTGCCAAACAATTGAAAGAATTCCATCTTTTACTGGGCCCAATTTTCCACTAAACAGATATTAATAAGTATTTTGAGAACATTTAGTGCATTTTTAGTACTCCACTTAAGTTTTTGAAGTTTACCTAGAAATTAAAAGGTTCAAAGAGGAACGTAGTTTATATTACACTACCGAAGCTTATTGCTATTTCTTTCTTGTTTTTTTTTTTTTTTGCTATTTCTTTCTTGTTGACTTAGCCTTATTTGTTTAGGATCAAGTAAAGAGTAATAAATACTTTTTTTAATATTTCCATTTTAAAAAACTATGAAACAAATTGTGTGTGAATCTAGGTGATAATTTATTACTTGTTGTGAAAGTTTTAGATGTTTGGAGATAAAAACATTTAAAACACGTTAACCGCAAAATTTAAATTATGCAAAAGGTAAAAAAGGTGAAAGGTCTATTTAGACACGCCTATGCGAGATCTTTCTTACAAATGCTCTCATTGATTGGAGTAGGATCTACAGTAACAATTAGTTGCTTAATATATGCTACTCAAAGTATTATTATCGAACCTTATTGAAAGTTGTTGAGAAATAGTAAAAACAACTTTTTTAGGGTTTTAGGACTTTTACTCTATTCTCTTGAGAAGTTGTTGCCTTGTCAGTAGACAACACTTGCATACATCTAATTGGACACGCGGACCTGGAGTCTGCATAACTTACAGAAAGGGACATTTAAGTGCCATAATTTATGAAATGTACACTTAAGTGTCAAAATCGAAGCAAAATGGATCACTTGAGTGCCAATCCAGCCAAATTGCATAAGTGGTATTTTTCAGAGAAGCGAGTGTAAAACATCGCCGTTTTGCACGCTGACGTGGCCAAATAATGAAAAAATGGCGTCATTTTGGGCTGACGTGGTAAAAAAATAATATAAAAATTAATTAAATTAAATTTAGTTAAAATATTAAAAAATAATAATTTTAAATTAAAAAAATTAAAAAAGGAAAAGGGAGGGAAAGGGGTGGGGGGGGGAGGCGGTTGAGGGCTTAACTCTCAGCCACTTGTTGCCGCCTCCCGCCATTCTTTGGGAAGGGCCGGCGACGGAGGGCGATGGTCGGTGACCTTAGGCGACCGGTGGCGGCCCTTGCCCAAATTCGGTGAGGGTTGGCGGCCCTCACCCGACTGAGCCAAGGGCCATTGCCCGCTGGGGGTCGACCCTTGCCCAGATTGGCGAGGCTCATGACCCTTGCCTAGATCTGGCGAGGGCTCGCGGCCCTCGCCCATATTTGACAAGGGAGGAAGGAGGAGAAGGGAGGTAGTTGGTGGTGAGAAGGAGGAAAAAAAGGGGGAGGAGGAAGGAGGAGGAGGGAGGCAACCGGCGGCGAGGGTTGGGGTTGTTGAGCCTTGGTCGAGGGCATGAAGGCCCTCGCCGCTAGTCAGCTGGGGTCGCTGGCCCTCGGCTAGGGCTCGGCGACCCTGGCCAATCCTCCCCCACCTTCTGGCGACGGCGGTGAGGCGGTGGCTAGGGCTCAGCCCTCAGCCATCGTTGCTGCCTACTCGCCATCGCCGGGAAGGGTCGGCGACGGAGGGGGGAGGGTCGGCCGAGGTCGCTGGGCCTTGGCTAGGGGCCGACGACCACTGGTTGATCGGTGGCGAGGGCTTGCGAGCCCTCACCCAGATCCGGCGAGGGTCGGCGGCCCTCGCCCGGCCGGGCCAAGGGTCGTTACTGTTGGGGGTCGACCCTTGCCTAGATCGGCGGGGGCTCACGGCCCTTGCCTAGATCCGGTGAGGGCTCGCGGCCCTTGCCTAAATCTGGCGAGGGAGGAAGGAGGAGAAGGGGAGGCAATTGGCGGCTAAGGAGGAGGAAACAAAAAGGGGGAGGAAGAGGAGGGAGGCGGCCGGCGGTGAGGGCTTGCGTGCCCTCGCCCCAGATATGGGTGACGGTTGTCGGCCCTCGCCCGGTGACAACCGTTGTCGGATCTGGGGCGAGGGCACATAGGCCCTCGCCGCTGGCCCTCGGCCGGGGCTTGGCAGCCTCGGCCGACCCTCCCCCACCTTCCGGCGACGGGGAGGTGGCGGCGACGAGGGCTCGGCCGTCGGCTTCCTCCTTCTCCTCCGTTTTTTTTAAATATAAAATATAAATAAATTATTTAAATAAATATAAATTATATTATTATTTTGCTTTAAATTTAATTTAATTAATTTTTATATTATATTAAAGTTTAAATTATGCCAAAACGACATCGTTTTGGGTGAATTAGAGTTGAGTCAGCTTTCCGGCGAGCCACTTTGGCGAGAAATATTAATATTTTATGGCCACGTATGATATCCAGCCGGTTTCGCCGGAGGTGGCATTCAGGTGTCCCACTTTTCTTCAAATGTGGCACTTAAGTGTTACTTTCGTAAGTTATGGCACTTAAGTGTCCCTTTGTGCCAAGTTATGACACTTGAAGCTTTCTTATGCCCATCTAATTGTTATGAATACAAGATAATAGTACAAATGGACTTTCAACTTTGGTCAAATATGAAATGTTGTCAATGAATTTTTGATTTGTGCAATGTGGTCTCTGAATTTTGATTCAATATATAGTGTTATCCCAAACTTTTAATTTGTTTAATGTGGTTCCTAAACTATCAATAAATGTTTAAATGTAATTTCTAGACTACATGAAAATGTCACTACATGAAAATGTCGAAAGATTCGAAGACCATATTGAACATTAGACCATAGTGTAGAAACCACGTTAAATAAATCAAAAGATCAAGGATGGCATTACACATTAGATCAAAATTTGGGGATCACATTAAATAAATTATAAAATTGTGCATTAGACCAAAAGTTTAATGACATTTGTGTCATTTTCCTTTATGAATATCGTGAAATTCTTATTACACTTTAGATGGTTACTATCACGAGAGATCATCCCCTTTTTTTGGGAACGAGATGAAATGACTCGGTAGGCATCTGCCTGTTCTTTCTTTCTTTTTTTTTTTTTTTGCTAAGCAAGATTCAATTTGCCATATGTTAATCTGCCAAATCGATAGCTCTTCCCTTTCTTAAGTAGAACATCTTTCAAGACAGGTTATTCACATTTCATGTGATGGTAAGAGGGAATTGAAAGTTAAGTGGTGGTCTTCCTTTGGGTTCACAACTGACCCTTTTTCAAAGAGCAATTCACACAAGACAAAAGACGTGCAATAGGCATCCTCATGTTATTTCTTCGTCTTTTCTCTCATTTTTCTAAAGCAAGATTTGATTCACCATCTATTAATCTACTAAATTGATAGCTCTTCCCTTTCTTGAGCATAAGACCTTTCAAGATAGGTAATTCACATTTCCTTTGATGGTAAGAGGGAATTGAAAGCTAAGCAATGGTCTTCCTTTCGGTTCACAACCGACCATTTCTTGAAGCGCAATTGACATGAGTCAAAAGACCCACGGTAGGCATCCGCCCGTTCTTTCTTCGTCTCTTCTATTCTTTTTCTAAAGCAAGATATGATTTGCCATCTGTTAATCCCCCAAATCGATAGCTCTTTCTTTTCGTGAGCAATTCCTTTGGGTTCAAAATTGACCCTTTCTCAAAAAGCAATTCACACCTATAATGTTGAAAACCGATTGTTTAGGACCCATGAAGTGACTATATATCATATGAGAAGTAAACCTTGTTGTAAAATTAATAAACGTGGAAGCTAGTCAAGATCTTGCTGTTGAGTCATTGCATATGAGGAATAATAAAGGACCCTAAAGATTTAGGTGGATTGAAAGGAAATCAACGAAGGAATAAATGAGGAACAATAAAGGACCCCGAAGATTTATGTGGATTGAATGCGAAATCAACGAAGAGATAAATGAGGAACAATAAAGGACCCCAAAAATTTACTCAATTCATTCTTTGTGTTGGTACTACATGTGGCACCTCGAAGCGCCCAAGGTCACCACATCCTACCAAAGAAATACCTTAGTTCCTCGGCATTTTTTTTTTTTTTTTAAAACGGTCCCAGCACATCTTATTTGCGGAAGCATAATCGAGTCTTACTAATTCCCCCTTCAACAACCATGATACAATGGCACACCACTAAACATCATAAGAAAAGATAAAGCCATGACACTTTTATTTACATATTTTCATGATGAGTTTTTCTCGGCTCGGTACATCAAAAGAAATGCCAAGACTTTTAGCTACACTCGGCCATAACCCAAAAAAGAGACACTTGACCCTCTAAAACGATCATGCAAGATCCCCCATCAACTAGTGTCGGCTATCATCCCAAAAAGTTGCAGCTCCTACTCTTCACGCACGGCCGTCACACTTCTCTTTCCCAGGACCAATGTTTGCATCCTACATTTATCACTCGCACCCAATCCTGGCATCGCGAGAACCCTCCAGCACAAACCTCCGGGCATCCGGCACAATACTTGCTAGGCTTCTCGTACCCCAACTGGCATCACGAGGCATCCCCCGGCACAATACTTGCCAGGCTTCCGGCTCCCCACACTCCGGGCATCTCGAAACTCCCGAGGACTCTTCGGGCATGCATCATGATACAACCGGGCATCTGGCACAAACCTCTGGGCATGTATCATGACACAACCAGGCATCCGGCCTTTACCCTTCTAGCCAGACATCCCGACACTCCCGGGGCATCATCGGCTCACACCTCCGACGGCCTTCTCACTTATCTTAGTTCACATTTTCAATTATAGCTCAATTCTAACATGGTATATGATGTGATGGCAAACAAGATCATTTTCATCATTTGATTCATATATGCATTTCCAATCATCATCATACATGCATCAAGATACAATCATTCATGACAATACAATTCATGGGGTCCATACAACTTAGAAAAATCCATACATCATGATTTTTGAGATTTAACAAATTCCAGCTTGCACAATTTTGGAAAACATATAAATTAAATATCCATATGATCTTAAAAAATCATGAAATCAGAACATGTTATAGACAAGACAAATAGGTAGCAACTCCATGAAGAACACATGCCCAAAAGAGCTTCACACAAGAAGATATAGCTCACACAGTACAGCATGCAAAATTCGGATAGAATCAGATTGCGCAGTTCTTGAATTATTTCGATTAAAATACCCGAATGACCTCCAAAAATTATGAAATTTTACCAGGTCATAGTCTAGACCCTAAGGTAGATTTTCATGAAGAAATATAGGCCAGATTCATCCTAGATAATTTACTATGGCCGGACGAAGCTACTGTTCCTAGTACCAAACAGTCCAGTTTAGTTGTCTCCGAAAGATCGAGGTTTCGCCTACTTATCCTCCTTCGTTTCCTCTGAAATTTTGATATGTTGTGTCTCAAGAAGTCCAATACAACTTTCATCAAGGTATCTAGGTGAGATTCTCAAAGGATAGTCACCATTTAGTCCACGAAGTCTCGGGAGTCCAGTACCATACTTCCAGATCTACCGTCTTAAAAAAAAGTCATTTCACTAGGCTACACTTGCTCGTTTTACCTCAAATTTGAGTATGTTAATAATTAGGATGTTATATACAACTTTAATGAAGAAGTCGAAGTGAAATTCTTAGTAAAAAGTGACATGCAACACACAAAACCACCAAGAGGTCGACGAAACAGTTTCAGATCTAGCCTTTTCGTAGAGGATGGGTTTCACCCCTTAAAACTCAGCCATTTTGTCTCAAATTTTAGTATGTTATACTATGAGATGTTTTCTACAACTTTCATGAAGAAGTAGAAGCCAAAATCCAACTCAAAACCCACATGCAAGCCTCTACAACGTTCGGGGTCAGGCGGCACACACGAAAACAGAATACATTTTCAAGAACAACACACTCTAGCTTCGGTTTTGCATACCCTAAACATCCGAGATCTACCACCAACCAATCACACATGCAAGACACACATGCAAGAGCAGAATATGGATCCCAACTTGCCTCCAAAATCGAGCTAACAACGGCACACGGACGGCGACGGACGAGCGGACGGGCGAGCGACGGGCGGGCGAGCGGCTCCTTCCTCCTCTCTCGGCAACCCTCTCTCTCTCTCTCACTTGGACGACAGCCCCCTTCAACCGGTCTCTCCCTCTCTTTTATTTCCCCACAAAGCCATCATTGGCAATCATGAGAAGCCACCCGCAATGGCCAATGCATGGAGGCTCCTTTTTGCCACTTGGCAAGACTCATGCAAAATGGGCTTGGATGAAATGGGCCGGCCTCTCCCCCTTGTGGCCGACGGCAGCCTCTCCATGGGCTTCATGGGCCAAGCCAATTTGGCCCACTTTAGGTCCATACTCTTGGGCCTAAAGTTTAACCCTAATAAACCCCAATTTCGCTTTTAATTATTCATCTTTAATTCTCTCTTTTATAGATTTCAAATTTTAAATTTCACATGGCCATAATCTTGTAACATTTAATCTATAGGGATTAAATCTATGAGGTGCATAGCCAAGAATAAATTATTCTCATTTATTTATCCTATAATACTAATTTTAATAATTCATGAACACAATTAAATAACACTTGGTCTTAAAAGAAAACCAATGGCTAAAACATAAACCATAGGTAAATTTCATTACCTAATCATGGGCTTTAATACATCTAGAGGTTGTCTTGAATTTTGGGATGCCACACTACATTCACGAGGAGAGCCAATAGCAAAAATTTACTATAATCGGAGAATTGGAGTTACAATTGCTTAACTTGCTCGCATGTCTAAATTAAACCCAAACCTGGGGTATTAACAAATAAACAACTCATTTTTAGATGTAAATAACTCAAAGCACAAATTACATGCTTTGATCGCGACCCAATAGGAGCTCTCATTGAAGCGGCCGAAAATCAACGACCTCATTTACTCTTAGATTTCCTTTCTTCACGGTAGGGCTTTCCAGTTGTTGTGAATATAAAATTAGACAAGTATGTGAATGCCCCTTTCTATGGTTTGGCCAATTTGCAGTACTTTTAGAGTCCGACTCTTGGTCTTGGTCTTGGTCTTGGTTAAACTTGCAAATTTATCCAATCGGGTCGGGTTTCGCCGTGTAAGAGGGTGTCTTTTGATCAATGGAAATGCATATGCTTTTGAAGGTCTTCATTTCTTAATCAATTCAATTTGGAGGAGACTTAGCTTGCAACTTGTTAGGCGAAGAACCCAGTCACGATTGGAAAAGCATATGGCGATTATGTTCCTATTTTTCTATGCCCAACTCCCAGTATGGATGAGTTAAAAATAGTGATTTATCTTTTTTTTTTGGTCGAGTGCTTCTCACGAACCATACCAATCCAGCGTAAAGAAGGTGTCTTTTAGAGTCCAAATCTTGGTCTTGGTCTTGGTCTTGGTCTTGGTTAAACTTGCAAATTTATCCAATCAAGTTGGGTTTTGCTGTGTAAGAAGGTGTCTTTTGATCAATGGAAACACATATGCTTTTTAAGGTCTTCATTTCTTATTCAATGCAATTTGGAAGAGACTTTGCTTTCAACTTGTTAGGACATAGAATGTAGTCACAATTGGAAAAGCATATGGCGAATATGTTCTTGTTTTTTTTTTTTTTTTGGTCGAGTGCTACTCGTGAACCATAGCAGTCCAGCGTAAAGACTTTTTCATCAGCTTGGTTTTTTTTATTTTTATTTTTAAATTATTATTATTATTATTGGTGCTTTCCAATAAGAATGCTACTGGCTAGGCTCTTTCACTAAGGTATGACACATGGACATTGCAATGAAGCTTGAAATAAGCCAAATAAGCACATGGAAGCCGTCCCTTGAAGTTTGTTTTCGCTCGGTTCAGCTCCAATTTTGCACAATTGGAGCTTACCAATTTTCTTGGAAATACTCAATCATATCCTATTAAAAGATCAAGGATGGCATTACACATTAGATCAAGTTTGGGGATCACATTTGATAAATTATAAAATTGTGCATTAGACCAAAAGTTCTATGACAGTTTTGTCATTTTCCTTTACGAATATTGTGAAATTCTTATTACACTTTAGATGGTTACTATCACGAGAGATCATCCCCTTTTTTTTGGGAACGAGATGAAATGACTCAGTAGGCATCTACCTGTTCTTCTTCTTCTTCTTTTTTGGCTCCTCTTCTTTTTCTAAGCAAGATTCGATTTGCCATACGTTAATCTGCCAAATCGATAGCTCTTCCCTTTCTTAAGCAGAACATCTTTCAAGACAGGTTATTCACATTTCATTTGATGGTAAGAGGGAATTGAAATTTAAGTAGTGGTCTTCCTTTGGGTTCACAACTAACCCATTTTCAAAGAGCAATTCACACGAGACAAAAGACGTACAATAGGCATCCGCATGTTATTTCTTCGTCTTTTCTCTCGTTTTTCTAAAGCAAGATCTGATTTGCTATCTATCAATCCACTAAATTGATAGCTCTTCCCTTTCTTGAGCAGAAGACCTTTCAAGATGGGTTATTCACATCTCATTTGATGGTAAGAGGGAATTGAAAGCTAAGCAATGGTCTTCCTTTGGGTTCACAACTGACCATTTCTTGAAGCGCAATTGACATGAGTCAAAAGACCCACGGTAGGCATCCGCTCCGTTCTTTCTTCGTCTGTTCTCTTCTTTTTCTAAAGCAAGATATGATTTGCCATCTATTAATCCTCCAAATCGATAGCTCTTTCTTTTCCTGAGCAATTCCTTTGGGTTCAAAATTGACCCTTTCTCAAAAAGCAATTCACACCTATAACGTTGACAACCGATTGTTTAGGACCCATGAAGTGACTATATATCATATGAGAAGTAAACCTTGTTGTAAAATTAATGAACGTGGAAGCTAATCAAGATCTTGCTGTTAAGTCATTGCGCAATCACTGGAGAAATATACAAGGAATAATAAAGGACCCTAAAGATTTATGTGGATTGAAAGTGAAATCAACGAAGAAATAAATGAGGAACAATAAAGGACCTCAAAGATTTACGTGGATTGAATGCGAAATCAACAAAGAAATAAATGAGGAACAATAAAGGACCCCAAAAATTTACTTAATTCATTCTTTGTGTCGGTAGCTACATTAACGAGAAGAGCCAGTAGTAAAAATTTATGACACAAGGACACTAGGAGTGCCAAAACTTAGCATAAAGAGATACTTAAGTGCCAAAACTTATGAAAATGACACTTAAGTGCCAAAATTGGAGCGAAATGGATTAGTTAAGTACCAACGGCGAGAAAATCCGGCCAAAATGCTGACGTGGCAATTTTCCGGCGAGTTTAGCGCAAAAAGACGTCATTTTGCATGCTGATGTGGCTAAACCACGTCATTTTAGTGCTGACGTGGTAAATAATTAATTTAATAATTAATTAAATTAAATTTAAAACAAATTAATTAATTTAAAAAAATGCAGGAGAGCCCTTAGCCGCCGGCTGCCTCCCTCCTCCTCCCCCTCCCGCTTTAAAAAAAGTAGTTAATTTGTTTTAAATTTAATTTAATTAATTTTTATATTAAAATTCGAATTATACCAAAATGACGTCGTTTTTGTGTATGTTTTGCTGAGTCAGCCTTCCAGCAAACCACGTAAGCGAGAAAATTAATAAAAAATTATCACGTAGGATTTTCGGTGAGATTCACCGGATGTAGCACTCAAGTATCTCATTTTTCATAAAAAGTGGCACTTAAGTGTCCATTTCGTAAGTTTTGGCACTTAAGCGTCTCTTTGTGTCAAGTTTTGGCACTTGGGGTGTTCTTTTACAAAAAATTTACTATAATTGGAGAATTGGAGTTACAATTGCTTAACTTGCTCGAGCGTTTCGCATGTCTAAATTAAACCCAAACCCGGGATATTAATAAATAAACAACTCATTTTAGATGTAAATAACTCAAAGCACAAATCACATGCTTTGATCGCGACCAAATAGGAGCTCTCTTTGAATCGGCCGAAAATCAAGGACCTCATTTGCTCTTGATTTCCTTTCTTCACAGCATGGCTTTCCAGTTGCTGTGAATATAAAATTAGACAAGTATGTGAATGCCCCTTTCTTTGGTTTGGCCAATTTGCAGTACTTTTAGAGTCCGACTCTTGGTCTTGGTCTTGGTCTTGGTCTTGGTCTTGGTTAAACTTGCAAATTTATCCAATCAGGTTGGGTTTCGCCGTGTAAGAGGGTGTCTTTTGATCAATGGAAATGCATATGCTTTTGAAGGTCTTAATTTCTTAATCAATTCAATTTGGAAGAGACTTAGTTTGCAACTTCTTAGGACATAGAACCCAGTCACGATTGGAAAAGCATATGGTGATTATGTTCCTATTTTTCTATGCCCAACTCCCAGTATGGATGAGTTCAAAATAAAGATTTATCTTTTTTTTTGGTCTAGTCCTTCTCGTGAACCATACCAATCCAGCGTAAAGAAGGTGTCTTTTAGAGTCCAAATCTTGGTCTTGGTCTTGGTTAAACTTGCAAATTTATCCAATCGAGTTGGGTTTTGCCGTGGAAGAAGGTGTCTTTTGATCAATGGAAACACATATACTTTTTAAGGTCTTCATTTCTTATTCAATGCAATTTGGAAGAGACTTTGCTTTCAACTTGTTAGGACATAGAATGTAGTCACAATTGGAAAAGCATATGGCGAATATGTTCATGTTTTTCAATGCCCAATTCCCAGTATGGACGGGTTCAAAATAAAGATTTTCTTCTTCTTCTTCTTTTTTGTTTGTCGAGTGCTACTCGTGAACCTTAGCAGTCCAGCGTGAAGACGTTTTCATCAGCTTGGTTTGTCGAGTGCTATCTTTTTTTTTTTTTTTTTTTGGTCAAGTGCTTCTCGTGAACCATACCAATCCAGCGTAAAGAAGGTGTCTTTTAGAGTCCAAATCTTGGTCTTGGTCTTGGTCTTGGTTAAACTTGCAAATTTATCCAATCAAGTTGGGTTTTGCCGTGTAAGAAGGTGTCTTTTGATCAATGGAAACGCATATGCTTTTTAAGGTCTTCATTTCTTATTCAATGCAATTTGGAAGGGACTTTGCTTTCAACTTGTTAAGACACATAATCCAGTCACAATTGGAAAAGCATATGGCGAATATGTTCCGGTTTTTCTATGCCCAACTCCCAGTATGGACTGGTTCAAAATAAGGATTTATCTTTTTTTTTTTTGGGTTTGTCGAGTGCTACTCGTCGTGAACCTCGCAGTCCAGCGTAAAGACTTTTTCATCAGCTTGGGTTTTTTTTTTGATTATTATTATTATTATTATTATTATTATTATTATTATTATTATTATTATTATTATTATTATTATTATTATTTTATTAATTATTTTTATTATTATTGGTGCTTTCCAATAAGAATGCTACTGGCTAGGCTCTTTCACTTAGGTGTGACACATGGACATTGCAATGAAGCTTGAAATAAACCAAATAAGCACATGGAAGCCGTCCCTTGAAGTTTGTTTTCGTTCGGTTCAGCTCCAATTTTGCACAATTGGAGCTTACCAATTTTCTTGGAAATACTCAACAATATCCTATTTTCATGTAATGCGGTGGCCGTTCTAGCTCTTTTTACTTTGCTTCGGTCCATAAAAACCATCGGGCCTCATCTTTGTCCTTGCTAAACTCTTTTTTGATCCCATCCATTTATATGTGCATATATGATTGAAATGCCAATATGTGACCCTAGACAAAGAGAATAGGCGGTTCTAGCTATTGCAAATTGTTTTTCCCTATTGCTTTCGACTCTTTTCTCATGAAACCTTTGACTTTTTTTTTAATCACTTCGCCATGTTGTCATATTTAGGTCCCCCAATAAAAGGCGAGAACAAAATGCCCTGCTGTCTAGACATTTGTTGTGGAATAGGAAACGGTTATTTGTGAAATCCTCAAGTTTAACTGCATCAATTTCTGTGGATTGTTTTTTTCCTAGTTGGAGATTTTTACATTTATAGTTTTTTTTTGTGTCACTGTTTGTCTTGATGGTTTTTGGTCAATGCTTTTACATTTATAGATTCTTCATGTCCCATTTGTGTCACTGTTTGTCTTGATCGTTTTTGGTCGCTGGTAATAATCACTCTACTTTAAATTATTTCACTGGCAGTAGTCTTCCTTTGGCTTCGCAACTAACCCTTTCTCAAAGAACAATTCACACGAGATGAAAGATCCATGGTAGACATCCACTTGTTATTTCTTCATCTCCTCTTCTTTTTCTAAAGCAAGATCCGGTTTGCCATAAGTTATCGATAACTCTTCCCTTGCTTGAGTAAAAGACCTTTCAAGACGGGTTATTCACATTTCATTATATAGTCAGAGGGAATGAAAAGCTAAGCAATGGTCTTTCGATTGCAATGGTCTTTCGATGGGTTCACCACTCACCCTTTCTTAAAGAGCAAATCACATGAGACGAAAGACCGCAATAGGCATCCACCGTTTCATTTGATTTGCCATCTGTTAATCACCCAAATGGATAGCTCTTCCATTTCATGAGCACTTCCTTTGGGTTCTTGATTGACCCTTTCTCAAAAGGCAATTCACACCAATAATGTCGAAAACCTATGGTTTAGGACCCACTAAGTGACAATATATCAGATGAGAAGTAAACGTTTTTGTAAAATTAACAAACACAAAAGCTAATCAAGATCTTGCCATTAGATCAATGTGAGATCACTGAAGAAACAATTCTTCTGCCTTTTGAATTTTTGTTCACTGCGCAGGGATTGATGATCTTAAATCAGGAAAATTTTTGACACTTCTAGCCCCAAAGGCAATGTTTCTGGATGATCCTCTGCGTGTTCTTCGTGCTGTTCGCTTTGGTGCTGTTTTGTTTAAATTTTGTGGAGCTTCTGTTTCTTGTGTTTATTTAGTTCTGGATATTCTTATTCAGTGTGCCTGAGACCATTTATAATGCGACCCACTGCTATTTGTTTGTTAGAAGAACAAATGGATGTATAACGTATATAAACGTGGGAAGTCTTATTGTATCTTCGTCAATGCCATAGCTTGTTGCCTTTGGACTAGTTCCAAGAAATTGTGTTGAGAGTTGCATGTGACAGTCTAATACACATGCATAAAACAAACGCCATCCTCCCTCTATTCACTTCCTTTTTGTGTACCAATGGATGTGTTACGTGGGTAAACACGTGACTGCATATGTAGGTAAAAGGTTTTAATCAAGAAACTAATGATCGCACGAAAGATATACCTGCAATACATTGTGCGAGAAACATGAGCCTACTGTTTGTGCTTTATGTATGATTCTTCTCTTTCGTAGACTCTTGGATCCTCTTGCATCCTCACAATCCCTGAATTGGGAATGCTTAATGATTTCATTATTAGATGAGCTTTGTAAACCTTGCGTTTTCACAGCTCATCCTACAAAGAAGCTTTCATTTTATATCTTTTTTTTTCGTTCTTCTGCCATGTAATGTGGATGCTCACTTTTCTTTAATTTGTACAAGAGTTTTGCAAGATCAAAACGGAGCTTTCTGCTATTTTATCTATTGTCTGGTCATATTTGTGCCTCCATGTTCATAATCTTATGTTTATTTGAGGCGCAAGGATGAGATTTACAATGGATGAAGTGCTGAAGAGAGTTGCTGCATCCAATGATGTCATAGATGCACTTGGAGCTAAAATCAGTAGAGAGCGCATTGGAACAGAAGCATGTGTCTATAACATTCCTCTATTGGCTGGTTGATCTCATATAAAATGTTTTTTTGGTTGAAGTTCTTCTTGTACATGTGGCCTTTATCTTTTCTCTCAACATTTTTATAAGATTTGTATTTTCCGTTTGAATGTTACTTCTCATTGATGAGATGGGATCAATGTTTTTCCCCTTCTCCGGTATGGCAGGTTGATCTGATGATATCTGGCAGTGAACCAGTTAAAGCTATTGCTTACATCTATGAGTTGCAATTGTTTTGAATTGTCTTCAGTCTACCTCATGGACATGAATCGACATTGCCAGAAGAGTGCTATAGTTGGTTTGTTGGATTGGGTCCACAACTGACCATTTCTCTAAGAGTAATTCAGGCCAATAATGTTAAAAACCGATGGTTTCGGACTCATGGAGTGACAAATATATCGGGTGAGAAGTAAACTTTCTTGTAAAAAATATGATTTTGTAATTAAGTGAATGTGAAATCATTGAAAAAATAAATGAGGAATAATAAAAGACCCAAAGATTTATGTGATTCAGTTTGAGTTTCAGTTGTTATATCAATGGGGGAGCTAGTAGCAAAAATATGCTATAATCGAATAATCAGAGTTACAATCGCTTAATATGTTCACACGTTTACCATGCCTAAAATAAACCTAAATCATGGTATTAATAAATAAATAATTCATTTTGGATGTGAAAAATTTACAGCACAAATTATACGCTTTGTTCGCGACCAATTAAAACGGCCTAAAATGAAGGATCTCGTTTGTTCTTGATTTCCTTTCTTTGCGGCACAGCTTTCCAAGATGTCACTGGGTAGCCATCAAATCCTCCCTTTTGACGTAAGTGTGTGCCCCTTTCTTTGGTGCGGCCAATCTGCAGTACTTTTAAAGTCCAACTCTTGGTATGGGTTAAACTTGCATACTGGGTCGGATTTTGCCATGTAAAAAGGTGTATTTTGACTAATGGAAATGCATTTTCTTTTGAAGGTCTTCATTTCTTATTTAGTTCAATCTAAAAGAGACTTTGCTTGCAACTTGTTAGGACATAGAACCCACTCACAATGGAAAAGCATATGGCGATTACGTTCCTATTTTTTTGCGTCCAGCTCCTATCATGGGCGAGTCTAGCGATGGAAACGAACCAGACGGATCGGCTCGCTTTAATCTACTTCAAAGATAGTGTGGATGAGGATCTGCTTAGAGTCTTGAGCTCGTGGAATGACTCTTCTCATCACTGTGAGTGGCAAGGTGTTGTATGTGGTAGACGACATCCTAAAAGGGTTGTGTCCCTTAATTTGATGTCGAAAGGCTTGGGTGGTCTTCTATCGCCTCATGTTGGAAACCTCTCTTTCCTAAGAAGCCTCTTTCTGCAGAACAACAGCTTTCGTGGGGAAATTCCACAAAGTATTGGCCATTTGTTTCGCCTTCGCCTTCTCATTCTTAGTAACAACTCTTTTGGTGGACCAATGCCCACCAATCTTTCTCAATGCTCAAACCTTGTAACTTTAAATCTCATCGATAACCGACTTGTGGGCAAAATTCCTCATGAGCTCGGCTCTTTGTCAAAGCTTCAAGCTTTCAGTTTGTCTAAAAATAGTCTTACGGGATCTATTCCTCATTCTATTGGAAATCTCTCCCAACTTTCCACTCTTTCCGTTGCATTTAATGGGTTGCAAGGAGAGATTCCCCAGACATTGTCCAAGCTTCGTGGTTTGATGTATTTTCAATTGGCGTTTAACCAACTCATGAACGAGATCCCTCTAGCAATCTTCAACATCTCCGGCATTATCTATTTCAGTGTCGGCGACAATCAATTGAGAGGGAGCATCCCCCCTTATATTGGTGATACTCTTCCTTCTCTCACTCTCCTTAATGTTAAGAGTAATTTTTTTACTGGCATTATACCTCCATCCTTATCGAATGCCTCCGGCCTTCAGTACATCAACTTTTTAAATAACAATTTTCACGAATCGATGCCCGCACATCTTGGAAGGCTGAAAGCTCTAGAAGTATTGCTCCTTGCTTCTAACCAGTTGCGAGATGACTTGAGTTTCATTACCTCATTGACTAATTGTTCAAGGCTAGAAATTATTGATGTAAAATGCAATTTTCTTGAAGGTCCATTGCTAGAATCCATTGGCAATCTTTCCAACAATGTTAGAGTAATTTCTATGTCGCACAACCTAATTTATGGAACCATTCCTCCAGGAATTGGCAATCTCTTCAACCTATCCTTTCTTGGCTTATTAAACAACTCGCTTGGTGGTTGTGTTCCTTCTTCTATTGGAGCACTCCATAATTTGCATGAAATGTACTTAAGTAGAAACATGCTAACGGGAGAGATTCCGTCATCGATCGGCAATTTGACGTTATTGAATCGCCTTTGCCTACTGTTCAACAACTTTTATGGGGAAATACCGCAGAGTCTTGGTAACTGCAAGCAGTTAATTGAGCTCGAGCTTTCCAATAATAATCTGAGTGGTTCAATCCCAGGGGAGGTTCTTGGCCTTTCTACCATTTCGATTATTTTCAGGTTGGCACATAACCAGTTGAGTGGATCTCTTCCATTTCAAGTTGGGTCCTTGACTAATCTTGTTGAACTAGATTTGTCTTATAATAAGCTAACAGGACCAATTCCTAGCTCCATTAGCAAGTGCTTGCTATTGGGGAGGCTCAGCTTGGCAGTCAATTCCTTTCATGGCAAAATTCCTCAGGCTTTAGGCACATTAAGAGGCTTACAAGAGTTGGATGTTTCCCATAATGACTTATCTGGTGAAATCCCTAGCTTTCTCGCTCAACTTACGGATCTAATGTACTTGAATCTATCTTCAAACAAGCTTGAAGGAGAAGTTCTGAAGCAAGGAATATTTCTCAATGCTAGTGCAGTGTTTGTTTTTAAGAATAAGAATCTTTGTGGAGGTATTGCAGAACTAAACCTTCATTCTTGCAAATTGAATACCTCAAAACCATTACAGACCGAAAAAGTTAGAGTAATCGCCACAGTGGCGGCCGTCTTGTCATATTTCATTATGTGTCTTTGCTTGTTTATCTTTTGGTATCGGAGAAAGAAGTCAAAAAAGAATACCTCTTCAACTAAATTGCCATTTGAACACAAATTTTCAATGGTCTCTTATGAAGAGCTTTTTAGAGCCTCAGACGGATTCTCTGAGATTAATGTGATCGGTAAAGGGAGATATGGTACCATCTATAAAGCAACTACACAAGAAGGCGGCTGGGTGGCGATTAAAGTGCTCAACTTGGGTCACAAAGGTGCTTCGAAGAGCTTCGTCTCGGAATGTCAAACCTTAGGGGCTATAAGACACCGAAATCTTGTGAAGATATTGGATGTATGCTCAAGTGTGGATCATCACGGCAATGATTTCAAAGCTCTATTATATGAATACATGGCTAATGGGAGCTTAGAGAATTGGATACACCAAGGAAATGAAGAGGACATTGAGCATGAATGTGAACATAGAAAGCTAGGACATTTGAGGCTAATGCAGAAGTTAGACATTGCTATTGACATAGCTTCCGCAATCAAATATCTTCACAAGGATTGCAGCCCAATGATTGTACACGGAGATCTAAAGCCAAGTAACATCCTTCTAGACAATGAGATGATGGGGCGAGTTGGGGATTTCGGGTTAGCGACGATTTGCTTTGCTGTGACAACAGAGGCCACAGACATTGACAACTGCAACAACTCAGTGGCAGTGAGGGGTTCCATAGGCTATGTCCCTCCTGGTAAGAAAATTTTCTCATTAATTGTCTAAGTTTGATATGTGCTGGCCTTTTGATGAAATATTTATTTTCATTGTATATTGCTTGATGCACACTATTTTAGAGTATGGCATGGGGGACATGGTATCCACACAAGGCGATGTGTATAGCTATGGTATTGTTTTATTGGAAATGTTAACCGGGAGGAGACCCACGGAAGAAGGCTTTTAAGGACCATTTAAATCTTCACAACTTTGTCAAGGTGGCTCTGCCAGACCGAGTGATGGAGATCATGGACTTAGCCATTTTTAACGGAGAAAGTGAGAATGATATGGAGAAGATGAGAGATTGCGTCGCCTCCATCCTAAGGATTGGAGTTGCGTGTTCGATGGAGTTGCCATGGGATCGGATGGATGTGGCTAACACCCTCAAGGAACTACATAAGATCCGAGCTAGGTATAGATCCAAGTAGAGGCTTGGTTGAAGCAAGTTCAGCTTATTAATTTTGCTTTTTGAACAAGAAAAATTTGGATGCTTCTATTATTCATTTTGGTTTTAACTCTTTTCCACTTGGCCTAAAGCCAAACTCATATACTAGTTAAATGTATGTAATCTATCTCCATCTCTATTCCCCCTCCCCTCTTTACGAACTCAGTATTCTCTTTATATGAATTTTCTGTTTCTAGTTTTTCCTCTTAAAGTCCATCTCTAATAATTTTCTTTAGATACATAATTTTAATATGTATTTATAGATTTATAAATTTAGAAAAATATAAAGTAGAGATGTATCTTATAAAAGGTATTAAATTATGTCAATGCCTATTAATTTTTAAATGATAATTCATATTGTGATTAATAAGAGAAGTAAAAGTAAAGTCAATGAAATTATTTTGTTTCTCCAAGGTTGATTTTAGGTGGCGGCTTTTTTTGTACTTTTGTATTTTTTGTTGCCATGGGAAGATGGTCATTTTAACAATATAAAATCTTATGTGATACACTTAGATGTTGAAAATTTGAAAATTCAATTGTATAATTTAAACAAGTTGAAAAACTAACAATAACATTATTACTTTTAGGGTTAATATTACCAAAAATCCCCGAATCGGTATATCTGTGATACCCAACTTGATTTATTGACTATAAAAAACTTTAAACTATACACTTATGACAAATTGATCTTTCTGTTTTGTGAAATTTCACTTTTGAATTGCTTAATTAGATGACTTGACCGGTTTGAGGTTTTACCATCCATTTATTACATGTGTACAAATTTGTAATTTTTCATGATATTAATAAAATTTAATGGAAATTAATGAAAGATAAATTTGTCACTAGTGTATCAGTTTATAGTTTTTGGTGGTATATTATAGGTATATCACATTGAAAATTTTTAATGAATCAAAAAATTGATTTGAAGTAATGTTATAATAGAGGTATCAATTTAAGATTTTTCATATTGTTAATCAAAATTTTTATTATGGCTTTCTTATCACGCGTCATCGTCTGGAAGTCTTCATCTCTAGGCATCGGTCTGCCTCTCCCGCCCACGCCATTGCGCTTCTGCTCGGCCCATCGTCGCCGTGTCGCCTCCACTGGTCGCTGTCTAATTCCTGCCTTCGCCTCCGAAGCAGCCGCCATCTTTATGCTTTTAACGTCGCTCGTTGCCCCGGCCACCTCACAGCCGCCGAGCTGAGCCGAGTGACGCCTCCTGGTACTCCTCATTTCGATTTTTTCTTGTCTGGAACTGTGAGTAGGCTCGGTGGTCGTTAAATATATAAAATTGATCCTTACTTTCATACAGTGTACTCGCGAAAAATTGAAACTTTGATTCGGCTTATTAGAATTGTGATACTCGATTGTGACGGGAAAAGGAATTCGGTTTTTAACCCTCCCCTCGCGCAGCGACGAATTCCTAGCAACGGAAGGGAAAAATCGAGTGAATTGAAGCGAGGACGTTTCCAGCATGAGTTCCGGTCTTATTGAACGGCGACAGTTCCGGTCTTTTTCTTAGAAGCCTAGTCCGTAGTGGCAATTCTCTTGCTTTAGGAGGCGTTTGGAGTCCTCTCAAGGCGCGAAACCCGACTAAAACAGCAGGGCTCTTGAGTTGCAAATCGATGTCGACGAATTCGCCGGTGGTGCGAGTGAACGAGAAGATCGATTTGATGGAGAAGAAGATGATTTTTGATAGGCTCCTCGCCACTGTTCGCCATTTTGATCTCCCTACCCAGTTGCGGGCCCGCTGGTGGCTGGGTCCATGATACGGTCGGTGTATTTGCTAGTGCAGTAGGTTGTTTTGTGCTTCTTTTAGATATTTTGCCCAATTACATGTTTAGTTATATTCCGTTCAAGTTCTTACTTTCCCTTCCCATCAAACACATTTTCAATTTGTTTGAATGGGGGTTTGTTCTATCGTTTATTAAGGTACTGGGATTGAGACTGCATTTTTTTTTTTTTTTTTATTATTTAGTCAATGGGCGTTGTTATTTGCCGGTGATAACTCTATAGTGATTTACATAATAAATCTTCGAGTTAAAGAATGCGAATGGTTAATTTGACAGTCTTTTTTGAATAGATTTAGCATTACAAGTTACAACAGTAATGTGAACTTCATAATTTTGAAGGCTGTTTTTGGGAAATATAGGCATCTGCTAGTTTTTCCGGCAATTGCCTCGGCAGTCAGCACTATTAGCCAGTGAAGTAAGATGTTTACCTAATCCACATGAAAAACACCTAAATACAAAAGAAAAACTAGAAGATGTTCTCTATTAGAAAGTCTACAATAGCCTATTTTCCATGAGTACTTGCCATTTTCAGAGGTTTATTACTCTCAGCCTCTGCCATTTCTAGCCAGCTGGGTGCCTAGGTGTCACGTAATATTTGTGATGGACATTTAGACTGGTGAATTTATTTCTATGAAGAGTTAGGATTGCCTTAGCACCACATTTATGAGTTACTCTCTTATGTATTTGCACACATTCATCTTATATATGCTACTGATTACTAAATTTGCATCCCCATATCATCGCTATAGCCTGTTATTGCGTGGTGACGCCCCTTTGCCACAACCCTCAATAAATAGGACCTTTCCCAACCTTCGACAAGGTGCCAGGGTGATTATTTGAGTAGAGAATGATTATGTTTTCCTAGAAAGGCCCCAGGATGCTTTCAAACTGTTATAAATGATCTAATGTCTGTCATTTTAAGCAAAATTTTTTGCTCAGAATCATTTATATCATTCAAGCTAAATGATTTGAAGAGAAACGATACAATTATTGTACTTGAATCGAAGTAAATGACATTGTGAAAAATGGTGGATTTATTATGTTAAACCTATTTTTTGAAAAAGATGATGAACAAACTCAAGTTATCTCTTCTTCACAGCTTCTAGGGAAAGAGTGTTATGATATTGATATTGCACTTGATGACATGTTGGGCAGTACATTCGTGGAAAAGGTTACCCAATATTTGGCGTTAACAGGGGAAGAGGCCCGAGGTCTGGCTGATATCCTGAGGTGCCTTGAGCTTTGTACTTGCCTTTTGCCTTCAAATATTAGCTTTCCATATTTTTGTGTGAATGTATGATTTGACTTGAAGTTTATGTGGGAGTGTCGGTCATTTGTTTATTCTGCACCGGAAGTTTACAATGTAAGCAGTGGTTATTTGTTTATTGTGCACTTCTTCGTCACTGAAAAAAAGAAAGGCTGCAGTGTTCACTAGAGTATAAAATAAAGAGGAATAGGTCCACAATACCTAGACAAATAACTTAGTGTGAAGGAAGAGGATTAAAAGAGTGTTTTGAAGGCATAGACATTGCTGTTATGAAGATGCAAGATTCTTGATTCTTCAGGATCAATTGTTTCTTTTACTTCATGAAATTTGACGTACTAGACATTTATATACAATGGATTCTACATCTTGAATGTGATGTATGTGTTAGGGTTGGCACGGATGTGTTTTAGGTCGTGCCAGACCCTTGCAGCTTTTAGTAAGTTTCACTGTCCATTTCTATCTGTGTGGTCACACTGCTTTTCACGGACCTCAAAACCCAATTCAAAAACTATTAAGTAAATCAAATAAGTCAAAGAAGGGTCCCAATTGCCTAACTCATGCATATCTTATGAACTCTATATCCCTTCAAAGAAAGACTCGTCAGAAGTTCAAACAAAGGCTGGGCGACCTCGCCGGCTGCTGGTAAGGGTGGGCAAGGGCCTGCAAGCCCTCATTGGCCACTAGCGAGGCCACCCTCACTAGATCTGGCAAGGGTCGGCCTCCCTTGGGGCTGACAAGGGCCGACCTCGCAAATGGTCCGTAGGCAAGGGTCGCCAAGCCCAGGCAAGGCCGTCCCTCGCTTGTGGCCGGCGTGGATGGCCCTCACCGGCGAGGGCAATCCTTACCTAGCCCTTTGTGGGTATCAATTGGGCAGCCGCTTGCATGCTCCATGGTACTCGTACTTAAGGAATGCAAGTGTACAAATGACAAGCATGTAGCTCATAACCAACAGTAAAGTGACTTGAATTTTGACAATCACATGTCTATTCTTGAACAGTCTTGGTTCAGGAACTTTCTTGTAAACTATTTTTCTGTCTTTTGCTAATTCACTCGATAGACTCATTGAGCAAACATTATTTTCCAATAAGTGTCAAGTATATCATCATAGACAAGAGGGCCTAAGGATCATCATGAAAGCTAAATGCAATGAGCTCAAGGCCATTTACATTTTGTGTCCATGGCCATTCATTTGTGACATTAGCTCAGTGTTTTCTCTCAGATTGTCAATGCTCGGAGCAAATTTTTGTTTATTTATTGCTTTGTCCTCTCTCTCCATGCACTGGTGCTTCCGATGTGATTGCGCTTTTGTTCAACTATTTATGACCCAAAATTTTTGCTAATTTCTTGGTTGTTACTTTTGTGAATGGTCGTTCAATTTGACTTCTCTTACAGGATTTTGGCACTAAAGAAGAGGATGCTTACAGAAGGGATTTAACTATACACAGGTGTCTCTTCTGCTTTATGTAACTGATAAATTGCTCTTTAATCAAAATGTTAATTGCATCAAATTTTGCTTATCTCAAAACAAATCATTGCTTACTTACAGGTGGTATTTGATCTTACACCTGTTATTTAAATATATTTTGAATGTATGAAATTATTCTATTACTAATTGATATATAACTAATTTTTCAGTTACTCTATCCAACCTTATTTCCGGTTACTAATAGTGGACATAGTCTGCTCTTCCGGGAATTATATGTAGCTTGAAACTTACTGTCTGTTGATAATTTAATACCAATTAACTAGATGACAATTAAAGAGGAATTGCTGGGAGTTTTGATTTTCTGGTCAACTAACAAGAAGTCATGGAGTGTACAGTCTTTCATATATTTCTTTGGGGAAAAAGTACAACCTAAATGTCAAAACTTGGTACGAGGAGGCTCTTTAAGTACAAAAGGTTAAGAAAGTGACTGTTAAAATCGGAGTAAAATGGATTACTTAAGTACCAAAGGCGAGAAAGTCCGGCCAAAATCCGACACACCAAACCTTATGGGATCTTCCTCTGCCACGGTGACATTGACGCCCCGACATGCAGCAACTGCGTAGCCACCGCAGCTCAAGGTATTGGCCGGTGATCCCCCGGCAAAAGAACCTCCATCATCTAGTACGACGCATGCATGCTGAGGTACTCGAATCAGCCCTTTTACTCGGTCATGCAAACAGCCCGTGTCGATACATGTGAACCGTTCGAACATCACAAACAACCGATACCGAGCTGGCGGGCTTGCGACAGCTTTTTACACGCTCACGGAGTGCACACCCGACTTGACGGGTTCGGACTGCGGCACAGGCCTCCGGTGGGCAATCGCACGTCTCCCTCAGGGGACGCCGAGACGAAGGGTGTTGATTTCCAGCTGCAACGTGAGGTTTAAGGAGCACCACTTTTAAGACGCCGCTGCGTTGGGGACTCTGGCGACGGTGGGGGAGCCTAAAGGTACCTAGTTTTGTCTTTTTCTTTTAGGGCAATATTAGAAATTCAAATAGCTGCTTTTTTCTCGGGAAATAGTCAATTTTCTTTTAAAAGCGGCATTTGATCATAAATTGTGAACTGCAGCTGAATTCCATGATAATATATATTAGAATATTGTCGTCAATTTAATTTAGCTTAGTAGGACAAAAGAGAAAGATAGATTCATTCTATCTAGATCACCACAATCATAGTCATTGGTCATATACTTATTTTATTATCCACACAATTTAGTATTACGATGATGTCGGCCTGCATATATCGATTCTGTACAATATTTTCCCCAAAAAAATGCCATCTTAAAGTCAAGTCGTAAACGAGTGGATGGACTAGCTTTCCCGGTGAACACGGGCCTGAGCGGACCATGAGGGACTGGCAGCAATTTGCCATTGGTGGATTCCACTCAAAGTCAATTGACTTTGACTTACGAGAGCCCTTTCAATGGGGCTTTTGAACTAATATTTTTTGGAACAACGCACGGAAACTGAGGGCTTGTTTGTTAATAGGTTAAATAATAACCGATTCTATTATTTTATTTCCTAAATTTGAAATGGAAATTTATTTAGTAAATTTTTATTTTCAAGAACAAAAATCCGTTTGTTTGTTCTTAGGAATAGATTTGAAATATAATTACAAAATAGAAAAAAAGTTACTGTTTTGTTTTCTAGAATAATTCCAAAATCCAGCCTGAATTTTTTTTTCTCTTTTCTTTTTTCTTTTCTCTTTCTCTTTTCTTCTTCCCCCACCAGTCATGAGTCACTGTTGGCCGCCGATGTGGGTGGCCGGCAACCAACTAGGTGAGGTTCGGCAACTCATTGGAGGCTCACCTAGCCATTGCAAGCCTCGCCCAAATTAAGCAATGACCAAAGCGCTTTTTAGAATTCTCCCTTTTCCCGATTGGTGCCGGTTTCCATGATATTTGTTTTACATGCTGCTGCTTTAATTGAGAGCATCTTCTCTCCCTGGACATGTTAACATCAAAGGCGCAATGGGGACTCATTACGTGTACACATGGATCTGGATGCTGGACGAAGGAGATCAGACCAAGGAAGATATCTTCATCAGTTACCATGCAAAAGAAGATATCCAGTCAACCTACGCTGGATCACTTTTCCACAATGGTTGAAATTACCACGTGTCTTCTTGTAAGGACAATGTGAGCTATCATCTCGTCAATCCTTCTCAAGTATCATCTCGATTCTCTCCCTATTAACTTATGATCCCCTACTTGCTCAAAAAAAACTTATGATCCCCTAAACGCATTAAATATTGTTTTTGCACCCCAGGAGACGCTGGGTCATTGGTCTTCCACTCGTTGCCTTCCTCAAAAGAATGAACTTGCAGAAAAGCTCCTCAAGTTGCTGCCTCACCATTCATTTGTCAAGTGCTTAAATAATGTTGGCGGTCTTGATAAGGCACTTTCTTTCTATCCCGAGTGTGACAACGATGCCAGTGGCACTCCAAAATGGTGGGACAATTTGCACTGCGCCATGTCTCATTATAAGTTTATTCTTGCAATTGAGAACACCTGAACAGAAAGTTACGTGACGGAGAAGCTATTTTATGTTCTGAATTTCGGGGCGGTCTCCATCTATTTCAGTGCCCCCAATGTCATGGACTTTGTCCCTCCACGTTCGATCATAGACGGGAACAAGTTTAGCTCCATAAAGGAATTGGCAACTTTCGTGAAGTCCTAGCAAACGATCCGGTGGCGTATGCCGAATACCATGCGTGGAGAAGATGTGGTGTATTAGGTAATTATGGAAACTCACGAGTGGCAAGCCTCGATAGCTTTATGAAGAGTCGATTCTTTTTGAACACTTGTTTTGTTTCCTGATCATCCGATTGATGCGCGGTTTTTTATAAGTTTAATCCATGGACACTTACGTATATAAAGAAAGAGTTGGGTATATTAAGAGATGGTAAATTAAGGGCTGCATGGTAATCTTTTTTTTTTTTTTTTTTTTTTTTTTTTTTTTATGAACAGAAATTTTGTTTTTTTTGTTCCGGGAACAAAAAGAACAGAAACGCGTTTGTTTGCGTTTTTGTTCAAAATCTGTTTTTTTGTTCCCGGAACAAAAAAAGAACGGAAATGAGAAACAAAAAAAATTGTTTCTTGTTCCAGAAATACTTTTGAAGAAACACTTCTCTCTTCTCTTTTCTTCTTCTTTTTTCTTTGGCCGGTCGCCGGCCTCGGCCATGGCCGGCGACCGGCCGTCGAGGGTCGGCAACCTTGCCGGAGCGTCGCCGGCCCCCGGTGAGGCTCTCGAGCTCGCCCGGCCAAGGTACGGCCGAGCCTCACCTTGGCTCGCCGTGGTTGGGCGAGGCTGTCGGCCCCCTCGTCGGCCGGTCGCCGGAGGCCGGGGACCGGCCAAAAGAAGAAAAAAAGAAAAAACAAAAAAAGAAAGGAAAAAGAAAAAGAAAATAAAAATATTAAAAAATTAAAAGAAACAAAAAAAGAATATAAATCTACCAAACGTGTTTCTATTCATTTTTTATTCCCGAACAAGTTTACTAAACGCATGTTTCGATCAAAAATTGTTCCCCGGAACGAAAACACTTTTTTTTTTTACATTCCGTGGAACAATTTTTGAACAGAAACGTTACCAAACGCGTCCTTAGATATTGATGTAAACAGGCCACTAAAAAAATCATCATGTTAATGAATACAAAGTCATTATGAACTTAAAGTGTTTGGACTTCTCTCCGATTTTGTGAAGTGAAACCAGACTGGACTTCTCTCCGATCGGTTGTTGGCGCACTTGTTTTGTCATTTTTGAGTTCACACCGTCTTTCTGGGTCGCTTGCAACTCATACGATCGAGGATTGGAGAGGAGAGGTGGAAGAAAAGGCTTGGGATGAATATAGGAGTTTTTGCGCGAGCTGCGTGCAATGTGTGATGAGGGTTGCACAAAAGGTAACGAGGGGGTCCGCGTCTATGCTGAGATACATCGTCTTCTCCTCAAAGTGTTGTACAATCATATCATGTACGCCTACTTTTATGGGTTGATGGTGTGAAACCATTGAGAAGATTTCATTTTTTCGCTAGGCCCATGTTTTCCACTAAGAAGTGGTCTTCCTTTGGATGCACGACTGACCCTTTCTAAAAGAGCAATTCACACGAGACAAGAAATTCATGGTAAGCATCCACCCATTCTTTCTTCGTCTCTTCTCCTTTTTTCTAAAGCAAGGTTCGATTTGCCATTTGTTGACCCACCAAATCGATAGCTCTTCAGGAGTCTTCTCTTCTTTTTTCTAAAGCAAGATTCGATTTGCCATTTGTTGACTCACCAAATCGATAGCTCTTCGCCTTCCGGAGTAGTTCCTTTGGGTTCACAACTGACCCTTTCTCAAAGAGCAATTCATACCTAAAATGTTGAAAACCGATGGTTCAGGACCCATGAAATGACAATACATCATACGAGAGGTAAACCTTTGTTGTAGAATTAATGAACGTGGAAGCTAATGAAGATCTTGTTAAAATATAATACGCGGAAACGACAAGATTTTGCAATTTACATCAACGCAAAATCACAAGAGAAATAAACGAGAAATAATAAGGACACAATAAATTTACGTGGTTCGGTCTAAGTATTAGTATCTACGTCCACCGGTAGAGCCAATAGCAAATAATTCACTATAATCGGAGAATCAGAGTTTACAATCGCTCACACGTTCGAGTGTTTCCCATACCTAGATTTAATTTCAAACCAAAACTGTTTACAAATAAATAATTTGCGGCACAAAATTATCACGTATTCAAGCTCAAAGTAAAATGCTCTATGTATGCCAAAACAAGAACTGGACGTCTGTCTCTTCTCTACGTATGTATAGCTTTGTGTTCTCTACCTCTTCAAGGCTTGTGCGGCGTGTGACGGGTGGACGTGCGGCTCCTTTGTTTTTTTTTTTTTTTTTCTTGGGCTTCTACGGCTCCTCTTCTTTTCCGCTTTTATATGTGTGTGCGCAAGGTCAACAATTTGACCTGGGCCCACCTACTTTAGTCTTCAACGTGAACAAGGGTTTTGCATAAGAAAGAAATCCTTACTTTATCTTTTATTTTATTTCCTCATTTGTTTTGTAGGTGATAAATTAACTTCCTTCTTTTGTTTCCTTGCTTATTTTGCACATCCAATAAGAAGAAAGATTTCTTCATCCGATTTGTAATCTGCTTGAAAAATCTTCCTCAACAAAATACGATTTAACAAATCGTTATTCGAATTCAAACTCGAGATAATAATTTAATAGATCTTACAATTAACTCAATTTGAAATTATCGAAGAAATAAATGATGAATAGTAAGGGCAAAGATTTATGTAATTCAATATGAGTGTTGGTACCTACATCCACGAGGAGTGTCGACAGCAAAAATTTACTATAATTAGATAATCAGAGTTACAATCACTTAGCATGGTCGAGTGTTTCCATGCCTAAATTAAACCTTAACCCAAGGTATTAATAAATAAACAACTCATTTTGGATGTAAAAAACTCACAGCACAAATTACATGCTTTGCCTGTTGACCAAATAACAGCTCTCTTTGAAACGGCCGAAAATCAAGGACCTCGTTTGTTCTTGATTTCCTTTCTTTGCAGCACACGTGGCTTTCCAATTGCTGCAAATATAAAATTAGACAAGCATGTGTATGCCCCTTTCTTTGGTTCGGCCAATCTACATTACTTTTAAAGTCCAACTCTCAGTCTAGGTCTTAGTCTTGGTTAAACTTGCATATTTTTCCAAATGGGTGGGGTTTCGCCGTGTGAGAAGGTGTCTTGATCAACGGAAAAGCATATGCTTTTCACAGTCATCATCTCTTATTTAGTTCAATCCGGAAGAGACTTCACTTACAGCATCTTAAAACATAGAAACCACTCACAATGGAAAAGCATATGGCGATTATATTCCTGTTTTTCCATGCCCAGCTCATATTATGGACGAGTTCAGCGATGCAAACCAACCACACTGATTGGCTCGCTTTAATCTACTTCAAAGACAGTGTGGATAAGGATTCGCTCGGAGTCTTGAGCTCATGGAATGACTCTTCTAATCACTGTGAGTGGCCAGGTATTGTATGCGGTGGACGGCATCCCGAAAGGGTCGTGTCCCTCAACCTAATGTCGAAAGGCTTGGGCGGTCTTCTATCGCCTCATGTCGGAAACCTCTCTTTCCTTAGAAGCCTTGTTCTACAGAACAACAGCTTTCGTGGCAAAATTCCGCAAAGCATTGGCCACTTATTTCGCCTACGCCATCTCGTTCTTAGTAACAACTCTTTCGGCGGACAAATACCCACAAATCTTTCTCAGTGCTCAAACATTGAGGTTTTGAATCTCATTGATAACCAACTTGTTGATAAAATTCCCGATGAGCTCGGCTCTTTGTCAAAGCTTCGAGCTTTATTTTTGGCTAAAAACAGTCTTACAGGATCTATTCCTCGTTCTATTGGAAATCTCTCCCAACTTTTCTCTCTTTCCATTGGGTTTAATGGGTTGCAAGGAGAGATTCCCATGACATTGTCCAAGCTTCGTGGTTTGAGGAATGTTCAACTGGCATTTAACCAACTCAATGGCAAGATCCCACCAGCAATCTTCAACATGTCCGGCATTAACTATTTTAGCGCTCGTGACAATCAATTGGGAGGGAGCATTCCCCCTTATATCGGCGATACTCTTCCTTCTCTTGGTTATCTTGATTTTCATAGAAATTTCTTTACTGGCATTATACCTCCGTCCTTATCAAATGCCTCCAACCTTCAATACATCTACTTTGACCATAACAATTTTCATGGACCGATGCCCGCAAATCTTGGAAGGCTAAAAGCTCTTGAAGGAATGTTTCTTATGTCTAACCAGTTGCGAGATGACTTCAGTTTTATTACCTCATTGACTAATTGTTCAAGGCTGGAAAATATTGGGGTAGGCCATAATTTTCTTAAGGGTGTCTTGCCGGATTCCATTGGCAATCTTTCCAACAACGTTAGACTAATTTCTATGCCATCCAACGCAATGTATGGAACCATTCCTCTAGGTATTGGCAATCTCTACAACCTGTATTTTCTTGACTTATCAAACAATTCGCTTAGTGGCCATGTTCCTTCTTGTATCGGAGCACTCCATAACTTGCGCAATTTGTACTTAAGCATTAACATACTAACAGGAGAGATCCCGTCGTCGATTGGTAATTTGACGTTATTGAGTCTCCTTTACCTATCGGTCAACAACTTCTACGGGGAAATACCGCAAAGCCTTGGTAACTGCAGGCAGCTAATCGAGCTTGGGCTTTCAAACAATAATCTGAGTGGTCCAATCTCGAGGGAGCTTCTTAGTCTTTCTACCATTTCAATTATCTTCAACTTGGCACATAACCAGTTGAGTGGATCTCTTCCGTCTCAAGTTGGGTCCTTGACCAATCTCGTGGAACTAGATTTGTCTTACAATAAGCTGACGGGACCAATTCCTAGCTCCATCAACAAGTGCTTGCTATTGGGCCGGCTCAACTTAGCATTCAATTCCTTTCATGGAGAAATACCTCCGGCTTTAGGCACATTACGATGCTTACAAGAGTTGGATGTTTCCCATAATGATTTATCTGGGGAAATCCCGAGCTTTCTCACTCAACTTACGGATCTAAAGTACTTGAATCTATCTTCAAACAAGCTTGAAGGAGAAGTTCCGAAGCAAGGAGTATTTCTCAATGCTAGTGCAGTGTCCATCTTTGAGAATATGAATCTTTGTGGAGGTATTGCAGAACTAAACCTTCCTTCTTGCAAATTGAATACCTCTAAACCATTACGAACCAAAAAAGTTAGAGTAATCGCCACAGTGGTGGCCGTCTTGTCATATTTCATTTCATGTCTTTGCCTATTTATTTTTTGGTACCAGAGAAAGAAGTCAAAAAAGATTACATCTTCAACTGAATTGCCATTTGAACACAAATTTTCGATGGTCTCTTATGAGGAGCTCTTTAAAGCCTTAGATGGATTCTCCGAGATCAATGTGATAGGTAAAGGGAGATATGGTACCGTCTATAAAGCAACCATAAGGGAAGGCGGCTGGGTGGCGGTTAAGGTGCTCAACTTGGGCTATAGAGGTGCTTCGAAGAGCTTCATCTCGGAATGTCGAACCTTAGGGGCCATAAGACACCGAAATCTCGTGAAGATATTGGACGTGTGCTCAAGTGTGGACTATCACGGCAACGATTTCAAAGCTCTATTGTATGAATACATGGGTAATGGGAGCTTAGAAAATTGGATACACCAACGAAACAAAGAGGACGTTGTGCATGAACATGGACATGGAAAACTAGGACACTTGGGATTAATGCGGAGGTTAGACATTGCCATTGACATAGCTTACGCAATCGAATATCTTCACAAGAATTGCAGCCCAAAGATTGTACACGGAGATCTGAAGCCGAGTAACATCCTTCTGGACAACGAGATGGTGGGACGAGTTGGGGATTTTGGGATGGCGACAATCTGCTTTGCCACGACAACAGAGGCCATGGACATTGACAACTGCAGCAGCTCAGTGGCGGTGAGGGGTTCAATAGGTTATGTCCCTCCTGGTAAGAAAATTTTCTCATTAATTTATTTAAGTTTATTTGTGTTGGCCTTTAGATGAGATATTTATTTTCATTGTTTATTGCTTGATGTACACTATTTTAGAGTATGGCATGGGGGATACAGTATCCACACAAGGTGATATGTACAGCTACGGTATTGTTTTATTGGAAATGTTAACTGGGATGAGACCCACGGAAGAGGCTTTCAAGGACCATTTAAATCTCCACAACTTTGTCAAGGCGGCTTTGCCAAATCGAGTGATGGAGATCGTGGACTCGGCCATTTTTAATGGAGAAAGTGAGAATGATATTGAGAGGTTGAGAGACTGTGTTGCCTCCGTCTTAAGGATTGGAGTTGGGTGTTCGATGGAGTTGCCCCGGGATCGGATGGATGTGGTGGATGCCCTCAAAGAACTGCGTGAGACCCAGGCTAGGTATGGATTCAAGTAAAGGCTTGGTTGAAGCAAGTTTAGCTCCCAAACGCCTGCACTAGTCTTTGTCTTAGGGTTTCTACTCTTCGTCTTGGTTTTAACTCTTTTCCATTAGGCCTAAAGCCAAACTCATATACTAGTTAAATGTATGTAATCTATCTCCATCTCTATTCCCCGTCCCCTCTTTATGAACTCACTATTCTCTTTATATCAATTTTCTGTTTCTAATTTTTCCTCTTAATGTCCATCTCTAATAATTTTTTTTAGATGCATAATTTTAATATATATTTATAGATTTATAAAAGTAGAAGAATATAGAGTGAAGGTGTATCTTTTAAAAGGTAATAAATAATGTCAATGCCAATTAATTTTTTAAATGATAATTGATATTGAGGATTAATAGGAGAAGTAAAAGTAAAGTCAATAAGATTATTAAATTTCACCAAGGTTGATTTTAGGTGGTGGCCTCTTTTTTTTTGGGTAATGGGAAGATGGTCATTTTAACAATATAAAATCTTAGGTCATACACTTAGATATTAAAAATCTGAGAATTCCAATGTATAATTTAAAAAAGTTGAAGAACTACAAATGAGATTATTAATTAATTTAATATCATGAAAAATCTCAAATTGATTTACTTATGATAAATTAATCCAAACCAATTTTTGATCACTAATAACCCCAATTTATACATATATTAAATTTATTTTTCATTTGTATCAGTATCATATTATTGATTTGAATGACATCTGACAATAGACACTTATACTAATTTGGAGTTTTACTTTTTATCTATCGCATGTGTACCAGTTTGTAACTTTTGATAATATTATTTTAATTTAACGAAAATTAACCAAAAATAAATTTGTCATAAATATACTAATTTAATATTTTCGATAATTTATCAATAAATGTACTTCGAAATTTTTCGTGGTATTTAACCCTAAATTTTATTATCGCTTTCTTATCATGCACCACCGTCTAGAAGAGCTTTGCAGTTTCTCTTCATCTCTGAGAGCGTCTGTCCATCTCTCCCGCTCTCGCCGTTGCACTTCTGCTCGGCCTGTCGTCGCCGTGTCGCCTCCGCTCGTCGCTATCTAACCGTCTGAGTGCCGAATTCTCCTCTCAACGGAAGGGAAAAACTGAGTGAATTGAAGCAAGGACTTTTCCAGCATGAGTAAGTGGGCAAAATGAGAGCGTCCTTATTGAAAGGCAACAGTTCCGGTCTTTTTCTTAGAAGCTTCGTCCGTCCGTACTTGCAATTCTCTTGCTTTAGGAAGCGTTTGGAGTACTCTTAAGGCGCGAGACCTGACTAAAACGGCAGGGCTCTTAAGTTTGCAAATCGATGTCGACGAATTCGCCGGTAATGCGAGTGAAAAAAAACAGATCGATTTGACAGAGAAGGAGAAGATGATCTCTGAGAAGTTCTCGCCACCGTTCGCCATTTCGATCTCCCTACCCAGCTGCGGGTGGCTGGTTGCTGGGTTCGCTTCGATGTGCCTTTAAGTTCTTTTGCAGTACCAATCGTGTAAAAGCATTTCGATCTCGCTACCCAGAATCGTTTTGAAGAGAATCGTTGTGAATGACATTGTGAACAATGGTGGATTTGTTGTGTTAAACCTATTATTTGAAGAAGTTGCTGAACAAGCTCCCGTTATCTCATCTTTACAGCTTCTAGGGAAAGAGTATTGTGATATTGATATTGCACTTGATGACATGTTGGGTAGTTCATTCGTGGATACGGTTACCCAATATTTGGCGTCAACAGGGGAAGAGGCGCGAGGTCTAGCTGTTATCCCAAGGTGCATTGAGTTTTGTACTTGCTTTTTGCCTTCAAATATTGGCTTTCCATATTTTAATGTGTGAATGTATGATTTGACTTGAAATTTATGTGCGAGTGTTGGTCATTTGTTTGTTCTGCACCGGAAGTTTATAATGTGAGCGGTGGTTATTTGTTTATTGTGCACTCCATTTCGTGGATTGTGATTCCCTTGTCACTGATAGAAAAAAGAAGAAAGACTGGAAAGGAGTGTTCACTAGAGTATAATATAAAAAGGAATAGGTCCACAGTACCTAGTCAAATAAGTAAGACCTCGGGATCAATCAATGCTAGCTTAGTGCGATGGAAGAGGATTAAAAGAGTGTTTTTAAGATATGGAGATTGCTGTTTTGAAGATGCAACACTCTTGATTCTTCATGATTAACTGTTTCTTTTACTTAACAAAATATGAAGTGCTAGACATTTAATATACAGTGGATTCTATATATTGAATGTGATCTATGTGTTAGGGTGGCATGCATGTGGTTTGGGTTGTGCCAGACCCTTGTAGCTTTTAGAAAGTTTCACTGGAAACAATCCATTTCTATCCCTGTGGTCACACTGCTTTTCACTGACCTCAAAGCACAACCCAAAAACTATGAAGTAAATCAAATAAGTTAAAGATGGGTTCCAATTGCATATCCCGTCCATAACTTATGATCTCTACATCCCTCCAAAGAAAGACTGTCATCAGAAATTCATCATCTCATGATTATCTAAGCGGCCTCCCAAGAGATAAAGCCACTCTGGAGGGAATCGACCCTAGCAAAATCTTTTTCATACTGAGATTAATTAGCCCTCTTACGTTTATTTCTCCAAGGGCTTTGAAATATGATTAAGTGAAGAACAAATGGTTCACTTTTAAGTGGAATAAGGAGTGTGTGCAGGGTAAGTACGTGCTTTTGAGAATACCCCTTTTCTGCTCCATCTTTTGCCCCTTGATTTTTCTTTCTTGGGTCTTATTATCTGGTAGGTCTATTGTCGTCATGAGCTCTGTAGAAGGGCTTTTCTTTTTCTTCTCCTGCAATTCTCTCTTAACTTGTTTTTGTACGTTAGTCATGAAATATGGTCTCGTCGGCCTAGTTGAATTTGGAACTTCTTATTACATGAATATTTGCCCATATTTTCTGATTGAATTAGGTTGGGGTACGTTATTGTGGCAGATGCTGTCTCCATTCTGATTGGGTATTTGAAGACATTTTTACATAAATTTAGTTTTGCTGCAACCCAGACCAGTCAAAACATCTGGAAATGGCGAGGACGCGTCTCTATGATATATGAATAGATTTTGTGAACTCAGGGTATGAAAAGTACAGTGACAATAGCCACATTCCCACGCAGATGGTATGCAGTAGTACAGCTGTTAATTGATCTGTCATATGTTTTCTTTCCACCTGTATCTTATTATCTTTTTTAGGTTGGGCTTACTAGACAGTATCATTTCCAGTAAATAGCAAAAATAGTTTTTAGCTCTTTCGTGAACTTTCTTTTCTAGGGAAAGAAAGACAAGCAAATTAGTTAGGTGGTATCAATGGGGCAGCCGCTTGCATGCTCTGTGGTGGTCCGTGTACTTAAGGAATGCAAGTGTACAAATGACAATTATGTAGCTCACAATCGACAGTAAAGTGACTTGAATTCTGACAATCACATGTCTCTTCTTGAACAGCCTTGGTCCAGGGACTTTCTTCTAAACTATTTTTCTTTCTTTTGCTAATTGAGAGACTTGTTGAATGAACATTATTTTCTTATAAGTGTCAAGTATATCATCATAGATAAGAGGGCCTAAGAATCATCATGAGAGCTAAATGCAATGAGCTCAAGGCCTTTTACATTTTATGTCCATGGCCATTCATTTGCAATATTAGCACAGTATTTTCTCCTAGATTGTTAATGCTTGGAGCAAATTTTTGTTTATTTATTGCTTTGTCCTCTCTCTCCATGCACTGGTGCGTCCAATGTGATTGCGCTGTTGTTCAACTATCTATCACCCAAAAATCTTGCTATTTTTTTGGTAGTTACTTTTGTGAATTGTCGTCCAATTTGACTTCTCTTATAGGATTTTGGCACTACAGAAGAGGATGCTTACAGAAGGGATTTAACTATAAACAGGTATCTCTTCTGCCTTATGTATCTGATAAATTGTTCTCAAACAATTCATTGCTTTGTTTTGGGTGGTATTTGATCTAACACCCATTAGTTAAATATATTTTGAATGAATCAAATCATTCTATTACTCTATAATTGATACATAACAAATTTTTCTGTTGCCTTATCTAACCTTATTTCCAGTTACTAACAGTGGACATAGTCTGCTCTTCTGTGAAGCATATGTGGCTCGAAACTTACTGCCTGTTGATCATTTAATGCCAATTAACTAGATGACAATTAAAGAGGAATTGGTGGTTGTTTTGATTTTCGGTCAGCTGGCAAGAAGTCATGGAATGTATAGTCTTTCAAATCTTTATTTGGATATTGCTCTCTCTCTCTCTCTCTCAGAGCTAATGAAGTGGTTTAGCACCACATGCCTTTCATTAATTTGTGAAATTTGTATGTTAATCGAGGTAGGATTCTGAAGACTATAGTCCACTCTCTATTTTAGACATGACTGGACATCCACATAACAGTTGCTTCTTTATATGTTTAAAATATGAAGTTTGTTTACTTCAATCTGTTACTTCAAACAGCTTGCTACTCTTATTTGTATCGTTCCTCCCTACATTGGTCCAGTTGTTTGATGACCTAAATTTTTATCTGAAAGCGTGTTTTACAATATCAACACCAGCTCAGTTGAAGATTTAACTGGGAGAGGTTAGAATAGATCTTTTGACTTGATTTTCTTTTCGTGAGACTTTTTGGGAAATTACACTATATTAATTCTTCTGCTTTTTGACCCAACCACGGGCAGCACGGTTGGTGTGCATTCTCCTTTCCACCGCAGAGGTTGGGTTTCGAACCCTCTTGTTGCTAAAGTGTCTTAAGCAAGGGGTCCTGGTGTTGGGGTCCTAGGCTAGCCTCCCCCGAGGTATTGACGCTTGGTCCGAGGTGCACCGTGCACTGTATGGGCTGTGGGTTGCCGATTAGCGTAAGTGAAAGGCAGGCCCGGCAGATCCTCGGTTACCAAAAAAAAAAAAAATTCTTCTGCTTTTTGAATTTTGTTCACTGTACAGGGATTGATGATCTTAAATCAGAAAAAAAATTGTACACCTTTAGCCCCAAGGAAATGTTTTGGGATGATCCCGTTCGTGCTCTTTGTGCTGTTTGCTTTGGTGCTGTTTTATTGGATTTTTTGCTGAGCTTTTGTTTCTTATGTATATTTAGTTCTGGATATTCTTATTCAGTGTGCCTGAGATCATTTATAATGCGACCCTTTTTTTTTTTTTTTTTTTTGGTAAGGTAAGAATATATTGATAGTCAAAGGACAAATGTACACAAACGGCACCAAAACTTACACTCTCAATGCGAGCAAAAGAGTGGAAGGGGACCGCGCAAAAGCCTCAAGAGGCAAAGACAGAAAGAACGCAACAAAAGACACAACACAACCACCAGAAACAGCCACCGGACTCAAAGGACACACTGGGAATCCGGGAGCCGAACACCCGCACCGGAGACGACCGAGCAAGATCAAAAGATAACACCCAAGGGGTTACGTGAAGATAATAGGGTCGAGATTCCAACCCCTCTCGAAGACGCCGATTCCTTGGATTGTCAGGGACATCCTTGTAGGTAATTGCTTTATCTTTAACCATCTTTATCAAATGATTCTTCAAAGCGGGAATATCAAGAGATTCCCCACGGAAAATCATAGCATTTCTCTTCTTCCAAATTAGATAGCAAAAGAGCTCCAAAGGAATAGCGGGAGAGACTATGAAAGAAGTCCTTACCCGCAAGGAATTTCATAGCCCAAGCAAGGTTTTCCGCCCAAGTGCCGTTCCTCCACGGCAAATTGCACCTAGTTGCCCAAAAGTAGATAATGGTATTTGAAATATTGCAATCAAAGTACAAATGGTTGGTCGAGTCTGGCTGAGTATTACAAAAAGTGCAAGCCGAGTAATCAATCCTTCCATATGAGAGGAGAAGTGACTGCGTTGGCAAGCGGTCTTTAGTAATAAGCCACAAAAGGAATTGAAACCGAGGGGCAACATCCTTATCCCACACAAAAGAAGTCCAAGGTGCTTTGGCTTTAGAAGTTCTGATGACGTTCCAAGCAGAAGCTACGGAGAAGGCCCCCGAGGAATCTTGACGCCACACTAGACGATCGTTATCAACCGAAAGAGGAGGAAGCGAGAAACCATAATCCTCTAACCGGGACTTACAGGATCTACCAGCATAAGAATATAAAAAAGCCACAGTAGCCTTTGTAGGAACGTCATGGTCCAACAAAAACGATTGAGGAACTTGTAGATGAAGAGGGCCACAAGGCAACCAGCTATCGAACCACAATGATGTAGATCGGCCGTCGCCGACCTTCCATTCGAAGGATTGTCTACAACAACCCCGAAGATGAAGGATCTTCTTCCAACTCCAGGAACAAACCGAAGGCTGAGGGGCAACCCAGAAGTTATGCTTCTTTAAAAAGTTGGAGTGTATCCATCGGCACCACAGCGATTCCTTATCCGTAAAGAGGATCCAAATAAATTTCAGCATTGAGGCTTTGTTACGCCCTTGATAGACCGAATACCCAGGCCCCCTTCCTCCTTAGGCAAACAAACATCCGCCCATGAGACTTTTGCACCTCCCTTATCCAAGGAGGTGCCTTTCCAAAGAAATCTACGAAGAATGCTTTCAATGCCCAAGATAACCGAAGAGGGCAAAGTGAATACACTAGCCCAAAAAGTCCGAATAGCATGAAGCACCGACCTTATGAGCTGAAGTCTCCCAGCAAAGAAAAGAGAGGAACTGTGGGACCAGGAGCGGGCTCTCGCGGTAATGCGATCAATTAACTGAGTACAGTCAGCCTTAGTCAACCTCTTTGAGATGATCGGCACTCCAAGATATCGAATCGGAAGTTTACCTTCCTGAAAGCCAAATTCTTGGAGGATTCTATTGCACAAAGCAGGATCGCCTCTCGAAAGAAAGATGTCACTCTTATTTTTGTTGGGGAGAAGACCACTCCATGAAGAGAAAATGTCGAGGCTTCTTTTAAGGATCACAGCCGATTTCCAATCTGCTTGGCAAAAAAGGAACACATCGTCTGCAAAAAACAGATGAGTGAGCTTGGGAGACTTACATCTCCAATAATATTTAAACTCTTTAGCCGAAGACCTTTGGTTCAAAATTCCTGAGAAGATTTCCATGATCAGCGTGAATAGATAAGGTGACATTGGGTCGCCCTGCCTAAGGCCTCTGCCTCCTGGGAAGAAACCATGAAGCTCCCCATTAATAGAGATAGAGAATCTGGGTGTGCGTACACAAGCCATAATCCGGCGAATAATCCACAGAGGAAACCGGAAGGCAGTAAGGGTAAGCTCTAGGAAATCCCAGTCAACAGTGTCATAGGCCTTGCGAAAATCCACTTTGACTGCACATCTTGGGAGGTATGGGTCTAAGTGGAAGCCTGCAAATAGCTCTTGAGCCAATAAGATATTATCCCTTATTCTTCTACCCTTCACAAACGCATTCTGAGACGGACTAACAATATCCTGAAGTACAGGCGCAATTCTATTGGCCAAGATCTTGGTGATAAGTTTGTAAATAGTGTTGCAGCAAGCAATTGGTTTGAAGTCGTTAACTTCACAAGCATTCGGCACCTTGGGAATTAAAGTTAGGATAGTCGCATTGACTTCTTTAAGAAGACAACCTACTGAGAAGAAATCTTTCACAGCCTCTGTAACTAAAGAGCCCACGATACCCCGCCATTACTTTTAAAGAATTCTACTGTAAAACCATCTGGACCGGGGCTTTTCCCTTTGCAAGTGAGAACAAGGTCTTCTTAATTTCCAAATCAGAGACAGGCGAAGCTAGGGCACATACCTGGCTATCAGATAACGGCTTTCGAATGAGAGAAGTAAGCTCTTGAAGATCTAGCTTTGCTAAGCCAACTCGAGGAGCAAGTAGATCCGAAAAGAAAGATAGAAAAACTTGGGGCACCAAATCAGGATCCGAAATCACCGTACTGCGGTGTCCTTGACGAGAGAGGATACGGTTATTGAGATGTCTAGCTTTAACACAGTTGTGGAAGAATTTTGTGTTGCGATCTCCTTCCTTCAGCCATCTAATCCTTGATTTTTGCTTAAAGAACGATTCCTCTTGACCACGAAGGTCTATAAAAGCACGGCACTGCCCTCTTTCAAGATCAGCTAGTGGAACATTTTCAGGATCCAACTGAAGGAGATTCTGAGTAGAACGTAAGGCTTCCTCGCTTCAAGAGTTCTTAGAGAAATATTCGAGAAAGCCTCTAGATTAAGATCCTTGAGGCGAGATTTCAACAATTTCAGCTTCGAGACTAGTTTAAACATGGGATATCCCCACACTTGACTATCCCACACCTGCAAAACCGTAGAATGGAAGTCCGGGTGATCAACCCAGAAATCAAAGTACTTAAACGGCTTCCTCCTTGGACGCGGATCCACCACCCTGACAACCATAGGAGTATGGTCAGAAATTCCAGGATTAAGAAAAGACGCCTCCGAGTATGAAAAATCCATTCTCCATTTAGAGTTGACAAGAACTCTGTCAATTTTCCGCATCTTCCTATTCGCACCCGCCGAAGTCGACCAAGTAAATCGAAGGCCAGAGTACCTGAGATCCTCAAGTTCCGTTTGTTCCAGACAAAGCTTGAATTCATCAAAATAGGGGATCCAGGCATTAGAGCTACCAACGCGATCAGAAGGGTCCTTGATTGCATTGAAATCTCCCGCTACTATCCAAGCATAGTCTTGAAAAAGATCGTCACAATGGATTAGATCAGACCAAAGAGGCCTCCGCCGCACAAAGGAATGCTCGCCATAAATAGCAGAAATACAGCAAGTAAAATTTGAAGATAACCCCTTCACACACCCATGGATGGCTTGGTCATTTGAAGAGATCAACTCAAAACTAACGGTAGCTGGATCCCATCCAATCCAGACTCTACCGCGAGGAGCAAAATCATAGTTCGCAATCCAATTCCAGCCTCTCAAAATATTGGAAGAAATGGAACCAAACAAAGGCTTAGGAACTTTAGTTTCAAAAAGCCCCATAAGGCAAAGCTTATTTGCAACAGCAAACTTCCTAATCTCCGCCCTTCTGACAGGGTTCATAATACCTCTAACATTCCAAAAACCAAAAAACATAGAAGCAAAAGGGGAGGATTATTTCCGCTTGGCGTTCCTACGCCTACCTTTAGTTGGTTTCGAGTCCTCCGCAGTTGAAGGTCCTGGCGGGTCAGGCAGCAAAAGGAGAAGCTGATCTTGGCTCGAACCAACTCTAGAAGGTTCCGAAAGACCACTCAAAGGAGCGGGTCTAGGCGTGTGGCCACCGTCTTCATTAGATGAGTTGTTGGTATCATCTTCCTGGTCTCCAGGCGGCAATACGAATTCCGGTACCAAGTCAGAAGCCTCAAGTGGCTTAGCAGGGACTTTAGGAGGCTTTTGGCCAGGCACAACTTCCTTCAGGTTGCGAGTCTGCCCCTCCTCCGAGAATGGTATCAGCGAATCGTTCAAATTCTGCAGATTCTGCTCCTTCTCTTTATCTTCAACCTAATTCCCATGCTGCGCAAGGTTGCTTTGGTGCGATGGGAGAGGTTCCTCCAGATCCACCACCAGCTGAACGAGAGGAAAGGAACCACCAGGGGAGCTCCTGTTCTGTCCAGCATCAATTGGAGATTCCGAAAGAGAGGCCAAAGGCATACCCGAATACATTCCCCTTTGATCCTCAGACGCCACCGAGGGTGGTCTGGTTTGCTGAGAGATGCCACTTGCGGGCTTGCTAAGAGGTTCAGACTCCTCTGAAGGACGACCAGCATCAGCACGCTCTACTCCAGGTCTACCGCCTAATAGCCGTTGCACAATTGTGGCCAAAAATGCCACATTCAAGCACGGGCGGGGGTCGCCACTCAAACTCCACTCCTATTTCACACTTCGTACCAATATGGGTTGTCTCAATCATTTTACACTCAAAGTTGATCAAAGAGTAATTTCAATGCACCCTAGCAAAGGTAAGGCAGTTCACTTGCTCTGTTCTCTTATCCACATATAGGGGTTTACCAAGCGCACTTGCAACCCTCCCGATGAAGTGGGCGGACCAGCACGAAAAGGGAATATTCGATAGTCTAACCCAAACCGGAACCGTACGGAGGGTCTCTTCTCGCTCAAGACCAGGGACCATTGCTGCAGGACAAGTGGTATTCTAGCAACCGTCATCCGACCACTTTCAAGCACACTTCGACGGAATTCCCTATCAGGAATGCAAAACATGAAAAGCCCTTTTCCATTTGACATGACTTCAACAAGGTTCGGCCCCCACACTTTCTTCATAGCTTCCTCAACTACCTTAAAAGGCATTCGGCGACCAATGAAGTAGCCCATTAAACATTCAAACATCTTAGGATCTGCAGCTTCCCGGATCTTGATCGGTGATCTCAATCACAGGGTCTATTGTTAACCATATTCGGTGGGGTATACACCCCGATCGTAGCCCTTGGCCACGGTTCTTGCCACCGCAACCCACGATTTTCCTGATGGATTCTTAGAGGTGTCCCTGCCCTGAGGCTTGGCTGAGCGGGACCTTCCTCGCTGGACAGGTCGCGCCCCACCATTTGCGCGAGGACCTCGCGCTTCGTTTGGACCAGCAATGGTGTCCGAACTCGATTTCCCTCTCATAACAGACAACAACGAAGGTTCCTCAGTCAGAATGGGAGGCCCACCATGGGAACTCGTCCCTTTCTCCTCATTTCGAGCCCTCATCGACTCCGATTCCATCTCTACTAACGAATCACAGCAGCAAGTAGGCAGGCGGACCCTAGCCATAGGAAGCCATGCGAAGCGAGGAGAGGAGACGTACCAGGAGACGATGCCAAGGGGTTGAAGGAGAGGCAAGAGGCGCTCCTTTCCCCCAAAAAATCGGCCCAAACGAACGGCCAAAACGCCTGGAAATAGTAGCTCGAATTGCAGAAGGAACAGTGTCCAGTCGCCCAAGAAGGGAGAAGCGTGAACAGTACCCGAGAAACCAAATGTCCTTTCGCTTATAATGCGACCCATTGCTATTCGTTTGTTAGTAGAATAAATGGATGTGTTATGTATGTAAACATGGGAAGTTTTATTGTATCTCCATCAATGCCATAGCTTATTGCCTTTGGACTAGTTGCATGAAATTGTGTTAAGAGTTGCGTGTGACAGTTTGAATACACACGCATGCACCAAATACTGTCTTCCTTCCATTCTCATCATTGCCGTAGCTTGTTGCCTTTGGACTAGTTGCATGAAATTGTGTTAAGAGTTGCACGTGACAGTCTAAATACACATGCATGCACCAAATGCTGTCCTCCTTCTATTCGCATCCTTTTTCTGTACAAATGGATGTATTACGTGGGTAAATGCGTGACTGCATAGGTAGGTAAAAGGTTTTAATCAAGAAAGTAATGATCGCATGAAAGACATACTTACAATAGAGTGAGCTAGAACCATGAGCCTACCTTTGTACTTTATGTATGATTCTTTTCTTTCGAAGACTCTTGGATGCTCTTGCATCCTCACAATCCCTGAATTGGGAATGCTTAATGATTATATTCTTAGATGAGCTTTGTAAACCTCGCTTTTTTTGCAGCTCATCCTACAAAGAAGCTTTCTTTTTTCAAAATCTCTTGCCTTGTAATGTGGATGCTCATTTTTATTTAATTTGTACAAGAGTTTTGAGAGATCAAGAAGGAGCTTTCTGCTATTTTATCTATTGTCTGGTCATTTTTGTGCCTCCATGTTCATAATCTCGTGTTCATTTCAGGCGCACTGTTCACATTTTACATTGGATGAAGAGCTGACGAGAGCTGCTGCATTCAATGATGTCAAAGATGCACTTGCAGCTAAAATCTGTAGAGAGCATATCGAAACAGAAGCATGTGCCTATAACATTCCTCTTTTGGCTGCTTTATCTCATATACATGTTTTTTGGTGATAGTCTTGTATATGTGGGCTTTGTCTTTTCTCTCAACGTTTATATATGATTTAAATCTTTCGTTTGAATGTTACTTCTCATTGATGAGATGGGATCAATGTTTTTCCCCTTGTTCAGTATGGCAGGTTGATCTGATGATATCAGGCAATGAAGCAGTTAAAGCTATTGCTTACATCTGAGTTGCAATTGTTTTGGGTTGTCTTCAGTCTACTTCATGAACATGAATCGACATTGCCAGAAGAGTGCGGTAGCTTGGTTTGTTGGATTGTGTTCTCAACTGACCATTCTGAAAGAGTATAATGTTGAAAACCGTTGGTTTATGACCCACAAAATGACTATATCAGGTGAGAGGTAAACCTTGTTGTAAAAATAGCGGACGCGGAAGTTAATCAGGATTTTGTAATTAGGTCATTGTGAAATTACTAAAAAATATATGAGGAACAACAAATAATCCAAAGGTTTACATGATTCAGTCCAAGTGTGCACTTAAATCCTCGAGGTGAGTTAGTAGCAAAAATCTACTATAATCGGAAAATTATAATTATAATCGCTCAACACACTCGAGTATTTTCCATGGTTAAAGGAAACTCAAACCCAAAGTTTTAACAAATAAATGAGTCATTTTGGATATAAAAAAATTCACAGCACAAATTACACGCTTCGCCTGCGGTCAAGTAGAAGCTCACTTTGAAACGGCCGAAAATCAAGGACATCGGTCTTGATTTCCTTTCTTTGCGGCACGATTTTCTAGGAAGTCACTGCGCATCCGTCAAATCCTCCATTTTGCTGTGCTGCTACAACTCTGAAGGATTACGAGTATGTTTTTTGACGTAAAGTGTGTGCGCGCCCCTTTCTTTGGTTTGGCCAATTTGCAGTATGTGTGTGCCCCTTTACTTGGTTGAGCCAATCTGCAGTACTTTTAAAGTTCAACTCTTGGTTCGGGTTAAACTTGCATATTTGTCTGATTGGGTCGGGTTTTGCTGTGTAAAAAGTTGCCTTTTGATCAATGGAAACGCATATGCTTTCGAAGGTCTTCATTTCTTATTTAGGTATGGAGCCGAGTAGAGGTTTGGTTGAAGCAAGTTCAGCTACGGACACTTAGACTAGACTTTGTCTTAGGATTAATTTTGCTTTGAATAAGAAAAATTTGGATAGTTCAATACAAGTTTTCTATCTCCATTTCTTTGTCTACTGGTTTCCGTGTCCCTTCTGATGTGTACAATTACGTCATTCTTTTATTGGAAATTTTCATCGGTGGGAGACCCACGGAAGAGGCTTTCGACCATTTGAATCTCCACACCTTTGTAAACGTGACTTTGCCAAACTGAGTGATGGAGATCATGGACTAGGCCATTTTAATGGAGAAAGCGAGAATGACATTGAGAGGATGAGAGATTGCATTGCCTCCGTTTTAGGGATTGGAGTTGCATGTTTGATGGAGTCGCCCCAAAATCGGATGGGCATGGCCGAAGCACTCAAGGAACTGCATAGGATCAGGGCTAGGTATGGAGTCGAGTAGAGGTTTGGTTGAAGCGAGTTCGGCACATGGACACTTGGACTAGACTATTCTTGGGATTAATTTAGCTTTGAACAAAAACATTCGGATCCAATTTTCTCTACATTCTTACTATTTTCTTTATCTGGATTTTCTGTTTCTAATTTTTCCCCTGGAAGTTCTCTAATGAATTTTGAGTAATTCCTATTAATCTTAAGTTTTTCAACATTAGATAATGTGAGTACTGCGTGCCTTTTGTCGCAAAAAGAGAGTTTTATTTAACAATTGACGCGGATGATCTCATCCTATCATTATCAGAATATTATTAAATTATTTTGAGATTCCATCATATCTGATGAAATTAAAATTGACCATATAATTTTGCATATATGCTTAGGTAAATGGTTTTCTCATTAGATTACTTCCTTTCCTTCATCAATACCTTTGAATTGCAATACATTATTGTGTCAATGCGATGAATTCTCCGAATATTATGATAATATCATAGTATCTCTCCTCAAACTCAAGGTTATACCAAGGAAACCAACTGGAGCTTGGAAACTAGAAAACCAAGCAAGAAAGGAGCCTTTGTAAGATCATTTGCAGTTTGAACATCAGAAGGGACACGGAAGAGATCAACAGTTCTTTGGAAAACATGTTGTCAAGTAGAGTAACGGTTGTTAATATTCAAATCCACACACGAGGGAGACTTGACCCAAAGGCATGGTAGTAGTTTGTGGGAACTTACTCGAGCGAATCTTAGGTGCATATTAGCAATCTTTCAAGCGGCCTGTGCCGCAAAATTATATGCATTTCAATTCTTTTGTCAATTAGAGAAGATAGCATTGAAGTTTTTGGAGTGATGGAATTCATAATCTTGTATCTGTTTAATGTAACTATTTTCCAGATCAACTCTAAATTACAAAGGCATCAAGTTTTCTTCTCACCGAATCTGTTAGCTCTGGGAAGAGTAGAATTAGAATTAAAGCAGAGCGCCACATCTTTTTGGGGAAGGATTATCATCACCACAATTGTAGATCTGGAAAAATATCCATCGCCTGGGACGAGTATGTCCTTCTGGGGCAGTTAGCTATATATTACGAGAGCATTAGACGGCTAAAATGTGAATCCTCCAAGCATAGTGTTATTTCTAGCAGGCGTGGTAATGCCCCTTTGTTTTGAGTGGGGGGAAAAGTCTGCGAGCTGAAGAAATTTGAGCTGGAAGCCTCGCCAAGCTGCTGGCCACATACTTCGCACTTCGGTGTGGTTTTGCAGAATTCCATTTAGGATTTTTGTCATTTGACAATGGTATTGGATTGGAAGATAAGTATATTATAAATTGAACATTATGGAGAAAGCTTGTCAAAGTGAAACCTCCCTTCTTTTAGATAAATGGAAGACTCTCTCCCATGCTAGCCTTTTGGTAAAACCCATCACTTCAGCATCTAATGAAGGCCCATTGTTCATGTCGTCCAATACAAAACATGTCCTAACAACAGAAAATTTGTTAGTTTTTGTTGTCTTGTCTACTGGCAAAGAATTTTTGGAAAGTGAACCAAGTGCAGAACCCAGTTTGAATCGTCATGAAGTTGCATCTTCTCAATTAACATGATTATTTGCTGGTTAATATTCATCTTGAAGTGAGGAAGATTGCATCTTAAGTTGACCAACAACCCTATATGCTTCTTGTGAAGAATTATTGCATCATTGGCAAAATGATGTCAAACCAGTTACCTAGTCCTTGGTCCCAACCACTTCTAACTTGTTGAGTACACTAGACATTCTTGCTTTTGGTAATGTTTCCAAAATCTGAGATATCGCTGAGAAGCTGTCTGAAATTCTTATATTACCAAAAGCTTTAAAAGGTTGGATCATTGAATGATCTTGAATTGTATGGCACAGTGGCATAGGCCCTTGAGCCACCCCACTGAACTTATAGAGTCTTGAATATTTTTGACCAAAGGATTTGCGACTACCGGCTTTTAGTTTTGTCAAAGTAATGTCATATGGACTTGGTCTGAGACTGCAACATGCCTGTGGTCAAGTTAAAATATCCACGTGTATGATCTTGAAATCGCCTTTGGTCAATCTTGTAGATAGAGGTCTGTGGTTTAGGTTGCCTTAAGTGTGAGCCATTCTTTAGTTCAGTTTCCAATTGAGTGGTTTTTCCCCCTTTGGTTGAGTGCTACTCATGAACCATAGCGATCCAACATAAAGATTTTTTCATCGACTTGGTTTTTTTTATTGGTGCTCTCCAATAAGAATGCTACTGGCTAGGCTCTTTTACTAAAGTGTGACACATGTACATTGCAATGAAGCTTGAAAGATAAGCAAACGGAATCCGTCCATTGAAAGTTCCTGTTTGGTTCAGCTTCAATTTTGCTCAATTGGAGCTTACCAATTTTCTTCTAAATCCTCATTCGTATCCGATTTTAAAATAAAAAATAACAGTAACTCAAGACACTATGGTTAATTTTTTATAATTAAAAATCCTAATTTAATAAATAAAAAATAATGACCGTTGATCAGTGTCAAATCTCATCCATATGTGCACTCACAAGGTCAATCTTGTGGATAGAGGCCTTTATAAAAAAAAATTTCATTGACTTGGTCCTTTTATTGGTCCTCTCCAATAAGAATGCTATTTTTTTTTTTTTTTGACGAGAAACAAAGCTGATATTATTAGATACTAGGTAACGGTAATACAGCATGAGCATCAGTACAAAGAAGATCCAAAAGAGCTGAGGGGGGACTAGACACCCAGTTGTTAGGAAGGAAATCAAAACACCGAGCTTTAGCAGCTCGGCTCTTTTACTAGAGTGTAGCACATGGACATTGCAATGAAGCTTGAAAAATAAGCACATGGAAGCTGTCCCTTGAAGCTTGTTTTTTCGGTTCAGCTCCAATTTCGCACAATTGCGGCTTAACAATTTTCTTGGAAATCTTCATTGATATCCTATTTTCATGTAACGCAGTGGCCGTTCTAGCTCTTTTTACTTTGCTTTTGTTTATAAAAACTATAAAGCCTCCTCTTCGTGCCTGCTAAACTCTTTCTTGGTCCCATCAATCTATTCGCGCATGTGCAAATATAGGATTGAAATGCCGATATGTGACCTCGGAAATAGAGAGTAGGCGGTTCAAGCTATTGCATATTGTTTTCCCCTATTGCTCTTTTTCTCTTGAAATCTTCGACTTTTCATTTTTTATCACTTTGCCATATTGTTGTCAAATTTAGGTCCCCTGGTAAAAGGCGAGAGGAAATTGCCATGTTAATGGAATAGGAAACAGTTATTCGTGAAGTCCCCATATTCAACAGCACCAATTACTTTGGAGAATTGTCTTTATTCCAGGTCAGATGGATGGTTCATGCTTCTACATTTATAGATTCTTCATGTCCCCTTCGGGTCTCTGTTTGTCTTGATTTTTATTTTATTTTTTGCTTTTTGGTAATAATCACTCTACTTAAATTATCTCACTGGCACAGCCCAAAATCAGCTTAAAATGCTTAGACATGGATGGCTTTCTTTAATTTTCCCAATTGATATCAGAGGCGCAATGGGAATCCACTACGCGTATACATGGATCTGGAGGCTGGACGAAGGAGATCAGGCCGAGAAGATATCTTCATCAGTTACCATGCAAAGGACGATGTCCAGTCAACCTATGATTGATCACTTCTCCACAATGGTTGAAATTACCACGGTCTTCTTATAAGGACAATGTGAGGGATCTTCTCGTCGGCCCCCCTGGAGTCTCATCTTGATTCTCTCCCTATTAACTTATGATCTCTTAAATGTGTTAAATCTTGTTTTTGCAAAACCTAGGAGACGCTGGTTTACTGGTCTTCCGCCCGTTGCCTTCCTCAAAGGAACGAACTCGCAAAAAAGCTCCCCAATTTGCTACCTCACCATTCATTTGGCAAGTGTTTAAATAATGTCGGGGGTCTCGGCAAGGTACTTTCTTTCTATCCCGAGTGTGCCAATGATGCCAGTGTCACTCCAAAATGATTGGGACCGTTTGCATTGTGCCATGACTCATTATAAGTTTGCTCTCACAATCGAGAACACTTGGACGGAAAGTTACGTGACAGAGAAGCTATTTTATGCTCTGAATTATGGGACAGTCTTTATCTATTTGTTGCGAGTACACAGCAGAAGTCCGATACCTTCACTTGAGGAGATCGCCAAGAGGGAGCCCAAATCCAAGCCTGGCAATATATCTAGTTTGACCCACCTTTACTCGAAAACTTAAATTGATAAGTTATAGGCTAACTAAGTATATTAACTGCTCAACACCAAATCAATTGTGACATCTTGAAATTTGGTCCCCGATTCAAATATATGAAAAGGTTGTTTCGTCGACGTGCTTATGGTTAATTTACTCGGAATTGATTATTCTCGAGTTAACTAATCTATTAGGTGAAGCCATTAAGGGATATAAACATGACAAACTAGAGAATTCAATCAGAAATCGTCCACTTGACCATAATAATCGGCAAGGGTCAATACGACACCATTATAAATCGATTAACGAACGAATATAAGTCAATTCAACAGAAATACATAGTTGAATTGCAGGTGGTTCCGTTGTGATTTTCGTATCGAACGGCAATAAACCGATTTTATATCGATATTATATTAGGGATACGTAATGAAACCTCACAATTTTATGATAACCGAGAGTCGTATACGATTCGGAGATGCATAAACGTGGATTGAAAATTATCGATCATGGGCCAAACGCACTAAAATCCCTAAAAGCTACCCAATAGGTTAGGTTATACTAAAGTCGCATTCGGTTGATTTTAACCACGGAATTAAATTCGGTTTCGGGAATCAAACGTTCGAGCGTGTCACAATTCATTTATAGGACGTTGTCTCATCTTTTGGCGAATTTTTGTCAAATCCAAAAATTTTGCGGAAAATTGGTTTTCGGACAAAAAAAAAAAAAGAATACGGAAATTCAGATGAGGGGGCGGGGGGATAAATGAGTTATTTGGCTACCCAAAATAGCTTTGTTTGTGAGGAAATAGAGGAAAAATGGCCATTGGATGGCCACTTGACTTAGGGGGCATGAAGACTTTGGGGTAATTGGTGACGAGTGCTTGATATTTTATCAAGCTTTTCATTGGTTGTTGCCTTGATCTCGTTTTTCTTTCCCTCTCTCTCTCTCATTTCTTGCGTGAAGCCCCCCTTACTGCCGACCTCACCCCTCTGCCATTCCCATCTTCTTCCCATTTCCTTCCCTCCATTTCTCTTCCCCCTGCCCACAACCCAGCTCTACGTCAGTCCCCTCCTCCATTTTTCCTTTAACCACCAGCTACACCATCAGCCACCGTCTAGCATCACTCCACCTTCACGCCCTCACACACCAACATCACCCCCACACCATCACTTCCCCCATCCACCTTCACGTCACCACCACCCACAGCCACCACTCCTCACGCCACAGCCACCTGCCACTTCCCTTCCCACCACCACCGCCACACAGCCGCCTCACCAAGTCCAGCAGCCCGTCCACCAGCTTCGCCATCCATCATGCCCAGCAAGCTTCACCAAGCCAAACAACCCTCCACCGAACCTTGTAGGGCAGCCACAGCCACCGTTGAGCTTCCGTGCGAGCTGTGGTTGTCTCAAGTTCTCGTCGCCGTCGCGTTGCCGTCACCGTGAGCTCACCGTCGTCGAATTTCATGAGTTAACTCCATAATCCTTGATTAGGCTATTAATTGCGCTTAAGGGGTGTTTAATTTAGCGTTAATCATGGTTAGATTAGTGTTAATCAACCTTGGTTAGGTTAGTTGACCTTGGTTAGGTTAGTTGACCATGGTTAAATTAGTTAACCATGATTAGGTTAATTAATCATGGGTAGCTTAATTAAGTTGGATTTCTCTTCAGATCGATTTACTGGACACTCGTTGTTTGCTATTTTTATGGGTTAAAATATGCTACGATTTTAAGATTGCGTCCTTCTTAGAAAATGTTCTAAACATCTTCATTTATGACATATATTTTACCCAATATTTTATGGATTTAAAAGAACAAGATTTCAGCCTCTTTGCATGTAAAGCAGAATCTCGTTTTGTGCTGGAACAAATGACCTTTTGGTGTTTAAAGAATTTTTATCAACTTTTAGAGTTCGATTTTGAAAGAGTTTCTTCACAAACGTTTTTCACCACATCTTGTAGTTTAACATAGACAAATTTCAGAGCAAACGAACAAGTTTTGGACTTCAAACCAAACTGATTTTAGAAAACATAATTTCTAGATACGGACATAGTTTTGGTAACGGTTTGGGCGATTTACTGCTCTTATTCTAGGAAGATCTGGGTCAATGTGTCTTCATAAAAAGTTTCATTTAAGTGTCCTTTATAACACATTTGAATTTGAGGATTTTCCGAACTCTTTTGGTTATGTTTCTGGAATTAATCTTGGAGACACGAGAGTGGACCTGGTTTTTGCCGGTGAGGGCCGATTGTGGTTTTGTGGTTGTTCTTGGTATCTTGCTTGTTGGAAAATGTATATTGTATGATTTGGTTGATTTTTGGCATGCTGAGAACTTACGTGTGATTTTGAGTGCTGCACGTACAATATCATGTGAATGGTTGTTCTATGATGATTGTCTATTATTATTGCAAAAGATGGCCATATGGGCAATTAATTAGAAAAAACAATGAGGTGTCAGGTTTGGATGCCAAAACTTACTTGCTTAATAAAACCACGAGGTTTTAATTTAGATGCATGCAAAGTTTGATGGATTAATTTTGAGTACGTAAGGACCTACGAATTTATTTCAGAAAGTTTTGAACAAAAAAAAAAATGAGTTGCAAGGTTTATTATTTGAAAAAGGGATTTTGGTGTTCTAGGCTAATTGACGGAAAATAAGAACTAGTTTGATAGATGGTGTGCTCGTGTGATCACCTAAATACTCTGATGTATATGATTATGCGGGATAATGAACCCATCCTGATGTGTATGATTATGCGAGACGATACCTGATTAAGTTTGGATGCCCCCACGTCAACGGGATGCCGAGTCGCGGTTGAGGTCGAACCGATGCTCCTTTATGAAATGCTGTCCTAAGGCGTATGAGTACGTGAGATGATGCCGTGCTCGATGGGGTGAGACAATACCCGGTTATGCTAGAAGACCGCCGACTTTTGTGTTGGCTATGGCCCAAGGGTTTGTAATAATTGGAACACGCCTGAATGGTTGTGCTATTGCTGTCAATTATGGGGCAAAATTGTTTGGCATGGTATGGGATGTGTCAAAACGGTTTTATCTTATAATCGGGACCCATGTGAATATTTGAAAAGTGAGTACTTTGCGTTCTAGTTATTAATTATGTTGTTGTATCTTTGAATGCATATGTGATGCACTAATATGCAGGGACGTACCGAGGCCAAGTGAGTTATATATGGTGCATGATTAAGATTGCCTTCAAGGCAAATTTGCGTCCTAATCAGAATTTAGGGTTTTGACTCACTGAGATTTATTTCACCCCGTTGTAGTTAACCTTTTTCAGGTCCTTAGTATGGAGACGCGTCTGGTATGGTTTGGGGTTCCATGGGATATGGCAGTAGATAATACCTTCTATACTATCCCTGGGACTAACTGGTTCCGTGAGTTGGTTGTGACTATGATGTGGGTCAACAAGGGTTTGGGCTACGACGTGCCCCACCATTTCTAGGCTTGGTATTTTACGAATTCAAACGGCGATCGGGAGGGTCCCATGCACAATTTTGATGGGCCGCGCATAGGAAGTGGGGTTGAGTAGGACATCGACCCCATGGATATAGACATCCCGGAAGGTGTTGTGGTAGATCTAGATACCGAGCCAGTAGGGCCTGGGGAGCCGTGTTCACCTAGTGACTTACCTGACATCTTGCTTGGACCTGGGTTTAGTTATTAGGATGGATGGAAGTTATCCCCGACCTCGACCCTTTTGTTAGTTAGTCGCGCAGGCGTTTTCTTTTGGTAGACTTGTATATATACGAACTCGTAGGGTTGACTTGATATGTATATAAAGCGTAGTTTGTGAAAAATCACTAGCATGTCTTCACTATCCCTATGTTTGTTTGTGAGTTGGGTGTTTATTTAATTTGCTTCCGCATGTGTTTAATTGAAGTACAAAAAGAATGGGTTGGTGACATGTCTTGGGGCGTCTCATTTTTAATCGACCGCTGAGGGATGTGCGCGTGCCCGAGGTTCGGGGCATGACATCAATTCTCTTATGTGGAAATTCTCTAACACAACTTACATGTGTATCCCAACAACCTCCCCCTCACGTGTGAGCTCCAATGTTAGGTCTGCTCCCCCTTAATTAAAGTATCCTTTTGGGCCAACTTCATCCTTACGAGCCCATGTTGCTACACCACAATGCCCACTTGTTCAAAAACCACAACCATTGGCTCTGACACCATTTGTTGGGAGCGCACAGTAGATTTCCAATATCTTCACTTGGGAAGATCACCATGATGGAGCTCAAATCCAAGCAGATTTCTAGTTGAACCCACCTTTACTCAAAAGCTTCAACTAATGAGTTATGGGCCAACTAAAATATTATGAGTTCCAATGTTAGGTTTGCTTTCTCTTAATTTAGGTATTCCTTCTAGGCCAACTTCATCCTCACGAGTCCATGTTGCTACCTGACTACAACCATTGGCTCTCATACCATTTGTTGGTAAAGCGCAGCAGAAGTCCAACACCTTCACTTGGGGAGATCGCCAAGAGAGAGCCCAAATCTAAGCCTATTAATATATTTAGTTGGAGCCACCTTCACTTAAAAGCTTAAACTAATGAGTTATGGGCTGATTAGGATATATTATTTGCTCAACATCATATCAATTCTTCGATGTGGGATTTCTATAGCATAACTTACACTTATATCCTAACACTCAACATACTCAGGTATTTCCCATGCCTAAACTAAACCCAAACCCAAGGTATTAACAAATAAGCAATTCATTTGAATGTAAAAAACTCAAAACACAAATTACACGCTTTACCTGCAACCAGATTGGAGCTCACTTTGAAATAGCCGAAAATCAAGGACCTCTTTCATTCTTGATTTCCTTTCTTCATGGCATTTGGCTTTCTAGTTGTTGTGAATATAAAATTAGACAATTATATGGATGCCCAATTGTTTGGTTCGGCCAATCTATAGTACTTTTAAAGTCCAACTCTTGGTTTGGGTTAAACTTGCATATTTATCCAATTGGGTGGGGCTTCGCCGTGTAAGAAGGTGTCGCGATGAATTGAAAAGCATATGCTTTTGAAGATCTTCATTTCTTATATAGTTCAATCTAGAAGAGACTTTGCTTGCAGCTTGTTAGGATGTAGAAGTTAGTCCCAATGGAAAAGAATATGGCCATTATGTTCCTGTTTTTCTATGCCCAGCTCACATTATGGACAAATTCAACGAGGCAAACCAATCGAACGGATTGGCTTGCTTTAATCTACTTCAGAGACAGTGTGGATGAGGATCTGCTTGGAATCCTAAGCTCGTGGAATGACTTTTCTCATCACTGTGAGTGGCAAGGTGTTGTATGCGGTGGACGGCATCCCAAAAGGGTTGTGTCCCTCTACCTAACGTCGAAAGGCTTGGGTGGTCTTCTATCACCTCATGTTGGAAACCTCTCTTTCCTAAGAAGTCTCGATCTCCGAAACAACAGCTTTTGTGGCGAAATTCCACAAAGTATTGGCCACTTGTTTCGCCTTCACAATCTCGTTCTTAGTAACAACTCTTTTAACAGACAAATGCCCACCAATCTTTCTCAGTGCTCAAACCTTGTGGTTTTGAATCTCATTGATAACCAACTTGTGGGCAAAATTCCTGATGAGCTCGGCTCTTTATCAAAGCTTCGAGCTTTAGGTTTGGCTGAAAACAATCTTACAGGATCTATTTCTCATTCTATTGGAAATCTCTCCCAACTTTACGCTCTTTCCGTCACATCTAATGGGTTGCAAGGAGAGATTCCCAAGACATTGTCCAAGCTTCATGGTTTGAGTTTTGTTCAATTGATGAATAACCAACTCACAGGCATGATCCCTCCAGAAATCTTCAACATGTCTAGCATCAGCTATTTCATCCTTGGTGACAATCAATTTAGAGGGAGCATTCCCCCTCATATCGGTGATACTCTTCCTTCTCTCAGTTGTCTTGATTTTCATAGTAATTTGTTTACTAGCGTTATACCTCCATCCTTATCGAATGCCTCCGGCCTTCAGATCATATGGTTTGAATATAATAGTTTTCATGGACCGATGCCCACAAATCTTGGAAGGCTAAAAGCTCTTGAAGAAATGTATATTACGTCTAACCAATTGCAAGAAGACTTCAGTTTCATTACCTCATTGACTAACTGTTCAAGGCTGAAAATTATTGGGGTGGGCCTCACTTTTCTTGAAGGTCCATTGCCGGATTCCATTGGCAATCTTTCCAGCAGCATTAGACAAATTGATATGTCGTCCAACAAAATGTACGGAATCATTCCTCCAAGTATTGGCAATTTGTTCAACATGTCCTATCTTGACTTATCAAACAATTTGCTTGGTGGCCGTGTTCCTTCTTCTATTGGAGCACTCCATAACTTGATTGATTTGTCCTTAATCATTAACATGCTAACGGGAGAGATCCCATCGTCGATTGGCAATTTGACGTTCTTAAGTACCCTTTGCCTGCAATCCAACAACTTTACGGGGAAATACCATAGAGCTTTGGTAATTGTAGACAGCTAATCAAACTTGAGCTTTCGAGCAATAATCTGAGTGGTTCAATCCCAAGAGAGGTTCTTAGTCTTTCTACAATTTCAATTATCTTCAGCTTGGCGCATAATCAATTGAGTGGATCTCTTCCATCTCAAGTTGGGTCTTTGACCAATCTTGTCGAATTGGATCTGTTTTGCAATAAGCTGACGGGACCAATTCCTATCTCCATCAGCAAGTGCTTGCTATTGGGGCGGCTCAGCTTAGCAGTCAATTCCTTTCATGGCGAAATTCCTCCTACTTTAGGTATATTATAGGGCTTACAAGAGTTGGATATTTCCTATAACAACTTATCTGGTGAAATCCTGAGCTTTCTTGCTCAACTTACTGATCTAAAGTACTTAAATCTATCTTCAAACAAGCTTGAAGGAGAAGTTCCAAAGCAAGGAGTATTTCTCAGTGCTAGTGCAGTGTCCGTCTTTGAGAATAGGAATCTTTGTGGAGGTATTACAGAACTAAACTTTCCTTCTTGCAAATCGAATACCTCTAAACCATTACGGACCAAAAAAGTTAAGAGTAATCGCCACAGTGGTGGCTATCCTGTCATATTTCATTTTGTGTCTTTGTTTGTTTATCTTTTGGTACCAGAGAAGGAAGTCGAAAAAAAATACCTCTTCGACTGAATTGCCATTTGAGCACAAATTTTCGATGGTCTCTTATGAAGAGCTCTTTAGAGCCACAAATGGATTCTTTGAGAACAATGTGATCGGTAAAGGGAGATATGGTATTGTCTATAAAGCAACCACACAAGAAGGTGGTTGGGTAGCGGTTAAAGTGCTTAACTTAGGCCATAGAGGTGCTTTGAAGAGCATCATCTCGGAATGTCAAACCTTAGGGGCCATAAGACATCGAAATCTCGTGAAGATATTGAACGTGTGCTCAAGCGTGGACTATCATGGCAACGATTTCAAAGCTCTATTGTACGAATACATGGCTAATGGGAGCTTAGAGAATTGGATACACCAAGGAAACGAAGAGGACATTGAGCATGAACATGAACATGGAAAGCCAGGACATTTGGGACTAATGCAAATGATAAACATTGCCATTGACATAGCTTCCGCAATCAAATATCTTCACAAGGATTGCAGCCCAAAGATTGTACACGGAGATTTGAAGCCGAGTAACATCCTTTTGGACAACGAGATGATGGGACGAGTTGGGGATTTCGGCCTAGCGACGATTAGCCCTGCCGCAACAACAAAGGCCATGGACATTGACGACTATAGTTGCTCAATGGCAGTGAGGGGTTCCTTAGGCTATGTCCCTCCTGGTAAGAAAATTTTCTCATTAATTGTCTAAGTTTTATTTGTGTTGGCCTTTAGATGAAATATTTGTTTTCATTGTATATTGCTTGATACATACTATTTTAGAGTATGGCATGGGGGACATGGTATCCACACAAGGCAATGTGTACAGCTATGGTATTGTTTTATTGGAAATGTTAATTGGGAGGAGACCCACGGAAAAGGCTTTTAAGGATCATTTAAATCTCCACAACTTTGTCAAGGTGGCACTATTAGATTGAGTGATGGATATTGTGGACTCAGTCATTTTTAATGGAGAAAGTGAGAATGATATTGAGAAGATGAGAGATTGCGTTGCCTCTATCCTAAGGATTGGAGTTGCGTGTTCAATGGAGTCGCCATGAGATCAAATGGATGTGGCCAAAGCCCTCAAGGAATTGCAGAAGATCCGAGCTAGGTATAGATCCAAGTAGAGGCTTGGTTGAAGCAAGTTCAGCTACCAGACACTTGGACTAGGCTTTATCTCATGATTAGTTTTGCTTTTCAAACAACAAAAATTCGGATGACTATTATTCATCTTGGTTTTAACTCTTTTCCACTAGCCCAAAGCCAAACTCATATACTAGTTAAATGTATGTAATCTATCTCCATCTCTATTCCCCCTCCCCTCTTTACGAGCTCACTTCTCTTTATATGAATTTTCAATTTCTAATTTTTCCCCTTAAAGTCCATCCCTAATAATTTTCTTTAGATGCATAATTTTAATACATTTATAGATTTATAAATGTCGAAAAATATAAAGTGGAGATGTATCTTATAAAAGGTTATAAATTATGTTAATGCCTATTAATTTTTGAATGATAATTCACATTATGGATTAATAGGAGAAGTAAAAGTAAAGTCAATGAGATTATTTTATTTCGCCAATGTTGATTTTAGATGGCGGGCTTTTTTTTGTACTTTTGTGTTTTTTGTTGAAACGGGAAAATGGTCTTTTTAACAATATAATCTTAGGTAATACAATTACACGAAAAAATCCGGATTGGTATATGTGTGACAAATTTACGCAACTTGATTTTTTATTTATAAAAAACTCAAAACTATACACTTATGACAAATTTATCTTTTATTTTATTAAATTTTACTGTCAAATTACTTAATTTGATGACTTGACTGGTTTGTGGTTTTACCATTCATTTATTATATGTGTACCGATTTGAAATTTTTCATTATATTAATCCAATTTAACGGAAATTAAAGAAGATAAATTTGTCACGGGTGTATCAGTTTAGGGTTAATTTGAAATAATGTCATAATAGAGGTATCAATTTGAGATTTTTCGACGAAACAACAGTGTTTCGCGGATAGAGATAATGGCCAAAAGCACGCGAGGGTACTGTTCATCGCCCTCTCTCCCTTTGCGTTTTTGACCTGTTTCTCGCCGGCTTCATCTGCTCGATCCGGCCGTTCCAGACCTCCGTTTGGCGTGAAATTTGGGGGTTCAGCTCCTCTGGTAAGCCCCTCGTTCCTCACCGAACGGATTTGGTTTTCTTCCTCTCTGTGGCAAGATCTGAGCTGCCCTTTTGCTCGAAAATCGCCTTGCTGCTGCGCTGCTCGATCCCTCGAGGTGCGGTTGCTGGTGCGACTCGGGCCTGCTCGTAGCGTTTGGTAGGCGTCCCAGCACCCCCAGGTAAGCCTGGTGCCTCGGCCCTGCTCCTGAACGACTGTTGGTGCGTCTGCCCCCTGTCCCGACCCCGCTGTGTTGCGCCTCTGCTTCTGAACGGCCGCTGGTGCATCGCCGGCCTAGCTCGAAGGGGGGTGAGGCGTCCCAGCACCTTCCTGGTCGTGCTACAGCCCTGAACGAGAGTCTTCATCCCTTCTAGTAGGAGCTGGTCAGTCCAATCAGAGCACCCGGTTAGTCTCTTGCTTCTTGATGGCTGCTGTGTAGAGAGTTCGGGTTTAGTTGGCTGGGTATTATTGTAGTTATGGCTGCTCCATCTGCTGTGGGTGGTGAGCCGAGTAATGCGGCCGAGTTGAGAGCTGAAACGGAGAAGGCTTCTAGCCCCTCAACCGAAACAAGGAGGCCCGGTCCTCCATGCTCACGGGTAAGGCTCCCGCATTAGCGGAGACCTCAAACCGTGGTCGTCCCAAAGATGCAGGCCGTGATAGGCGTTCGAGTGGACGGCGGAGCGAGGTCGGCTTCCAAATGGCCCTGGCCTCGCAAAAACAAGTGAGAAAACCAGACGCCCGGCTGTCCTCGTGGGCAAATGTTGCGAAACTTGCAGCGAAAGGGTATGACCTTACCTTTGTTCCTCCCTCGTTTGAGGATGATATCCCAGTGGCGGATCTCCATGAAGAAGTGTTAGATGCGGTGGATCCCAAATGGCATGAGTGCCTGGTTGGGTATTATGTAGGAAAGAGTTTGCCGTTCCAACTCACGGAGAACACGCTCAAGCTATTTTGGGGTCCGAAGCTTGTTGAGGTTTTCGCCGATGACCAGGGCTTCTTTTTCTTCCGCATCCCTGACCCCGAGTTTCGAAGGAAGATTTTGGAAGAAGGTCCTATAACGGTTGCAAGGGTTGCGCTCGTTTTGCAACAATGGAAGCCTCTCCTAGAGTTGAAGAGGGAGAGGCAAACCACGGTGCCAGTGTGGATTCGCTTGAAGAACCTACCTCTTGACCTCTGGACAGCCCCGGCAATTAGCGCCATCGCGAGCACTGTTGGCAAACCTTTATTTGTTGATCAACGCACGGAGCAAACTCAAAGGATTTCTTTCGCAAGAGTTTGCGTGGAACTTCAAGTTAATCAGCCCGAGGTTCCCTTGGCCAAGGCAAGACTAAATGGAGTTACTCGGTCCATTGCCATCGAGTATGAGTGGAAGCCAGCGGAATGCTTGAAGTGTGGCTCCTTTGGGCACAATTGTGCAGCCTCCTTAGCTGGTCGGAAGGTAGTGCAAGGCCAGAAGCAGGCTCAGCCCATCCCCTCCCCCTCAGTGGAGGCCCGTCCCCCGAGACTTCCCGATGTTGGTGGTAGATCCGAATGAGGCTGAATTGGGGTGGAAACAAGTCAAGGGAAAGAAGAAGAAATCTCCCCTCCTAAGGAGACATGTTTGGACCATCCGTCGGCTCACGAGAAGAGGAACCATCCCTCAGCGAGACGAGCGCTCTTAAAAGCTTGCCATCAACCTCTACTCGGAGGGCTCAGAGTGGACTTCAAGCCCTAATCAGGATGGATGACCCCACCTCGACAATGGAGAAAGACCCCATTAGCCATCCGGATGCGGGCCTAGGGAGTGGAGCGGAATTGAATGAGTCTGTCAACCACTTAGATAGCTCAGAGGATGATCTTCTCTCGCCTTGTCTATCGCCGAAGGCTCCTCCATGTCTATCGCCGAAGGCTCCTCCATCTAGAAGCATCGAGGAGACTACCCAGGACAAGCCCCTAGTGCTCTCCCCAGACCCACCTCCTCCATCGGCTCGAACGGCTCCCCCCGAGCCGTCGCAAGCCACCGAGAAGGAGGTAACCCTTCCTCTTTTCCTCTTTTGTACATATGTATATAGGATGCTGGAATATTAGAGGCATGGTTGAACTGACTAGGCAAGCGGAGATTCGTAATTTTATTATTTCGAACCACTTGTGTTGCATTGGTTTGGTGGAAACTAAGGTGCCACAGGATCGCTTTAACTCCATATCCGAAGGCCTATTGAGGGATTGGTGTTGGATTGCAAACTATGACTTCTTCCCCAGGGGTAGAATTTGGGTCGGTTGGGACCCCGTGAGAGTTAAGTTTGAAGCCTTCTCACTTACCAAGCAGGCGATTCATGGGAACCTTGAGAGCCTAGACTCTGGGGTGGCTTGTTGTGTTTCTTTTATTTATGGAGATCACTCTTTTTCGCTGAGGAGACCGCTGTGGGAGGATATCGTTCTGAAAAGCACCCATCTCCGGGACACTCCTTGGCTTGTCTTGGGGGACTTCAACACTATTAAGGATCCATCGGACCGGGTCGGTGGCTCCGAAGATTGGCTCCCTTGTTTTAATGAGTTTGGACAGTGCTTAGAGTAAGCTGAGCTGGAAGACTTGAGGTTTGTTGGTTTTAGATACACTTGGACTACGTCTTCAGGGCCTTCTAGGAAAGAAAGGAAGATTGACAGGGTTCTAGTGAACGCCAAGTGGAGCTTGGATCTCTCTTACTCAGAAGCCTCCTTCCTTGCTCCGGGAATCTCGGATCACTCGCCTATGGTGGTGAAGGTGCTTAATCCGACTCATCGGAGGAAGCCCTTCAAGTTCTTCGACTTCTGGATGAAGCACCCGGAGTTCAATGAGATTGTCTCGCAAGTATGGGATGCGCCGGGGAGTGGTGTCCCTATGTATAGGCTTGTGTCTAAGCTCAAGGCTCTTAAATGTCGGCTCAAGCGCTCAATAGAGATTCCTTCTCTAATATCTCTGCCAGAACTCTTGATGCGCGGAAGATGATGGAGGCCACTCAAGCAGAATTACAGCTAATCCCTTTTCTGCTGACCTTGCTGAGGTGGAAAAGAACCAAAGGTGTATCTTTGCAGAGTTGCGCTCCTCGGAGGAGTCCTTCTTCAGGCAAAAGTCCAGGGTCAGATGGCTCAAGGAGGGAGACCGAAATACCAACTTCTTCCACCAATATGTCACAAAAGACAATTGAGGAACAGAGTCCTTTCCGTCCTCGACTCTTCGGGAACCTAGTGACGGAGCCACGGCTGGTGCAACGGAGATTTGTAGAGTTCTTTGAGGACCTCTTGGCGCCACAAGGCGAGATCATTAGACCTTCGTTAGAGGACCTGAGGGAGGTTATCCACCATCCACTTTCAATTGATCAGGCTGCGCTTCTTGCTCGGCCAGTTACAGAGTTGGAGATCCGGAACACTATCTTCTCCCTGCCTAAGGGAAAGGCTCCTGGGCCGGATGGCTTCACAGCGGAGTTCTTCAAAGAAAACTGGGACACGGTTGGTCCTTTAGTAACGAATGCAGTGTTGGACTTCTTCACCTTCGGAAAACTTTTGAGGGAGATTAACAATACCATCTTGGTAATGGTTCTGAAAGTGCCCAACGCCACTTCTGTGGAGGATTATAGGCCTATCGCCTGTTGCAACACGATCTATAAGTGCATTACAAAGGTGCTAGCTAATCGGGTGGCCCTAGCTTTGAAGAACACGATAGGCCCCTTTCAGACTGCTTTTTTGTAAAAGGTAGGCGAATCGGGGACAATATATTGCTGGCTCAGGAGCTATTCTCTAGCTTCCACCTTGAGCCTTATCTACCTAAATGTGCAATAAAGGTGGACTTCAGGAAAGCCTATGATACTGTGGATTGGGACTTCCTTGAAAATGTGATGCTGGCCTTTGGTTTCCCTCAATCTGTCACTAGACTTATTATGACTTGTGTACACACTCCTAAATTTTCAATTGCTTTGAATGGAGAGCTTCACGGGTTTTTTGCGAGCGGTCGAGGTCTTCGCCAAGGTGATCCCATCTCTCCTTACCTTTTCACAATGGTCATGGAAGTGCTTTCAGGGATCATTCTTAAGCTTACTACAAGGCCTGATTTCAAGTTCTTCTGGAGGTGCAAGGCAGTGGGTCTTTCACATCTATTTTTTGCGGACGATGTCTTCCTTTTTTGTGAGGCGCACCTTCCTACGGCGACTCTCCTTAAGGAAGGTCTTAATATCTTTTCCTCTTGGAGTGGCCTTTGTCCTAACTCGTGCAAGAGTGAAATTTTTTTGGCGGGTGGCAATCCCTCCTTAAGGAATAATATTATCTTGGAGTTGGGCTTTCGAGAAGGAAGCCTCGCCGGTTCGGTACTTGGGGTTCCCATTATCACTTCGAGGATCAATAAAGCGATTGCTGTTCCTCGGTCAATCGCATCACTGCAAGGGTTCAGTCTTGGACACATCGATTCCTCTCCATTGCTGGGCGGATTCAGCTTATCAGGTTAGTTCTTCATGCTATACAAGCCTACTGGGCTAGTGTTTTTGTTTTACCTATAGCTGTGATGGATCAGATAGAGAAAATATTTAGACAATTCCTATGGAAAGGTCCGGACCTAGGCGGGGTGGTGCTAAGGTAGCCTGGGATGAAGTTTGCCTTCCAAAGGATGAAGGAGGGCTAGGTATTAGGAGGCTCCAAGATTGCAATAAAGCTGCCATGCTAAAGCATATTTGGCTTTTGTTCTCCGACAAGGAAGCGCTATGGTGTAGATGGGTCCATTCCACTTTCTTAAAAAATAAGAACTTTTGGGTTGCTAGGAAGCCAACATCGGATCCCGGGCACGGAAGAGCCCGTTGAACCTAAGAAGGAATTTCAGAATGGCCTTCTACTTTGGAAAATTGGCGATGGCCAAACAACCTCTCTGTGGTTTGACAATTGGCACCCTAGAGGGCCCTTGAACCTGATCTTCTCAGATTCTCTTATATATAGCTCAGGGCTCTCTAGACAAGCTTGTGTTGTTGACCTCTTCTCAGATGCTGGCCAAGCTCTCAGGTTGGTGCTTGAAACGTGGGGTCATCCTCTTCCGATCTTGACGAATGTCCCGGATCGTTCTTGTTGGCGAAAGCTCTTCGGGCCGTTCACTATGGCATCGGCGTGGAACTTCATCGGGAAGAAGAGGACGCGGTCCATTGGTACTCCTTCATATGGGACAACGCCATAGTACCTCGATATCGGCTCAATCTTTGGCTCATGGCCAAGCGTAGGCTTCCTACCCGGGACCTCCTTCGTCATATGGTATAATTGGAAGTGCTTGCATGTGCGTTTTGCAAGAATATGCCGACTCTCTTGACCACTTGTTTTTTGACTGCGTGTCACGGCTAGCGTTGCTTTCTTTTGGGCTTCCGGATGCAATTTACCCCGGCGTAATGAGCTTGGGGGAGAACCTCCGTTGGGCAGCTACCTATTTGATGGGGAAAGATTTCTATAAGTGCATTGCCCGTTTTTCCTTTGGCGCGCTTTGTCATATCATTTGGAAAAACAGGAATAACATCATCTTTAGAGACCAGCCTCTCTCGGTTCCGGCCATGAAGAACCACCTCTTCAAAGTGGTCCGAGACAAGGCTATCACCTTCGAACGTCGAAGACAATTTTAGAAACAGAAGGTTGCGAGAAGTTGGAGCCTAGACCCGATTATTTTCAATGGGGACCCGTAGGTCCTCGAATTGACGATGGCCTCCTCTTCGCTTTTGTCTCTGTTTGGTAGCCGGTCGACCTAGCCGTGCTTAGTTTGGCCTTGTTGTTGTAGTTGTTGTGCCGTCCATGCAGCTTTTGCATCCCGTCACCCTTCCACTTCTTTTGTTCCTACATTTGGAGTGCAAGTTCCTGGTGTCGAGATCTCTTGTACATTTGGCCTTTCCTTAATATATTTCTTACCTTTTACCAAAAAAAAATTTGAGATTTTTCGTATTATTAATTCAAAATTTTATTATGGCTTTCTTATCACACGTCATCGTCTGGAAGTCTTCATCTCTGGGCGTTGGCCTGTCTCTCTCGCCCTCGCCGTTGCGCTTTTGCTCAGCCTATCATCGTGGTGTTGCCTCCACTCGTCGCTGTCTAATTCCTACCTTTGCCTCCGAAGCAGCCGCCACATTTATGCTTTTAAGGTCGCTCGTCGCCCCGGCCACCTCACACCCGCCGAGCCGAGCTAAGCGATGCCTCTAGGTACTCCTCATCGCCTCCTCTCTCTCTCTCTCTCTCTCTAGTTGGACATGCTTCGGCGGCTTTTCGTCTTTAATTATATAAAATTGATTCTTAGCATCATACAGGGCACTTGTGAAAAACTGAAACTTTGTTTCAGCTTATTAGAGCTGCGATACTCAATTGTGAAGCAAGTTTAGCTTCTAGACACTTTGTCGCACGATAAAATTTCTATTTCTCTGCCCTTTAGAACAAGTTCAGAATAGAAATCCGTTTGATAACGCAATTTCAATTTTCTATTTCTGGAACAAATTTTTATTCCATAAATAGATTTGGAGCAGAAGTTAGAAGTTAGAATTTTTAGCTTTTCAATTTCTAGAATAAAAGTGAGAAATTAAAACTCTTTTCATCATTCACTCTTGTCATTGTTCATCAGCCATGGGGCGTCGGACGCCCACCGCTCGTCACTTGCCACCAGTTGACAAACTAGCCACTAGCTGTCGGACGCTAGCTGCCCATTGCCAACTGGCCACCCACCGTTGGACGTTGGACTTCGGCCACCCATTGTCGGTCGTTAGCCACCAACCGCCACCCATTGGTCATCGGCCACTCGCCACTAGATGCCAGCCGCTAACCACCAGACACTCGCCACTAGATGCTGGACGCTAGATGCCAAACATCGCCGATTAGCCACCCATAGCCGGACGTTGGACTTTGGTCGCCCATTGCTGGTTGTTGGCCATCGAACGCCCACCGCTAGTTATTGGCCACTCGCCACCGAACGCCAGCCGCCGATCGCAGGGCACTCGCTGCCGACCACGGGACACTCGCTGCTAACCACCGAGCCCTTGTTGCCAAAGGCCCGTTGCCGGACATCGGCCATCACCACTCCTATAAAAGAAATTTTATAATGTTATGAAACAAATTTTTATTCCAAAAACAAAAGTTTTGAATCGTTATCAAATGGTTTCTTTATTCAGAAATTCATCCGGGAAATAGAAATTAATTTTTATTTCATAAATTTTATTATGCGCGTCCTTAGACTAGACTTTGTTTTAGGATTAATTTTGCTTTGAATAAGAAAGATCCTGATGGTTCTATTCTTTGTCTTGGTTGTAACTATTTTCCACTAGGCTCAAAGACAAACTCATATACTAGTTCAATGTATGTAATCTATCTCTATCTCTGTTCCCCCTCCCCTCCTTACGATCTCATTATTTTCTTTATATCAATTTTCTATTTCTAATTTTTCCTCTTAAAGTCCATCTCTAATAATTGTATTTAGATGCATAATTTTTATATACATTTATAGATTTATAAATGTAGAAAAATATAAAGTACACGCGGATCTTATAAAAGGTAATAAATTATGTCAATGCCAATTAATTTTTAAATGATAATTCATATTGTGGATTAATAGGAGTGGCTAAAGTAAAGTTGATATTACCACGTGTCTCCTTTAAGGTCAATGTGAGCTATCATCTCGTCAATCCCTCTCGAGTCTCATCTCGATTCTCTCCTATTAACTTATGATCCCCTAAATGCATTAAATCTTGTTTTTGCACCCCAGGAGACGCTGGGTCATTGGTCTTTCTCTCGTTGCCTTCCTCAAAAGAACGAACTTGCAGAAAAGCTCCTCAAGTTACTGCCTCACCATTCATTTGGCAAGTGCTTAAATAATGTCGGTGGTCTCGATAAGGCACTTTCTTTCTATCCCGGGTGGGCCAACGATGCCAGTGTCACTCCAAAATGGTGGGACAATTTGCACTGCGCCATGTCTCATTATAAGTTTGTTCTCGCAATCGAGAACACCTGAACAGAAAGTAACGTGACGGAGAAGCTATTTTATGCTCTGGATTCCGGGGCGGTCTCCATCTATTTCAGTGCCCCCAACGTCATGGACTTTGTCCCTCCACGTTCGATCATAGACGGGAACAAGTTTAGCTCCATAAAGGAATTGGCAACTTTCGTGAAGTCCCTAGCAAACGATCCGGTGGCGTATGCCGAATACCATGCGTGGAGAAGATGTGGTGTATTAGGTAATTATGAAAACTCACGAGTGGCAAGCCTCGACAGCTTGCCGTGTCGGTCACGGGAGTTCATTAGCAAAAAAGGTGGCAGTAATGCTAGAGCTTTATGAAGAGTTGATTCTTTATGAACACTTGTTCTGTTTCCTGATCATCCGATTGATGCGCGGTTTTTTTATAAGTTTAATCCATGGACATTGACGTATATAAAGAAAGAGTTGGATATACTAGGAGATGGTAAATTAGACATTGATGTAAACAGGCCACTAAAAAAATCATGTTAATGAATACAAAGTCATTATGAACTTAAAGTGGTTGGACTTCTCTCCGATTTTGTGAAGCGAAACCAGACTGCACTTCTGTCTGATCGGTTGTTGGCGCACTTGTTTTGTCATTTTTGAGTTCACATTGTCTTTCTGGGTTGCTTGCAACTCATACGATCGAGGATTAGAGAGGAGAGGTGGAAGAAAAGGCTTGGGATGAATTTAGGAGTTTTTGCGCGAGTTGCGTGCAATGTGTGATGAGAGTTGCACAAAAGGTAACGAGGGGGGTCCGCGTCTATGCTGAGATACATCGTCTTCTCCTCAAAGTGTTGTACAATCATATCATGTACGCCTAATTTTATGGGTTGATGGTGTGAAACGGCCTTTGTTTAAGGTCCTTAGGTTGAACCAACCGGCTGCCGTCATCCTAGGATACCTGTCCCAGGCAACCCTGGGCGGGGCAGAGCCATGTCAAGCCTGGGGTGGGTAAGGGAAATACCCGTTGGGACCCACAAAGGTTTACCCTTCCATTTTATTTACGTGGAACAGGAGCTCCGATAATCACGGCCTTTGTTTAAGGTCCTTAGGCTGGACCAAAAGTGTTGTACAATCATATCATGTACGCCTAATTCTATGGGTTGATGGTGTGAAACAATTGAGAAGATTTCATTTTTCGCTAGGCCCATGTTTTCCACTAAGAAGTGGTCTTCCTTTCGGTGCACGACTGACCCTTTCTAAAAGAGCAATTCACAAGAGACAAGAAATTCATGGTAAGCATCCACCCATTCTTTCTTCGTCTCTTCTCTTCTTTTTTCTAAAGCAAGATTCGATTTCCTATTTGTTGACCCACCAAATCGATAGCTCTTCAGGAGTCTTCTCTTCTTTTTTCTAAAGCAAGATTCGATTTGCCATTTGTTGACCCACCAAATCGATAGCTCTTCCCCTTCCCGAGTAGTTCCTTTGGGTTCACAACTAACCCTTTCTCAAAGAGCAATTCACACCTAAAATGTTGAAAACCGATGGTTCAGGACCCATGAAATGACAACTATCATATGGGAGGTAAACCTTTGCTGTAGAATTAATGAACGCGGAAGCTAATGAAGATCCTGTTAGAATATAATACGCGGAAATGACAAAATTTTGCAATTTAACGTCAACGCCAAATTACCAGAGAAATAAACGATAAATAATAAGGACACTAGAAATTTACGTGGTTTGATTTAAGTATCGGTACCTACGTCAACGGAAAGAGCTAGTAACAAATAATTCACTATAATCGGAGAATCAGAGTTTACAATCGCTTCACACCTTCGAGTATTTTTCACACCTAGATTTAATTCCAAACCCAAACTGTTTATAAATAAATAACTTACGACACAAAACTACTACGCATTCAAATTCATAATCCAAAACAAGAACTGGACGTCTATATCTTCTCTACGTGCGGCGTTCTCTACCTTGTGCGGTGTCTGGACGTGTGGACGTGCGGCTCCTCTTTTTTTTTTTTTCTCTCGTAGGGCTTCTACGGCTCCTCTTCTTTTCAGCTTTCTATATGTGTGTGCACCCAAGGTCAACAATTTGACCTGGGCCCACCTACTTTAGTCTTCAACGTGAACAAAGCTTTTGCAGAAGAAAGAAATCCTTACTTTATCTTTTATTTTATTTCCTCATTTGTCTTGTAGTTGTAGTGATAGGTTAATTTCCTTCTTTTACTTCCTTGCTTATTTTGCACGTCCGAAAAAAAGTCCAATAAGAAAAAGACTTTTTCATCTGATTTGTAATCTGCATGGAAAATCTTCCTCAACAAAATTCAGTTTAACAAATTGTTATCCGAATTCAAATTCGAGATAATAATTTAACGGATCTTACAATTAACTCAATTTAAAATTATCGAAGAAGTAAATGATGAACAATAAGGGCAAAAATTTACGTAATTTAATACGAGTGTTGGTACCTACATCCACGAGAAGTATCGACAGCAAAAATTTACTATAATTAGATAATCAACGTTACAATTGCTTAGCATGGTCGAGTGTTTCTCATGCCTAAATTAAATCCAAACCCAAGGTATTAATAAATAAACAACTCATTTTGGATGTAAAAAACTCAACACAAATTACAAGCTTTGCCTGTGACTAAATAACAGCTCTCTTTGAAACGGCCGAAAATCAAGGACCTCGTCTGTTCTTGATTTCCTTTCTTTGCAGCACACGTGGCTTTCCAATTGCTGCAAATATAAAATCAGACAAGCATGTGTATGCCCCTTTGTTTGGTTCGGCTAAGCTGCATTACTTTTTAAGTCCAACTCTCAGTCTAGGTCTTAGTCTTGGTTAAACTTGCATATTTTTCCAAATGGGTTGGGTTTTGCCGTGTGAGAAGGTGTCTTGATCAACGGAAAAGCATATGCTTTTCAAAGTCATCATCTCTTATTTAGTTCAATCTGGAAGAGACTTCACTTGCAGCATCATAGAACACAGAAACCACTCACAATGGAAAATCATATGGCGATTATATTCCTGTTTTTCCATGCCCAGCTCATATTATGGACGAGTTCAATGATGCAAACCAACCAGACCGATCGGCTCGCTTTAATCTACTTCAAAGATAGTGTGAATAAGGATTTGCTCGGAGTCCTGAGCTCATGGAATGACTCTTCTAATCACTGTGAGTGGCCAGGTATTGTATGTGGTGGACGACATCCCGAAAGGGTCGTGTCCCTCAACCTGATGTCGAAAGGCTTGGGTGGTCTTCTATCGCCTCACGTCGGAAACCTCTCTTTCCTTAGAAGTCTTGTTCTACAGAACAACAGCTTTCATGGCAAAATTCCGCAAAGCATTGGCCACTTATTTCGCCTGCGCCGTCTCGTTCTTAGTAACAACTCTTTCGATGGACAAATGCCCACAAATCTTTCTCAGTGCTCAAACCTTGAGGTTTTGAATCTCATTGATAACCACCTTGTGGGTAAAATTCCTCATCAGCTTGGCTCTTTGTCAAAGCTTCAAGCTTTACTTTTGGCTAAAAATAGTCTTACAGGACCTATTCCTCATTCTATTGGAAATCTCTCCCAACTTTTCTCTCTTTCTGTCGGACGTAATGGGTTGCAAGGAGAGATTCCCAAGACATTGTCCAATCTTCGTGGTTTGAGGAATGTTCAACTGGCATTCAACCAACTCACTGGCAAGATCCCACCAGCGATCTTCAACATGTCCAGCATTATCTATTTTAGCGCCGGTGACAATCAATTGAGAGGGAGCATTCCCCCTAATATCGGTGATACTCTTCCTTCTCTCGGTTATCTTGATTTTTCTAGAAATTTGTTTACTGGCATTATACCTCCGTCCTTATCGAATGCCTCCAACCTTCAATACATCTACTTTGACCATAACAGTTTTCATGGACCAATGCCTGCAAATCTTGGAAGGCTAAAAGCTCTTGAAGGAATGTTTCTTATGTCTAATAAGTTGCGAGATGACTTTAGTTTTATTACCTCATTGACTAATTGTTCAATGCTGGAAATTATTGGGGTAAACCATAATTTTCTTGAGGGTCTCTTGCCAGATTCCATCGGCAATCTTTCCAACAGCGTTAGACTAATTGCTATGTCATCCAACGCAATGTACGGAACCATTCCTCCAAGTATTGGCAATCTCTTCAACTTGTCTTTTCTTGACTTGTCAAACAATTCGCTTAGCGGCCATGTTCCTTCTTGTATTGGAGCACTCTATAACTTGCGCAATTTGTACTTAAGCATTAACATGCTAACAGGAGAGATACCGTCGTCGATCGGCAATTTGACATTATTGAGTCTCCTTTACCTATCGTTCAACAACTTCTATGGGGAAATACCGCAAAGCCTTGGAAACTGTAGGCAGCTGATTGAGCTTGAGCTTTCAAACAATAATCTGAGTGGTCCAATCTCGAGGGAGGTTCTTAGTCTTTCCACCATTTCGATTATCTTCAACTTGGCACATAACCAGTTGAGTGGATCTCTTTCGTCTCAAGTTGGGTCCTTGACCAATCTTGTGGAACTAGATCTGTCTTACAATAAGCTGACGGGACCAATTCCTAGCTCCATCAACAAGTGCTTGCTATTGGGCCGACTCAACTTAGCAGTCAATTCCTTTCATGGTGAAATACCTTTGGCTTTAGGCACATTACGAGGCTTACAAGAGTTGGACGTTTCCCATAATGACTTATCTGGTGGAATCCCAAGCTCTCTCACTCAACTTACGGATCTAAAGTACTTGAATCTATCTTCAAACAAGCTTGAAGGAGAAGTTCCGAAGCAAGGAGTATTTCTCAATGCTAGTGCAGTGTCTGTCTTTGATAATATGAATCTTTGTGGAGGTATTGCAGAACTAAACCTTCCTTCTTGCAAATCAAATACCTCTAAACCCATACGAACAAAAAAAGTTAGAGTAATCGCCATAGCGGCGGCCGTCTTGTCATCTTTCATTTTGTGTCTTTGCCTATTTATTTTTTGGTACCAGAGAAAGAAGTCGAAAAAGATTACATCTTCGGCTGAATTGCCATTTGAACACAAATTTTCAATGGTCTCTTATGAAGAGCTCTTTAAAGCCTCAAATGGATTCTCTGAGATCAATGTGATAGGTAAAGGGAGATATGGTACCGTCTATAAAGCAACCGCACAGGAAGGTGGCTGGGTGGCGATTAAAGTGCTCAACTTGGGCCATAGAGGTGCTTCGAAGAGCTTCATCTCGGAATGTCGAACCTTAGGGGCCATAAGACACCGAAATCTCGTGAAGATATTGAACGTGTGCTCAAGTGTGGATTATCATGGCAACGAATTTAAAGCTCTATTGTATGAATACATGGGTAATGGGAGCTTAGAAAATTGGATACACCAAGGAAACGAAGAGGATGTGGCGCATGAACATGGACATGGAAAGCCAAGACACTTGGGACTAATCCAGAGGTTAGACATTGCCATTGACATAGCTTGCGCAATCAAATATCTTCACAAGAATTGCAGCCCAAAGATTGTACACGGAGATTTGAAGCCGAGTAACATCCTTCTGGACAACGAGATGGTGGGACGAGTTGGGGATTTTGGGATGGCGACAATTTGCTTTGCCGCAACAACAGAGGCCATGGACATTGACAACCACAGCAACTCAATGGCAGTGAGGGGTTCAATAGGTTATGTCCCTCCCGGTAAGAAAATTTTCTCATTAATTTATCTAAGTTTATTTGTGTCGGCCTTTAGATGAGATATTTATTTTCATCGTATATTGCTTGATGTACACTATTTTAGAGTATGGCATGGGGGACACAATATCTACACAAGGCGATGTGTATAGCTACGGTATTGTTTTATTGGAAATGTTAACTGGGAGGAGACCCACAGAAGAGGCTTTCAAGGATCATTTAAATCTCCACAACTTTGTCAAGGTGGCTCTGCCAAACCGAGTGATGGAGATTGTGGACTCGGCCATTTTTAATGGAGAAAGTGAGAATGATATTGAGAGGTTGAGAGACTGTGTCACCTCCGTCCTCAGGATTGGAGTTGCGTGTTCGATGGAGTCACCGCGGGATCGGATGGACGTGGCTGATGCCCTCGAAGAACTGCGTAAGATCCAGGCTAGGTATGGATGAAGCAAGTTCAGCTCCCAGACACCTGCACTAGACTTTGTCTTAGGATTAATTTTGCCTTTTGAACAAGAAAAATTCGGATGGTTCTATTCTTTGTCTTGATTTTAACTCTTTTCCACTAGGCCTAAAGCCAAACTCATATACTAGTTAAATGTATGTAATCTATCTCCATCTCTATTCTTCCTCTCCTCTTTACGATCTCACTATTTTTTATTTTTATTTTTTTTTATGTGAATCTTCCGTTTCTAATTTTTCCTCTGAAAGTCTATCTCTAATATTTTTCTTTAGATGCATAATTTTAATCTATATATTTATAGATTTATAAAAGTAGAATAATATAGAGTAGAGGTGTATCTTATCAACAGTAATAAATTATGTCAATGCCAATTAATTTTTTAAATGATAATTGATATTGTGGATTAATAGGAGAAGTAAAAGTAAAGTCGATAAGATTATTAAATTTCACCAAGGTTGATTTTAGGTGGCGGCCTCTTTTTTTATTTTGGTAATGGGAAGATGGTCATTTTAACAATATAAAATCTTAGGTCATACACTTAGATGTTAAAAATATGAGAATTCAATTATATAATTGAAATAAGTTGAAGAACTACAAATGAGATTATTAATTAATTTAATATCACGAAAAATCCCAAATTGAATTACTTGTGATAAATTTATACAAATCAATTTTTTGACCACCAAGAATCCCATACTATACACCCATAATAAATTTATTTTCCATTAGTATCCGTGTCAAATTGTTGATTTGAATGACATATGATAATAGACACTTATACCAATTTAGGGTTTTATTTTCCATTTATCACATGTGTACCAGTTTGTAACTTTTTATGATATTAATTAAATTTAATGGAAATTAATCGAAAATAAAATTACCATAAATATATTAATTTAATATTTTTGGTAATTTATTGTAAATGCACTTTGAAATTTGGTATTTCACCCAATTTTATTATCGCTTCCTTGTCACGCACAACCGTCTAGAAGAGCTTTTCAGTTTCTCCTCATATCTGAGAGCGTCTGTCTGTCTCTCCCGCCCTCGCCGTTGCGCTTCTGCTTAGCCTGTCGTCGCCGTGTCGCCTCCATTCGTCGCCGTCTAACTGTCTGAGTGTCGAATTCTCCTCGTAACGGAAGGGAAAACTGAGTGAATTGAAGCAAGGACTTTTCCAGCATGAGTAAGTGGGCAAAATGAGAGCGTCCTTATTGAACGGCAACAGTTCCGGTCTTTGTCTTAGAAGCATCGTCCGTAGTTGCAATTCTCTTGCTTTAGGAAGCGTTTGGAGTCCTCTTAAGGCACGAAACCCGACTAAAACGGCAGGGCTCTCGAGTTGCAAATCGATGTCGACAAATTCACCGGTGGTGCGAGTGAAGGAAAAGATCGATTTGACAGAGAAGGAGAAGATGATCTCTGAGAAGCTTCTCGCCACCGTTCGCCATTTCGATCTCCCTACCCAGCTGTGGGTGGCTGGTTGCTGGGTTCGCTTCGATGTGCCTTTTAAGTTCTTTTGCAGTACCAATCGTGTAAAAGCATTTCGATCTTGCTACCCAGAATCGTTTATCACATTCAAAGCTGGAAAGTTTTGAAGAGAAACGATACGATTATTATACTTGAATCGTTGTGAATGACATTGTGAACAATGGTGGATTTATTGTGTTAAACCTATTCTTTGAAGAAGTTGCTGAACAAGCTCCCGTTATCTCATCTTTACAGCTTCTAGGGAAAGAGTGCGTTATGATATTGATATTGCACTTGATGACATGTAGGGTAGTACATTCGTGGATAGGGTTACCCAATATTTGGCGTCAATAGGGGAAGAGGCGCGAGGTCTAGCTGTTATCCCAAGGTGCATTCAGTTTTGTACTTGCCTTTTGCCTTCAAATATTGGCTTTCCATATTTTAATGTGTGAATGTATGATTTGACTTGAAGTTTATGTGCGAGTGTTGGTCATTTGTTTATTCTGCACCGGAAGTTTATAATGTGAGCGGTGGTTATTTGTTTATTGTGCACTCCATTTCTTGGATTGTGATTTCCTTGTCACTGAAAAAAAAAAAAGACTGGAAAGGAGCGTTCACTAGAGTATAATATAAAGAGGAATAGGTCCACAGTACCTAGTCAAATAACTAAGACCTCGGGATCAATCAATGCTAGCTAAGTGCGTGGAAGAGGATTAAAAGAGTGTTTTTAAGGCATAGAGATTGCTGTTTTGAAGATGCAAGACTCTTGATTCTTCATGATTAACTGTTTCTTTTACTTAACAAAATTTGAAGTGCTAGACATTTAATATACAGTGGATTCTATATCTTGAATATGATCCATGTGTTAGGGTTGGCATGCATGTGGTTTGGGTTGTGCCAGACCCTTGTAGCTTTTAGAAAGTTTCACTAGAAACAATCCATTTCTATCCCTGTGGTCACACTGCTTTTCACTGACCTCAAAGCACAACCCAAAAACTATGAAGTAAATCAAATAAGTTAAAGAAGGGTTCCAATTGCATATCCTTTCCATATTTTACGATCTCTATATCCCTCCAAAGAAAGACTGTCATCAGAAATTCATCATCTCATGATTATCTAAGCAGCCTCCCAAGAGATAAAGCCGCTCTGGAGGGAATCGACACTTGCAAAAAAAATTTCCTACAGAGATTAATTGGCCCTCTTACGTTTATTTCTCCAAGGGCTTTGAAATATGATTAAGTGAAGAACAAATGGTTCACTTTAAGTGGAATAAGGAGTGTGTGCAGGGTAAGTACGTGCTTTTGAGAATACCCCTTTTCTGCTCCATCTTTTGCCCCTTGATTTTTCTTTCTTGGGTCTTATTATCTGGTAGGTCTATTGTCTTCATGAGCTCTGTAGAAGGGCTTTTCTTTTCGTCTCCTGCAATTCTCTCTTAACTTGTTTTTGTATGTTAGTCATGAAATATGGTCTCGTTGGCATAGTTGGATTTGGAACTTCTTATCACATGAATATTTGCCCATATTTTCTGATTGAATTAGGTTGTGGTACGTTATTGTGGCAGATGCTGGCTCCATTCTGTTGGGTATTTGAAGACATTGTTACATAAATTTAGTTTTGCTGCAACCCAGACCAGTCAAAACATCTGGAAACGGCCAGGATGCGTCTCTATGTTATATGAATAGATTTTGTGAACTCAAGGTATGAAAAGTACAGTGACAATAGCCACATTCCCATGCAGTTGGTATGCAGTAGTACAGCTGTTAATTGATCTGTCATATGTTTTCTTTCCACCTGTATCTTTTTATCTTGTTTAGGTGGGGCTTACTAGACAGTATCATTTCCAGTAAATAGCAAAAATAGTTTTTAGCTCTTTCGTGAACTTTCTTTTCTAGGGAAAGAAAGACAAGCAAATTAGTTAGGTTGTATCAATGGGGCAGCCGCTTGCATGCTCTGTGGTGGTCCTTGTACTTAAGGAATGCAAGTGTTCAAATGACAATTATTGAGCTCACAATCAACAGTAAAGTGACTTGAATTCTGACAATCACATGTCTCTTCTTGAACAGTCTTGGGTTGCGTTTGGGAGTGGCATTTGGAAGCCACTTTGAACCCCCAAAGCTCCTTGGGCTAATTGTTGGGTGTTTGGTAAAAATTCTCAAGCCCCATTTGGGGAATGCCAAGCCTTCCAAAGGCTGAAAGCCCAAGGCAGGTGGGGGGCTGCCTTGGGCTTTCAGCCTTCTCGGCATGCTGAAAGCTGAACTTAAAATAAAAGAATTTCTTCCCAAATTGTCCTCGTTGATTTTTCGTTTTTCCCTTTTTACCTTGACTATTCATCTTCTTCTTCTTTCTTCTTCATGAGCGGTTGCCGACGAAGGGCATGCAGTCGCCGGCGACCGTTGCGCCCGCCACGCCGACCTGCTGTGCCACGACCTACGCCACCGCCGTGTGACCCTTCGGCGAGGGTCGTGTGACCCCGCACGAGAGGTCGCTGCGGAGGTCGCAGCGTGAAGGTCGCGGCCGGCGACCTTCACGCTGCAACCAGATGGGTCGAGGGCCGCGACCTTCAGGTGACCTTCGCGGAGGTTGCGACGACCAGATCTGCATCGCCGACCGTGCTTCAAGCGACCTCTGCGGAGGTTGTGACCTTCACGCTGCGACCAAATGGGTCGCCGACCGCGACCTTCGCGGAGGTCGCGATGCAGATCTGGTAGCGACCAGATCTGCATCGCCGGCCATGCTTCAGGCGACCTCCGCGGAGGTCGCAACCTTCGCGCGACCCATCTGATCGCAGATTTGGTCGCGACCAGATGTGGTCGCCGGCCTTCAACCTCCGCGTGCGACCAGATGGGTCGCCGGTGACCTTCGCGGCACGGTGGGTCACGTGACGGCGCAACGAGGATCACCGCGACCCTCGCTGGATCACCTACCCTTGGCTGGCGGTGACCGGCGAAGCCGTTGGCCGGCGGTAACCGGTGAAGCCTTGGCCGGCCAACTTTCCTTTTTTTTTTTTTAATAATAAAAAGCCTTTTGCATTTTTAATTCATCCAAACACTATTTTCATAAAGATATTTCACAATGTACTTTCACAAGTAAATTTACCAAACACACTTTACATTTTGAAAAACACCCTTAACTCAAAGACCTTTACATTTTCTCAAGGACTTTTCCCAAAAGTCTTCCCAATTGGTCCAGGGACTTTCTTCTAAACTATTTTTCTTTCTTTTGCTAATTGAGAGACTTGTTGAACAAACATTATTTTCTTATAAGTGTTGAGTATATCATCATAGATAGGAGGGCCTAAGAATCATCATGAGAGCTAAATGCAATGAGCTCAAGGTCTTTTACATTTTATGTCCATGGCCATATTGCGACATTAGCACAGTAATTTCTCCTAGATTGTCAATGCTTGGAGCAAATTTTTGTTTATTTATTGCTTTGTCCTCTCTCCATGCACTGGTGCGTCCGATGTGATTGCGCTGTTGTTCAACTATTTATCACCCGAAAATCTTGCTATTTTTTGGTAGTTACTTTTGTGAATGGTCGTCCTATTTGACTTCTCTTACAGGATTTTGGCACTACAGAAGAGGATGCTTACAGAAGGGATTTAACTATAAACGGGTATCTCTTCTGCTTTATGTATCTGATAAATTGTTCTCAAACAATTCATTGCTTTGTTTTGGGTGGTATTTGATCTAACACCCATTAGTTAAATATATTTTGAATGAATCAAATCATTCTAATACTCTATAATTGATACATAACAAATTTTTCTGTTACCCTATCCAACCTTATTTCCAGTTACTAACAGTGGACATAGTCTGCTCTTCTGCGAAGCATATGTAGCTCGAAACTTACTGCCTGTTGATCATTTAATGCCAATTAACTAGATGACAATTAAAGAGGAATTGGTGGTCGTTTTGATTTTCGGTCAGCTGGCAAGAAGTCATGGAATGTATAGTCTTACAAATCTTTATTTGGATATTGCTCTCTCTCTCTCTCTCTCTCTCTCTCTCTCTCTCTCTCTCTCTCAGCTAATGAAGTGGTTTAGCACCACATGCCTTTCATTAATTTGTGAAATTTGTATGTTAATCGAGGTAGGATTCTGAAGACTATAGTCCACTCTCTATCTTAGACATGACTGGACATCCACATAACAGTTGCTTCTTTATATATTTAAAATATGAAGTTTGTTTACTTCAATCCGTTACTTGAAACAGCTTGCTACTCTTATTTGTATCGTTCCTCTCTACATCGGTCCAGTTGTTTGATGACCTAAATTTTTATCTGAAAGCATGTTTTACAATATCAACACCAGCTCAGTTGAAGATTTAACTGGGAGAGGTTAGAATAGATCTTTTGACTTGATTTTCTTTTCGTGAGACTTTTTGGGAAATTACACTATATTAATTCTTCTGCTTTTTGAATTTTGTTCACTGTACAGGGAGTGATGATCTTAAATCAGAAAAAAATGTGACACCTTTAGCCCCAAAGGAAATGTTTCGGGATGATCCTGTTTGTGCTCTTTGCGCTGTTTGCTTTGGTGCTGTTTTATTGGATTTTTTGCTGAGCTTTTGTTTCTTATGTATATTTAGTTCTGGATATTCTTATTCAGTGTGCCTGAGACCATTTATAATGTGACCCATTGCTATTTGTTTGTTAGTAGAATAAATGGATGTGTTATGTATGTAAAAATGGGAAGTTTTATTGTATCTCCATCAATGCCATAGCTTATTGCCTTTGGACTAGATGCATGAAATTGTGACAGTTTGAATACACATGCATGCACCAAATACTGTCTTCTTTCCATTCTCGTCAATTCCATAGCTTGTTGCCTTTGGATTAGTTGCATGAAATTGTGTTAAGAGTTGCACGTGACAGTCTAAATACACATGCATGCACCAAATGCTGTCCTCCTTCTATTCGCATCCTTTTTCTGTACAAATGGATGTATTACGTGGGTAAACACGTAACTGCATAGGTAGGTAAAAGGTTTTAATCAAGAAAGTAATGATCGCCGTCAAAAGACTTTTAATGAAATTCTTATAGATAATACTCGAAATCAAAAGATAAGGGATAAGAAAAATTTAACCAACCCCTTAGCTTTTGCGATGCTCAGAGTCTTTAAGATCCCGCAGAAAAAGTATTAGTGAAATTTGCCACCTTAGTTCTGCTGATCCACCTTCTCTCCCTTTTTGTCAACAATAAAAAAGATACTAGATAAAGCATAATATTATAAGCAACTCATAATACAAAGGTTAGTCCAACAAGTGCAAACATCAATCCACAAACATTATAGACTAAATAACAAAAACAATCCAAACATTGAAAAATAGTGCAAGCACAGAAGATTATTTGGAGGAGGATGGCTGGGTTGGGTCAGTGTCTGGAACGGGAGCTGGAGTAGGAGCTGGAGTGGGAGCTGGAGAAGAAACTCTATGTTCTGGTGGCAGTTAAACAAGAACATAATATTGCATATGATTCAAGGTACACTCCATTTTGGTCATTCTAGTGTCCAATGCTTCGACTTGGGTTTTGAGAAATACAGTTAAGTTCTTTATTAGTTCTTTTTCCATCTTATCCTTATACTCCATCATTATGAGTAAAGTCCGTAGAAATAGCCTGTCTTCAGTGCTATCAATAACAAGAATTCTTGATGGGTCAGTTTCTACCCCAAGTTTCATCACCATATCGATGTCCTGTTGCCCCTGTGTAACATCAGACTCTCCCTCAATATCTGCAATTCCTTTCCCTTTATCCTACACAACTAGGTCAGAAGAATGAGTAGGATCAATAATTTGCTCACCGGTGATGCCATGAGTTGCAGTATTAGGGACTTCTTCAACAGTCGATTTAGGAATTTGAAGAGTTGCCACACAAACTTTCTGAGTATCTGGAACATCATGAAGAGCACCAATCATGTCAGTAGTTTAAGTAGGAACGAAAACAGGGTCAGCAACGGGAGTATCAACAATAGCTTATGGAGCTAGAGGAGTGTCTCAATGAATATCTAGAGTGACAGGTACTTCTCGATTTCCTTGAGCTTTTCAGCACTAGCAATTGCTCCTTGCTCAATAGAAGTTTCTTTGTCAGCATCATCAGGAAACTTAATAGGAATGTTTTCAGGAAGAGGTTCCACAGGGTCTTCTGCACGACCAAGCTCCCCCTGAGTATATGTTATAACTCGAGAGGAATAAGCTTCAAAGCACGTATATGCGAGGTAGAATCCTGTTCTCCAATAATGATTTGCTTTGGAACTAGTTCCTAATGCACAGTCATGGTCTTGTCCAAGGTAAGCTCCTGATGTTCATCAGTATTGCCAGCACTTTCTGGATCATGAGTGAGATAAACATCCACCATACTAGCTTGATCATCAATTTGTCTAAGTCCATCCTCAGCATCATTTTGTCGTTGTTCTACAGTAGTGACATTCTTCGTCTGATCTGCAACCACTCTTGCTCCTATTTCTCCTTTGGCTTCATTTTCTTCTTCAACATCATCATCGGTATTAGGCTGATATGCATTGATAATATCATCTAAATCAACTGTGTCTTCTTTAGACTCAGTTTGCATTTCTACATTAAGCCTTTGTAGGAAGGCTCGAGAACTATGTCTCTGTTCAACAATCCTTCATCTCTTGGTGGGGCGATCAATTGGATTTGGTATAATTTTATCTGCATCAACTTTCAAAAGTCTACCTTTTGTATTCTTCCGACCTTCAGTGGTATGCCGAAACTCATCTTCCGCATCATTTGCTCATCTATCTTCAGCAGAGATAATTGAAATTTGCTCAACTTTCTACGGATCTCAATGTCCAATTCATGAAAAAATTTCGTGATCAAAGAACCATAGGGCAATTGCCCTTTGTTTTTCAAGACAGTTCTATACATGTGCAAAATAATAAGATGAGCAATTGAAAATGAACGACCATTTAAGATGGCCCACCTCAACTTGGCTTCATATCACGAAATATCAATTATGGAAGATCCCTTTGGTTGGAAGCAGTTAATAATAATCTTATGAAGTACAATCTATCTTAAGGGAAACAACTAATGAGAGACATGGGATTTGCCATCTCTGGTAAAGTTAGGAATACTAGAGAGTTGTCTCCATGCAATGTCGAGATCAATGTCTATAGGCTCAAATTCGGAAAATCTGACCCCCAACAATTTGCTAGATCTCATGCTTGAATCAGATATGATTTGTCAAACACTTTAAACTCAATAGTATCTACTGAGTAAAACGAAAGCTTTAAATAAAAATAAGCAGTCAGAGTAGGGTATGTAGGATATTCAGTGACACACAAAGCAGTGAGTAGTCAATCGTCAAAGAACTACTGAAGTATTGTTGTTGCGCTTCAAATTTGATTAGTTTATTTGCACGATCGTCATCCATCTTATACTTAATGATTCTCCTCTTGAAACTTGCATAAAGCTTTTCATCATTAACCTCCCTTTGTCCATCATCATCAGTCATTTTTACTGCAGAAAGATAAGACTCTCTAGGATCTAATTGAAATCTTGCGCATATGCATACACTAAAAATGATATCAGGTCTTAAAGTAGTGAGATAAAGCAAGGAGCCAATCATGCTCCAGTATAGCTTCTAATCAACTTCTTCTTCTTCTTCCTTTTACGTTTTGACCTTTGTCAAGCTTTGAAGAAGAAGACATAAGGGTTTCCACTATCGTCGAATTTTCTAAGTAAAATTTCTTCACAAGCTCTTTGGCATATTTTTCTTGGAAAATAAAGGTTCCTTCTTCTGTCTGCTTGATTTGCATAAAGCTTTTCTTCCATCTGCTTGAAATCTATTCAATCCATTACCAAGCAGTACATTTTACCTCCCAAATTTTGCGTTTTTGTAGAACTGAAGATGTCCATATGAAGAAGCCGCAAAGCTCTATTAGTACTAACAAAATTAATGGGTTTGAAAGAACGCATTACCAGTTTACCTAGGGTACAAATTGAACAGATTTAAGATCTTTCAAACTTAAGGTCTGGTAATCCTCGTACCAATTTCTTCGAGGAGAGTTTCTACATTTGCTTGGTGCTTATGTATCTAAGCTTCCTGTGCCAGAGATCTACTTCATTGTTGATGGAGATCAGACACTGAACGTCATCAGTAGTTGTATATAGTAAATAGATATTTCCATGTCTCCTTCTAGTAAACGACTAGTTTCAGATATTTACTAGTGCCTGAGCATTTGTTTTCTTAAAAAACAAATTTTGTAACCAGCGTCACATAACTGGCCGATGCTGATGAGATCATAGTTCAAACCTTTGAAAGAGATATATCTCTTATAGTCAGATTTCCAATCTTAACAGTTCTTTTGCCGATGATCTTTCATTTGTTGTTCCCTCCAAAGGAAACACTTCCACCATTGAATCTTGAGAGTTCAATAAACTTGCTTGGATCACTGGTCAGCTACTATTGAGGTAACATTTGTTTCTCTTTTTCTTTGGTACCTACAAAGATTAAGACAAATTCAAGTCTTTTTTGTTACCCAGGTTTGTTTGGATCCTCTTTGGTTAGAAGGATCGGCCATGCTTAGAAAGTTTCTCTGAATCGGCTTCCAACCTTTGGAATACTCATTTTCATAATGATCATGGCTACCGCAGATTGAACATTTAAGAAGGTTTTGACCAACAAGTTTTACAAACCATTTTCTAAAATGATTTTCTTTACCAAAAAAAACTATTTTCTAAAATGATTTTCATAGAAAACTCTCAGAGGCTTTTGCCTTTTCCTTTCTTTGCGAGTTGGAAAATCATTTTCTAAAATCTTTTTGTTGTTGCATCCAAGTCTTGATTTGTTGTAGTATGGGATTTGGATGGACAAAATATGTTCCAAAGTTTTCGAACTGATTGAAAATCTTTTTGCAACATTTGAAATTTCCTTTTTCAAGGAATTGTGTTCTTTTAAAATAGAATCATGATTTTCTTTTGTTTGAAGAAGATCCTTTTCAAGATACTCAATCTTTTCTTTTTGGAAAGAATCCTATTGTCTCAATCTTGAGTTTTCCTTCTTCAATTCTGAAAAGTTCCTAAGCACAGCCTTGTAATCAATAAGTAGTTCTTCTATATAATTAGATACTTCAACAGGAATATCAAAATCTCTTACCTCAAATTCTTCTTCAGAATCAGATTTTGTCATGAGACATATATTCGCATATTCTTCATTGCTTTCTTCCCACTTAGTGTCACTCCACGTTTTGGCCTTCAGTGCTCTCTGTCTTCTCATACTTGTTCTCTCTTTTCTTTTGAAGAGGACAATTCAATTTGATGTGTCCTCGCTTCTTGCATTCAAAGTAGATAATATCTTTATTTTCCTCTTTGTCGTTGAAGTTCCTCTTTTGCTCAGATGATTTGAAGGATTTCTTTCCTTTGAACTTCTTTTTTCGGCCATTTTTTGAAGCTTTTTCACCATAAGGGCCATCTCCTTGTCGTCCTCATCATCTTCATCTGAATCTGAATCACCAGAGTTAAGATTAGATTTTAATGCTATTGCTTTCTTACCTTTGGTGTCTTCCTTGTTCAGATGTTCTTCTTCATAAGATTAGAGTGTTCTCACGAGTTCATCCACAGAAAGATGTGAGATCCTTTGTGTAACATCCCGGGCCCCATTGTGTAATATTGTCTGCTTTGGGTCACCCTCCTTGGTGCGGACGTATCGCCATCCCAGCCACGGTCTTTTCCTTCACGGCTTTAAAACGCGTTACATAGGTTAGAGGGACCCAAGCCTTATAAGCTAACCAAGACCTCCACTGTGTAATATTGTCCGCTTTGGGTCACCCGCCCTAGCGCGGACGAACCGCCATCCCAGCCACAGTATTTTCCCTCATGGCTTTAAAACGCGTTACACAGGTTAGAGGGACCCAAGCCTTATAAGCTAACCAAAACCTCCCTCTCTAGGCGATGTGGGACAAGAGAGGAGGCTGTCACACTCTCCACCTCTTAACAAAACAGTGTCCTCGCTGTGGCCCCACAGGCGTTAGAACAGCATTCGAGCTGTGGTTTAGAACAGCATTCGAGCTGTGGTCCCACACGCGGTCGGGAGTCGACTTTGATACCACTTGTAAAATCCTAGGCCCCACTATGTAATATTGTCCACGTCAGGGCGGGTGACCCAAAGCGGACAATATTACACAGTGGTGCTTGTGATGTTACACTTTGAGTCTCTTGGATGGATGTCTTGATGTTGTTCCACTCCTTTGACAAGCCTCGAAGAATCTTGTTTACTTTCATTGGGTCTGATACAGGTTGCCCTTGATATGCTATTCCATTGACAAGTAAATCTACTAAACATGTCGATTATGGATTCTTCAAGTTTCATTTTGAAGGCTTTATATTGCTAGAGAATAATGTTTATCTTCGTTTCCTTGACTAGATCAGTTCCTTCATAAGTTATATGCAATCTATCCCAAATTTCTTTTGCTGATTCACATGAAGAGATTCGATTATTTTCAAATGGAGATAAAGCGCAATATAAAAAGTAAACAACTTTAGCATCTAGTGCTTCTCTTTTAGTGATGTCTACAGAGCTGAGGTTTCTGGCTTTTGCCTTCTTCCTTGGTCAAAGAAGCCTATGGTCTTATGCCTTTCAGAACAACATCCCATTCCAAGGGATCCTTGGATCTAATGAATGCTTTCATCTTGTTTTTCCAAATGTTATAGTCTTTTCCATTGAAGTATGGAGGCTTTTTGTGTCGCTTTGTCTTTCCATAAGACCTGGTGCAATATTGCTAGCCATAGATAGATCGTTAACTCAGAAGCAGTAAAGCACTTCAATAAAGAATGACTAGGCTTTGATCCCAATTCGTATGGCTATAACTATCACCTAGAGGGGGTGAATAGGTGATTGTGCGAAAATAAAAGAATTTAAATAAATATTGCAGCGAGACAACTTTTGATGAAATGATAAGATCTTTCCGGTAGACAACTCTAACACAATTAATAAAAAGAGTAAGGGATATAGAATTGCACACAAAAGTTTATAATGATTCAACTTTGCAAGCCTACGTCCAATTTTCCGCGCTAGAGCTTATTAGCTAGAATTCACTAGTAAGAACATATCAAAGGTTAAAAGTCCTGAGTTGTAAGTACTCAAGTTTGTGTGAACAACTCCTCACACTCTCAACCTCTAAAGAGTTACCCAGTATCACCCAGCAAAGATGAATACATGTGATCACAAAAACACTCTTCAAACTCTCGAAATTAAGAGTTTCAAATCTTGTGAATGTGAATTATATTCCTTCAGCTTCAAAACCTCCTCTTATACTACTAGTCCAAGCTGACTGTTGGACATATGTCCAAGAGGACTTATCCAGCCATTATATCCATTGGCCTAGATCTATTTGAGAAGATGTGATAGTTTTAGGATCACCAAGGTTGATGCTTCCCATAATTTTTGCCGCCCATACAGCAATTTGGGTTTTCAAAAGTTGAGTTTTTTCGAATGGAAAGAATGTTTTGCCTCTAGAAAAAAATTCCAGGAAATTTGAATCTTCGAAAGATATTAGCGAGACTTTCTTTTTGAAACTCTTTATAAGTAAGGTAGGAAATTCATTCAATCACCACTAGCCGCTACAGAGGATATTTGACTAATTCCTAACCGTTTAACAAAATGTATAAGGAAGGAAAAAGTTTCTAAGTTTTGTTAGTCATCGAATTCACTTAGGGAATGTTTTCTCAACAATATATGCTAACAATATATGCTTCCATGAAATTTGTTTTACATGCTGCTGCTGTTGCTTTAATTGAGAGCATCTTCTCTCACTAAACGTGCTAATATCAGAGGCACAAAGGAGATTCATATGCGTATACATGAATCTGGAGGCTGGACGAAGGAGATCAGGCCAGTTACCATGCAAAAGACGATGTCAAATCAAAATGTGCTGGATTACTTTTCCACAATGGTCGAAATTACCACGAGTCTTCTTATAAGGACAATGTGAGTGATCATCTCGTTAGTCCCTCTTGAGTCTCATCTTGATTCTCTCTTTATTAACTTACGATCCCTTAAATGTATTAGATTTTGTCTTTGTACCCCAGGAGACGCTGGATTATTGGTCTTCCTCCCGCTGCCTTCCTCAATGGAACGAACTTGCAAAAGAGCTCCTCAAGTTGCTGCTTTACCATTCATTTGGCAAGTGCTTAAATAATGTCGGCGGTCTCAACTAGGCACTTTCTTTCTATCCCAAGTGTGCCAATGATGCCAGTGTCACTCCAAAATGGTGGGACCATTTACACCACGCTATGTCTCATTATAAGTTTGTTCTAGCAATCGAGAACACTTGGACGGAAAGTTAGTGACGGAGAACCTATTTTATGCTCTGGATGCCGGGCCTGTGCCCATCTATTTCAGTGCCCCCAACATCGTGGACTTTGTCCCTCCGCATTCGATCATAGACAGGAACAACTTTAGCTCCACGGAGGAATTGGCAATTTTCGTGAAGTCCCTTGCGAATGATCCGGTGGCGTACGCTGAATACGACGCTTGGAGAAGATGTAGTGTATTAGGTAATTATGGAAACACACGTGCGGCCAGCCTCGACACCTTGTCGTGCCGATTATGTGAGTTCATTAGCAAAAAGGGTGGCAGGAATGCGAGAGCTTTATGAAGAGTTGATTCTTTTTGAACACCTGTTTTGTTTCCTTATCATCCGATTGATGCGCGGTGTTTTATAAGTTTAGTCCATGGACATTTACATATATAAAGAGAGATGGATATATGAGGAGATGGTAGATTAGACATTTATGTAAACAGGCCACTAACAAAGTCATATTAATGAATACAAAGTCATCATGATCTTTGTGTTTGGACTTCTCTCCAATCTTGTGAAGAGGCTCAGGATGGATTTAGTAGTCTTTGTGCGATCTGTATGTGGTGAGAGTCGCACGGACGGTTATGAGCGGGGTTTGAGCCGTATGTAGTGAAAGTCACACCCAGGGGGGTTCTAGCTGTATGCGGTGAGAGTTGCACAGATGGTAACGAGGGGGGTTCGCGTTTATGCGGAGATGCATTCTGTTCTCTCAAAGGGTTGTACATTCATATCATGCACATCTACTTTTATGGGTTGATGGTGCGAAACAGTTGAGAGGATTCCATTTTTTACTAGGCCCATGCCTTCCTCTGAACAAATATTAATAACTATTTTAAGAACATTTAGTGCATATTTTGTACTCCATTAAGTTTTTAAAGTTCACCTAGAAATTAAAAGGATTAAAGAGGAATGTAGTTTATATAACACTACCGAAGCTTATTGCTATCTCGTTCTTGTTGACTTAGGCCTTATTTGTTTAGGATTAAGTAAAGAGTAATATAAACTTTTTTTAATATTTCCATCAAATTTAAAATATTATCCAATTTTTTTTTATTAAAAAAAAACTATGAAACAAATTGTATGTGAATCTAGGTAACAATATATTACTTGTTGTGAAAGTTTTAGACGTTTGGAGATAAAAACATTTAAAACACGTTCACTGCAAAATTTGAATTATGCAAAAAGTAAAAAAGGTGAAAGGTCTACTTAGACACACCTTTATACGAGATCTTTCTTGTATGTGTTCTCATTGATTGGAATAGGATCTACAATAACAAATATATGCTTAATATATGCTACTACAAGTATTATTATCGAACCCTTATTGAAAGTGGTTGAGCAACAGTAAAAACAACTTTTCTAGGGTTTCAGGACTTTTACTCTATTCTCTTGAAAAGTTATTACCTTGTCAGTAGACAATACTTGCATGCATCTAATTGTTATGAACACAAGATAAATAGTACAAATGGACTCTAAACTTTATTTAGATATGCAATGCCATCAATGAATTTTTAATTTGTGCAATGTGGTCTCTGAATTTTAATTCAATATATAATATCGTCTCAAACTCACGATTTGTTCAATGTGGTTCTTGAACTATTGGTAAATGTTTAAATGTAATTTCTAGATTGCATGAAAATGTTGAAAAATTCAAGGACCATATTGAACATTAGACCAAAATTTAGAAACCACATTAAATAAATAAAAAGATTAAGGATGACATTACACGTTAGATTAAAGTTTGGAGATTGCATTGAACAAATTAAAAGCTCAAGGGTGTTATTGTGCATTAGATCAAAAGTTCTTTGACTATTTGTGTCATTTTCCTTTATGAATATTGCGAAATTCTTATTACACTTTAGATGGTTACTATCACGAGAGATCATCCATATTTTTTTTTTTTTGGCACGACACGAAATGACCCCGTAGGCATCCACCTGTTCTTGCTTCTTCTTCTTTTTTGTCTCTACTCTTCTTTTGCTAAGCAAGATCCGATTTGCCATATGTTAATCCGCCAAATCAACAGCTCTTCCATTTTAAGAAGATCTTTCGAGGGAGGTTATTCAAATTTCATTTGATAGTAAGAGGGAATTAAAAGTTAAGCAGTGGTCTTCCTTTGGGTTCACAGCAGACGTTTTCTAAAGTGCAATTCACACGAGACAAAAGACCTGTGGTAGGCATCCACACATTATTTCTTCGTCTTCTCTCGTTTTTCTAAAGCAAGATCTGATTCGCCATCTATTAATCCGCTAATTGATAGCTCTTCCCTTTCTTGAGCAAAAGACCTTTAAAGATGGGTTATTCACATTTCATTTGATGGTAAGAGGGAATTGCAAGCTAAGCCATAGTCTTCCTTTGGGTTCACAACTAATTATTTCTCAAAGAGCAATTCACACGTGACAAAAGACCCAGGTAGGCATCCACTTGTTCTTTCTTCGTCTCTTCTCTCTTTTTTTTTTTTTTTTTCCTTTTTTTTTTCTAAAGCAAGATCTAATTTGCCATATGTTAATCCCCCAAATCAATAGCTCTTCCCTTTCTTGAGCAGTTCCTTTGGGTACAAAATTGACCCTTTCTCAAAAAGCAATTCACACCTATAATGTTGAAAATTGATTGTTTAGGACCCATGAAGTGACTATTTATCAGAGGAGAAGTGAACCTTGTTGTAAAATTAATGAACGTGGAAGCTAATCAAGATCTTGCTGTTTAGTCAATGCGTAATCACCCAAGAAATATATAAATAATAAAGGACCTCAAAGATTTACGTGGATTGAATGCAAAATCAATGAAGAAATAAATGAGCAACAATACAGGACCCCATAGATTTACTTGATTCATTTTATGTGTCAATAGCTACATCCATGAGGAAAGCCAGTAGCAAAAATAAGTTATAATTGGAGAATCAGAGTTATAAATGCTCAACATGCTCGAGTGTTTCACATATCTAAATTAAACTCAAACCCGAGGTATTAACAAATAAACAACACATTTTGGATGTAAATAACTCAAAGCACAAATTACACGCTTTGACCACGACCAAATAGGAGCTCTCCTTGAAACAGCCTCAAATCAAGGACCTCGTCCGTTCTTGATTTCCTTTCTTCACGGTAGGGCTTTCCAGTTGTTGTGAATATAAAATTAGACAAGTATGAATGCCCCTTTCTTTGGTTTGGCCAATATGCAGTACTTTTAAAGTCCAACTCTTAAGTCTTGGTCTTGCTTAAACTTGCAAATTTATCCAATCAGGTCAGGTTTCATCGTGTAAGAAGGTGTCCTTTGATTAGGGAATGCATATGCTTTTGAAAGTCTTCATTTCTTATTCAATTCAATCTGGAAGAAACTTCGCTTGCAACTTGTTAGGACACAGAACCCAGTCACAATTGGAAAAGCATATGGCGATTATGTTCCTATTTTTCTATGCCCAACTCCCATTATGGACGAGTTCAAAAAAAGATTCATCTTTCTTTTTCGTTTTTTTTTTTCTCAAGTTCTACTTGTGAACCATAGCAGTCCGGCATAAAGACTTTTGTTGTTGTTGTTTTTTCAAAGAAAATTGGCGCTCTTCAATAAGAATGCTACGGGTTAGGCTCTTTTACTAAAGTGTGACACATGGACATTGCAATGAAGCTTGAAAAATAAGCACATGGAATCTGTCCCTTGAAGCTTGTTTTTGTTCGGTACAGCTCCAATTTTGCACAATTGGAGCTTACCAATTTTCTTGGAAATACTCAATCATATCCTTATTTCATGTAATGCGGTGGCCGTTCTAGCTCTTTTTACTTTGATTTGGTCCATAAAAACTATCGGGCCTCATCTTTGTGCCTGCTAAACTCTTTTTTGGTCCCACCCATCTATACGTGCATATATGATTGAAATGCCGATATGTGACCCCGTAAAAAGAGACTAGGCATTCTAGCTATTGCAAATTGTTTTTCCCTATTGTTTCGACTCTTTTCTCATGAAATCTTTGACTTTTTTTTCATCACTTTGCCATGTTGTCGTCATAGTTAGGTCCCCCAATAAAAGGCGAGAAGAAATTGCCCTACTATCTAGACATTTGTTGTGGAATAGGAAACAGTTATTCATGAAATCCTTACGTTTAACTGCATCAATTTCTGTGGCAGATTGTTTTTATTCCTAGTCAGATGGATGGTTCATGCTTTTACATTTATAGATTCTTCATGTCCCATTTGCATCACCTTGTTGGCAATAATCACTCTACTTAAATTATTTCACTGGCAGTGGTATTCCTTTGGCTATCCTTTCTCAAAGGATAATTCACACGAGACAAAAGACCCGCGCTAGACATCCACTTGTTATTTCTTCATCTCTTCTCTTCTTTTTCTAAAGCAAGATCCAATTTGCCATCTATTCTCGATAGCTTTTCCCTTTCTTGAGTGGAAGACCTTTCAAGATGGGTTATTCACATTTCATTTGATGGTTAGAGGGAATTGAAAGCTAAGCAATGGTCTTCCTCTGGGTTCACTACTCACCCTTTCTTAAAGAGCAAATCACATGAGACAGAAGACCTGTGGTAGGCATCCACCATTTCATTTCATTTGCCATCTGTTAATCCCCCAAATCGATAGCTCTTTCCTTTCATGAGCAGTTCCTTGGGGTTCACGACTGACCCTTTCTCAAAAAGCAATTCACACCTATAATGTTGAAAACTGATGGTTTAGGATCCACGAAGTGACAATATATCATATGACAAGTAAACATTTTTGTAAAATTAATGAACACAAAAGCTAATCAAGATCTTGCTATTAGATCAATGTGAGATCATTGAAGAAACAAATTAGCAATAAAAGGACTCCAAAATTTATGTAAATTTAATGCGAAATCAACTAATAAATAGATGGGAAACAATAAAGGAACCTAAAGATTTATGTGATTCCGACTGAGTGTCGGTACCACGACAATGGGAAGAGCCAACATAAAAAAAAAATACTATAGTTGGCGAATCAAAGTTACAATCACTCAACTCACTCGGGTGTTTTCCATGCCTAAATTAAACACAAACCCAAGGTATTAACAAATAAATAACTCACTTTGGATGTAAAAAACTCAAAACACAAATTACACGCTTTGTCTGCGACCAAATAGGAGCTCTCTTTGAAATGGCCGAAAATTAAGGACCTCATTTGTTCTTGATTTCCTTTCTTCGTGGCACGCATGGCTATCTAATTACTATGACTATAAAATTAGACAAGCATGTCCATGCTGTTAGACGCAAATTGCGCAACCCCAAGATCTCCATAACCAGAACAAGAACATGCATAATTGAGTAGAAAGATTAACGCACCTGTTTTAGGATCCATCGAATATAAAGCGGAAGCATAAAAGGATTACCCACATATATCAAGGGGATCCACGCATCAAGTCCTTCTCCTCTATTGCCCTCTCAGTATCACGGCTCAATGAGGCGGCCCCCTCACGTGCGGCGTTAGGTAAACGCCCCTTAGGTGAGGATACATGTGAGAATCGGGTTAGAGGAGAGACTTGAGCACTATTTATAGAGTTTCCAGCCAGTCCCTCTCATTACGGGCCGGGCTCAACTCGGCCCACACTAGCCAGCCCATATTAGACTAATTAAGAAACCTTCTATCTCACCTTAGACCAAACCCCGTTTACAAGAACCGTAAAAACAGTAAATTACAATATCAATTAATTTAGTCCACATTAGGAAAAATTCTTACATTCTCCCACTTGGACTATATTAATTGAAATCGTCTTGTATGTGCGCACATTTGGTCCAGAGATAATTCTTAATAGTCAATCCTATCCCATAAAGTCTTAAACACCGAATCATGACGGTAATCGCATGTATACACACGAGCCCTTCCATGGTCACGAATGTTCTCAACCTTATTGATATGGATTCAATATGGTAGTATGGCAAATGGATAACATCTCTCATAGAGAGATCCCATTTGTCGACACCATTCTCTTAACTTTAGGCGTCACAAAAACTTGTGCCACTAGAGAATGCTTTATGGTTCCAATGAACCCACATATGTCTTGTCCTTATGGTTAACATTTCTTTATGTATCACAAGACATATGCACAAGGCTAATAACCGGATGCCTGGATGCCTCTAGCCTTCACTCAAGGTTTATACAATCCCTTGAGACTTTATCAATATGTATTCAACATAATAACAACACATTCAAAATATTTTATTGAATGCAAAAGTTGATACATATCAAAATTACAAAGTGTAACGAACCACGAGATGTGAACTTTATCGAAATAAAGCCAAAATAGCTCCCACTAAACAACAAGTATCGAAGATACTCCTAGCCCCATGCTAATGACATGTCACTCAAATACACATGGGCGTAGGCCTTTAGTTAGTGGATCTGCAACCACATCATCTGTGAAAATATGTTATATTACAAGTCACATTTCTGTACCGTTTCTTTATGATCAAAAATATTTGACCACCATATATTTAGACCTATTGAGACCTCTGTAGTAAATAAATAATACTACAAATTTGTTATCTCAATACAACCGTATGGATCTATCCATCAAATTAAAACGATCAACTCCGTCATGAGGTTCATGAGCCTAATAGCCCAAGTAACAACCTAAAAGAATGTTACTAACACTGCAAGAATTAAACATGTCTGTAAATTAACACATAATCTATTGTCTTCTTTAAATACCTTTAAAACCTTCTTGACAGCAACCCAGTGATCATGTCCTGGATTTAACCGATATCTCGCCTAGAAGTCCCATCGCAAATGCGATATTTAATCTAGTGCAAAATCAAAGCATATATTATACTTTTAAGTGCACGACACAAGGTACCCCATTTAATTAGATTTTCTCAATATCTAAATAAGGACAATGTGATAGATTCAATCCATCACCCTTAACAACAGGAGCAATTCATGGCTTGCAATGATGTATATTGAATATTTCCAATATACAATCAGCAAATGTCCTTCGAGAAAATCTAATATAATATAGCAAAAACAATCCTTACTACAGACCTCAATACAAAGGATATAAGATGTCTCAATGTCACAACTTGTAAGCAAAGTATCATGTACATAGAGTATGAGAAAAATAAATTTCCTCCCACTTGACCTTGCAAGGTATATTGAATTACCTTGTTCCTAATTGAACAAAATAACAATACTATGAAACTTTAATAATATTGTCCGGAAACTTGCTTAAGACCATGAATTAGAACTTTTCAGTCTACATACAAGTTTACTTGAATTTGCTGCAAAATCATCCAGTTGCACTATATAGATTTTGTATCTATTTGGCGTAACTCCATATCAAAATAAATTATTGATGCCACATTCACTCTGAAAGAATCTTTAAAGAAATAATTATTTCTTTACTATAAATTATCCACCCCTCTTTCGAGTGAAAACTTTAGCTACAAGTTTTTGTACGCCAATTTGCAACTAATGAATTTATGATCTTTAGACAAGTCAGTAAGTTTCCAAACATGTTTCATAGATTGTATATCGCCTTTTATGGCATCTAATCACATACTTAATTGAGGATAAGAAACGACATTTATAAATATGTCATTACATCAACCATATAATGGATATTGTAATCATACTCTCACAAATAGACTATATAGTCGATGGTATAATTAATCGTCTTTCCTTAACAAATCTCCTTAATAAAGCTGTAACCACTTCATTCTCGCACTTGAGAGGTTTAAGAAATTTCATTATAAACTATATCAAGAATAGTACCTTAAACCTCAACAAGTTTAGTCTATGGTACTTGGAGATTCCACAATTGTCTCGTACCACAATTGTTTATATAGGTAAAGACAAAGACACAAGTAACATCCATCATACTATTATCTTTAATAGTCCGAGAGCAGCTATCCTCTATAATTACGTCAATCTTTATAAACTTTAGAGTATGTGATTCCATAATTATTGCACCTTCTTTAGGGTCATTAAATCAATATCCCTTTTGTATATGAAAAAATTGCTTTCATAATATCAGCCCACAAAAGACCAGATAAATTAGTCTTACTAATCATACTCATCACCATGTTCAATATGGTGCATTTATGCCTTTCGCCCAAATCTTTTTGTTAGAATTTTCAGGTATAGTAATTAAATTACCACCCCAAAATCTAGCAAGTATTTGACAAATGACCCTTTAAGCTATTTCGCATTGTCATATTTGTCAAAATACTCACAGTCATTGTTAAGCCTGACAACCTTTTAATCATATACAAGATGTATATGTCATTAGGATTTAAACACAATTTTTGCAGATGTGTCCTAATTTCAATATCAGACAAGACATAATTTCAAGCAACTAAGGCTTCCATCATCTTATAGCAGTGCAGTCCGTAGGCAAACCTCTTTTCAAGTGTTCCGAATAGAACGCTTCATGGACAAAGAAAACAAATTCAATTACTCTTTTCTCAAGCAACAAATCATATGTCCAAAACTTAAAATTTGAAGCAGTAAAAACCTCAATAATAGTGGAGTTATTAATCACGGAAAAGGTGACCGAAAACCAAGCAATGTATATAATTAGCATCATGTGAGTATCGTGTAACTTGACGTACAAGTACACATCCAGAGAGTTACATGCAAAATCACATAATCACCTTTGGGCAGAATATATGACATGCAATTGTACACTCCCCACATGATAAGGGTTATGAGAATATATTCCAATCTTCGTGAATTCATCACCTTTGGGCATATGAACCATTAGGATCGGTCACTCCTCCACCACACTATCATGTATCCCTCCATGAACTAATACACAATCACCTCCTTTGGGAGTATGACCACGCATTAAATCGGGAGACATCCCAATCATCATACGAGACCGAAATTTCTCAAACCCAATCAAGCGTGCCACTTTGGCGATCACTACTCAATTGAATCATTGAAATTCTCTCATATCAGGGATATAAACTTTACTTCTCACATACACCATATACATGTGATTTTGACTTTAGTGATAGGGGCATCATATCACCAAAATCACATATTATGCTAATTACATTGCTTTATTCATTAATAAAATCTTTATTTATACATATATTGATAAATAAAGATTATATATATAACGAACCCGAAAGACATTCCAATGAGATCAACGATCACAGCAACACGAGAAACTTCTCATAACATAGAAGCTATCATCTTTTGTGCACCCCGATTGATTATTATAACAACATGAAAAGAATGCCGATCCAAAGGATCCTCACAAGTTAATATCAATAGCAATACGGGTACTCAGTTGACAAGCTTGTTGCTCATGAGTTTCATATGGCAAAACATGACTCCAAGGCCAACAACGATTTATTAGCCAATTTTTAAATAACAAATTATCATTGTAATCAACCAAAGTGGCCTATTAATTGAGTCAAATCGAGAGAACCAAATATCTAAAAATTCAACAATAGATACTATTGCTCTGCATAAATATTGACATACTCCTTACCATAAAAACTATTTAACTCGATAGACATTAATAAGTGACCGAGATGAGTTCATGTACAATATGCGAACTTAATTGACATGCATTACCCACATTCAGCAGATGTGTTAATTAGTACAATCAGTTTGGTCACGAGTCCTTAAGTTGTCCATCATTCAAAGATTACCAGTGTGTAAAGGAGTATACTTGAGTAACAAAAATTTCATAATCTTTATTGTTTCTCATCAGCTCAATACATAATTCAAATACAATCTCATATGAATTATATCGCATTAAGCCAGCTTCAGTTCACAATAAAGTTTGATTTTTGTTGATGAATCACACATTTTATTATGTGATAACATACTAGTAACTCATCACTTGTATTTCCAAAATCACAGAAAATACAAGAAAAATACGCAAAAATACACGTATTTAAGGTTTCGTATGTATTTTCACATCCATAAAATTATCAAATATGTAAAATAAACACACCACGATGTAGAGGACGGCCATACGAATCCAACGCCACCAGCCACACGCAAATCCGACGCTCCACGCGCCTTCACGCGCCGCCTGAGTGCGCAGCGCGTGGATCTCACGCGCGGGGCGCATTCGATGCCCTGACGGCGCGTGGCCGCGCGTGGGGGCGCGTGCGGCCTCCTCCGGCGACGCGCCGCCGACCGTCTTGCTCGTCTCGTTGAGCCCAGTCCGAATTTGTGATTTAATTTAATTTTTATTGAATAAAAAATCTCAAAAATCACAAATTAGGGTAAAAATTTTATGCGTTCAAGTTCTAGGGTTACGGTCGCTCTGATACCACATGATAGACGCAAATTGCGCAACCCCAAGATCTCCATAACCAGAACAAGAACATGCATAATTGAGTAGAAAGATTAACGCACCTGTTTTAGGATCCATCGAATATAAAGCGGAAGCATAAAAGGATTACCCACATATATCAAGGGGATCCACGCATCAAGTCCTTCTCCTCTATTGCCCTCTGTATCACTGGCTCAATGAGGCGGCCCCCCTCACGTGCAGCGTTAGGTAAACGCCCCTTAGGTGAGGATACATGTGAGAATTCGGGTTAGAGGAGAGACTTGAGCACTATTTATAGAGTTTCCAGCCAGTCCCTCTCATTACGGGCCAGGCTCAACTCGGCCCACATTAGCCAGCCCATATTAGACTAATTAAGAAACCTTCTATCTCACCTTAGACCAAACCCTGTTTTACAGTAACCGTAAAAACAGTAAATTACAATATCAATTAATTTAGTCCACATTAGGAAAAATTCTTACACATGCCCCTTTCTTTGGTTCAGCCAATATGCATTACTTTTATAGTCCAACTCCTAGTCTAGGTCAAACTTGCATACTTAACCAATCGGGTCGGGTTTTGTCGTGTAAGAAGGTGTCTTGATCAATGGAAAAAGGATATGCTTTTGATGGTCTTCATTTCTTATTTATTTCAATCTGGATTTATTTGCAGCTTGTTAGGACATAGAACCCACTCACAATGGAAAAGCTAATAGCGATTATGTTCCTATTTTTCTATGTCCAGCTCCCATTATGGATGAGTTCAGCGATGCAAACCAATCAGACGGATCAGCTCGGTTTAATCTACTTCAGAGACAGTGTGGATGAGGATCCGCTTGGAGTCCTGAGCTCATGGAATGACTCTTCTCATCACTGTGAGTGGCAAGGTGTTGTATGTGGTGGACGACATCCTGAAAGGGTCGTGTCCCTTGTCTTGAGGTCGAAAGGCTTGGGCGGTCTTCTATCGCCTCATGTCGGAAACCTCTCTTTCTTGAGAAGCCTCATTCTACTAAACAATAGCTTTCGTGGCAAAATTCCACAAAGCATTGGTCACTTGTTTCGCCTTCGCCATCTCATTCTTAGTAACAATTCTTTTGGCGGACCAATGCCCACCAATCTTTCTCAGTGCTCAAACCTTGAGATTTTGAATCTCATTGATAACCAACTTGTGGGCAAAATTCATGATGAGCTCGGCTCTTTGTCAAAGCTTCAAGCTTTCGGCTTGTCTAAAAATAGTCTTACGGGATCCATTCCTCATTCTATTGGAAACCTCTCCCAACTGTCCACTCTTTCCGTCGCATTTAATGGGTTGCAAGGAGAGATTCCCAAGACATTGTCCAAGCTTCATGGTTTGATGTATTTTCAATTGGCGTTTAACCAACTCACCGATGAGATCCCTCTGGCAATCTTTAACATCTCCGGCATTATCTATTTCAGTGCCAGTGACAATCAATTGAGAGGGAGCATCCCCCCTTATATCGGTGATACTCTTCCTTCTCTCACTTTTCTTAATTTTAAGAATAATTTGTTTACTGGCATTATACCTCCATCCTTATCGAATGCCTCCGGCCTTCATTACATCAACTTTCAAAATAACAATTTTCACAAATCGATGCCCACAAATCTTGGAAGCCTGAAAGCTCTAGAAGTATTGCTCCTTGCTTCTAACCAATTGCAAGATGACTTGAGTTTCATTACCTCATTGACTAATTGTTCAAGGCTAGAAATTATTGATGTGGAATGCAATTTTCTTGAAGGTCCATTTCCAGAATCCATCGGCAATCTTTCCAACAGTGTTAGAGTAATTTCTATGTCACACAACCTAATTTATGGAATCATTCCTCCAGGAATTGGCAATCTCTTCAACCTGGCCTTTCTTGGCTTATTAAACAACTCGCTTGGTGGATGTGTTCCTTCTTCTATCGGAGCACTCCATAACTTGCATGAATTGTACTTAAGCAAAAACATGCTAACAGGAGAGATTCCATCATCGATCAGCAATTTGACGTTATTGAATCGCCTTTGCCTACTGTTCAACAACTTTTACGGGGAAATACCGCAGAGTCTTGGTAATTGCAAGAAGCTAATCCAGCTCGAACTTTCCAATAATAATCTAAGTGGTTCAATCCCAGGGGAGGTTCTTGGCATTCCTACCATTTCGATTATGTTCAGGTTGGCACATAACCAGTTGAGTGGATCTCTTCCGTTTCAAGTTGGGTCCTTGACCAATCTTGTCGAACTGGATTTGTCTTACAATAAGCTGACAGGACCAATTCCTAACTCCATCAGCAAGTGCTTGCTATTGGGGCGGCTCAGCTTAGCAGCCAATTCATTTCATAGCGAAATTCCTCAAGCTTTAGGCACATTAAGAGGCTTACAAGAGTTGGATGTTTCCCACAACAACTTATCTGGTGAAATCCCGAGCTTTCTCGCTCAACTTACGGATTTGATGTACTTGAATCTATCTTCAAACAAGCTTGAAGGAGAAGTTCCAAAGCAAGGAATATTTCTCAATGCTAGTGCAGTGTCTGTTTTTGAGAATAAGAATCTCTGTGGAGGTATTGCAAAACTAAACCTTCCTTCTTGCAAATCAAATACCTCTAAATCATTATGGACAAAAAAATTTAGAGTAATCGCCACAGTGGCAGCTGTCTTGTCATATTTCATGCTATGTCTTTACCTCTTTATATTTTGGTATTGGATTAAGAAGCCAAAAAACAATACCTCTTCAGCTGAATTTCCATTTGGACACAAATTTTTGATGGTCTCTTATGAGGAGCTCTTTAGAGCCTCAGACGGATTCTCTGAGATCAACGTGATCGGTAAAGGGAGATATGGTACTGTGTATAAAGCAACCACACAGGGAGGTGGCTGGGTGGTAGTTAAAGTGCTCAACTTGGGCCACAGAGGTGCTTCGGAGAGCTTCGTCATGGAATGTCGAACCTTAGGGGCCATACGACACCGAAATCTCGTGAAAATATTGAACGTGTGCTCGGGTGTGGACTATCACAATAATGATTTCAAAGCTCTATTGTACGAATACTTGGCTAATGGGAGTTTAGAGAATTGGATACACCAAGGAAACAAAGAGGACGTTGAGCATGAACATGAACATGGAAAGCCAAGACATTTGGGACTAATGCAAAGGTTAGACATTGCCATTGACATAGCTTCTGCAATCAAATATCTTCACGAGGTTTGTAGCCCAAAAATTGTACATGGAGATCTGAAGCCAAGTAATGTCCTTTTGGACAACGAGATGATGGGACGAGTTGGGGATTTTGGGCTAGCAACAATCAGCTCTGCCACGACAACAAACACCATGGACATTGACGACCACAACAGATCAATGGCAATGAGGGGTTCCGTAGGCTATGTCCCTCCTGGTAAGAAAATTTTCTCATTAATTGTCTAAGTTTTATTTGTGTTGGCCTTTAGATGAAATATTTATTTTCATTGCATATTGCTTGATGTACACTATTTTAGAGTATGGCATGGGGGATATGGCATCCACACAAGGCGATATGTACAGCTACGGTATTCTTTTATTGGAAATGTTAACTGGGAGGAGACCCACGGAAGAGGCTTTCAAGGACCATTTAAATCTCCACAACTTTGTCAAGGTGGCTTTGCCAGACCGAGTGATGGAGATCGTGGACTCGAGCATTTTTAATGGAGAAAGTGAGAGTGACATTGAAAGGATGAGAGACCGCATTGCCTCTATCCTAAGAATCGGAATTGCATGTTCGATGGAGTCACCGTGGGATCGAATGAACGTGACTGAAGCACTCAAGGAACTACATAAGATCCGGCTAGGTATGGATCCGAGTGGAGGCTTGGTTGAAGCAAGTTTAGCTCTTGGACACTTAGACTAGACTTTGTCTTAGGATTAATTTTGCTTTGTACAAGAAAAATTCCGATGATTCTATTTTTCATCTTGGTTGTAACTCTTTTCCCCTAGACCGAAAGCCGAACTCATATAGTAGTTCAATGTATGTAACCTATGTCCATCTCTATTCCCCCTCCCCTCCTTACGATCTCACTATTTTCTTTATATCAATTTCCTGTTTCTAATTTTTCCTCTTAAAGTCCATTTCTAATAATTGTCTTAAGATGCGTAATTTTTATGTATATTTATATATTATAAACGTAGGAAAATATAAAGTAGAGGTGTATCTTATAAAAGGTAATAAATTATGTCAATGCCAATTAATTTTTAAACGATAATTCATATTGTGGATTAATAGGAGAAGTTAAAGTAAAATCAATAAGATTATTAAATTTTTCCAAGGTTGATTTTAGGTGACGGCTTTTTTTTTTTTTTTTTTTTTTTTTTGACAATGAGAAGATGGTCATTTTAACAATATAAAATCTTAGGTCATACACGTAGATGTTAAAAATCTGAGAATTCTATTGTGTAATTTAAATAAATTGAAGAACTACAAATGAGATTATTATTACCGTGAAACCTATAACAAATTATCCAAACTAATTTTTTGACTATAAAAAATCCCAAACTATAAAGCAGTAATAAATTTATTTTTGTAAGTATTCGTGTCAAATTGTTGAATTGAATGACGTGTGATATAAGAATTTTGGATTTTATTTTCCGTTTGTCATATGTATCAATTTGTAACTTTTTGTGATATTAATCCAATTTAACATAAACTAACTAATGGTGGACTTATCATAAATGCATTAATTTGAGGTTTTTAAAGATTTATTATAAATATATTTTAAAATTTTTCGTGGCATTTAAACCTAAATTTTATTATCTCCTTCTTGTAACGCGTCATCATCTCGAAGAGCTTTTCAGTTTCTCTTCGTCGCTTCGCGTCTCTGTTTGTCTCTCTTGCCTTCGCCTCCGAAGCAGCTGCCATATTTATGCTGAGTGCCGAATTCTCCTCGCGACGGAGGTGAAAAACTGAGTGAATTGAAGAGAGGACGTTTCCACCATGAGTGAGTGGGGAAAATGAGAGCGTCGTTATTGAACGGCAACAGTTCAGGTCTTTTTCTTCGAAGCATCGGTCGGCAGTGGCCCTTCCCTTGCTTTAGGAGGCGTTTGGAGTCCTCTTGAGTTGCAAATCGATGTCGACGAATTCGCCGGTGGTGCGAGTGAAGGAGAAGATCGATTTGACAGAGAAGGAGAAGATGATCTTCGATAGGCTTCCCTCCACCGTTCGCCATTTTGATCTCCCTACCCAGCTGCGGGTCGCTGGTGGCTGGGTTCGTGATAAGATTGGTGTTTAAGTTCTTTTGCAGTGCTAATCGTGTAAAAGCATGTTGTTTTGTGTTTCTTTTGAAATATGTTCTCCAATTACATGCTTAGTTATATCCAGTTCAATTTCTTACTTTTCCCTTCCCATAGAACGCTTTTTTTCTTTGATTAATTGAGGGTTTCTGTTTTTCTGGAGTGCGAATTTTAGAAAATGGAGTACTTATGTTATTGTTTATGAAGTTTTGTTTATACAATCAGTAGGAACATCGACTAATCGAGGTCTTTCTTGTTGTGGTTCTATTGTTTGTTCAGGTACTGGGATTGAGACTACATTTTTTTGATTATTTAGTCATTGGGCGTTATTGTTTGCAGGGGATAACTCTACGGTGATGTACATAATAAGTCTTCCGGTTTAGGAATGCAAATGGTTGATTTGGTAATCTTTTTTAAATAGGTTTAGGGTTACAAGTTGCAACAATAACGTGAACTTAATAATTTCAACTGCCGCTTTTTGGGAATAATAGGTATCTGCTAGTGTTTTTGGCAATTGCCAGTGAAGTAAGATGTTTTTGTAATCCACATTAAACATACCTAAATAAAAAAGAAAAACAAGAAGTTGTACTCTTTCAAAAAGTCTACAATAGCCTATTTCCCATGGTTACTCGCCGCTTTCAGTGGTTTGTTACTCTCAGCCGCTGGCATCTCGAGCCAGTTTTGTGTCCTTAGGTTTCACGTAATATTAGAGATGGACATTTAGAGATGCAGGACTCTCGATTCTTCATGATTAACTGTTTCTTTTACTTCATGAAATTTGAAGTGCTAGACATTTTTACACAGTGGATTCTACATCTTGAATGTGATCTATGTGTTGGGTTTGATATGCATGTTGTTTAGGTTGTGCCAGACCCTTGTAGCTTTTGGCAAGTTTCACTGGAAACAATCCATGTCTATCTGTGTGGTCACATTGCTTTTCACTGACCTCAAAACACAACCCAAAAACTATTAAGTCAATCAAATAAGTCAAAGAAGGGTTGCAATTGCCTATCTTGTGCATATCTTTTGAAATCTATATCCGTCCAAAGAAAGACTGCCGTCGGAAGTTCGTCACGTCATGATTAGTAAAGCAGTCTTCCAAGAGATAAAGCCAATCTGGAGGGTATCGACACTCGCAAAATCTTTTTCATGTTGAGATTAATTGACCCTCTTACGTTTATTTATCCAAGGGCTTCGAAATATGATTAAGTGAAGAACAAATGGTTCACTTTAAGTGGAATAAGGAGCGTATGCAGGATGAAGTATGTGCTTTTGATAATACCCTTTTCTGCTCCATATTTTGGCCCTTGATTTTTCTGTTTATGTTTTTTGGTCTCATTTATCTGGCAGGTCTACTGTCTTCATGAGCTCTGTAGAAAGGCTTTTCTTTTTCGTCCACTGCAATTCTCCCTAAACTTTTTTTTGTATGTTAGTCATGAAATATGGTTTTTTCGGCATGGTTAAATTTGGAACTTCTTATACATGAATATTTGCCCATATTGTCTGATTGAATTAGGTTGTGGTATATTATTGTGGCAGATGCTGTCTCCATTCTGATTGGGTATATGAAGACTTTTTTTATATAAATCTAGTTGTGCAGCAACCCAGGCCAGTTGAAATATTTGGAAACAGCGAGGAGGCGCCTCTATGATATTTGGATGGATTTTGTGAACTCGAGGTCTGAAAAGTACGGTGAGAACAGCTGCATTCCCACCTAGTTGGTATGCAGTAGTACAGCTATTAATTCATCTGTCGTATGTTTTCTTTCCACCTGTATCTTATTATCAGGGCTTACTAGACGGTTTCATTACCGATAAATAGCAAAAATAGTTTTTAGCTCTTTCGGGAAGTTTCCTTTCTGGGGAAAGAAAGATAAGCAAATTAGTTACGCGGTATCAATAAGGCAGCTGCTTGCTTGCTCTATGGTGGTACCTGTACTTAAGGAATGCACGTGTACAAATTACAAGTATGTGGCTAATCATCAACAGTAAAGTGACTTGAATTCTGACAATCAAATGTCTATTCTTGAACAGTCTTGGTCCAGGAACTTTCTTCTAAACTATTTTTCTTTCTTTTGCTAATTCACTCGAGAGACTTGTTGAACAAACGTTGTTTTCTTGAAAGTGGTGAGTATATCGTCAAAGATAAGAGAGCCTAAAAATCATCATGAAAGCTAAATGCAACAAGCTCAAGGCCTTTTACATTTTGTGTCCATGGCCATTCATTTGTGACATTAGCAGAGTGTTTTCCCTTAGATTGTTACTGCTTGGAGCATATTTTTTTAATTTATGGCTTTGTCCCCTCTCTCCATGCGCTGATGCTTCCAATGTGATTGTGCTTTTGTTCAACTATTTATGACCCGAAAATCTTGCCAATTTCTTGGTTTTTACTTTTGTGAATGGTCATCAAGTTTGGCTTATCTTATAGGATTTTGGCACTGCTGTAGAGGATGCGTACAGAAGGGATTTAACTATAGACAGGTATCTTCTGCTTTATGTAACTGATAAATTGCTCTTGAATCAAAATGTTGATTGCATCAGATTCTGTTTATCTCAAAACAATTCATTGCTTAGTTTTAGGTGCTATTTGATCTAACACCTGTTAGTTAAACATATTTTGAATGCATCAAATCATTCTGTTACTCTATAATTGATACATAACAAATTTTTCTGTTACCCTATCCAACCATATTTCTGGTTACTAATAGCGGACATAGTCTACTCTTCCCCGAAGTATATGTAGCTTGAAACTTACTGCCTGTTGATCATTTAATTCCAATTAACTAGATGACGATTACAGAGGAATTTCTGGTTTTCTTAATTTTCTGGTCAGCTGGCAAGAAGTCATGGAATGTACAGTCTTTCATATCTTTATTTGGATCTCTCTCTCTTTTCTTTAGCTAATAAAGTGGTTTAGCACCACGTGCCTTTCATTGGTTTGTGAAATTTGAATGTTAATGAAGTTGGATTCTGCAGACTATAATCCACTCTTTATTTTAAGCATGACTGGACATTTAGATAACAGTTGCTTCTTTATATGTTTAAGATATGAAGCTTGTTTTCTTCAATCTGCTTCTGTACTTCAAACAGCTTGCTACTCTTATTTGTATCATTCCTCTCTATACTGGTCCAGTCGTTTGATGACCTAAAGTTTTATCTGACAGCATGTTTTACAATATCAAGACCAGCTCAGTTGAAGACTTAACTGGGTGAGGATAGAATAGATTTTTTGACTTGATTTTCTTTTTGTGAGACCTTTTTGTGGAATTGTACTATATCAATTCTTCTGCTTTTTGAATTTTTGTTCACTGCACAGGCATTGATGATCTTAAATCAGGAAAAATTTTGACACTTCTAGCCCCAAAGGCAATGTTTCTAGATGATCCTCTGCGTGTTCTTCGTGCTGTTTGCTTTGGTGCTCTTTTGTTTAAATTTTGTTGAGCTTCTGTTTCTTGTGTTTATTTAGTTCTGGATATTCTTATTCGGTGTGCCTGAGACCATTTATAATGAGACCCACTGCTATTTGTTAGTAGAACAAATGGATGCAAAATGTATATTGATAACTCTATAAAAATAGAGTTATTTTACCTATTTTAGGCAACAATTAATGCATTATCTATGGGAAAATATTTGGATTTCCTTCTGATTATTTAAATTTTCCTTGTTTATGCAGAATAATGAGATATGGAGAAGATAAGGAAAAGAATGTCAGTTATCAGGAATTCAAATAAAAGCAGCAGTAGAGAAGATGGATATCAAATCAGGAAATTCTTGATTTTGTTCCCGATGTTATCTGCAAAAGTTGAGAGATAGATATTTTAGATTTCCTATAAATAGGAAGAGAGAGCAGCTAGGGTTTTTCGGAGTTAGATCGTTTTTCATTCTTCTGAGAGTTTTTTCAAGTATTTTAAAGAGAAGACAAAAGTGGTGACAGAATTCTTGTCCTTTGATTCAAGATGCTGGGTTTGATCTATATTTTTATTTTTATTTTTCCTTCTACTATGTTCTAATTTTCTTTTGTTAGGGGTACGATGTAGCCTAACCATGATGATGTGAATTTCATGATTTTTATGTTTTATAATTGATTTCATTCATGTGAGTTATATATTATTGTATTTAATCTTTTGAGTGATTGGCCACCACTGAATGATCGATGTGCGTGTTTGAGGCGAGAGGTGATAATATGCAATCGCCATTATAATGTATAACCATGAATTAAACGTGGATAGAAATATACTGCGTTATTTGTGTAGCTTTCGGTGATAAGGTGATCCAAAAAACTCATTGTAAACCGGAATATTCATAGTTTTAATGCACTCATGTTTATTTTAATTCACATAGAGATATAGTGGATTAATAAGCTGAGTAGGTTTGCTATACCTAGAGATAGGATAGTAAATAGATTAGGAAATTCCGCTATCACATGTTTGATATCGTTCTTGTATTCACAACAATCTGAAATTCATATCTAGTGGTTATGGTGAAATCGGATCTTCTAACATATTTATCGATCGATTTACTACATTTAGTCTACAAATTTCGTTTTTAATTTATTCTTAATTATATTTTGATTTGTTAGATAAATTTTAGAATTAGTCTATTTTAGTATTTAATTGGTTTATTAATCATCGATCTCCGTGGGACGATACTTTATCTCATCATTATATTACTTGTTCGATACGTGCACTTGCGTTTAGAATTTCACGAACAAGTTTTTGGCGCCGTTGCCGGGGACCGTTTGTTTAATACTAATTAATATTGATACTAGATAATTCTAAGTTTAATCTAGCTTTCGTTTTGTTTTATTTTTCAGGGTGTACATCGGTTTATGACACGTAGCCAACAAGGGAAACTTGTTGAACTTGATCCAGAAATCGAGCGTACATTCAAAAGGCGACTAAGAGAACAGAGAAATCACGCTAAGATGGCAGACGGTGAGAATGAAAATCCACGTAGACTCTTAAGAGATTATGCTGCGCCAACAGTTCAAGGCACCACATCAAGTGCAATTCAGTGGGCTACCAAGCGATGATCCAAACGCTCACATCGATGCTTTTCTTGAAATCTGTGACACCATTAAATATAATGGAGTTACAGATGATGCTATTAGATTGAGATTATTTCCATTCTCTCTTAGAGACAAAGCTAAGAGTTGGCTTTCTTCTCTTCCTGCAGGATCAATTACTACATGGAATGATATGGCTCAGAAATTTCTTGGTAAGTTCTTTCCACCTGCAAAGTCTGCGAAGATGCGTAACGATATTACTAATTTTATGCAGATGGATAATGAATCATTATATGAAGCATGGGAAAGATTCAAAGAATTTCTTAGGAGATGCCCACATCACGGACTACCCGTATGGATGCAGGTACAAACTTTTTATAATGGCTCTAGTGCAAATCTTCGTTCTATGATTGATGCAGCTGCAGGGGGACTTTAAATAATAAAACACCAGAAGAAGCCTACAATTTATTAGAAGAGATGGCGTCCAATAGTTATCAGTGGCCTACTGAGAGACTACCAATGCGAAAAGTTAGCGGAGTTCATGAAGTGGATGCTTTTGCTGCAATTGCTGCATATATAAACGTGGGAAGTCTTATTGTATCTTCGTCAATGCCATAGCTTGTTGCCTTTGGACTAGTTCCATGAAATTGTGTTTGAGAGTTGCATGTGACAGTCTAATACACATGCATAAAACAAACGCCATCCTCCTTCTATTCACTTCCTTTTTGTGTACAAATGGATGTATTACGTGGGTAAACATGTGACTGCATGTGTAGGTAAAAGGTTTTAATCAAGAAACTAATTGATCGCATGAAAGATATACCTGCGATACAGTGTGCAAGAACCATGAGCCTACCGTTTGTACTTTATGTATGATTCTTCTCTTTATGATTCTTTTCTGTCGAAGACCCTTGGATCCTCTTGCATCCTCACAATCCCTGAATTGGGAATGCTTAATGATTTCATTATTAGATGAGCTTTGTAAACCTTGCGTTTTCGCAGCTCATCCTACAAAGAAGCTTTCTTTCTTTTTTCTTTTTTTCATTCTGAGAAAGCTAGTATAAGCACCTAGAGGGGGTGAATAGGTGCACAAACAATTTTGTGAGATAAGTGCAGCACTAATCAACAATAGATTATGAAAAGGAAATTCGTCTCTTGTAAACAAAATGAGTTATAAACAAAATGAGTTACGATCAAAGTAAAAGAGTGTAGGGAAGAGAATTTGAACACAGAGTTTATAGTGGTTCGGCTTATTCCAAGCCTTTGTCCACTCTTCTGCACTGACAGCCAACTAGCTGCATTTCACTATGAACAAAAGAGTTGTTACAGTAAAGCTCTCCTTTGATTTCATAGTGTAGAGACTCTACCACACTTCTTCAAGGTTTCTCAAAGATATAGACTCTCTTTTGTGTACAAGATTTCGCTCAACAAATGAATTGACTAAGATCAAAAAGCTTCAGACTTTGGAATTCTTCTATCGCGCATACACTCAAACAACTGGAACATCTTCCTTATATACTCTTTTATCCATCATACCCGTTGGCACTTACCAAAGGAATTCTTCCAATTTACCCGTTGGACATAATCAATTAGGAAGATCATTCGAGCTATTTAAGGAACATGACGATAGCCCATCAATCCTGTTCGCCCATACAATCAGGATCTCGGTTTCCATAAGTAGAACCTTCCAAGTATACTTCGTCAATCAATGGATCCACAATCCCTGAATCAATCTTGATTTGAATAATGGATTCCGACATGCTATATCCAGCCAGAAGATCTTCTCCAGTCGATAAAATCAAATCCTTAACAAAACATTCAGTTTTAAATAAACCTTCTTAGACGAACTAGAAACTGTCAATGAGGATAGACTTTGAGTCTTGAGTCTGGCAGTCCGAAGGTCTTTAGACTTTAATAGTAGAATCTGCAAGTCTTCAGACTAGACTGATGGAAACGTTTTGTCAGCTTCAAAACATTCAAGGAAGTTTTCTCCAACAATCTCCCCATTTTTAATGGTGACAAAACTTTCCTGCAGATTTGGATAACTTTGACCTGCAAAACATTACTCAAGCAAGTATAGATATCTCACAAAGATAAATGGTTTAGTGATAACACTAGAATATGCATCCACAGAAAGTAGGTTAGTCTTATAGATGAACAAAGCCATGAGATATCAATAGTACTTAAGATAAACAAACGTTCAAACAGTCAAATCCAAATCCAGTCCAAATCCAAATAGCCAAACACAAAAGTCAAGTCAAAACAAAACATCATAAAAGTCAAGAGTTCAAAAGTTCAAATCAAATCTGCACCACATCTCTCTCCCTTTTTGTCATCATTAAAAAGGTAGAGATGAAAAGAGAATGGAATTAAGATTGCTGGGGAATACGAACAAGCTGGAAATCTCCCATTGATTGGACAATGCCTTCTAGCTTTTTCAAATCCTCCTTCAGTTGTGCCACATCTTCACCATTGGCATTTGCTTGAACTTGAAGAGTAAGGGTTTGGATTTGATCATTCAAAGAAACTGAAGAAGCTTGTCTTGCATTCTGCAAGTTCTGTACTTCGCATCCTAGAGCATATATTTGACCCCGCATCTCTAAGAGAACATCAAGAATTCTGTGAAAATCTGTTGAATTATCAGTCTGAGTATTGGCTTCTGCACGATCAGACGGTGTAAAGGCAGATGATGGTAAATCAGCATGGTCACGCAGATTGGGCGATGAAACATCATGTCCCTCCTTAGGAAATTGAGAGGCATAGATGTCTTCTGGATCTGCTGGAGAGCGGCTTACTCCTTCACTGGTGACAGGGTATGAGGACATTCCTCTTTTCTCAGGATCTCCCCCTATTTCCATGCCTTCAGGTGAAGAAGAGTGTTCCTCATGCTCTGCTTCCGCTTGATCTCCTCTCTGCTCTTCTTCTTCTTCAATTCTTTCCTCCTCTGCATCTCTTTCTTCTGTTTCTCTCTCTTATGTTTCTTTCTCCTCTGCTTCCAAATTTTCTCTTTCTCCAGTCCTCTGTTCTGTCTCATCCGTGTCTTTATCTTGTCTCTCTGTTGATTCTGGAACAGAACGACTCAAGTTCTTCAATGCCACTGTAGAAATTGTGATATCATTCTCATCATCTTCATCCTCAATGATGAGAGCTCTTCTTTTCTTTGATGGAGCAACCATGGGCTCCTTCCCTTTTCTTTTTGCAGCCGAAGAGATTTGATGAGACTTGACAGGGGTTTTCTCCTTGAATTTCTCCAACGCCTTGTTGAGTTCCTTCAGACGCATTTTAGAAACCATTTTCAGTCCTACCACCATTTGAGTGCACGTTCGAACACAAAGAATTCGGGGAGGCTGAACGTTCAAATGTATGAATAACTTAGTCACAAGAGCTGGATAAGGAAGTTGACCCTTGTTCTTCACCACTGCCTTGTACATGTGGAACATAATAGTGTGTGGAAGAGAAAACTTTTTCTCAGCATTGATGGCATACATCAGCTTTGCCTCCGAGTTTGAAACGTCGGTATATAAGGTAGATTTTGGTCTGAGGCAGTTAATCACAATCTTGTGAAGCAGAATATTGGACGCATTCATCCTCAAATAGGAAATCTTTCCCTTTGTCCTTCTATCCTTAACAAGCTCCAACGTTGCACGAGCAATAGACACATTGATAGATTGATTTCTCCCTCTTTCAACTCCAATCACATCAGCCAACATATTCATGTCCATCACATAGTCCTGATCTCGGACACTAAAAGAGAATCTATTCGCATCCAGGAAACTAAGATTCGAATAGAAATAAGCAGCAAGTTCAGCATAAGCTTCTGTAGATTCAGAACAAAACTGTTCAAGTTGAAGAAGGCTAAATTTTTCCCGCAGATTGACATTCACAGAGTCAAGAAAATCAAAATCCACATTTCTAGGGTTTATCACCCCACGCTTCAACAACTTAGAGTACAGTTACAGTTGCTTGTGTTCCTCCGATTGAAACAAGTCTGTCCTTTTGCTTCGGATTTTTGCCGCAACACCCATTCTTGGTTTAAACTGATTGTACAACTTGTTATCATCATTCTCATCTGGCTGACTCAGCCCTCCAACATGCGGATCGCTTGCGATATTTGCCAATGCCTCTTCCGCCGACCCAGCAGGGGCAATTCCCAATCGTTCCATTGTGCGTAAAAAGAAAGTTTCATTTTTGTACCCTTTGTCTTTCAGAAATTCATCAATGTAGTTCAAAGGAGTACCACCCCTCTTCAAAGCACGATAAAGCTTGTAGGTAAAAGAGGGCTTAAAAAATCTTACGGGTTCTGCATCTTCGATTATTTCTTCCTCTTCTCGATGTGCAACATCCTAAGGTATAGATGGAGAAGATGAACGCTGCTGAGAATGTTGTGGGCTCTGCTGCTGACTAGGAGATTCTTCTTCCTCAGTGAGATCAAAGTGCGTAAGCCCCTCACGCATTTGCTACGGTCCCCTGTTTGCAATCCTCGAAGACTTCCTTTGAGACGACATCTTTCAGAGTCTTTGAGAGATTCTAAGCTTGTTTTCCCAAGAAAGATGATAACTTTTCGAAGATTAAACAAGAGAAGAAGACAGAAATGGAAGATCGGTGCTCTTTTAGGGTTTTTGTGAGTAAAACGGAGAGGAACCAACGGTATATAAGACGTCGAAGAGAGACATACGGAACGTCGTAAAAGGAAGTATAAAGATGCCTTTTAAAAATAATTGCATTTTCAAAAAATTAGATAACTGTCATTTCAAAAAATAACTCCTTTTTCGAAAAGGAAAGATTGTAATAATCACGGAAATTAAAAATAGCAAAAATCAATTACGGATAGATAATCGTACCTTTTCGAGATTTAATATGAGAGATAATAAAATAAAATAACTTACGGTCAAAACTCTTGATCGTCTGAATCTGAGTGTCTTTAGACTTTTAGTCCTAGGTCTGAACTTCCTCAGACTTTAAGATATTGAGTCTGGAACGAATAGCTTCAAATTGATTTTTCTCCAAAGGCTTTGTAAATATATCTGCCAGTTGATTCTTTGAGTTAATAAACTGAATCGAAACTTCTCCATTTTGAACATGATCTATAATGAAGTGATGTCGAATCTCTATATGTTTTGCTCTTGAGTGAAGAATCGAATTTCTTGTGAGATTGATTGCGCTGATGTTGTCACATTTGATTTCAGTGCATGAATCTTCGATTCCAAAGTCTCTTAACTGTTGTTTTATCAACAGAATTTGTGAACAACTTCCAAGAGCTACATACTCTGCTTCTGCTGTAGAAAGAGTTACTGTACTTTTCTTCCTTGAAAACCAAGATATTGTCATGCTTCCAAGTAGTTGACAGGTGCCTGAGGTGCTTTTTCTATCAACTCTGCATCCGGCTAGATCTGCGTCTGAATATCCAAGAAGAGTAAAGTCTCCCTTTTTAGGATACTAGAGATCAGAGTTTGAAGTTGAAGCAATGTACTTGATAATACGCTTTGTAGCACTTAGATGAGATTCTTTAGGGTCTGATTGAAATCTGACACAAATGCAAACACTAAACAAAATGTCAAGTCTAAAAGTAGTAAGATAAAAAAGTGAACCAATGATGTTTCTGTATAACTTCTGGTCAACTTTCTTTCATTCTTCATCTTTGTCCAGCTTTAAGGAACTTGACTTTGGTATATCAGTCTTTTTGCAATTTTCCAACCCAAACTTTTTGACAAGTTCATTGGCATATTTTTCTTGATGAATAAAAGTTCATTCCTTCAGTTGTTTCACTTGAAGCCCGAGAAAGAAGGTTAGTTCACCTATCATGCTCATTTCAAATTCATCCTGCATAGACTTAGAAAATTTCTTGCACAGACTTTCATTAGAAGATCCAAAAATAATATCATCAATATATATTTGAACAAATATAAAACTTTTTCTCCTTTGATAAACAACGTAGTATCTACTTTACTTTTAACAAAACCATTTTGAATTAAAAACTTACTTAGTCTGTCGTACCAAGCTCGAGGTGCTTGCTTTAAACCATATAAAGCATTTTTCAGTCTGAATACAGAGTCTGGTTTCCTTGGGTCTTCAAAACCGGGTGGTTGTTCCACATAGACTTCCTTTTGAATAAATCCATTTAGGAAAGCACTTTTGACATCCATTTGGAATAACCTGAAATTCTTATAAGAAGCAAAAGCAAGTAATAATCTAATTACTTCTAACCTTGCTACTAGCGCATAAGTCTCATCATAGTATATCCCTTCTTCTTGCGTATATCCCTTGGCCACAAATCTTGCTTTGTTCCTTACAACCTTTCCTTTCTCGTTCATCTTGTTCCTGAAAACCCATTTAGCTCCAATGATAGATTTACCTTTCGGTTTATGAGTCAATTCTCAGACATCATTAATACTGAATTGCTTGAGTTCTTCTTGCATAACTTCAATTCAGGTTTCATCAGTTAAAGCTTCTTCTATACTTTCGGGTTCTATTTCAAAAATAAGAGCCACAAAGACTAGACTCTTCACGCCTTTTGGATCTTGTGCAAATTCCTTCATTAATGTCACCAATAATGAGATCTTTCGGATGACTAGACTTATGCTTCCAGTTGCTGGTTGATTTATTAGATCGTTGATCTTTTTCCTCATTTGAATCTTCGACAATCATTTGTTGCTGGTCTTCTGAAATCTAAACTGCTTCTGGAAATTTAGACTTTGTAGAGTCTAGAGCAGGTTCAGATTCTTCAAGTTGAGTCTGAATCGATTCATTTTGCATAGATTCTTGAAATTTGACATTCATTGATTCCTCCACAGATTGAGTCTTATTGTAGACTCTATAAACTTTGCTTGTGGTTGAATATCCAAGGAAGATGTCTTCGTCTGATTTTTCTTCAAACTTGCAAACTCGATCATTTGCATTTTTCAATATAAAACATTTACATCCAAACACATGAAAATATGAAACAATTGGCTTCTTTCCTTTGAATAACTCGTAGGGAGTTTTCTCCAGAATAGACCTTAGAAAAATTCTATTAATGATGTAACATGCTGTAGAAATAGCTTCAGCCCAAAAACGTGAAGAGATGTTACTTTCAATTAAAAGAGTTCTAGCCATTTCTTGCAAAGATCTATTCTTCATTTCCACAACTCCATTCTGCTCTAGAGTATATGGAGATAAGAACATATGTTGAAAACCAGATTCATCACAAAATCTTGTAAAGTCTTGATTTTCAAATTCGCCTCCATGGTCAATTCGTATACTTGAAATAACATACCATTTCTCATTTTGGACCTCTTTAGCAAACTTTTTAAAGTAAGAAAATGTTTCAGACTTACTTACCAGAAAATATACCCAAGTGAATCGTGAGTAGTCATCCACAATTACTAGGCAATATTTCTTACCTCAAATGCTCTGAGTTTTGGTTAGTCCAAAGAGATCCATATGCATAAGCTATAGTACACGGTTAGTGGAAACTTGATTTATTGGTTTAAATGAGTTTCTTACATGTTTTCCCAACACGCATGGTGTGCATAGATCAGTCTTTTGGTATGACAGATTGGGTAGACCACGAACAAGCTTTTTTGCTGAAATTTTGGCTATTTGCTTCATGTTGATGCCCAGGTTTTCTGTGCCATAAGTTTGCTTCGTCTTGAATTGAAATTAGACATTGGGTTTCATCTGATTTGACATCCAAGAGGTAGATATTTCTATGTCTTCGACCCATGAACGACTGAGAGGAATCTTTACTGGTTCCTGAACATATTCCCTCTTGAAAGTTCATTTTGAAACCGGTGTCGCACAAATGACTGATACTAAGCAAATTGTAGTTGAGTCCTTCCACTAAGGAAACAATATTGATTGTGAGGCTTCCAATCTTTACAGTTCCAAATCCCACAATTCTTTTTTGTTGTTTCCTCCAAATGAAACTTTTCCACCATTAACTTGAACGAGCTTTATGAAGCAATTTGAATCTCCTGTCATATGCCTTGAGCATCCACTATCCAGATACAATTTTATCTTTTTCTTGATAGTGACCTGCATTTAAAAAAGAGACTCAAGCTTTCTTTGGTACCCATATTTTTTTGGGTCCATTAGTGTTAGTATGATATACGGTCTTTGCCCATACTTTTTTAATAAGTTTCTAAACCATAGGACATTCTTTCTCAAAATGATCTGAGCTATTGCACTTAGAACATCTGAGAGCATTGCGACCTACTGATTTTACAAAAACTTTTTGGAAATGATTTTTGTAAGCATCTCTTGTAGGTCTTCGCTTAATTCTTTCCTTTACTTTAGAAAATCAATTAGAGAAATGGTTTCTACAATCATTCCCAAACCAGATTTATTGAAATAAGGTCTTTGTGCTGAAAGAATTTTCTCAAGTTTCTCAAATCCTATAGAAAATATTTTAGAAATATTTAAGATGTCATTTTTCAAAAATGCATTTTCTTTTGAAAGGTTGTCTGCATTTTCTTTCAAAGTGGAAACGCTTTTGTCTAAACATTTGACATTTTCTTTCAAAACATTTTCCTGTTGTTTTAATGCAGAATTTTCTCTTTTAAGAGAGGTCTTGAGATTAAGACACAATTCATCAATGTATTTAGAAACTTTAGTAGGGATTTCAAATTACTTACATCAAATTCACCATCCGAATCGAGTTTGTCTCGGAGTTTGAATCTGAATCCGATTGTGCCATTAGACAATATATTGGCATAATCATCATCACTTTCTTCACATTCTGTATCACTCCAGGTTTCTACTTTGAGTGCCTTTCGGTATTTCTTAGCTTTTCATTTCTTTTTCCTCAGAAGAGGATAGTTAGGTCTGATGTGTCCATTTTTCTTAAATTTAAAGCAAACTACATCTCTATTGGATTCATCATCCTCAACAGACTTAGTCTGTTGCTTTTGAAAACTCTGTTTCTTTGGATTGAATTTTCTTCCTTTTCTGTTTAGCTTTCTGAATCTTCTGATCATGAGAGCAAGCTCCTCATCATCCATATCGTCTTCAGAATATGTAACATCAGAATCATCATTGAATTTTAATGCAATGGATTTCTTACCTTTAGGATCTTCATCTTCCTTGATTAGCTCCACTTCATAAGACTGAAGAGTTCCAACCAATTCATCGACAGAAAGTGGCATAATTCTTTGTGTCTCCCTTATTGAGGTATTTATGTGATTCCAATCCTTGGAGAGTCCACGCAGTAGCTTGTTTACTTTCATGAAATCATAAATTGGTTGACCTTGATTTTTAAGACCATTCACGATTTCTGTAAAATGACTAAACATGTCAGTAATAAATTCTCCTGATTTCATTTTGAAAGCTTCGTATTGACCGAGGAGAATGTTGATTCTGGTTTCTTTCACTCGATCAGTTCCTTCATAAATGATGTATAATCTATCCCAGACTTCTTTGGCTGTAACACAAGAAGATATTTTGTTATATTCAGTAGGTGATAAAGCACAATATAAAGAATAAATTGCTTTTGCATCAAGAGCTTGTCTCTTAGTTATCTCTTCCTGAGTCATTTCACTAGACTCAACAGCTTCTTTTCCTCTCTCTGAGACAGGTGCAGTTTTAGGAATGATTTCTTTGTCTACCACGTCCCATTCCAGAGGATCCTTTGATCTTAGGAATGCCTTCATCTTGTTTTTCCATATATTGTATTCATTTCCATCAAAGTAAGGCGGTCTGGTATTGCTTTGCCCTTCAACCAGTCCTGGAGCCAACATACTAGCTATGGATCTTTAACTCTGAAGTAAAACACTTCAAATTAAGTGAGTACACAAGCTCTGATACCAATTAAGAAAGCTAGTATAAGCACCTAGAGGGGGTGAATAGGTGCACAAACAATTTTGTGAGATAAATGCAACACTAATCAACAATAGATTATGAAAAGGAAATTTGTCTCTTGTAAACAAAATGAGTTACGATCAAAGTAAAATAGTGTAGGAAGAGAATTTGAACACAGAGTTTATAGTGGTTCGGCTTATTCCAAGCCTACGTCCACTCTTCCGCACTGACAACCCACTGGCTGGATTTCACTATGAACAAAAGAGTTGCTACAGTAAAGCTCTCCCTTAATTCCACAGTGTAGAGACTCTACCACACTTCCTTAGGGTTTCTCAAAGATATAGACTCTCTTTTGTGTACAAGATTTCGCTCAACAAATGAATTGACTAAAGATCAAAGAGCTTCAGACTTTGGAATTCTCTTATCGCGCACACACTCGAACAACTGAAACGTCTTCCTTATATACTCCTTTATGCCATCATACCCGTTGTAACTTACCAAAGGAATTCTTCCAATCTACCCGTTGGACATAATCAATTAGGAAGATCATTCGAGCTATTTAAGAAACATGATAATAGCCCATCAATCATGCTCGCCCATACAATCAGGATCTCGATTTCCATAAGTAGAACCTTCCAAGTATACTTCGCCAATCAACGGATCCACAATCCCTGAATCAATCTTGATTTGAATAATGGATTCCGACATGCTATATCTAGCCAGAAGATCTTTTCTAGTCGATAAAGTCAAATCCTTAACGAAACATCTAGTTCTGAATAAGCCTTCTTCGACGGACTAGAAACTATCAATGAGGATAGACTTTGAGTCTTGAGTCTGGCAGTCAGGAGGTCTTCAGACTTTAATAGTAGAGTTTGCAAGTCTTTAGACTAGACTGATGGAAACATTTTGTCAACTTCAAAATATTGAAGGAAGTTTTCTCCAACACATTCTTCTGCCATGTAATGTGGATGCTCACTTTTCTTTAATTTGTACAAGAGTTTTGCATGATCAAAACGGAGCTTTCTGCTATTTTATCTATTGTCTGGTCATATTTGTGCCTCCATGTTCATAATCTTATATGTTTATTTGAGGCGCAAGGATGAGATTTACGTTGGATAAAGAGCTGAAGAGAGTTGCTGCATCCAATGATGTCAAAGATGCACTTGGAGCTAAAATCAGTAGAGAGCGCATTGGAATAGAAGCATGTGTCTATAACATTCCTCTATTGGCTGCTTGATCTCATATAAATGTTTTTTTGGTAGAAGTTCTTCTTGTACATATGGCCTTTATCTTTTCTCTCAACATTTCTATAAGATTTGTATTTTCCGTTTGAATGTTACTTCTCATTGATGAGATGGGATCAATGTTTTTCCCCTTCTCCGGTATGGCAAGTTGATTTGATGATATCTGGCAATGAACCAGTTAAAGCTATTGGTTACATCTATGAGTTGCAATTGTTTTGAATTGTCTTCAGTCTACCTCATGGACATGAATCGACAAAGGTTTATGTAATTCAGTTCGAGTGCCTGTTCTTACACTAATAGGGAGAGCCAGTAGCAAAAATCTGCTATAATTGAAGAATCAGAGTTACAATTGCTCAACATGCTCACGTGTTTACCATGCCTAAAATAAACCTAAACCATGGTATTAACAAATAAATAATTCATTTTGGATATGAAAAATTTACAGCACAAATTATACGCTTTGTTCACAACCAATTAGGAGCTCTCTTTAAAATGGCCAAAATCAAGGGCCTCATTCATTCTTGATTTGCTTTCTTAGTGGCACGACTTTCCAAGATGCCACTGGGCAGCAGCCATCAAATCCTTCCTTTTGACATAAGTGTGTTCCCCTTTCTTTGGTGCGGCCAATCTATAATATATAATATTTTTAAAGTACAACTCTTGGTTGATATATTTTTTAAAAAAAAAAAAAAAAAGTACAACTCTTGGTATGGGTTAAACTTGCAAATTGGGTCCGGTTTTGCCACACAAAAAGGTGTATTTTGATTAAGGGAAATGCATATGCTTTTGAAGGTCTTCATTTCTTATTTAATTCAATCTGAAAGAGACTTTGCTTGTAGCTTGTTAGGACACAGAACCCACTCACAATGGAAAAGCATTTGGCGATTACCTTCCTATTTTTCTACGCCCAGCTCCCATCATGGACAAGTCCAACGATGGAAACCAACCAAACAGATCGGCTCGCTTTAACCAACTTCAAAGATAATGTGGATGAGGATCCGCTCGGAGTCTTGAGCTCGTGGAATGACTCTTCTTATCACCATGAGTGGCAAGGTGTTGTATGTGGTGGACGGCATCTTGGAAAGGTTGTGTCCCTCAACTTGAGCTCGAAAGGCTTTTGTGGTCTTCTATCGCCTCACGTTAGAAATTTCTCTTTCCTAATAAACCTCTTTCTACATAACAACTTTCGTGGGGAAATTCCACAAAGCATTGGCCACTTGTTTCACCTTCGCGTTCTCATTCTTAGTAACAACTCTTTTGGTGGACCAATGCCCACCAATCTTTCTCAGTGCTCAAACCTTGTGACTTTAAATCTCATCGATAATTGACTTGTGGGCAAAATTCCTTATGAACTCAGCTCTTTGTTAAAGCTTCGAGCTTTAGGTTTGGCTAAAAATAATCTTACAAAATCTATTCCTCATTCTATTGGAAATCTCTCCTAACTTTACATTATTTCCATCGCATTTAATGGGTTGCAAAGAGAGATTCCCAAGACATTGTCCAAGCTTCGTGGTTTAAAGTTTGTTCAATTGGCATATAATCAACTCATCGGTGAAATCCCTCCAACATGAAAGAAGTTGAAGAAAAACAGAGAAGAAGAAAGAGATCGAAGACGTAGAGAGATTTTTGTATATTGTGTTGTCTTCAATAATCAATCTGTTGTACAACCTTAGTAGTTATAATACAAGGTGTATGAATGAAAGGAAATTAAGGATCCTATAAATCAATCTAAATCAATCAATCTAATCTAGATCTAATCTTAAATTGATCTATACAAATCATAATCAGATCACAATCGAATTAAATCCTTTGTCAAAGCTGCATATCTTTCAACACTCCCCCTCAAGCTGATGGCTTGTATATGTCTAAGACACCTAGCTTGTTCAATAGATATGTATGCTGTCTTTGACATAGAGGTTTGGTGAAGATGTTTGCAGGCTGTTCTGTCGTCCCAATCCCTCTTGTTTCAATGACTCATTCTAAGATTTTATCTCGTCTAAAGTGACAATCCACCTCTATATGATTGGTTCTCTCGTGCACAATAGGATTCGCTGCAAGTTTTAGAGCCGCATTATTATCACAGAATAGCTTTGTTGCCCCTTGTACCTGTATTCCAAGATCCTTAAGAAGACCTTGTATCCATACTATCTGATAGGTAGTTTTAGCCATAGCTCGATATTCCACTTCAACTGAAGATAGAGATATAGTGGGTTGCTTCTTAATCTTCCACGAGAGTAAGGAATCACCTAATTTAATGCAATATCCAGTGACAGATCTTTGACTCATGGGACAAGTCGCATAGTCTGCATCACAATATGCTGTCATTTCCATGTTGCATCTTCCGGATAAGAGTATTCCAAGTCCCAAACACTTCTTTAGATATTTGACAACTTTAAGGGCAACGTTCAAATGTGATTGCTTCAGACTGTGCATGAACTGGCTAAGAGTCTACACTACATAAGAGATGTCAGGCCTAGGCATTGTCAGATATATAAGTTTTCCAACGAGCCTTTGATAGTTTGAAGGATCTTCCAGTGTGAAATCATCATCCTGAGACATTCCCTTGTCATAATCTGCGGTAGTCAACTTAGTATTCTGTTCAATGGGAATAACAGCTGGCTTGCACCCTGATAGACCTGCTTCTTAAATAATCTCCAATGTGAATTTCCGTTGACTGAGGGAAATCCCTTGTTCAGATCGGGCAATTTCAATGCCAAGAAAATACTTAGGTGCTCCCAAGTCTTTAATGTGGAAAGTTGCATGCAAATACTTCTTAAAGCTTTCTATGGCAGCTTCATCATTTCCCATAAGATTTATGTAAATTTAAATATTAAATCATTGAATAAATAGATGGGGAACAATAAATAAATAAATAAAGGACTTTATGTGATTCCGATCGAGTGTTGGTACCCATGTCCATGGAAAGAGCTAACATAAAAAAATCTACTATAATTGGAGAATCAAAGTTACAATCACTCAACACACTCAAGTGTCTCCCATGCCTAAACTAAACCCAAACCCAAGATATTAACAACTAAGCAACTCATTTTGAATGCAAAAAAATCAAAACACAAATTACATGCTTTGCCTACGACCATATAGGAGCTCTCTTTGAAATGGCCTAAAATCAAAGACCTCTTTTATTCTTGATTTCCTTTCTTCGTGGCATTCACGACTTTCCAGTTGCTGTGAATATAAAATTAGACAAGTATATGGATGCCCTTTATTTGGTTCGACGAATCTATGGTATTTTTAAAGTCTGACTCTTGGTTTTGGTTAAACCTGCATATTTGTCCAATCGGGCGGGGCTTCGCCATGTAAGAAGGTGTCTTGATGAATTGAAAAGCATATGCTTTTGAAGATCTTCATTTCTTATATTGTTCAATCTAGAAGAGACTTTGCTTGCAGCTTGTTAGGACGTAGAACCTAGTCCCAATGGAAAAGAATATGGCCATTATGTTCTTGTTTTTCTATCCCCATCTCACATTATGGACGAGTTCAGCAATGCAAACCAATCGAACGGATCGGCTTGCTTTAATCTACTTCAGAGATAGTGTGCAGGAGGATCCGCTCGGAATCCTGAGCTCGTGGAATGACTCTTCTCATCACTGTGAGTGGCAAGGTGTTGTATGCGGTGGACGGCATCCCGAAAGGGTTGTGTCCCTCCACCTAATGTCAAAAGGCTTGAGCGGTCTTCTTTGGCCTCATGTTGGAAACCTCTCTTTCCTGAGAAGCCTCATTCTACATAACAACAGCTTTCATGGCGAATTCCACAAAGCATTGGCCACTTGTTTCACCTTCGCAATCTCGATCTTAGTAACAACTCTTTCAGTAGATAAATGCCCACCAATCTTTCTCAGTGCTCAAACCTTGAGATTTTGAATCTCATTGATAACCAACTTGTGGGAAAAATTCCTGATGAGCTCGGCTCTTTATCAAAGCTTTGAGCTTTAGGTTTGGCTGAAAACAATTTTACAGGATCTATTCCTCATTCTATTGGAAATCTCTCCCAACTTTACGCTCTTTCCGTCGCATCTAATGGGTTGCAAGGAGAGATTCCCAAGACATTGTCCAAGCTTCATGGTTTGCATTTTGTTCAATTGATGAATAACCAACTCACAGGCGTGATCCCTCCAGAAATCTTCAACATGTCTGCCATCAGCTATTTCATCACTAGTGACAATCAATTTAGAGGGAGCATTCCCCCTTATATCGGTGATACTCTTCCTTCTCTCATTTATCTTGATTTTCATAGTAATTTGTTTACCGGCGTTATACCTTCCTCCTTATCAAATGCCTCCGACCTTTAGATCATCTGGTTTAACCATAACAGTTTTCATGGACCGATGCCCGCAAATCTTGGAAGGCGAAAAGCTCTTGAAGGAATGTATCTTGTGTCTAACCAGTTGCAAGATGACTTCAATTTCATTACCTCATTGACTAATTGTTCAAGGCTGAAAATTATTGGGGTGGGCCAAAATTTTCTTCAAGGTCCATTGCCGAATTCCATTGGCAATCTTTCCAGCAGCATTAGACGAATTGGTATGTCGTCCAACAAAATGTACGGAATCATTCCTCCAAGTATTAGCAATCTCTTCAACCTATCCTATCTCGACTTATCAAACAATTTGCTTGGTGGCCGTGTTCCTTCTTCTATCGGAGCACTCCATAACTTGATTGATTTGTACTTATTCATTAACATGCTAACAGGAAAGATCCCGTCATTGATCGGGAATTTGACGTTCTTGAGTAGCCTTTACCTGCAATCCAACAACTTCTATGGGGAAATACCACACAGCCTTGGTAACTGTAGGCAGCTATTCATGCTTGAGCTTTCGAACAATAATCTGAGTGGTTCAATCCCAAGAGAGGTTCTTAGTCTTTCTACAATTTCACTTATCTTCAGCTTGGCACATAATCAATTGAGTGGATCTCTTCCATCTCAAGTTGAGTCTTTGACCAATCTTGTCCACTTGGATCCATCTTACAATAAGCTGACGGGACCAATTCCTATCTCCATCAGCAAGTGCTTGCTATTGGGGCGGCTCAGCTTAGCAGTCAATTCCTTTCATGGCAAAATTCCTCCTGCTTTAGGTACATTACGAGGCTTACAAGAGTTGGATATTTCCCACAACAACTTATCTGGTGAAATCCCAACCTTTCTTGCTCAACTTACTGATCTAAATTACTTGAATCTATCTTCAAACGAGCTTGAAGGAGAAGTTCCGAAGCAAGGAGTATTTCTCAATGCTAGTGCAGTGTCCGTCTTTGAGAATAGGAATCTTTGTGGAGGTATTGCAGAACTAAGCCTTCACAATCACCGACCAACCACGAAGCCAGCTGCTATTGACCCCCTCGCCGCACGACCAGCCGAGTTTTTCTTTTAAATGTTTTCCATGCAGGTTGAGCTTTCACGTGTGGACAACATAATTCATATAGTTGAGTAGTGAAGGGAAGAGAGGCACGTGGAACAAGCACTTGGTGGGGCTGTCTTTGGTTGAGGCCAAACGAAAGTCACCCTTGACAATTGACTTCAACTTGCGTCCCCTGCCAACTTCCGCAAGATCACTAGCCGCAAGCTCCATCTTCGCGAGCTCGCCCACATCGTGAGCCGAGTAATCGCCGTTGTTCGCAAACCCTTGGCGCCGATCCAAATAAGGTAGTTTTCTTGAACCAATTTTTTCAATATTATTACATAAACTGGAATGTTTGATGTTAATCGAGGTTTTACGCATGATCCGTAGGATATTATTGGTAAAAATCACTATAATTACTAATTTGATTCGTAAGATTTCGAGTCATTTTTTAATTATGTTGATTTTGATGATATTTTGACTTTGAAATCATTATAATTATTAAGTTGATCCGAGAGACTTCGGATCAATTTTCTTAATTATTTTGATTTTTCTTGACTGTTGTGATGTTTAGGGATAAAATAATCGTTAATTTAATCCGTGAGACAACGGATTATTTTTCAATTATTTTAATCCTTCATTTGATAAATATATTGAGTGATTGGATATAATGTTTATATTTGATAAATGCTTGTTTTGGAAAAAATACATAAAAAATAAAAAATAAAAAAAAAAAAAAAAAAATCAAATCAGATTGCATGACAAATTAGGATAGTTTTCTTAACTAGATTAGGACCGCATGCTTAGAATTGATCTAGTTAGATTTTTTTAATATTAGATTGCATGTCACGGCTACTTCATTAAGATGAGTTTCCAAATTAAAATGGGATTTAATCTAAATTATTTCCTAACTTTAGTAGGATAACTTGTCGGCTTTTGTAGTCAATTTTCTGTAATTATTTCAAATTCCAATAAAAAAAAAATCATGCACATGTCATGTAGGATTAGGTTCATGAAATGCCTGTCGTTTAGTAATTGTTGCTAGGTTCATTTAATTAGAAATTGCTCATCATTAGAATTATGTCATTTGGTTAATTTAGATTGCATATTTAATTGTTGAATTTATTTAATTTTGACTTTCATGGAAAATACAAAAAAAAATAGAATAAATCAATTTCATGCTTCAGGATAGATTGCATGCTTATTTATGTTATAGGACATATTGCCATGTCATATCATTTCATGTTAGACTAGAAGCATTGCATTGCATATGGATTATATCCTCATTAAACAAGTGAAAAAAAAAATTGCTTGTTAATTAGAAATCATATCTAAGATTGTCGATGTGAATTATAATCTAACATTGCATATGCTTTCGTTGTTATGAGGTAAGTCCTGCAATTTATTCATCGCTTTCTTGGGTGTTAAATTGGTGGTTTGCCCACCCGCATGATCACCTCACATGTTAGGAAGGTAAATTAAAATCAATTCAAGCTACCTACAAAGCATTTTTTTAAAACATAAAAGAGAAAAGTAGCGAAAGGGCATTAAAGAAATCTAGTGTAATCAAGTCCCCGAACTCATTTAATCTCCGGTTCGTAGAAGTAAAGTAATTCTCCCATTACTTTACTTGGTTTCTAATCGACCCACCAAAAATAGATTAATGGCGACTCCATAATAAAAATCATTTGCATATTAAGAACTTAAACCCTAAGTTGCGAATTGGTATGGGCTTGGGAGAGTTTGAGCTAAGTCTAGACTTAGCAATCCATTAGCCGAACCCTTAGGTAGTCCAACCCGCTTCGAGGAGGTCGCGACAAGAAGTAAACCTTGTTGTAAAATTAACAAATGCAGAAGTTAATCAAGATCTTGCTATTAGATCAATGTGAGATCATTGAAGAAATAAATGAGGAATAATAAAGGACTCCAAAGATTTATGTAAATTTAAATGTGAAATCATTGAATAAATAGATGGGGAACAATAAAGGACCCCAAAGATTTATGTGATTCCGATCGAGTGTTGGTACCCACATCCATGGGAAGAGCTAACATTTAAAAAAAAAAATCTACTATAATTGGAGAATCAAAGTTACAATCACTCAACACACTCAGGTGTTTCCCATGCCTAAACTAAACCCAAACCCAAACCCAAAATATTAACAAAAAAGCAACTCATTTTGAATGTAAAAAACTCAAAACACAAATTACACACTTTGCCTGCGACTAGATAGGAGCTCTCTTTGACACGGCCGAAAATCACGGACCTCTTTCGTTCTTGATTTCCTTTCTTTGCAGCATTCACAGCTTTCCAATTGCTGTGAATATAAAATTAGACAAGTATATGGATGCCCCTTTGTTTCAGCCAATCTATTAAAGTCCAACTCTTGGTTTGGGTTAAACTTGCATATTTATCCAATCGGGTGGGGCTTCGCCATGTAAGAAGGTGTCTCAATGAATTGAAAAGCATATGCTTTTGAAGATCTTCATTTCTTATATAGTTCAATCTAGAAGAGACTTTGATTGCAGCTTGTTAGGACGTAGAACTCAGTCCCAATGGAAAAGAATATGGCCATTATGTTCCTATTTTTCTATGCCCGGCTCACATTATGGATGAGTTCAGTGATGCAAACCAATCGAACGGATTGGCTCGCTTTACTCTACTTCAGAGACAGTGTGGATGAGGATCCGCTTGGAATCCTAAGCTCGTGGAATGACTCTTCTCATCACTGTGAGTGGCAAGGTGTTGTATGTAGTGGACGGCATCCCGAAAGGGTTGTGTCCCTCCACCTGATGTCGAAAGGCTTGGGCGGTCTTCTATCGCCTCATGTTGGAAACCTCTCTTTCCTAAGAAGTCTCGTTCTACAGAACAACAGCTTTCGTGGCGAAATTCCACAAAGCATTGGGCACTTGTTTCGCCTTCGCAAACTAATTCTTAGTAACAACTCTTTCAGTAGACAAATGCCCACCAATCTTTCTCAATGCTCAAATCTTGAGTTTTGAATCTCATCGATAACCAATTTGTAGGCAAAATTCCTGATGAGCTTGGCTCTTTGTCAAAGCTTCAAGCTTTAGGTTTGGCTGAAAACAATTTTACAGGATCTATTCCTCATTCTATTGGAAATCTCTCCCAACTTTACGCTCTTTATGTCGCATCTAATGGGTTGCAAGGAGAGATTCCCAAGACATTGTACAAGCTTCATGGTTTGCATTTTGTTCAATTGATGAATAACCAACTCACAGGTGTGATCCCTCCGAAATCTTCAACATGTCGCCATCAGCTATTTCATCACTAGTGACAATCAATTTAGAGGGAGCATTCCCCCTTATATCGGTGATACTCTTCCTTCTCTCATTTATCTTGATTTTCATAGTAATTTGTTTACCGACGTTATACCTTCCTCCTTATCGAATGCCTCCGACCTTTAGATCATCTGGTTTAACCATAACAGTTTTCATGGACCGATGCTCGCAAATCTTGGAAGGCTAAAAGCTCTTGAAGGAATGTATCTTGTGTCTAACCAGTTGCAAGATGACTTCAATTTCATTACCTCATTGACTAATTGTTCAAGGCTGAAAATTATTGGGGTGGGCCAAAATTTTCTTCAAGGTCCATTGCCGAATTCCATTGGCAATCTTTCCAGCAGCATTAGACGAATTGGTATGTCGTCCAACAAAATGTACGGAATCATTCCTCCAAGTATTGGCAATCTCTTCAACCTGTCCTATCTCGACTTATCAAACAATTTGCTTGGTGGCCGTGTTCCTTCTTCTATCGGAGCACTCCATAACTTGATTGATTTGTACTTATTCATTAACATGCTAACAGGAGAGATCCCGTCATCGATCGGGAATTTGACGTTCTTGAGTAGCCTTTACCTAAAATCCAACAAGTTTTATGGGGAAATACCACAGAGCCTTGGTAACTGTAGGCAACTATTCATGCTTGAGCTTTCGAACAATAATATGAGTGGTTCAATCCCAAGAGAGGTTCTTAGTCTTTCTACAATTTCACTTATCTTTAGCTTGGCACATAATCAATTGAGTGGATCTCTTCCATCTCAAGTTGGGTCTTTGACCAATCTTGTCCACTTGGATCTATCTTACAATAAGCTGACGGGACCAATTCCTAGCTCCATCAGCAAGTGCTTGCTATTGGGGCGGCTCATCTTAGCAGTCAATTCCTTTCATGGCAAAATTCCTCCTGCTTTAGGTACATTACGAGGCTTACAAGAGTTGGATATTTCCCATAACAACTTATCTGGTGAAATCCCAAGCTTTCTTGCTCAACTTACTGATCTAAATTACTTGAATCTATCTTCAAACAAGCTTGAAGGAGAAGTTACGAAGCAAGGAGTATTTCTCAATGCTAGTGCAGTGTCTGTCTTTGAGAATAGGAATCTCTGTGGAGGTATTGTAGAACTAAACCTTCCTGCTTGCAAATCGAATACCTCTAAACCATTACAGACCAAAAAAGTTAGAGTAATCGCCACAGTGGTGGCTATCTTGTCATATTTCTTTTTGTGTCTTTGTCTATTTATCTTTTGGTATCAGAGAAAGAAGTTGAAAAAAAATACCTCTTCGACTGAATTACCATTTGAACACAAATTTTCGATGGTCTCTTATGAAGAGCTCTTTAGAGCCACAGACGGATTCTCTAAGAACAATGTGATCGGTAAAGGGAGATATGGTATCGTCTATAAAGCAACCACACAAGAAGGTGGCTGGGTGGGTGTTAAAGTGCTTAACTTGGGCCATAGAGGTGCTTTGAAGAGCATCATCTCAGAATGTCAAACCTTAGGGGCCATAAGACATCGAAATCTCGTGAAGATATTGAACGTGTGCTCAAGTGTGGACTACCACGGCAACGATTTCAAAGCTCTGTTGTATGAATACATGGCTAATGGGAGCTTAGAGAATTGGATACACCTAGGAAACGAAGAGCACGTTGAGCATGAACATGAACATGGAAAGCCAAGACATTTGGGACTAATGCAAAGGATAAACATTGCCATTGACATAGCTTCCGCAATCAAATATCTTCACGACGATTGCCGCCCAAAGATTGTACACGGAGATCTGAAGCCGAGTAACATCCTTTTGGACGACGAGATGATGGGACGAGTTGGGGATTTCGGCTTGGCGACAATTAGCTCTGCCACAACAACAGAGGCCATGGACATTGACAACCATAGTAGCTCAGTGGCAGTGAGGGGTTCCGTAGGCTATGTCCCTCCTGGTAAGAAAATTTTCTCATTAATTGTCTAAGTTTTATTTTTTGTTGGCCTTTAGATGAAATATTTATTTTCATTGTATATTGCTTGATACATACTATTTTAGAGTATGGCATGGGGGACATGGTATCCACACAAGGCGATGTGTACAGCTATGGTATTGTTTTATTGGAAATGTTAACTGGGAGGAGACCCACGGAAGAGGCTTTTAAGGACCATTTAAATCTCCACAACTTTGTCAAGGTGGCATTGCCAGACCGAGTGATGGATATCGTGGACTCACTCATTTTTAACGGAGAAAGTGAGAATGATATTGAGAAGATGAGAGATTGCATTGCCTCTGTCCTAAGGATTGGAGTTGCGTGTTCGAGGGAGTCGCCATGGGATCGAATGGGTGTGGCCGAAGCCCTTAAGGAATTGCATAAGATACGAGCTAGGTATAAATCCAAGTAGAGGCTTGGTTGAAGCAAGTTCAGCTCCCAGACACTTGGAGTAGGCTTTATCTTATGATTAATTTTGCTTTCCAAACAACAAAAATTCGGATGATTCTATTATTCATCTTGGTTTTAACTCTTTTCCACTAGGCCCAAAGCCAAACTCATATACTAGTTAAATGTATGGTAATCTATCTCCATCTCTATTCCCCTCCAACTCCCAACTTATGGCACCATTAGTTAAATGTATGTAATCTATCTCCATCTCTATTCCCCCTCCCCTCTTTACGAACTCACTTCCCTTTATATGAATTTTCTATTTCTAATTTTTCCCGTTGAAGTCCATCCCTAATAATTTTCTTTAGATGCATAATTTTAATATATGTTTATAGATTTATAAATGTAGAAAAATATAAAGTAGAGATGTATCTTATAAAAGGTTATTTATTATGTCAATGCCTATTAATTTTTGAATGATAATTCACATTGTGGATTAATAGGAGAAGTAAAAGTAAAGTCAATGAGATTATTTTATTTCGCCAAGGTTGATTTTAGATGGCGGCTTTTTTTTTTTGAACTTTTGTATTTTTTGTTGCAACGGGAAGATGGTCTTTTTAACAATATAAATTCTTAGGTGATACAATTACACGAAAAAACTCAGATTGGTATATGTGTGACAATTTTATGCAACTTGATATTTTACCTATAAAACACTCCAAACTATACACTTATAACAAATTTATTTTTCGTTTTGTTAAATTTTACTGTCAAATTGCTTAATTTGATAACTTGACCGGTTTGTGGTTTTACCATCCATTTATTACATGTGTACTGATTTGTAATTTTTCATTATATTAATCCAAGTTAACGGAAATTAATGGAAAATAAATTCATTACAAGTATATCGGTTTGGAGTTTTTTTATTAAAAAATTAATTTGAAATAATGTTATAATAGAAGTATCAATTTGAGATTTTTCGTATTATTAATTTAAAATTTTATTATGGCTTTCTTATCACACGTCATCGTCTGGAAGTATTCATCTTTGGGCGTCGGCTTGTCTCTCCCGCCCTCGCCGTTGCGCTTTTGCTTAGCCTATCATCACGGTGTCGCCTCCACTCGTCGCTGTCTAATTCCTGCCTTTGCCTCCGAAGCAGCCGCCACATTTATGCTTTTAAGGTCACTCGTCGCCCCGGCCACCGAGCCGAGCTAAGCGACGCCTCCAGATACTCCTCATCGTCTTCTCTCTCTCTCTCTCTCTCTCTCTCTCTCTACTTGGACATGCTCCGACGGCTTTTCGTCTTTAATTATATAAAATTGATCCTTAGCATCATGCAGGGCACTCGTGAAAAACTGAAACTTTGTTTCGGCTTATTAGAGTTGCGATACTCGACTGTGAAGGGAAAAGAAATTCGGTTTTTTACGCTCCCCTCGCGAGCGCCGTATTCTCCTAGCAACGAAAGGGAAAAATCTAGTAAATTGAAGCGAGGACATTCCGAGCATGAGTTCCGGTCTTTTTCTTAGAAGCATCATCCGTAGTGGCAATTCTCTTGCTTTAGTAGGCGTTTGGAGTCCTCTCGAGGTGCGAAACCCGATTAAAGCAGCAAGGCTCTTGAGTTGCAAATCGATGTTGACGAATTCGCCGGTGGTGCGAGTGAAGGAGAGTATCGATTTGACAGAGAAGGAGAAGATGATCTTTGATAGGCTTCTCGCCATCGTTCGCCATTTTGATCTCTCTACCCAGCATTCGGATGGCCCTCTGAAAGTTCTCTGATAAATTTTAAGTAATTCCTATTAATCTTAAGTTTTTCAACATTAGATAATGTGAGTGTTGCATGACTTTTGTCGCAAAGAGAGTTTTATTTAACAACTAATGCGGATGATCTCATCCCATCATTATCAAAATATTGTTAAATTATTTTGAGAGTCCGTCATATCTGAAATTAAAATTGACTATGTAATTTTGCTGATATGCTCAGGTAAATGGTTTTATTGTTAGATTACTTCCTTTCCTTCACATATTGTTCTAATACTTTTAAATTGCAGATTACTTCCTTTCCTTCACATATTGTTCTAATACTTTTGAATTGCAATACACTAACGTGTCAATCTGATGAATTCTCCTAATATTATGATAATATCATGGTATCTCTCCTCAAACTCAAGGTTGTTCTAAGGAAATCAACTGGAGTTTGGAAACTAGAAAACTAAGCAAGAAAGGAGCCTTTGCAAGACTATCTACAGTTTGGACATCAGAAGGCACACGGACAAGATCTACAGTTTTTTGGAAAATATGTTGTCAAATAGAGTAACGATTGTTCTCAATAATCAAATCAACAGACTAGGGAGACTTGACCCAAGGGCATGGCAGTAGTCTGTGGGAACTTATCTCGAGCAAATTTTCGCTGCGTATTAGCAATCTTTCGAGTGGCCCGTGCCACAAAATTATCTGCATTTCAATTCTTTTGTCAATTAGAGAAGATGGCATGGAAGTTTTTGGAGTGATGAAATTCGGAATCTTGTATCTGTTTGATGTAACTATTTTCCAGATCAACTCTAAGTTACAAAGGCATCAAGTTTTCTTCTAACCGAATCTATTAGCTCTAGGAAGAGCAAAATTATAATTAAAGCAAAGTGCCATATCTATTTGGGGAAGGATTATCATCACCACAACTCTAGGTCTGAAAAATATCCATTGCTAGGGACGAGCATGTCCTTATGGGGCAGTTAGCTATATATTACGAGAGTATTAGATGGCTGAAATGTGAATCCTCCAAGCATAGTGTTATTTCTAGAAGGTGTGGTAATGCCCCTTTTTTTGAGTGGGGGGAAAAGAGTGTGAGCTGAAGTAATTTAAGCTGGAAAACTCGCCAAGCTGCTGGCCACATACTTCGCACTTCGGTGCGGTTTCTCATAATTCCGTTTAGGATTTTAGTCATTTCACAATGGCATTGTATTGGAAGATAGATATATTATTCGTTCTGCGGAAAATGTGATGAAATGTGACGTCTCTGGAAAATGTTTTCTAGAAAGCCAATTTCTAGGAAAATAACCATATTTTCCGTTGTTTTGCTAAAACCTAAAAATGAACTAGAATATATTTTTCACTATTCAAAAGGAAAATCTTTTCTTCCATAAACTCCTTTTAATAATTTTTTTATTATTATATTTTTTTAAATCACTTTTTAATTATTTTGTGTTCTTTTTCCTCTTCTTCTTTTCCTTTTCTTTTCTTCTTCAGTGACATCTGGTGACCTCCGGTGAGGCTCGAGCCCTACCTAGGTGGTTGGATCTAGCGGGGCTCGAGCTCGCCGGCATTAGGCGAGCTCAACCTCGCCACAGGCTAGCGAGGCTCAACCTCTTTAGAATTTGGTGAGCTCGAGCCTAGCTAGCCTACGGTGAGGCTCTAGCTTGCCTCAGGCTGGTTGCTAGCCACCGCCATGACCAGCAACCAACCAAGGCCAAGGAAGAAGAAGAAAATGAAAGAAAGAAAAGAAAATTAAAATTGATTTTAAATAAAAAATAAAAGGATAATATAAAAATAAATAAAAATTATTTTGGTGAAAGAAAGTGAAGTGGAAGAAATTATGGAAAATATTTTCCTTAATTAATTCATTTTCTGTCAAACGAACGTTAGAAAATCCGAAAAATATTTTTTAGGAATGTATTTTTCATTAAACGAATGGAGCCTAAGTGGAACATTTTGGAGAGCACTTGTGAGAGTACAATCTCCCTTCCTTTAGATAAAAGGGAAACTCTCTCCCATGCTTTCCTTTCGGTAAAACCTATCACTTCAACGCCGAAGGAAGGCCCATTATTCATTTCATCCCAATACAAAACATGTCCCAACAGCAGAAAATTTGTCAGTGTGTGCAGTCTTGTCTACCGGCGAAGAACTTTTGGAAAGTGCACCAAGTGCCGAACCCAAAATTTCAGTTAGAATCTTCATTAAGTTGCATCTTCTAGATTAACACGATTATTTTCTGGTTGATATTCATCTTGAAGTGAAGAAAATTACATCTTAGGTCGTGCAACAACCCTATATGTTTCTTGTGAAGAATTATTGCATCATTGGCAAAAAGATGTTGGACCAGTTACCTAGTCCTCAATCCCAACCACTTCTAACCCGTTCGTTATACTAGACATCCTTTCTTTTGGTGATGTTTCCAAAATCTTAGATATCGTAGAGAAGCTGTCCAAAATTCTTATTTTACCAGGAGCTTGAAGAGGTTGGATCATTAACCGATGGTGAATTGTATGACATTGTAAGGCATAGAGGCATAAGGCCCTTGAGCCAACCCACTGAACTCATAGTCTTGAATATTCTCAACCAAACGATTTATGATACCAGCTTTTGTCAAAGTTATTTCATATGAACTCGGTCTGAGATTGCAACATGCCTGTGGTCAAGTTAAAATATCCATGTATGTGATCTTGTAATCACCTTGGGTCAATCTTGTGGATAGAGGTCCAAGCTGTTTAGGTTGCCTTTGCTGTGAGCCATTCTTTGGTTCTGTTTCCAATTGAGTTGATTCTTCGTTTTTTTTTTTTTTTTTGTTATTTTTTGGTCGAGTACTACTCAGGAACCATAGCAGTCCAACGTAAAGATTTTTTCATCGACTTGGTCCTTTCCAATAAGAATGTCATTGGCTAGGCTCTTTTACTAGAGCCTCGCACGCAATGAAGCTTGAAAAATAAGCACATGGAAGCTATCCCTTGAAGCTTGTTTTTTCGGTTCAGCTCCAATTTTGCACAATTGCAGCTTAAAATTTTTCTTGGAAATCCTCATTCAAATCCTATTTTCATGTAACTTGGCAGCTGTTCTAGCTCTTTTTACTTTGTTTTTTTGTACATAAAAACTATAGAGCCTCTTCTTTGTGCCTGCCAAACTCTTTTTTTGGTCCCATCCATCTATACGTGCATGCACAAATATATGATTGAAATGCGAGTACCAAAACTTGGCATAGAGAAACACTTAAAGAAAGTGACACTTAAGTGTCAATCCAGCCAAAATGCTGACATGGTGATTTTCCGGCAAGTTAAGTGCAAAACAACGTCGTTTTGCATGCTGATGTGGCTAGAAAATGCAAAAACGATGTCGTTTTATCTCTGATGTGATAAAAAAATAATATAAAAATTAATTAAATTAAATTTAAAACTAAATTTATATGTGTGTGTGCCCAAGGTTAACAATTTGACATGAACCACTGGGATTTGTCTTAGTGGCCACCCTTCTAACATGGAAGGAGGAGGTGGAGGGTTCGAATCCTCACTTTCTCAGGGGCTGGGATGGAGACGATTTAGTTTTAAGAGTGAGTCTCGACTCCCACATCCTACAATGAGTAGGGCACAAGTCTGAGAATGAGTGTTAGAGTAGGAATAGAGTAAGATCGACCCAAAAAAAAAAAAATTGACTTGGGCCCACCTACTTTAGTCTTCAATGTGAACAAGGCTTTTGCGGAAGAAAGAAATTCTTACTATATCTTTTATTTTATTTCCTCATTTGTCTTGTAGTGATAAGTTAACTTCCTTCTTTTGTTTCCTTGCTTATTTTGCACATTCGAAAGAAAGTCCAATAAGAAGAAAAACTTCTTCATCCGATTTGTAATCCGCTTGAAATATCTTCCTCAACAAAATTCGGTTTAACAAATCGTTATCCGAATTCAAACTCAAGACAATAATTTAACAAATCTTACAATTAACTCAATTTGAAATCACCGAAGAAATAAATGAGGAGCAATAACGGCCAAAGATTTACATAATTCAATTCGAGTGTTGGTACCTACATCCACGAGGAGTGTCTGCAGCAAAAATTTATTATAATTAGATAATCAGAGTTGCAATAGCTCAACATGGTCGAGTGTTTCCCATGTCTAAATTAAACCCAAACCCAAGGTATTAATAAATAAATAACTCATTTTGGATGTAAAAAACTCACAGCACAAATTACATGCTTTGCCTGTGACCAAATAGTAACTCTCTTTGAAATGGCCAAAAATCAAGGACCTCGTCTATTCTTGATTTCCTTTATTTGCAGCACACGTGGCTTTCCAATTGCTGCAAATATAAAATTAGACAAGCATGTGTATGCCCCTTTCTTTGATTCGGCCAATCTGCATTATTTTTAAAGTCCAACTCTCAATCTAGGTCTTAGTCTTGGTTAAACTTGCATATTTTTCCAAATGGGTGGGGTTTCGTCGTGTGAGAAGGTGTCTAGATCAATGGAAAAGCATATGCTTTTCAAAGTCATCATTTCTTATTTAGTTCAATCTAGATGGGACTTCACTTGCAGCATCTTAGAACACATAAACCACTCTCAATGGAAAAGCATATGGCAATTATATTCCTGATTTTCCATGCTCAGCTCATATTATGGACAAGTTCAGCGATGCAAACCAACCAAACAGATCGGCTCACTTTAATCTACTTCAAAGACAGTGTGGATGAGGATTCACTCAAAGTCCTGAGCTCATGGAATGACTCTTCTCATCACTGTGAGTGGCTAGGTATTTTATGCTGTGGACGGCATCCCAAAAGGGTCGTGTCCCTCAACCTGATGTCGAAAGGCTTGGGCGGTCTTATATCGCCTCATGTTGGAAACCTCTCTTTCCTTAGAATCCTTGTTCTACAGAACAATAGCTTTCGTGGCAAAATTCCACAAAGCATTGGCCACTTGTTTCGCCTGCGTCATCTCATTCTTAGTAACAACTCTTTCAGCGGACAAATGCCCACAAATCTTTCTCAGTCCTTAAACCTTGAGGTTTTGAATCTCATTGATAACCAACTTATGGGTAATATTCCTGATGAGTTCGGCTCTTTGTCAAAGCTTCGAGCTTTATTTTTTGCTAAAAACAGTCTTACAGGATCTATTCATCATTCTATTGGAAATCTCTCCCAACTTTTCTCTCTTTCCATCGGACATAATGGGTTGCAAGGAGAGATTCCCAAGACATTATCCAAGCTTCATGTTTTGAGAAATGTTCAATTAGCATTTAACCAACTCACTGGCAAGATCCCACCAGCAATTTTCAACATGTCCAGCATTATCTATTTTAGCATCTATGATAATCAATTGAGAGGCAGCATGCCCCCTTATATTGGCGATACTCTTCCTTCTCTCAGTTATCTTGATTTTTCTAGAAATTTGTTTACTGGCATTATACCTCTGTCCTTATCGAATGCCTCCAACCTTCAATACATCTACTTTGACCATAACAGTTTTCATGGACCGATGCCCGCAAATCTTGGAAGGCTAAAAGCTCTTGAAGGAATGTTTCTTATGTCTAACTAGTTGCAAGATGACTTTAGTTTTATTACCTCATTGACTAATTGTTCAATGCTGGAAATTATTGGGGTAGACCATAATTTTCTTGAGGGTGTCTTGCCGGATTCCATCGGCAATCTTTCCAACAGCATTAGACTAATTGATATGTCATCCAACGCAATGTATGGAACCATTCCTCCAAGTATTGGCAATCTCTTCAACCTGTATTTTCTTGACTTATCAAACAATTCGCTTAGTGGCCATGTTCCTTCTTGTATCGGAGCACTCCATAACTTGCGCAATTTGTACTTAAGCATTAACATGCTAGTGGGAGAGATCCCGTCGTCAATCGGCAATTTGACGTTATTGAGTCTCCTTTACCTATCATTCAACAACTTCTACGGGGAAATACCACAAAGCCTTGGTAATTGCAAGCAGCTAATCGAGCTTGAGCTTTCAAACAATAATCTGAGTGGTCCAATCTCGAGAAAGGTTCTTAGTCTTTCTACCAGTTTGACTATCTTCAGCTTGGCACATAACCAGTTGAATGGATCTCTTCTATCTCAAGTTGGGTCCTTAGCCAATCTTGTCGAACTAGATCTATCTTACAATAAGCTGATAGGACCAATTCCTCACTCCATTGGAATGTGCTTGCTATTGCAACGGCTCAACTTAGCAGTCAATTCCTTTCATGATGTAATTCCTCTGGCTTTAGGCGCATTTCAAGGCTTACAAGAGTTGGATGTTTCCCATAATGACTTATCTGGTGAAATCCCAAGCTTTCTCTCTCAACTTACGGATCTAAAGTACTTGAATCTATCTTTAAACAAGCTTAAAAGAGAAGTTCCGAAGCAAGGAGCATTTCTCAATGCTAGTGCAGTGTTTGTCTTTGAGAATAGGAATCTCTGTGGAGGTATTGCAAAACTAAACCTTCCTTCTTGCAAATCAAGTACCTCTAAACCATTACTAACCAAAAAAGTTATAGTAATCGCCATAGTGACGACCATCTTGTCAAGCTTCATTATGTGTCTTTGCCTGTTTATCATTTGGTATCGGAGAAAGAAGTCGAAAGAAAATATCTCTTCAACTAAATTGCCGTTTGAATACCAAAGGGTCTCTTATGCAGAGCTCTCTAGAGCCATAGATGGATTCTCTAAGAACAATGTGATCGGTAAAGGAAGATATGGTACTGTCTATAAAGGAACTACACAGGAAGGCAGCTGGGTGGCGGTTAAAGTGCTCAACTTGGGCCATAGAGGTGCTTTGAAGAGCTTTATCTCGGAATGTCAAACCTTAGGGGCCATAAGACATCGAAATCTCGTGAAGATCTTGAACGTGTGCTCAAGCGTGGACTATCACGGCAACGATTTCAAAGCTCTCTTATACGAATACATGGTTAATGGGAGCTTAGACAATTGGATACATCAAGGAAACAAAGAGGACGTTGAGCATGAACATGAAAATGGAAAGCCAGGATATTTGGGACTAATGCAAAGGTTGGACATTGCCATTGACATAGCTTCCGCAATCAAATATCTTCATGAGGATTGCAGCCCAAAGATTGTACATGGAGATCTAAAGCCGAGTAACATCCTTCTGGACGATGAGATGATGGGACAAGTTGGGGATTTTGGGCTGGCAACAATCATCTTCGCTGTGACAACAGAGGCCATGGACATTGATGACCACAGCAACTCAGTGGCGGTGAGGGGTTCCATAGGCTATGTCCCTCCTGGTAAGAAAATTTTCTCATTGATTGTCTAAGTTTTATTTGTGTTGGCCTTTAAATGAAATATTTATTTTCTTTGTATATTGCTTGATGTGCATTATTTTAGAGTATGGCATGGGGGACATGGTATCCACACAAGGCGATGTGTACAGCTACGGTATTCTTTTATTGGAAATGTTAATCGGAAGGAGACCTACAGAAGAGACTTTCAAGGACTATTTAAATCTCCACAACTTTGTCAAGATGGCTCTACCAAACCAAGGGATGGAGATCGTGGACTCGGCCATTTTTAACATAAAAAGTGAGAATGACATTGAGAGGATGAGAGATTGCATCGCCTCCATCCTAAGGATTGGAGTTGCATGTTCAACGCAGTCACCGCGGGATCAAATGGATATCGCCGAAGCACTCAAGGAACTACATAAGATCCGGGCTAGGTATGGATCCAAGTTGAGGCTAGGTTGAAGCAAGTTTAGCTCCCAAACACTTAGAGCCCGTATGATAAAATGTATATTTCTCTATTTCTATAATTCTCCGTCCCCTGGAACATGTTTGGAAGATAAATCCGTTTGGTAACGTAATTTCAATTTTTTATTTTTAGAACAGATTTCTATTCTAAAAATAAATTTGGAGCAGAAATTAGAAACTAGAACTTTTAGTTTTTCAATTTCTAGAATAAAAGTGAGAAATTAAAACTCTTTTCATTGTTCACTCTATTCATTGCCCGTCACCCATTCACCGCCCATGGGACGCCGGACGCCCATCGCCCATCGCCTGTCAACTGCCACCAGTTGCCAGACTTGCCATTGACCACCGGTCGCCAGCCACCCAGTACCGACTGGCCACCCACCAATTGACGCTAGACTTCAACCACCCATCGTCGGTCATCAGCCACTAATCGCTGGCTGCTAGGGGCCGATCATCGGCCACTCACCACCAAATGTTGGCCGCTGACCATCGGACACTCACCACCAGATGCCGAACATCCTCGACCAGCCGCCCATCGCCAGACGCTGAACTTTGGCCGCCCATCGCTGGTTACCAGGCTATCGAACGCTGGACGCCTACTGCCGGTTATCAGCCACTCGCCACCAAACATCAGCCATCGAACGTTGGACACTCGTCACCAAACACTGGACATTGACCGCCAAACCCTCGTCATCAAACGCCCGTCACCAAATGCCAATCGTTACCGCCCCTAGAAATAGAAAATTTATTATGTTATCAAATGAATTTCTATTCCAAAAACAAAAATTTTAAATCATTATCAAACGCGATTATTTACTTAGAAACTCGTCCAAGGAATAGAAATCAATTTTTGTTCCAGAAATTTTATCGTGCACACCTTTAAACTAGACTTTGTCTTAAGATTAATTTTCCTTTGAACAAGAAAGATCCTAATGGTTCTATTCTGTCTTGGTTGTAACTATTTTCCACTAGGCTCAAAGACGGATTCGTATACTAGTTGAATGTATGTAATCTGTCTCCATCTCTATTCCCCCTCCCCTCCTTACGATCTCATTATTTTCTTTATTTCAATTTTATATTTCTAATTTTTCCTCTTAAAGTCCATCTCTAATCATTGTCTTTAGATGCATAATTTTTATATATATTTATAGATTTATAAATGTAGAAAAATATAAAGTACAAGCGAATCTTATAAAAGGTAATAAATTATGTCAATGCCAATTAATTTTTCGATGATCATTCATATTGTGGATTAATAGGAGAAGCAAAAGTAAAGTCGATAAGATTATTAAATTTTGCCAAGGTTGATTTTAGGCGGTGGTTTTTTTTTTTTTTTTTTTTTTTTGGCAATGGGAGGGTGGTCATTTTAACAATATAAAATCTTAGATCATGCACGTAGGCATTAAAAATCTAAGAATTTAATTGTATAATTTAAATAAGTTGAAGAATTACAAATGAGATTATTAATTAATTTAATATTATGAAAAATCTCAATTTGGTTCACTTGAAAATCCCAAATTATACATTTGAATAAATTTATTCTCCGTCAGTATTCTTATCAAATTACTAATTTGATAAACATGTGACAATAGATACTTGTATCAATTTGGAGTTTTACTCTCCATTTATCACATGGTCATCAGCTTGTAACTTTTGTTGATATTAATTTAATTTAATGAAAATTAACGGAAGATAAATTTATAATAAATATACTAATTTAAGGTTTTTGATAATTTATCATAAATGTATTTTGAAATTTTCCGTGGTATTTAACCTTAAATTTTATTATCGCTTTCTTATCACGCACCACCGTCTAGAAGAGCTTGTCAGTTTCTCTTCATCTCTAAGAGCGTCTGCCTCTCCCTCCCGCCCTCGCCGTTGCGCTTCTGCTCAGCCTGCCGTCGCCGTGTCGCCTCCACTCGTCGCCGTCTAACGCCTGCCTTCGCCTCCGAAGCAGCTGCCATATTCATGCTGAGCGCCGAATTCTCCTCGCAACGGAAGGGAAAAACCGAGTGAACTGAAGCGAGGACGTTTCCAGCATGAGTGAGTGGGGAAAATGAGAGCGTCCTCATTGAACGGCAACAGTTCATGTCTTTTTCTTGGAAGCATCGTCCGTAGTTGCCATTCTCTTGCTTTAGGAAGCGTTTGGAGTCCTCTTAAGGCGCGAAACCCGACTAAAATGGCAGGGCTCTTGAGTTGCAAATCGATGACGACGAATTCGCCGGTGGTGCGAGTGAAGGAAAAGATCGATTTGACAGAGAAGGAGAAGATGATCTTTGATAGGCTTCTCGCCACCGTTTGCCATTTCGATCTCTCTACCCGGCTGCGGGTGGCTGGTGGCTGGGTCCGTGATAAGGTTGGTGCATTTGGTAGTGCTGATCGCTTCGATGCGCCTTTTAAGTTCTTTTGCAGTACCAATCGTGTAAAAGCATGTTGTTTTGTGTTTCTTCTTAGATATTTTGTCTAATTACATGTTTAGTTATAATTAGTTCGAGTTCTTACTTTTCGCTTCCCATAGAACACAGTTTTTTCTTTGTTTGACTGGGGGTTCTTGTTTCTTTGGAGTGCAAATTGTAGAAAATGCCGTGCTTTTGTTATTACTTATGAAGTTTTGTTTCTACAATCAGTAGGAACATCAACTAATCGAGGTCTTTATCGTTGTGGTTCCATTGTTTGTTAAAGTACTGGGATTGAGACTGCATTCTTTTGATTATTTAGTCATTGGGCGTTATTGTTGCCCCAATGATAAATAGATAAAGCAACGAGTGGGATAGGAACCTGATTCTCCACCGATGGAATATGACCAAAAACCACTGGGGGGTGGGGTGGTTTAACTCTATGGCGATGCAAGTAACAAATCTTTAAGTTTAAGAATGCTAATGGTTGATTTGACAGTCTTTTTTTAATAGATTTAGTGTTACAAGTTACAACAGTAATGTGAACTTCATAATTTCGAAGGCTGTTTTGGGGAAAAATAGGCATCTGCCAGTTTTTCTGGCAATTGTCTCGGCAGTCAACACTATTAGCCAGTGAAGTAAGACGTTTTCCTAATCCACGTGAAATTTACCTAAATACAAAACAAAACCAAGAGGATGTACTCTTTTAACAAGTCTATAATAGCCTATTTTCCATGATTACTCCCTGCTTTTGGTGGTTTATTACTCTCAGCCGCTGCCACCTTGAGCCAGTTGGGTGCCCTTACATGTCACGTAATATCAGTGACTGACATTTAGACAGCTGAATTACTTCTATGAAGAGTCAGGATTCCCTTGGCACCACATTTATGAGTCACTCTCTTGTGTATATGCACACATTCACATTATATATGCCATTGATTACTAAATTTGCATCCCCATACCATCATTATAACCTGTTATTGGGCGGCAATGCCCCTTTGCTACAACCCTCAATAAATAGGACCTTTCCCAACCTTCAACGAGGTGCCAGGGTAATTATTTGAGTAGAGAATGATCATATGTTCCTGGAAAGCCCCCAAGATGCTTTCAAACTGTTATAAATGATTTATTGTCTATCATTTATAGCAAATTTTTTGCTCAGAATCATTTATCATGTTAAAGCTGGAATTGATTTGTAGAGAATGGGTACCATTATTGCACTTGAATCAATGTGAACGACATTGTGAAATTGGTGGATTTATTGTGTTAAACCTATTCTTTGAAGAAGATGCTGAACAAACTCAAGTTTTCTCATCTTTACAGCTTCTAGGGAAAGAGTGTTATGATATCGATATTGCTCTTGATGACATGTTGGGTAGTACATTCGTTGATAAGGTTACCCAATATTTGGCGTCAACAGGGGAAGAGGCACAAGGTCTGGCTGTTATCCCGAGGTACATTGAACTCTGTGCTTGCCTTTTGCCTTCAAATATTAGCTTTTCATATTTTAATGTATGACTCCGTGATTTGACATGAATTTTATGTGAGTGTTGGTCATTGTTTATTCTGCACCAGAAGTTTGTAATGTGAGCAGTGGTTATTTGTTCATTGTGCACTCTGTGCCTCTTACATAGTGATTTCTTCATCGCTGGAAAGGAAAGAAATGTTGTGTTCACTAGAGTATAAATTAAAGAGAAATAGGTCTACAATACTTAGTCAAATAACTAAGACCTTGGGATCAAGCAATGCCAGCTGAAAGTTTAAAGGAAGAGGATTAGAAGAGTGTTTTGAAGGCTTAGAGATTGTTGTTTTGAAGATAAAAGACTCTTGATTCTTCATGATAAAACTGTTTCTTTTACTTCATGAAATTTGAAGTGCTAGACATTTTATAGACAGTGTATTCTATATCTTGAATGTGATCGATATGTTAGGTTTGGCACGCAGGTGGTTTAGGTTGTGCAAGACCCTTGTGGCTTTCATCAACAATCCATTTCTATCTGTGCGGTCACACTGCTTTTCACTGACCTCAAAGCACAACCCAAAACTATTAAATCAAATAAGTCAAAGAAGAGTTCCAATTGCCAATCTCATGCACATCTTACAAACTCTAAATTCCTCCAAAGAAAGACTGTCATTAGAAGTTGATCACCTCATGATTTGTAAAGCAGTCTGCCAAGAGATAAAGTCACTCTTGGAGGGAATCTACACTTACAAATCGATATTAATTGGCCCTCTTAAATATTTCACTTGGGGATTTGAAATATGGTTAAGTGTAGAACAAATGGTTCACTCTAAGTGGAATAAGGAGTGTTTGCAGGATGAAGACATCTTTCGAGAATACCCCTTTTCTGCTACATTTTTTGCCCCTTGATTTTTATTTTTTGGTCTCATTATCTGGTAAGGTCTATGGTCTTAGGAGCTCTGTAGAAGGGATTCTCTTTTTCGTCTCCTATAATCTCTTAATTTGTTTTTGTATGTTAGTCATGAAATATGGTTTCGTTGGCATAGTTGAATTTGGAACTTCTTATTACCTGAATATTTTCTCATATCTTCTGATTGAATTAGGTTGTGGTATATTATTGCGGCAGATGCTGTCTTCATTCTAATTGGGTATCTGAAGACATTTTTACATAAATTTAGTTTTGCAGCAACCCAGACCAGTCGAAACATCTGGAAACAGCAAGGATGCGCCTCTATGATATATGGATAGATTTTGTGAACTTAAGGTCTGAAAAGTACAGTGAGAATAGCCGAATTCCCACCCAGATGGTATGCAGTAGTACAGCTGTTAATTCATCTCTTGTATATTTTCTTTCCACTTGTATCTTACTATCTTGTTTAGTCATGGCTAACTAAACGGTATCATTTACAGTATATGGGAAAAATAGCTTTTAGTGCTTTCATGAACTCTTTCTTTTTTAAGGAAAGAAAGACAAGCAAACTAGGGAGGTATTATCAATAGGGCAAGAGCTTGCTCACTCCACAGCGGTACTTGTACTTAAGGAGTGCAAGCCTACGAATGACTAGTACGTAGCTCATAACAACAGTAAAATGACTTGAATTCTGACAATCATATGTCTATTCTTGAACAGTCTTGATCGAGGAACTTTCTTCTAAATTATTTTTCGTTCTTTTGCTAATTCACTTGAGAGACTTGTTGAACAGACAATAGTTTCATATGAGTGTCGAGTATATCATCATAAGATAAGAGGGCCTAAGAATCATCATGAAAGCTAAAAGGAATGAGCTCAAGGCCTTTTATATGTTGTGTCGATGGCCAGTCATTGTTGACATTAGCTTAGTGTTTTCTCTTAGATTGTCAATGCTTGTAGTAAACTTTTGTTTATTTATCGCTTTATCCTCTCTCTCTCTCTCTCTCTCTCTCTCTCTCTCTCTCTCCATGCACTGGTGCTTCCAATGTGATTGCGCTTTTGTTCAACTATTTATGACCTGAAAATCATGCTAGTTTCTCCGTTGTTACTTTTGTGAATGGTCGTTCAATTTGACTTCTCTTGCAGGATTTTGGCACTGCAGAAGAGGATGCTTATAGAAGGGATTTAACTATAAACAGGTGTCTCTTCTGCTTTATGTAACTGATAAATTGCTCTTGGATCAAAATGTTAATTGCATCAGATTCTGTTTATCGCAAAACAATTTTTTTGCTTAGTTTTAGATGGTATTTAATCTAACACCTGTTGGTTAAATCCATTTTGAACGTATCGTCATTCTATTACTCTATAATTGGCACATAACAAATCATTCCATTACTCTATCCAACCTTATTTCCGGTTATTGAGGTGATTGAAATGGTTGTCAATTGTAGCAGATAGTGGACATGGTCTGCTCTTCAGTGAAGTATATGTAGTTCCAAATTTACCGCCCGTTGATCATTTAATGCCAGTTAACTAGATGACAATTAAAGAGGAATGGCTGGTCATTTTGGTTTTCTGGTCAGCTGGCAAGAGTCATGGAATGTGCAGTCTTTCATATCTTTATTCAGATATCTCCTTTTTATAGCTTATAAAGTGGTTTAGCACCACTTGCCGTTCATTAAATTGGGAAATTCGTATGTTAATGAAATTGGATTCTGAAGACTATAATCCTCTTTCCGTTTTAGACATGACTGGACATCCAGATAGCTGTTGCTTCTTTATATGTTTAAGAAACGAAGTTTGCTTACTTTATTCTGGTTCTGTACTTCAAACAGCATGGCTTCTCTTATTCATACCATTCCGCTCTATATTGGTCCAGTTGTTTGATGACCTAAATTTTTATCTGACAGTATGTTTTACAATATCAACACCAGCTCAGTTGAAGATTTAACTGGGAGAGGTTAGACTAGATTTTTTAACTTGGCTTTCTTTTCAATGAGAACTTTTTGGGGAATTAAACTATATTAAATTCTTCTACTTTTCGAATTTTTGTTCACTGTACAGGAATTGACGATCTTAGATCAGGAAAAATCGTGACACCTCTAGCCCCAAAGGAAACGTTTCTGGATGATCCTCTGCGAGTTCTTCGTGCTGTTCGCTTTGGTGCTGTTTTATTCAAATTTTGTTAAGCTTTTGTTTCTTGCGTTTATTTAGTTCTGGATATTCTTATTCAGTGTGCCTGAGACTATTTATTATGCGACCTTTGTCAATTCCATAGCTTGTTGCCTTTGGAGTAGTTGCATGAAATTAACTGCTGCATGTCACTGTCTGAGTACACATGCATACACCTAATGCAGTCTTCCTTCTATTCACATCCTTTTTTTATGTATAAATGGATGTATTATGTGTGTAAACATGTGACTGCATAAGTAGGGAAAAGGTTCTAATCAAGGAAGTAATGACTGCATGAAATACAGATCTACAATAGAGTGAGCTAGAACCATGAGCCTACCGTTTGTACTTATTTATGATTCTTTTCTTTCAAAGTCTCTTGGATCCTCTTGCATCCCCACAATCCCTGAATTGAGAGAGCTTATTGCCTTATTCTTAGATGAGCTTCATACCTTGCTTTTTTGCAGCTCATCTTACAAAGAAGCTTTCTTTTTTTCATTTGCCATGCAATGCAGATGCTCAATTTCTTTGATTGTGTACAAGAGTTTTGCGAGATTAAAAAGGAGCTTTCTGCTACTTTATCTATGGTATAGTCATCTTTGTGCCTCCATGTTCATCATCTTGTGTTCATTTCAGGCGCAAGGTTCAGTTTTACATTGAATGAAGAGCTGAAGAGAGCTGCTGCATCCAATGATGTCAAAGATGCACTTGCAGCTAAAATCAGTAGAGAGCGCATTGGAACAGAAGTATGTGTCTAGAACATTCCTCTATCGGCTGCTTTATCTCAATAAATGTTTTTTGGTGGGAGTTCTTCTTGTACATATGTTATTTATCTTTTCTCTCAACTTCTCTGTATGATTTGTATCTCCCGTTTGTTGTTACTTATCATTGATGAGATGGGATCAATGTTTTTCCCTTTCTTTGGTATGGCAGGTTGATCTGATGGTATCGGGCAATGAACCAGTTAAAGCTATTGCTTACATCTATGAGTTGCAATTATTTTGGGTTGTCTTCAGTCTACCTCATGAACATGAACTGACATTGCCACAAGAGTGCGATAGGTTGGTTTTGTGGATTGTTTCTTATGATCATCTAGCTAGACATGATTGATATCTACATATTTGACGCACTGTTAATAATAACTGAGCATTCAGCAACATTAGCCTAGGATATCGGCTGTGGCAATCTAATTTATTCCACTTATGTGAATTGTATCTAGTCTTTAGTTATTAGGAAGAAGAAAATGAGATTTGTGCTTATGAATGTATTGGGGAATATGTTACAATTTTGACAAAACTGGTTTGGGAAGAAGGAGACACAGTGGAAACTTTTTGTGATGAGAAAAAATAATAAATATTACTGCAACTTATAGAGGGACAATTTAATGGGCGTAAGAATTTCTGATGCTTTTCCGTGTGAAAGATGACTGTTTTATCTTCATCCTTCTTTTGGCCCCAAGAGACTGGTGAGTGTACACAATTCCTATTTTTTTATGGTGGCGTCTTCAAAAGCTTCTATGTCCTAAAATCTGCCCAACGGGGTCTAGAGACTAGAGCCTTGTTATTTTCTATAGGACGAACAATTCAAGTGCACTAATGTCTCTTTTGATGTAAGTATAGAAACATTATTAAGAGAAGAAGGCAAGCTACCAAAGCAAACTAAATATACTGTTAAAAGGAAAGACAAATTGATGACATTGAGATAAGGAAGCAAGCTAAAACGATATGAATTAAATCCAAAAGGGTCATGTGAAAAGCATCAAGAAAGGCTAACGTTCAAAGTGCTATTCACCTCCTAGAACTCTTCTTGGTTTAGTTGACAATATCTTTCAAGTTGTTCAGAGGCATTGTAGTCTCTCCACTTTTCTCATGTTTCTTTCCATGATAATTTCAATTAAGGTTGTTCTGTCCCTTTTCTAAGTTGAGTTAGCAATTTCATTTCTGCACAAATTTCCCTGAGCTTCTACTGCTTTTTGTCTGACTGTAGAAATTTGTAGTTTCTCTTATTCTCATTGTTGTGTCAGTGCATTGTTGCTTACAGATTGCATCTGTTGGTATGTTTCTAGGCTTTGCTTGGCTTATATGGATGCTGCATGGAGCCTTCTGCAGCTAATTGGATCGTTGTCTCTTACTGTGCGTGATGATCCTTGAATTTATGCTATTTCATATTGGTTCATGCTTGATTTTTGTGTTTTTTATACAAAAATTTATATGCAGTTAAGTGGCTTTATGGTATTTAAACTACTCTTTGGCTTATAGACTCATGATGGGACGCTTGCTTTTGGTTTCCCAGTGACTGATGAAATAAGCTATTCATGAAACACTCTATGCTTAATCTTTAGGAGAGTTGTGTGATTTTCATTATATTTTGGATGGAAGATGTCATAATATGGCTTTAGAAGTTTTGACTTGATAAGGATCTATTTGAAGCATTTGCTTGCTTGATTATCATAATGATCTTTTACTTTAGCAAAAATGGGCAACTTACGGAGTGGTGATTCGAAATTGGCTATATTTGTTAGCAGGAGATTAGTTTACTAATTTTAATTAGCTCCATTCATCCTGTCTGAACCAAATTAAATTTTTCAGAATTTATTATTTGCTCAATTATTTTGCTTCCTTGTAGTTCTCATTTATTTCTTTCTGAACCTGCGCTTGATTGACTATTGCATTATGTTGCGGGTTTACTGCAATCGATGTTTCTTTGAGAAAAGAAAATTGTAGATCATGCAAAGAATTATTTTAGGTATGCTGATCTCCTTCTGCATGCCCTAGCTGCTTGAATCTTATAAGTTCTGTCCTGTATTATAATACGATTACGCTATTATATATGGCCACGTTTCTCTTGTTTAGATTTTGTTACTTCTTTCCAGCGATGGGCATTCTCATCGTGATTGGTTGACTAGATTTGTTCTTTTTTTCATGGTCTAGTTGATATAGTTAAGTTCTTGTCTTATGCTTAAGGAAACCATGTACTTTCTGTAGTCATTGCTTATGCTACCTATTGTTGCATATTCTTCTTGAACTTTCCTTGGAGTAATATGCTTTTGATTACTCAATATGTATACCTATTTCAGGATGAACAAAAAGATTGTCCTTGTATGCAGCTCTGTTTTTCCCATTCAGAACCATCACATACAAAGATAACAAAGGAAAGAAGGTACCTTCGTCTTTCCTTTCTTCAATTTGCATGTGCGCATCTCTTTTAATTGGATTAATGGGTCTTCTCCATTTACCTAAGGGCTTCAGCTTTTGGATTGGTCTTACATTGGGAACATAAAGTTATCCCAGTTTTCAGATATTGTTCCCTTTCTATTGCAATCACAGTTATTGAATGTCTTTTTGCAGATTCCAATTGTCAACTACATTTTTCGGAACTCTCTCAAGCGAAAGGCTAGCGATGCTGAGACAGTTAGTTCATAGACACCCGGCGAATTTTGTACTTGATAAGCTGTTTATCTTTTACGCAGCTGTGAATAAATAGTAGTTAAAGTCTTTCTCCTTTTAAGGTCGTCAGTGTACACTCTGCTGTGGCGAGACTGCTTAGCTTGATTCCTTTTCTTGAATCAAATGGTGATGGAGAGCTGAATGAAGATGGTATGGGCACTGAACTTGTTGATATCCCTGCTTCGTCAAAGCTGCGGGTATTAACAGGTAAGAATTTGTAAGAGCAGTTTTTGTCTGGTTACTTTGAAATTTTTTTGGTCTGCTATCTTTTCACTCAATGAAAGAACAAGAGTAATGAACTAAGCCATCGGGATTCTAGATCTGAAATTTCTTTAAGTGAAAGCACAAGAGATGCAGGGCAGTTATTAATTGACTTATACAGTATTTCCTAGGCATCACCAATCGAAATGATGATATGCGCGGTGTTGCATCATGTATTATTTGAAATTCTGTAACAGAAGGGGGAAAAGTTCCAGTTGAGGGTAATGGGGAATCATGGATATGTCCTTGGAAATGAGAAGTGCAACAGTATTTGGGAATTGGAATCCTCATCTGTATGTAAAATCTCGGCTGAGATCATCACATTCACATCAAAACTGAAATGGTATTTTGTATATCAATATCTTTATACTGTTCTACCAATACTTACGCTGTATCTATTGTGAACCCATTGTGCTTATGACATCAAATTGGACCTAGGCTTCCTTACCTTTTCGGTTTTTTCTTTTTTCTTTGTCTTTTTAACCTCGAGATTGTTACTAGACTGTTACCTCCTAGTATGAGTGAACCACATGGATTGTCCACAGAAAAGGTCAAGCATGTTACTTTTGGTGTTGAAGTAGTTTAAGAGGACCGTATCTACTTGGTTCACCTTCTTTTTGGTTTGTCATATTTTGTCAATCTGTGCATTATTTTTTAGCGTCATTTTATGGAATACTTATGCAGTATGGTTTCTCATCTATGTAGGATTTCTCCTGCGAGAAGTAAAGGATTTCTGGCGAGTAGCATTATTGATTTCTGTGCTGGCTTATCCCTCTCCTATTGGCTGCTCTGAAGATGCCATGTTAAAGCACAATGAATTAGACAAGAGAAAAGAGGTGTTCCGGGCAGTTGAGAATGCTATTCTCAAATTAGGTATGTCTAGAGGTCCTTTGCTTCCTTTGTCTTACAAAAGTTCATCCATGCATTGTGGATTGCTCAAAGATTTATGCTCTGACCCCTTCCCTGTACATCGGTACTTATGAGAAAAGACACCCAGAGAATTTGAGTTTGCATGTGTACTTTCTGCATGAATTCAACTTTAAAGAGTTTCTGTGGAATCTTTTGGAAGTGTAGTTTGGGATTTGTTTTGAGCATTGTTCCGATATACACTCCATTTGCATGATATGCAGGCCTAGAAAAAATATGGGAAGTGAAGCCTTTAGTCACTGGAAAGGACATTATGAATATTCTCCAGCTCAAATGTGGAGGTCCATTGGTTAAAGAATGGGTAAGCGATACTTTTCCGCACCAATCTACTGAACTATGAAATTGAAGCTGACTTGTTATTTCTTTTTCAGCAACAAAAGCTACTTGCATGGCAGCTGGCAAACCCGGCCGGAACTGCAGATGAGTGCCTCGAATGGATGAGGCAAACTCATTCGAAGCGAATAAAAATGGAGTGAATTGAGGGAAAGGCCTGCGCAAGCTATGGCATTTTTTTGTAGTTCAAACATGTTTCGCAAGGTCTAGAACTCACCATGGTTTGTCCTGAAATGCGTGGAAACTTACAGCATACGACATTGGAAGACTAGTTTCGAAATTACGTTGATGACTAGTTTCAAAGGCTGTTGGTGGAATTGGCTATTTTGACTGCCAATATCCGGTTTTACAGGAGAGAGATTGTGCGTCTGTTATGGTTAGATACATCATCTCCAGTTAATACCAAAGAGCACACCGTCTCCTCCTGCGCGAGCATGGATTTTGTGGAACACGAAAAATTATGCATGCATAACTGCATTGTATGAGCAGTGGTGAAATTGAAAATGGCAGAACAAAATGATTGCGTAATGGCTTTTAGCTTCTTGTTATTCTGACGACCGTCCCTCTGGGTCTTCAGCTTGATCTAATAATTTACACGATCCATTCCCTTGTGCTTAATAATATCAGAAAGTAAATTTTCTAGCATATGCACATCTCCAGTGTGCGTTTTATGTGGTTCGCGCCATAGTCCATACTAATTCGTAGTTTCTAAAGACCGATGGTGGAGATCTGAGAACTACTATGATACAAGATGTCAGCCTTACGTGCTGATGATCAGGTCGGCTATACGTGTTTGCAGGTTGCGTTTGTATCGATTATAAGGGCATATTGAGAATTATTTTATAAATCGTGTTTAATTTGACCGCGTATAGGTCATAACAACACTTAATGGTTAATTGACTATATAAAACTAATTTTGGATGTCACGGGTTATCACAAACATGATGTGTAATTAGCCTCTTGAAGGTCAAGATGAAATTGAACGAACACAATAAACCTCATTCCAAGTACGCGAACTTTTCGTACGTGTTTGAATAATGTTAGTGTCAATATGAGAAATTGCCACCGTACTCGTGTCAACACTTGCAGCTGGTTTTTGGCACTTTTTAAGGGGGGTGGTTTGGGTTTGGTTGTGATCTATTGACCAAAGTCAACCTCAATTGACCGGAAAGAGGATTTATCACTGTCAGTAAACAAGCCGGCAACCAATCCACGCTAACATTTATCAATTATAGCTTTGTGTCCTCAAACGTACTGCCGATCTCTAGAAAATGTTCACTGCTAACAACTGATGCATTTAACAATATACTGAATTTACTGCACCTTCGATAATTTACAAAATATACTAAACATTTAACCCATCGTCAATTTTCACAGGTAATTGTCATGTAGTACAGGAAGGGTAATTGTCGTATGTAGTACAGGAAGTAGTACAGCTACCGTATTGCAAACATTTCCAACTTAAAGTAGTGCCATCACTATAGAAACATTTGCTAACATACTCAAATCTGCTAGACGTACTAAACTTGCTTCTATAGCATCAAGAAGTCGGTGTTTTTGGGGGGCTGAGCACGCCTTGAACGGTACCAAACATCAGACTCTCCTGACTTTCACAGTGCGGGTATTGCAACCAAAAAAAATGGAAGAAGAAAGAAGAAGCAGAGAAGCACCAGATGGGTAATTCCGTAGATCTGTGAGTTTTGCTTCACAAGACAAAATCAGGGAAAAAAAAAAAAAAAACACAACAAAAAAACAGGAAGTGAGATTCATGAACAAAGCAAAGAAGGTTATCAGGGTGGAAAAAAGCTCAGTGCTGATTTAATATTAAGTGCATCTCTCTGAGTAGAAGACTCCAGTAGGTTATAAGAGCTGTGAAATTAGCAGTTATTCTATACAGAAAGAGACTAGAAAACTAAATCTGCACAGCCATCACACACACACACTTCGTATCAAAATTCAACGAGTGGACCATGTCGGTCACTTCCAACAGATAACAAAAACTCAAAACTCATTGTATAATTTACAATGGGAAGGAAGCTGGTGACATTCAGGTTCAAACCCAATCAAGACATGCACTGATGTATGAACTGAATCCAGTATAATTTAGCAATACCGTTGCGTTATTGCTAGAGACTTGGAGACTGGATTGGATAGTAAGCAGCAAAGGCAATCTGTCATGAACCAAATATCAATCAACACCCTGGAAGGGACTGAGCAGACACAAAAGGTGAGATACTTGCAGCTGATTCACTGTGGTGTAACGGGTGATGCTGGTGACTAGAACTGATGAAATTTGCGGAGGCGTTGCTCGGGCTTGGAATGTAATGTGAGATGTATCTTGAATTGACAGGTGATATAGAGGGATAACCCATCGAGTGGGGAGAAACCAAGTACGATCCTTGAGACCGGTAAGATGATGCATTCCTGAGGTCAGCTGAGCTACGGCTAATGCTCAGAGGAGGAGATTGTCTATAGGACCTAAAAGACTGCTGCATGTAAGTGCTCGAGAAAGATGGCGTACGAGATGCGGATGGAGGACGTGACGCTCTGGCTATTTGGATGGCTGATGATGATGCCACTGATGATCTAGCAGAAGACAAAGCAGAGGAGGAAGCCACAGACACAGGGCTCGATGAAAGCAATGGTGTACTCTCAGATGCTGGGGGTTCACCTGTGCAAGTTCTTGCATCACGCTTGCAAACTGGGCAGAAAGTTCTCCACGATGTAAGCCATGAGTCGACACATAATGCATGAAACTCTGTCCACAGTTGAAGATACCATATAAGATTGTGTGAGTGAATAGCAGCTCAATCTAAACAAAGATAGGCCTGAAAAAGACAGCTTAAATTGATATAAAGTTATTGAGCAGCAATGCAGCATCTGCAGACAATGAGAATACTACCAAATAGAAACTCCCTAAGTTCTATGAGTACCGTGCAGAGACGGGAAACTGAGAATGAGAATTGTACAAAGAAAAGTTTTGTATGCCACTCGTGTGATTTAAACAAATTGCTGTTGAAACATATGCAATCGGACTCCCAAGCACACTAGAAATGGAGCCTACACTATAGCCCGATGAAAAGACACCTCATCCACATTCTCTCTTTGCTATGATTAACCAAGTTGACCACCTTTTAGGGTCCTTTGCCATGACTAGCACACTGGAGGAAGAGACAGGCTATGTCTTTTTCTGCACATTCCAGCAGAGCCATCCATTACTAATGACTAAGCTTTACACAGCAAAAATTTTCACGACTGACACCCAAAGATTTACTATGTCGAGCTTGAAATTGAAAGTGCTTCTGATGCTTGCTAGAGAACTAAGATAATTCCCAATGATCAGCTGACATAAAACTCGATTGACTATCGTATTGGCAAGGAAACCCTTACTGTGACAACACGGCAAAATCCTGAGCTTCTCCCCAACATTGTAGTCTTCAAGGCATATGGCACATGTCCTTGATGTGCAGTTATCCTCTAAAACAGCAGTAAATATGAGACTTGGCATTGCTTTAACCAAACGACTGCTCATTCCATGGAACTCCCTAACACGTGGAGCTCGAGGCCTTTCTCGTCTTATGCGATGCCTACGGACAAAGAAGCACGTGGCAAGAACTGCTGACATGGCAAGCAGGGAAATAAAAGAAATAGCCATGATTGACCAAGCTGAGTCTTCAAAGCTTGGGATTATCCACAGCTCCACATTAGTTGAACCAGCATATTTTTGAAGTAATTCCCCCGAAACTTTAGAAACAAACACAGCATGGATCTTTATCCCAGCTGAATGTCCAGCCACTGCATGTAGCAGGCCACCTTACATTAGAATGTACCTCGATAGTGAACCATATTCAACACTAGAAAAAACAAAGGAACATGAATATTTGATAACATCACAGCAAACTTTGGTGAAAATAGAACACAAGGCATACAACACAAACAAGAATCACTCTGGCAAAGGTGCAAATGGCATCAAATTAATTGTCATGATTTAACAACATTTTTAATATCCAAATAAATTATCCACATGACTTCAGAACTCGACTGAGGCTGCTGTTGATGCTAGGCATGGTTCACATGGAAGTACTAAATCCCCCAAATCAGCTCTATAGAAAGGATAACAAACCAAATAACCCAACACATCATCCAATCATTTTTATCCAATCATTTTCCAACCAGGCTAGGTGAACTTTGCTAGGTGCCCTAGCATAGAAACAACACGCCATATTCACCAACACAACCTAAAAACCTAAAAGAGTTGCTTGAGGGTTTAGAATCTTTGGTTGCATCTGCCATGTACTCTTTTATACAGCCTTGGACATCTTGCTTTGACTTCTCCTAATCTTTCGATGTTTTCCTTTATTTTTTGCCTTTTCTTTCCTTCTTTCTTTCCTTGTGCATATCTGATGTACTCATATTTCTCATTCTAATAACATCCCCTAGCACCCGTCAAAGAACCCGAAAAAAAAAAAAAAAAAAAAAAGTGCAAGACAGCTTTCCTCCAGGTATACGATGCACCAACATTAGCAAGCAGCAGGAAGTTAAGAAGTCGCATCCTGAGTGATGTCTCAACTTAAGTTTTCTAATGGTAGAAAATTGTGATATCTACAATTATCAATTTCCTGTAGGAGTAATATAAATCTATGCGTATCAAGCTAAACCAAACAAACTCTATTTGGGCAAATTCAGATGGTTGTGATCAGGTATATTTCTCACTTACATGATTATTATACCATTATCACTAGTTATCCCTCCATCTCAATCAAGCTGACCCATGGCTCTACAAGTGACGACAAAATGAAAGGGCATGAAATCCTACTTCCTCTTTTCAATTTTCAACAGTTCTTTTTTTTTTTTTTTTTTTTTTCTAATCCCAGGACCCTGTTGGGTTTAGACTGAGTCCTTACGGAATCTCTGGCTAGGATCAATCTTATTGCACTCGTTCTAAGCAAGTCCAGAACCAATTCCACATGATTTCAACCCTACTCAAGTTGCTTTAGATGTCTGGCATCATTCCAGTTTGCACTGGACCACTAAATTTCCCAAATCAGCAGTGCCGAAAGTATAATAAACAGAACTCAACAACACCTCAGCCAATCTCTTTTGTCCAATTAGTTTCCAACTAAACTACAAGCCTTAAGCAACAACACTGCCTACAAATCAGTGTAAGACAACTTCTCTCCAAGCATGTGACTAGCCCCATCAACTAGCAGGAACCCTTAGATTAAGATAAAGTCATCTTAAGTTTTTTTGGCCAGGAGTCGTCTCTACTTCAGTAAAAGGAATTTCTGCTACTCCTAAACCATACTTGCGTAAACAACTCCCGGTACATCACTTACTACTTTAGCCTAGGGGAAAGGCTATCTTTTTCTCTATCCCGGCCCCACATTTATCATGTTCTTCTAGGAGTAACAAAGGTTTTACAAGTATTAAAGTTATAATTTACAAAACCAAAGAAAGTTTATTATGTAGATCTTGTTGTAACAGATAATATTTCTCATTTACATGATAAAATGATTGACAGCTTGGGATACATAGTAAAATAGTGCAATGCTACCTGACTAGCAACTTGGCACAATTATCTTCAAATTAACGTTTAGTCATCCATCGATCACCATTAACAGTTGGCCCAAGGAGCTACCAGTAGGCAGAAAATGAAAGGGTGTGAAATCCCCTTCCTATTCCAGATTCTGAAGAGGTTGTGTTGTTTCAGGATCCATATTGGGTTCAAGCTCAGTGATATATGAACTACCTCTGGCTAGGAAGCCAGAGGAAGTTCATGCAACTGACCAAGTAACCACGTCAGGAACACATCTTTCTCTCAGTAAGTCAAGATTGAACCTGACCAAGTAAACTACTCGAGTCTCTGAAAAAAGACATCTATGCAGGAGCAAAATTTCTAGGTTTCTGGTTATTTAAAGTACGAAAGAGGAGTCATTCAACAGTCAAGAAATAAAAAATCAAAACCATAGTGAAAGCTGCTTGACATCCCTAAGTATCTAACTAGCAGTCACAGGTCTCTAGAAAGCATCATAAAAGCAGAGTGATAAACGATTAAGAATTATCCAGCAACTATATAATTTTTCTTTCCAACTTAAGTATATTAATCCAGCAGCAAGCTAATAAAATCAATCAGCATAGAAAAGATCACTACTTGGCACCAAGTTGCCATCAGCTTCGTTGTCATAGACAATAGCCGCTTTGAATCCGGCCTTTTGAGCTCTCCTAACTTTCTCTTCGAAACTACATCCTCCTCCCCTAAGAATTAGGGCGAAAGGGGAGCTAGCATTCGGCAACCGGTTGAACTCATTCACCAATTGAGAGCACGCATCGATCGGGTCCGCAAGATACAGCACGCCGCAAACCCCAGAACCCTTAATCGCCGGAGCTAAGATGACCAACAAGGGCAAAAAAAAAAAGGCATATTTGTCAATCAAAGGGGGCCAAAAAACTAAAATTTACAAGCTCACCTAAACCCAAGTAGTAAAACAGTTAGTATCACAACAAAGCACATACTTTTTGCAATATCACGGATGAAAAAAAAAGACTCTTTACGCCGGTACAGTCGCCGAGAAGAAACAGAGACAACCGAGAGCCTTCTAGCGCTAAACAAAGGACTAAACCAAACACAACGCCCGCACCCCGCCACAAATTCCTCGCCATTCCTCAGCGACCAAAACCCCGCCGAACTAGGGAAGAGCGGGAACTCACCGAATTCAGCCTCGACGGCGGCGAAGGAGAGGGTGACGTTGCTGCCGATCAGGACGACGCTCGCCGACGCCGTGCGGCCAACCCCGAGCAAGGCGAGCCACAGGAGCGCGCGCAGCACACTAGCACGACCCCAGGCATTCATGGCTTATCATCAATCGAGGACCCCCGAAAGGGGAGCGAAAATCCGGAGCTTGCAGAAACCCTAATTTTCCCAGGAGAGGATTCAGGCGGAGCGGATGGGGAGTGGGATGATCACATCAGCTGCCATGGGATTTGCGAGCTCGGAGAGAAAAAAGGGGGAATAATTGAATCTAATTTTTGATTCTATCTCTGTGTCTCTCTCTAATCGCTTCCTATTTGGAAAAGAAATTCTTAATTTATTCATGAGATTGAAGACAGGAGCGTCGTTTCATGGCACGGAAAGGGTAAGAAATAATGCCTTCTTTTTATAAATAAAAAAAATGCGGAAATGGGGATTTTATCTCTTACTTTTTCGGGCATGACAATGCTATTTCTTTGCGGGGATAACGTAAAAATATTTTGATAAGCTCGTACCATCTAGAAGAGTGCTTAGCAGCAATTAATGACGAGGTGCTTTTTTTTTTTTTGGCTCTTCCCCAATCCGTACCATCCGTCCCAGCCTCCCTGAAAATTATACTTATATATGTATATACACATGATTATAACGGATTATCACATCATAACCGATAACACGAATATAAGGTGACGGTGTGATTACTAGACAAGAAGAATTAATATTTACGCATTCAAATTTTCAATACGTTTTGAGTAATTCTTTTTCATAAATATGAAAGGATACTTGAAGGGTCGTTTAGATACAAGTAGAAGACAATCGTCGATGACAGGTGTATACAAAAACTTTATGCGGCGGCAAACATCGATGATGTCGGGACCGTCGATGATGGTGTCGCTTCGAATTTAATCATTATTATTGTTGTTATTTTTAGGGGAATGTAATCCGATAATTGCTGGCCACGAATTCGTGCATTAAGGAGGAGGGGGTGTCGATAAGCATAAATTAGTGGGGATGATATATATCCAGAGCCACGCCCACCCCCACCCGCCGCGAGAAGTCGCTATTCGATTATTTTGGAAGGGGGTGGTGGAGGTGGTTCGTTCATGATGTAGAACGAGACCAATTGGGTGCACCTGGCGTCCGATCATTTGTGGGTTCGTCATCGGACATTATTCCTAAGTTTTATTTAGCGTTCATCGTTGTTGTTATTTTTTTTTTTTTTTTGGTCGAACGTTGTTGTTATTTGATTCCACCTGCGTTGCATCCACTGGCCACCGGTTTCCATCCAAAACCGCCACAGGAATCCGCACATGAAAAGACAACGGAAGACCTCGCCGTATTCATCATATGCTTCAGATTTAAAATCGGGCCCCTCCTCATATGATTACAATGTTTACTTGAATGCCATACCATAATTATCTCTAAAACAATATTTATCTGACTGCCATCAACAACATGACATTAATTTATCCGTAATCAAGCTATGTGGCCTACGGGAGAAGCCCAAAGAGCTTAATAGTGCAAAAACGACATGGTTGGCGATTTGTTCTTGCTCCGAATTGACGAACTGGGACTAATTAGCTTCAACTGAAGCACTAACCCGCAATATATGTGTTGGATTCTCCACTTGAAGCGCTCTCGTTTGATTATGAGGGCTTCGGATTCCTCGCCTCCGCGAACGGCTTGTGACCGTCGTCAAAAGGGCCGCGAAGAAGTTCATCGCCTCTTCCGGCGCTGGTGACCCATAAAAAACCAACCCGCACCACCACCTTTTTTTCTTTCGAAAGGCTCGTCATTTCAGGGGCTCTAATTTTTCTGATGTCCGATAAGTTTCGAGAATAAACGATGAAAAATTGCGAAGAAGTCGGAGTCTAGGTGGAGCAGCACGAGCATTCGTGTTCTGTCGTATGTTGCAAAAAAGCCGAAGTAGTTTGATTTGAGGGTTTCAGTAACTACCATGGAAAGTTCAGTAATGGATGACACGACACACCCCATGGTCGAAGATTGAAGAAGTTGAGAGAGAGAGAGTGTGTGTGTGTTTGTCATGCCATGTCCGCCATGTTGGACTTTAATTTTGTTTTAAAAGGTTGCGTCCAAATCAAATTTTAATTTAAAAAGCCACGCAAAACAGGCCCTAAAGTAAATAAATTTTCATCAATTTGATAATTAAGTGATCGAATAAAAAGTTACAACAGCATCATACAAAAGTTGTAGCATTTATAGTATTTTTATCCATATACATTTGCATAATCCATAGCGAGTCTCTCTTGTACTAACATATTGAGAATTGGGAAAGTAAGGGAGAAATCTGAGAATGAATGCTCGGAGAAGCAATTTCAGAATGATGAATGAACATCAACTTGTACAATATTCACGTGATAATTCGAATGGTTGTTTTTTTTTTTTTTTTTTATTCTTCTTGGGGATGTACTATCAAGGCCGTCACTTGACAAACTTGGAAGTTTAATTGACTCGAAAGGACAATAAAAATGCTATGACGTTCTTTAGAGCCAAAACTTTTCATCATAACATTTCAGTACTACATCGAAAAAAAAAAAAAAGAAAAAACATCACTTAAATGAGGCTATATCACTCTGTCCTTAAGCAAAGGTTGACGGTTGCACAACAAATTCGGTGCAACAAGGGTAGAGAGTGATTGCCAAGGCACAAGGGCTAGTTAAGGAGTGGTTCTCGACAAACTTCTAGTATGGTGAATGGTAAAAATGAATTACATTACGCACTCAACGGGAGAAAAAACGTTTTAGATTATATGTGTGAACTAGAATTAACTCACAAGATGCTTCTTTTAACAAAACAATAATGTTGGGCATTGGAAGTTCCAATACTCAAATATTCACTGTCTCGCCTTTTAGTAGAAACAATCTTTTTTCTTTTGATTTTGACAAAAGAAAAGAATGGTTAGGCAACCATGTGCATGCCTTAATGAAGCACTTCATACGCTGTAACCTCAAAAGGAGATGAAGTTGGATTTGCCCACATTAATTGACTTTGAGTAGTTACCCTACGTACCCCCTCCAATCTTTTTGCGCTAATTCACTAATAAAAATCAAGCAATCAGTCGACCTTGGACTTAGGAAACCCGCAAATTATGCAAATCCTATATATACCCGTCAAGCAGTCCTTCGCATTTAATAATTCACATAGTAAACATATATTCTAATCATTTAATTAGGTCCCACTAAATATATAAGATATCTCGTACTATTTCCCAGTTGTTATTGTCGGCAAAGAAATATCATACCTACCGTTGATAAAGTGACTATATTATTTAATTAATTTCTAACTTTTAGCATTCAGAGAAGATCATGATGACTAGGCTATGATAATGCTTTCCATTGCTATTGAAATACACGGCCCATAATTTTAGGTCCAATTCCAATATATTTTCCACCGACCCATTATCTTAGGTCTAGTTCCCATTCGTCTAAAGAGCTTGTTGAGCAATGCACATTTCCCCTGTAACTTCTTTTATTTAAAAAGCAAACCTCAACTTTAGATCAAATTCCAATCTGATCCCAAAATTTATTTTATATCATAAACTTTTTTTTTTGTCTTAAAAAAAAAAAAAAAAAAAACCTCAACTTCAGATCCAGTTCTAATATTGTGCTGAGCTTAATTTTATCTAAAAAATACCTACAAATTTAGATCCAGTCCCAAATGTTGAATTGACGGGTGATATAGAGGGATAACCCAGCAAGAAGGCAGAAACCAAGTAGGATCCTCGAGACCGGGGAGACGATGCATTCCTGAGGTCATCTGAAGATTCTGAACTACGGCTACTGCTCAGAGGAGGAGATTGTCCATAGGACCCATAAGACTGCTGCAAAGAAGTGCTTGAGAGAGATGGAGTCCGAGAAGCAGAAGGATGATGTGATGCTCTGGCTATTTGGATGGCTGACGAGGAGGCCACCGATGATCTAGCGGAAGACAAAGCAGAGGAGGAAGCCACAGACGCAGGGCTTGATGAAACCAGTGGCGTGCTCTCAGATGCTGGGGGTTCACCTGTGCTAGTTCTTGCATCATGCTTGCAAACTGGGCAGAAAGTTCTCCACCATGTAAGCCAATAGTCGGCACATAATGCATGAAACTCTGTCCACAGAAGAAGATACCATATGAGATTGCGTGAGTGGAAATATCACTATAGACCCAATAGCAGCTCAATTTAAATAAAGATAGACCTGAAATAGACAGCTTAGATTGATATAAAGATATTGAGCAGCAATGCAGCAACTGAAGGACAATAACAATACTACCAAATAAAAACTCCCTTAAGTTCCCTCAGTACCTTGCAGAGACAGGAAAATGAGAATGAGAATCATAGAGACAAATCTTTGGCGGGTTTGAACGAGGCTATCTTTTATAAAGCCAGACCAGGCCAGAGTTTGATACATGGATTACTCTCATGGGCTTGATAACAACATAGCCAATCCATCGTACAAAGAATTTGCGACGTGATGAAAGAGCTTGTGTGCCACTCGTGTGAATTAAAGAAATTGCTGTTGAAACATAGGCAATAGAACTCCTAAGCACTCTAGAAATGGAGCCTACGCTATAGCCCAAAGAAAAGACCCATCATTCGCATTCTCTCTTTTCTGGGATTAACCAAGTTACCACCTTTCAGAGTCCTTTGCCATGACCAGCAAACTGGAGGAAGATACAGAGACTATCTTTTTCTGCCCATTCCAGAACTGGAGCTAGCCATCCATTACAAAAGTCTAAGCATTACACCAAGAAAAAATTTCAGGCAAAAATCATGCAACTGACGCCCAAATATTTACTACTGTCAAGATTGAAATTGATAGTGCTCATGATGCTTGCTAGAGAACTATGATAATTCCCAGTGATAAGCTGACATAAAACTTGATTGACTATCATATCGGCAAGGAAACACCTACTGTGATGACATGGCAAAATTCTGAGCTTCTCCCCAACATTGTAGTCTTCAAGGCATATCGCACATGTCCTCGATGTGCAGTTATCCTCTAAAACAGCAGTAAATATGAGACTTGGCATTGCTTTCACCAAGCGACTGCTCATTCCATGGAACTCCCTAACACGAGGAGCTCGAAGCCTTTCTCGTCTTATGCGATGCCTACATACAAATAAGCACGTGGCAAGAACTGCTGAAATGGCAAGCAGGGAAATAAAAGAAATAGCCATGATCGACCAAGCTGAGTCTTCAAAGCTTGGAATTATCCACAGCTCCACATTAGTTGAACCAGCATAATTTTGAAGTAATTTCCCCGAAACTTCAGAAACAAACACAGAATGGATTTTTATCCCAGCGGAGTTTCCAGCCACTGCATGTAGCAGGCCAACTTACGTTAGAAATGTACCTCAACAATGAACCATATTCAACACTAGAAAAAACAGGGGAATGTGAATATTTGATGATATCAAAGCACACTATTGGAGAAAATAGAACACAGGGCATAAAACACGAGCTTCAAGAATCACTCACAGGCAAAGGTGTAAATGGCATCAAATTAATTGTCATGAATAGACAACATATCTAATATCCAAATAAATTATCCATATGACTTCAGAACTCAACTGATGTTGCTCTTGAAGCCCAGCATGGTTCACATTGAAGCACTAAATCTCCCAAATCAGCTCTATCGAAAGGATAACAAACTGAATAACCCAACAAATCAACCAATCATTTTCATCCAACAAATTTCCACCTACGCTTGGAGAAGATCGCTAGGAGCGCTAGCATAGAAACGTGTGCCATATTCACCAACACAACCCAACATACCTAAAAAGATTTTTGAGATTTTAGAATCTTTGGTTGCATGTCTTGTACTCTTTTATTCGGCTTTGGACATCTTGTTGTGACTTCTCATAGTCTTTTGATGTTTTCCTTTATCTTTCGACTTTTCTTTTCCTTGTACATTTCTGATGTACTCAAATTTCTTACTCTAACAAAATGACTGACAGCTTTAGATACATAGTAAAATAGTGCAATGCCACCTCCCTAGCAACTTGACACAATTATCTTAAGATTATCGTTTAGTCATCCATCCATCACCAATAAAAGTTGGCCCAAGCAGCTACCAGTAGGTACAAAATGAAAGAGTGAGAAATCCCCTTTCCTATGCTAGATTCTGGACAGGTTGTGTCGTTTCAGGATCCATATTGGGTTTAGGCTGAGTCATATGTGAGCCACCTCTGGCTAGGAAGCCAGAGGAAGTTCATACGACTGACCAAGTAACCATGTCAGGAACACATCTTTCTCTCAGTAAGTCCAGATCAAACCTGACCAAGTAAACTCCTTAAGTCTCCGAAAGACATCTATGCAGGAGCAAAATTTCTAGGTTTCTTGTCATTTAAGGTATGAAAGAGGAGTCATTCAACGGTCAAGAAATAATAAATCAAAACCATAGTGAAAGCTGCTTGACATCCTAAGCATCTAACTTGCAGTCACAGGTCTCTAGAAAGCATCTTTAAATCAGAGTGATAAATGATTAAGAATCATCCAGCAACTATATATTTTTGCTTTTCCACTTGAGTTTATTAATCCAGTAGCAAGTTAATTAAATCAACCAGCATAGAAAAGCTCACTACTTGGCACCAAGCCACCATCAGCTTTGTTGTCATAGACAATAGCTGCTTTGAATCCGGCCTTTTGAGCTGTCCTAACTTTATCTTCGAAGCCACATCCTCCCCTAACAATTAGGGCAAAAGGGGAGCTAGCATTTGGCAACTGGGTGACCACATTCACCAATTGTGAGCACGCATCAATTGGATCCGCAAGATACAGCACACCACAAACCCCAGAACCTTTAACCGGCGGAGCTGAGATGACCAGGAAGGAAAAATCGTCAATCAAAAGGAAATAAAAAATTAGAATGAATGCATTGAAAATCCTAAAACTTGTTACAAAAATGCAAAACTTTCATATTTGCAATTGAGTTATAAAACTTTCAAAAAGTACAATCGGTGAAATGACTTGATTAAACTAATTTAACGAGTTTTTAGTCCTAAAATTTTCAAAAAGTACAAACAAATCGTAAAATTCGTTAAATTAATTCAATCAAGTCGTTCCATCGATTGTACTTTTTGAAAATTTTAGGATTCGATTGTACTTTTGTTATAAATTTTCAGACTTGATTATACTTTTCAAAAGTTTTATGAATCGATTATAATTTCCTAATAAGTTTTAAAATTTGATTTCATTTTTTTTTAAAGATTTTAGGACTAAATTACAATTTCATGATTTTAGATTTATAGCGTAGCTATCCAGAAAAAAATAAAATTGAAATATGAAAAACTCACCTAACTCAAGCAGTAAAACAAAATAGATGTATACAAATATATAATCTCACTTATTCTCACTAGCTTTTTGCAATATTATGGATGAAAAAAAGCTCTTTCCGCTGGTCCAATCGCTGAGAAGAAACAAATACAATTGAGTTTAGTGCTAAAAAAAAAAAAAAGAAATTGATATGAAAAATTTCTTGAATAGAAATCAATTTCTTCTTCAAATATATTTCTTAAATCAATTTCTTCTTCAAATATATTTACATAAATTAAAATTAAAAAATTAAATTGCGTTATCAAACGAATTTCTATTCCAAAACCATTTTCGGAGAATAGAAAATCAAAAAAAAAAAAAAGTAGAAATTTTATCATTCACACGATAAATTAACGCAACGCTACGAATTCTTCACCTCTTTCCTCAGCAACCAAACGCAATAACCAACTACAGAACAAAGACGTAGCCAACACAAAAGCCCGCCAAACAAGAGAAGAACTCACCGAAATTGGCCTCGACGGCGGTGAAGGACAAGGTGGCGTTGTTGCCGGTCAGAACTACGCTCGCCGACGTCGCACAGCAAAATTCCAACGAAGCCATCCACAGGAGGGCGCCCAGCGCGCTGAGGTGATTCGGGATTCCCATGGGTTATCATCAACCGAGACCCCAAAAGAAGAGAACACCGGAGCTGCAAAAACCCTAATTTTCCAGGAGGAGGCAGGCGGTGGACGGAGGGTGGGGCGATCCCATCAGCTTCCATCCGAATTCAGGAGAAAAGGGGAAAAATTGAATCTTTCTCTCTCGAATTGCTCTCAAATCGGGAAAAAAAATTAAAGTTTTTCTGAGATTGAAGACGACGCCACCTTCATTTCATGGCACCGGAGGGAAAAGGAAAGAATTTCTTTTTCAATATACGGAAATAGGGATTTCATGTCTATCTTCTTGTTCTATTTTGGGTATGAACAATCCAATTTCAATGGGGGGAAAAAACATAAATATTTGAGGAGGCGGCTCTTTGGCTTTTTGACCTCATCCGTTCATGAAATTATATATATAGTAAAGAGTGATGAATTTAATCTCGGATTACATTGAAAGACTATGGCGGACAATATGCGATTTTAATGACGGTGCAGCTACTAGATAAAGAAGATTGACATTTACTTATTCGAATCTTCAATACATTTCGAGATCGACCCATTTAATAATGCTCAAATCTTTGTACATACATGAATTGAAATTCCGAGGGTTGTTCTTTTACAGGTGGAAGATGATCATCATCGATTCAAATGATGGTAGTCGAAAATGGGCGTTTACAGGACTTTTATGCTGTAGCAATATTAATTTTGGGATCGCGAAGGGTATATGCTTTAACTCTGATTTTTTGGGACTAATCTAATAATTTTGGTGGCCACTAATTTGTGTATAAGAGTGTGAGCGTGTTGATAGGCTTTGATAAGTGGATGATTATCCACTTCCACACAGCCAAGAAGTGGCTATTTTATCATGATCATCATTATATATGGAGACAATACGAAATTACATCAGCGTGTTCATATGATCTAGATTCAAATGAAGTCCCTTGTTGTATTTCTATACTTTTTATATGATTTATAGGACGTGTTTGGTAACGATTCTATTATGGGGATAAATTTTTTAATAGAAATAATTTTTTTTTAATTTCAGGAAACAATTTATGAATATAAAAACGTGCTTGATAATTACAAAAAATTTATACTAGGAACAAAAATGCATTTAGTAAATTTGTATAATTTTTTATTTCTTTTTAATTTTTCAATATTTTTTTTTTTTTTTCTTATTTCTTTCGCCGGCCTTTGATCAACAAGGCCGGACCTCACCGGGGCCACCGGTTGGTATCGCAAGTTATGGAGTGCTCCAATAAAGAAGGAATCGACCAAATTGTTTGTTAAATCAAGAACAAATAATTTAACAAACAATGACCTTCACCAAATTGTTTTGTTAAATCAAGAACAAATAGTTTGAAGAGACCACCGCCAAGTTGGCATCACAATTTATGGAGTGCTCCAATAGAAGAAGGAATATAGCCGCTGACCAAATTGTTTGTTAAATCAAGAACAAATAGTTTGAAGAGATTGCCAATACCTAGAGGAATGATTCCATACATTGGGTTGTGTGACATAGCAATCGCTCTAACACTATTGGAAAGATTGCCAATGAAATTCGGCAACCATCCTTCAAGAAAACGGAGACCCACCTCAATAGCTTCCAGCCTTGAACAATTAGTCAATGAAATAATGAAATTGAAGTCATCTCGCAACTGGTTTTTACTAAGAAACATTACTATAAGAGCCTTTAGCCTTCCAAGATTTGTGGGCATTGGTCCGTGAAAACTATTATTGCTAAAGTAGATGTACTGAAAGGCCTGTGGCCTTCGATAAGGACAGAGGTATAATGCCAATAAACAAATTGCTCCTTAAATCAAGATGAGTGAGAGAAGGAAGAGCATCACCGATAGAAGGGGGAATGCTCCCCGTCAATCAATTACTATCGACGTTGAAAAAGAAAATGCCAGAGATGTTGAAGATTGTCGGAGGGATCTCACCAGTGAGTTGATTAAATGCCAATTGAACAAACATCAAACCACGAAGCTTTGACAATGTCTCAGGAATCTCTCCTTGCAATCCATTAATTGCAACGATAAAAGCATGAAGTTGGGAGAGATTTCCAATAAAATGAGGAATAACTCCCATAAGACTATTTTTAGCCAAAGCTAAAACTTGAAGCTTTGACAAAGAGCTGAGATCTTCAGGAAATTTGCCTACAAGTTGGTTATTGACAAGATTCAAAATCTTAAGGTTTGAGCATTGAGAAAAATCGGAGGGCATTTGTCCGCAAAAAGAGTTATTACTAAGAACAAGATAGCGAACGCGAAACAAGTTGCCAATGCTTTGTGGAATTTCACCATGAAAGCTATTGTTCTATAGAACGAGGCTTCTCAAGAAAGAGAGGTTTCCAACATGTGGCGATAGAAGACCGCCCAAGTCTTTCTACATTAGGTCAAGGGGCACAACCCTTTCAAGATGCCGTTGACTGCATACTACACCTTGCCACTCACAATGATGAGAAGAGTCATTCCACAAGCTTAGGACTCCGAGCAGATCCTCATCCACATTGCATTTGAAGGAGATTAAAGTGAGCCCATCCATCTAGTTGGTTTGCATTGTTGGACTCGCGCATAATGGGAGCTAGGCATAGAAAAATAGGAACATAATAGCCATATGCTTTTCCATTGTGAGTGGGTTTTGTGTCTAAAAAGCAACAAGCAAAGTCTCTTCCAAATTAAACTATATAAGAAATGAAGACCTCCAAAAGCATATGTGTTTCCGTTGATCAAGACACCTTTTACACGGTAAAACCTCACCCGGTTGGATAAATAGGCAAGTTCAACAAGGACCAAGACCAAGAGTTGGACTTTAAAAGTATCGTAGATTGGCCAAACCAAAGAAAGGGGCATACATGTACTTGTCTAATTTTATATTCACAGCAACTAGAAAATCATGCCGTGAAGAAAGGAAATCAAGAACGAATGAGGTCCTTGATTTTTGACCATTTCAAAGAGAGCTTCGAGTTTTTTTCATCCAAATTGAGTTGTTTATGTGTTAATACCTTCGATTTGGGTTAAATTTAGGCATGGGAAATACTCAAACATGGTGAGCAAATTGTTACTCCGATTCTTTGATTATAATATATTTTTGCTGTCGACACTCTTCGTGGATGGAGGAATGGACACTTAAATTGAATTACGTAATTCATTGGGGCCCTTCATTGTTCATTATTTATTTCTTTGATGATTTCGCATTGACTTAATTGTAAGATTCTCATTAGCTTCCGCGTTTGTTAATTTTACAACAAAGGTTTACTTCTCATCCGATACATTTTCACTTTGTGGGTCCTACACCATCTATTTTCAATGTTATAGGTGAATTGCTCTTTGAGAAAGGATCAGTTGTGAACCCAAAGAAACTGCTCGGGAAAGGGAGAAGCTATCAACTTAGCGGATTAACAGATGGCAAACTGGATCTTGCTTTAGATAAAGAAGAGAAAGATGGATCTTGCTTTAGAAAAAGAAGAGGAGAGACAGATCTTGCTTTGGAAAAGAAGAGAAGAGACGAAGAAAGAAAGATGTACGCCTACCGTTGGTCTTTTGTCTCTTATAAATTGCTCTGCGACGAAAGGTCAGTTGTGAACCCAAATGAAGATCACTGCTTATTGGAAAACATGGGCCCAATAAAATATGAAATCCTCTCAATTGTTTTGTATCATCAACCCATAAAAGTAAATGCACATGATATGATTGTACAACCCTTTGAGGAGAACACAATGCATCTCTGCATGGGCGTGAAGCCCCCCCTCTTTACCATCCATGCGACTCTCACCACATACTATACACGACTTGCATGAAGACTCCTAAATCCATCCCAAGCCTTTTCATCCACCTTTCCTCTCCAATCCTCGATCATATGAGTTCCAAGCGACCCGAAAGGATAGATCTAACTCGAAAATGACAAAACAAGTTCGGCAACAACCGATCGTAGAGAAGTCCAATCTAGCTTCGTGGACAGAGAGCTCCTATTTGGTCCCGAGCAAAGTGTGTAATTTGTGCTATCATTTTTTCGAGTCCAAAATGAGTTGTTTATTTGTTATTATCTTGGGTTTGGGTTTAATTTAGGCATAGGAAACACTCAATCATTTTGAGTGATTGTAATTCCAATTCTCATATTATAATAGATTTTTGCTGCCGGCACTTCTTGTAGATGTATGTACCAACACTCGTACTAAATGACGTAAATCTTTGGAGTCCTTTATTGTTCCTCATTTATTTCTTCAATGATTTCACATTGACTCAATTGTAAGATCCTCAAAGCTTCTACGTAATTAATTTTACAATAAAGGTTTACTTCTCATCTAACATATTATCACTTTGTGGTACCAAACCATCGATTTTCAACACTATAGGTGTGAATTGCTCTTTGAGAAAGGGTCAATTGTGAACCCTAAGGTTATATGCATAACCCGTCTTGAAAGATCTTCTCAAGAAAGGGAAGAGCTATTGATTTGGCAGATTAATGGCAAATTGGATTTTGTTTTAGAAAAAGAAGAGAAGGGAAGAGACAATAAAGAACAGGTGGATGCCTAGTGTTAGGGAAATCCCTTATGATGTTTTGAAGATGACAAAATAAATCAAAGGCTACTAACATGTTTGATGGTTGAGTAATAGACCATGCAGATGATAGAACATGTTAAGGATATTGTCAAAGTGCGAAGACGACCGAAGACCGAACGTAACATATGTCCAAAGTATATTCTCAAGATTTCCAAACTTCGTGTCAAAGTTTGAAGACGCCGACTCAAGACTCAAAGTCTCGAAGACTCGCCGACTTTAGTGTCAAAGTCTCGCTCTACATCGTGTCCGCTCACTCGACAAATTCCAGGGCCGAACGTGAATGATGAACCGTAAGACGACTATGCTGAAGCCGAACCGAAGATAGACTCTATGTTGAAGCCGAACCGGGTACGACCTTAAAGCTAAATCTATTCGAAGCGTAATATGTTCGAGCCGATTGCAAAGTCTATCGCAACTCGGACTCAGTTATTGTAAAGTCTAAAGACTCTCGTACTTTACATCCGTTATTCGATGAATCGTAACTCAAGCCCAATCATACAACGGCTAGTGATCTGGTTTGGATTCCACATCAAGATTGATTTGATTGATTCAATCTATTTGATTGACGATTGGATCTTGAAGACGAGAACTTTCTATACGAAGAAGCTTTACTTATGGAAATCAAGATTTCGTTTGTATGGGCGATCGGAATCAATTTTGGATTTTACCTTTGTCACTCAACGGCTACCAAATCTTCTAGATACAGAGCTGTCCAATGGGTATATTGGAAGACGATTCTCCGGGATGCTGTCCAACGGGTAGTTTGGAAGTGGAGGAGTATTTAAAGAGATGAAGGACCGATGAGCAAGTAAGAGACGGAGCGTAGAATTTATAATTCCAAAGTCTGAGCGACTTCCGATCATATACTTGTCTCTTGAGAGCTTAAACGTTTGTAATCATGAGAGAAATACCAAAAGAGTGACTTAGTGAGATAGTGTGATCTACTACTAAGTGTTTGCACTCAAAGTTGTAATCTCTTGTTGATTGCATAGTGGAATCCAGCCAAGAAGGTTGTTAGCGTGGGAGAGTGGACGTGGGCTTGGATTAAGCCGAACCACTATAATTTCTGTGTTCTTATTCTCTTCCCTAACTCCTTTGTTTGAAGTTTATTTTATTCCGCATATACTTGCCAAGGTTTATTTTAAACACCTATTCACCCCTATCTAGGTGTTCATACTAGCACTCTCACCTAGCACGAGTCTTTTGTCTCGTGTGAATTACTCTTTGAGAAAAGGTCAGCTGTGAACCCAAAGAAAGACCAATGCAATGTTTAACTTCCAACTCCTTTGACCATCAAATGAAATGGGAATATGATATAGCTAGTACTAGTACCTAGAGGGGGGGTGAATAGGTATATAAACGATTTTTCGCACAATACTTAGACAATTAAGGAATTGCAACAAATAACATTCAATCGTAAGACTCAGTGAATGAAAGAGAGAATTAAACACGCGGTTTATAGTGGTTCGGCTTGATTCAAGCCTACGTCCACTCTTTCGCACCGACACCAATTGGCTGGATTCCACTATGAACAAAGAGATGTTACGGCGTTGATCTTCCTTGATTTCTGGGTGTAGATGAACTACCACACTCACTCAAGGTATCACCAAGTATAGACACTCTCTCGTATACAATTTCGCTCGCATCGTATCGACTAATAATCAAGGTGCTTCGACTGGAATTTCTCTATCTATCACACTCCTTGAACAACTGGAACGTCTTCCTTTTATACTCCTTTATGCCATCATAACCGTTGGCACTTACCAAAGGAATTCCTCCAATCTACCCGTTGGACGGAATCAATCAAGAAGATCATCCGAGCTATTAAAGGAATCTGACGATAGCCCATCAATCCTGTTCGCCCATACAATCAGGATCTTGGTTTCCATGAATAGAACCTTCCAAGAATACTTCGTCGATAATCGGATCTTCAATTGATCTAGATACGAATTAAAGAATCCGTTGTATTTGTCCAGCCAAAAGATCTTCTCCGTGAGATCAAGATGTAATCCTTAATCATAATCCTCGATTTGGATTTCCTTCGACACTTTGGATCGATAGACTCAATGAGAATAATTTTGAGTCTTAAGTCTTGAGTCTTGAATCTTGAGTCTTGAGTTATGAGTCTCGGAGTTATGAGTCCGGTGGTCGAAAGTCTTCGACGCAAATAACTGCACTAGACCGATGGAAACGTTTTGTCGCCTTCAAAATCTTCTAGAGCGATTTCTCCAACAATCTCCCCTTTTGATGATGACAAAACTTTCCCGTAGATTTGAACAACCTTGACCTACAAAAACACTTCTCAAGCAATATGGCTATCTCATAAAGATTTAATAAAACAACTAGACTCTGCATCCACAGAAAATTGGTTAGTCTTTCATGAGTAATACCATATAACAACACTCGATATAAATTGCCAACGGTCAAGCATCACAATCCACAGCCAAATTCAGTCCCAACTCAAGTTCACACAAGTCATACTCAAAAAAAAAACTCACAACCACAAAAACAAATTTAAAATCAATGTTTGAAAAAGATGGTTGGTTCAAATTTCTTCTCCCCTTTTTTGTCATCGGTAAAAGGTGAGAAAAGAGTCATGTCTCGCTTGGGAATGCGCACGATCTGGAATTCTCCCATGGACTGTACTATGCCTTCGAGCCTCTTCAAGTCTTCCCTTAATTTTGCTACCTCTTCTCCTTTGGCATTAGCTTGAATCTGCAGAGCGAGGTCTTTCATTTTGTCTTCCAGGGTAACTGAAGATGCTTGGCCAGCATTCTTGATGGCTTGAATTTCATAGTCCGAGCATAGATTTGGCCCCGCATTTCCATAAGAATATCAAGAATACGATGAAAATCCGCTGAATTGTCTCTGTCGCATACTAGCATTTACTTTCTCGATGGAGTAAATGCGGACGATGGCACTTCGTATGACCTTGCAGATTTGATGATGTATCATGATGTTCTACAATCAATGGAGACTCTTCTCGAGCAAAGCATGAGGTGAGGATTTTTCTTGCTCGCCAACTCCCCTGTCTCTAAGACATCAAGATGGGTGGAGTGATTATCATGCTCTTTAGATTCTTTTTCTCCGCATTCATCGCAGACTTTTCTTTCTCTTCTTCTTCTTTTTCTTTCTCTCTCGGCTCTTTTTCTTCTTCATCTTCTTTTTCCTTTTCTCGCCGCTCTTCTTCTTCTCTTTGCTTCGACCGAAGTTCCGTTGATCGAGATACGTAACGTCTAGTCCTTACCAAAGGCAGAATAGAAAGATCTTTATCGTCTTCTTCATCCTCCAAGATGAGAGTTCTTCTCTTTTTGGATGGAGTACCAATGGGCTCCTTCCCTTTTCTCTTTGATGCAGAAGAGAGCGGAGTTTTCACCTTGAACTTTGCCATTTCCTTGCTAAGTTCTTTCAGACGCATCTTCGTCAACATATTCAAACCTACCACCATTTTATCGCACGGTCTAACACAGAGTGTGTGTGGCGCTTCGATATTCATGTGTCTCGAAGATTTTTGTCACAAGATTTGGGTAAGGCAATTGTCCCTTGTTCTTCGACATTGCTCGTACATATGGAAGAGAATAGTATGAGGCAGAGAGAACTTCTTCCCGAGTTGATTGCATACATCAATTTGGCTTCCGAATTGGATACATCGCTTTGATGTAGACTTTGGCCTCGATGCAATTGATCACAATTTTGTGCAGCACAATATTGATGGCACTCATCTTCGAGTAGGTAATCTTCGCCTCTCGTATCTCTGTTTTTGACAAGATCCAGTAGCACGAGCAATCGAGACTTTGATTGGTTGATAACGTCCTCGTTCAACACCAATTATGTCCGCCAAAGATGTCCACATCTATCACATAATCCCGATCTCGAACACGAATGATATTCTATTCGCATCAAGAAAACTTAGATTCGAATAGAAATATGTAGTCAAGTGTGCATAACCATCGCGGGTATCGGTGCAAAACGGTCAAGTTGAAGCAGCCTTCGAACTTTTCCCTTAAGTTCACATTAATTGCATCCAGAAATCAAAATCAACACTCCCGGGGTTTATCACTCCTCGTTTCAACAGATCAAGAACAAACTTCTCCTGTTCATTCGATCTAAACAACTCCATCTTCTTTCCCTTCACCTTTGCAAAGAATGCCCATTCTCGGTTGAAAATCACTAAACATTTTATCATCTTCGATCCCCTCATTAGAATCGGTCCCGAAACACGAGGGTCACTTGGAATGTTCGCAAATGACTCTTCAGCCTTACCTTTGGGAGCAATTCCCAATTCCTCCATTCGCTTCAAAAATCTGTACTCATTCCCATAATTCTTTTCTTTAAGGAAGGCATCTATATAATTCGAGGAGAACCGTAAACTTTCAACGCACGATAGAGCATGTAAATAAATGAGGGTTTTTGTGCTCTCACGCATTCAACATCCTCCGGGAATGACTTCCTCCGATGATGACCCGCACCTTGTGGGGTAGATGGTGAGTGATGAGGTGGAGAAGGAACAGGACTCGTTGCTGTCTCGACAAATCATCTTCCTCGATGAGATCGAAGTGCGTCGGTCCCTCCTTCATTCTTTGTGGACCCCCCTTGCGATCCTTGACGACTTTCTTGAAGAAGACATCTTTTCTTGTCAATGGAAGATTCCTTCACTTGCTTTCCCAAGGAAAAACGACAACTTTCTCGAGTATGAATACGAAGTAGAAAATAGGGTTGAGAGAAGAATGCTTTTTAGGGTTTTGAGAATCGAGTAAAAAGAGAAAACTCGTGTATATATAACTTAGTTTTGAAAAGGAAAGAGCAATCGTTACGAAGAGAAGTGAACAAATGTCTTTCTTTAAAAATAATAACTGCCATTTTAAAAGAGATTATCCCTTTTGAAAAAGTCATGTTTTCGGAAATTAAAGATTATATCAATCAAATATAACGAAAGATCGTACCTTTTCGAGATTAAAAGAATAACTTACGCCTATACAATGAAGGTCTCGAGTCCGAGAATTCGTAGTCCGAAAGATAGAGTTCGAAAGATAGAGTCGATTGATGGAAATTCATCGACTTTAACTTCTTCAAGCTTCAAAATGTTGAGTCTGGTACGGATGAAATCGAATTGATTTTTCTCCAATGGCTTTGTGAATATATCCGCTAGTTGACTTTTTGAATCAACAAATTGAATTGAGATTTCTCCATTTTGAATATGATCTCTAATAAAATGATGTCGAATCTCTATATGCTTTGTTCTTGAATGAAGGATTGGATTTTTGGTGAGATTGATTGCGCCGGTGTTGTCACATCTCGATCTCGGTGCATGAGTCTTCAATCCCAAAGTCTTGTAGCCGTTGTTTTATCCATAGAATTTGCGAACGCAGCTTCCAAGTGCTACATACTCGCTTCTATTGTAGAGAGAGTTACAGTGCTCGTTTCCTTGAAAACCAAGACACCGTTCGCTTCCAAGCAACCGGCAGTTCCTCGAAGTACTCTTTCTATCGACTCGCAACCGGCCGATCGGCGTCCGAATATCCTTAAGATTAAAGTCTCCCTCCTTAGGATACCATAGACCGATGCTTGAAGACGAGGCGACGTATTTAATAACACGTTTTGCAGCCTTGAGATGAGATTCTCTAGGATCCGATTGAAACCTAGCACAGATGCAAACACTCAACAAAATGTCGTCTAGAGGCAGGTAAGATAAAGAAGTGAACCGATGATGCTTTCGTACAGCTTTTGATCAACTTTCTTCCCTTCTTCATCTTTGTCTATTTTCATCGAACTTGACATTGGTATATCGATCTTTTTGCAATTTTCCAATCCAAACCTTTTGACAAGATCATTAGCATATTTTTCTTGACAAATGAAAGTTCCTTCCTTCAATTGCTTTACTTGAAGACCAAGAAAGAATGTTAATTCTCCCATCATACTCATTTCAAATTCATCCTGCATAGACTTTGAAAATTTCTTGCACAGACTTTCATTTGGGGATCCAAATATGATATCATCAACATATATTTGAACAAGTATAAAACTTTTGTTTTCCTTTTTAATAAATAAAGTAGTATCAACTTTACCTTTGGCAAAACCATTCTTTAATAGGAACTTACTTAGTCTGTCGTACCAAGCTCGAGGTGCCTCGCTTTAAACCATACAGAGCCTTTTTCGGTCGAAGACCGAGTCCGGCTTCTTTGGGTCTTCAAACCCGGAGGTTGTTCCACGTAAACTTCCTCATGGATAAATCCATTTAGGAAAGCGCTTTTGACGTCCATTTGGAATAACCTGAAATTTTTATAGCAAGCAAACGCAAGTAATAGACGAATAGCTTCTAACCTTGCCACGGGAGCGTAAGTCTCATCATAGTCTATTCCTTCTTCTTGCGTATATCCTTTTGCCACGAGTCTTGCTTTGTTTCGTACGACTTTTCCTTTTTCATTCATCTTGTTTCGAACACCCATTTGGTTCCGATAATGCTTTTACCTTTTGGTTTAAATGTCGATCCTGCACGTCATTAATGTTGAACTGCCCGAGTTCTTCTTGCATGGCTTCAATCCAGCTTTCATCGATAGAGCTTCTTCTATGCTTTTTGGTTCAATTTCAGAAATAAGAGCTATAGCACTAGACTCTTCACGCCTTTTGGATCTGTGCGGATTCCTTCATTAATTTCTCTAATAATGAGATCTTTAGGATGACTGGATTTATGCTTCCGCCATCGGTTGATTTGGCTGGTTGAAGATCTCTTTCTTTATCTCGAGTCTTCTCGAGTAGCTTGATGCCGATCTTCCGAGTCCGAGAAGCTTCTTGAGTTGTAATCTTTTGAGGGTCTGGAGCAGTTCGGACTCTTCATGCCGAGTCCGATCGGATTCATTTTGCGTAGAGTCTTGGAATTTGACATTCATTGACTCCTCCACGACATCGGCTCTTCTTATTATAGACTCGTAGGCTTTGCTTGATGTAGAATATCCAAGGAAGATGCCTTCATCCGATCTTTCTTCGAACTTACCAACTTGATCTTTTGCATTTTTCAATATAAAACATTTGCATCCGAATACATGAAAGTATGAAACAATAGGCTTCTTTCCTTTGAATAACTCATAGGGGTTTTCTTTAAAATAGGTCTTAAAAAGACTCTATTAATTATATAGCATGCTGTTGAAATGACTTTCAAATTTCAAAATCGAGAAGGAATTTTGCTTTCAATTAAAAGAGTTCTAGCCATTTCTTGAAGAGATCGATTCTTCCTTTCCACCACTCCATTCCGAGGAGTATATGGAGAGGAGAATACATGTTTAAATCCGAGTCATCACAAAACTTTGTAAAATTTTGATTTTCAAATTCACTTCCATGATCGCCTCTTATACTTGATATAACACATCCAATTTCATTTTGAATCTTTTTAGCAAATTTTTCAAAATACGAGAATGTTTCGAACTTATTTGCAAGAAAATATACCCAAGTAAAACGGGAGTAATCATCTACAATAACTAGGCAATATTTCTTACCTCCAATACTGGGTTCGGTTGGTCCGAAAAGATCCATATGCAGCAAATTGCAAGACATGATTAGTAGAGACATGATTTATAGACTTGTATGAATTTTTACCCGCTTTCCCCTGAATGCAAGGAGTACACAGATTCATCTTTTGATAAGGCAACTGGGTAGACCACGAACAAGCCGCTTTGACGAGATTTTGGCTAATTGCTTCATATTAATATGCCCAAGCTTTATGTGCCACAGACTTGCTTCGTCTTGAATTGAAATTAAACATTGCGAATCTTCTGGTTTCACATCTAGGAGATAGATATTTCCATGCCTTCGACCTTTGAAAGACTGAGTAGAGTCTTTATTGATTCCAGAACATGTTCCTTCTTGGAAGAAAATCTTGAATCCAGTATCACATAGTTGACTGATGCTGAGAAGATTGTAATTGAGTCCTTCTACTAGAGAAACATTGTTTATTGTGAGATTTCCAATTTTGACAGCCCCAAATCCCACAATATTTCCTTTGTCATTTCCTCCAAATGAAACTTTTCCTCCGTTCACTTGAATAAGCTTTATGAAGCTATTTGAGTCTCCCGTCATGTGTCTTGAACATCCGCTGTTAAGATACCATTTTACCTTTTCTTGACGGAGACCCGCATTCAAATGAAAATCTCAAACTTTCTTTGGTACCCAAATTTTCTTGGGTCCTTTGGTGTTAGCAGAATAATCATTATAAGGCCATGCTTTCTTAACAGGCTTCCAAATCATAGGACACTCTTTTTCAAAGTGATCCTTACTTTGTTACACTTTGAACATCTTAGAGCATTTCGACCTACCGATTTTACAAAAACTTTCTTGAAATGATTTTTGTAAGCCTCTTTCGATGGTCTCTTTTTAATTCTTTCTTTTACTTTAGGAAAATCAATCAAGGGAATTGTTTCGCTGTCATACCTAGACCAGATTTATTGAAGTAAGGTCTTTGAACCGAAAGAACTTTTTCAAGTTTTTCGATCCTATAGAAAATTTCCTTGAAATATTTGATAAGTCAGTTTTTAGAAAAGTATTTTCTTTTAAAAGATTATCTTCTTTCTCTTTAAGAGTCGAAACATTCAAATCTAAACTTTTGATTCTTTCTTCTAAAATGTTTTCTTTTTTGTTTTAAAGCTAAGTTTTCCCTTTTTAGTTCGGAAACTCTTTTGAGAGAAGTCTTAAGACTAAAACACAGTTCATCAATATACTTAGAGACTTTGACAGAATTTTAAAATCACTTACCTCAAATTCACTTTCGAGTCCGATCCAGACCGAGTCCGAGTCCGATTGTGCCATCGACACGATTGGTATATTCATCCTCACTTTCTTCACACTCGCATCACCCAAGTTTCGGCTTTGAGTGTTTTTCGAAACTTTTCAGCTTTTCCTTTCTTCTTCTTCGAAGAGGACAGCTTGGGTCTTATGTGTCCCTTTTTCTTACATTCGAAACAGACTACATCCTTATTTGGTTCCTCATCATCAACAGACTTGGATTGCTGTCTTTGAAAATTTTGTTTCTTGGAGTTGAACCTTCTTCCTTTTCTATTCAGTTTTCTGAACCTTCTTATCATAAGAGCAAGCTCCTCATCGTCCGATCATCTTCGAATCTGCATCATCGAATCATCATTTGATTTCAATGCAATAGATTTCTTACCTCTTGGATCTTCGTCTTCATTGATTCGTTCCACTTCATAAGACTGAAGAGTTCCAATCAGCTCATCAACAGATAGTGGCATAATTCTTTGCGTCTCTCTTATTGAAGTCTTTATATGATTCCAATCCTTAGAAAGTCCACGCAGTAGCTTGTTCACTTTCATGGGATCATAGATCTTTGTCCTTGGTTCTCAAGACCATTGACAATATCTGTAAAGCGACTAAACATGTCAGTTATAGGTTCTCCTGGTTTCATTTTGAAGGATTCATATTGACCAAGAAGAATGTTGATTCTGGTCTCCTTCACTCGATCTGTTCCTTCATAGGTGATGTGTAATCATCTGTCCCATACTTCTTTTGCTGTAACACAAGAAGATATTCTGTTATATTCGATTGGTGACAAAGCACAATATAAAGAGTAAATTGCTTTTGCATCGAGTGCTTGTCTCTTATTGATTTCTTCCCGAGTCATTCCACCGGTCTCAATTGTTTCTTTTCCTCTTTCGAAACCGATGCGGCGGTAGGAGTGATCCATTTTTCCACAACGTCCCATTCCGAGAGGATCCTTTGATCGTAGAAAGGCTTTCATCTTGTTCTTCCGGATGTTGTAATCCTTTCCATCAAAGTAGGGAGGTCTCGGTATTGCTTTGCCCTTCCATCAGCCCCAGGTGCCGATACTAGCCATGGATCTTTTACTGTGAAGTAAAACACTTCAAATAAAGTAAGAACACGAGCTCTAATACCAATTGATATAGCTAGTGCTAGTACCTAGAGGGGGGGTGAATAGGTATATAAACGATTTTTCGCACAATACTTAGACAATTAAGGAATTGCAACAAATAACATTCAATCGTAAGACTCGGTGAATGAAAGAGAGAATTAAACACGCGGTTTATAGTGGTTCGGCTTGATTCAAGCCTACGTCCACTCTTTTTTCACCGACAGCCAATCGGCTGGATTCCACTATGAACAAAGAGATGTTACAGCGTTGATCTTCCTTGATTTCTGGGTGTAGATGAACTACCACACTCACTCAAGGTATCACCAAGTATAGACACTCTCTCGTATACAATTTCGCTCGACCGTATCGACTAATAATCAAGGTGCTTCAGACTCTGGAATTTCTCTATCTATCACACTTCTTGAACAACTGGAACGTCTTCCTTTTATACTCCTTTATGCCATCATAACCGTTGGCACTTACCAAAGGAATTCCTCCAATCTACCCGTTGGACGGAATCAATCAAGAAGATCATCCGAGCTATTAAAGGAATCGACGATAGCCCATCAATCTGTTCGCCCATACAATCGGGATCTTGGTTTCCATGAATAGAACCTTCCAAGAATACTTCATCGATAATCGGATCTTCAATTGATCTAGATACGAATTAAAGAATCCGTTGTATTTGTCCAGCCAAAAGATCTTCTCCGTAGATCAAGATGTAATCCTTAATCATAATCCTCGATTTGGATTTCCTTCGACACTCGGATCGATAGACTCACAATGAAAATAATTTTGAGTCTTAAGTCTTGAGTCTTGAATCTTGAGTCTTGAGTTATGAGTCTCGGAGTTATGAGTCTCGGTGGTCGAAAGTCTTCGACGCAAATAACTGCACTGGCCGATGGAAACGTTTTGTCGCTTCAAAATCTTCTAGAGCGATTTCTCCAACGAGAATAACCTACCTTGATTGGTCTCCTGCTCAAGGAAGGGAAGAGCTATCGATTTGACGGATTAACATATGGCAAATCGGATCTTGCTTGGAAAAAGAAGAAAAGGAAAAAAAATAGAAAAGAAAAAAGAACGAGTGTATGCCTACCAAGTCTTTTTGTCTCGTGCCAAAAAATGTGGGGATGATCTCTTGTAATATTAACCAAACTAATGTGTAGTAAAAATTTAGCAATATTCATAAGGGAAAATGACACAAATGGTCCTAGAACTTTGGTCTAGTGCACAATATCGTTTATGAAGTTTTAATTTGCTCAATATGGTCCTTGAACTTTGGTCTAATGTTCAATATGGTCTTTAAATTTTTCAACATTTTCACGTAATCTAAGGATTATATTGAATATTTATCAATAGTTCAGGAACCACATTGAACAAATTAAAAATTTAGAGACGATATTACATATTGGGTCAAAGTTCATAAATCATATTGCACAAATTAGAAATTCATTGACGGCATTGCACATTTAATTAAAGTTTAGGGACCATTTGTACTATCATCTCATATTCATAACAACTAGACGCATGCAACTAAAGTATTGTCTATTGACAAGGCGGTGACAACTAGATGCATGCAACTAAATTTTGTGACTAATGCATTTCAAATGTTTTATCTAGAAATGTCTGAAACTTTCGCAAGAGGTGATATATTATCACATAAATTCATATATAATTCGTTATATATATTTTAAATCAGATAATATTTTAAATATTGCTGGAAATATAAAAAATGTATTTTTTACTTTTTACTTCATCCTAATCAAACAAGGCCTAAGTTAACGAGAAAGAAATAGCAATAAGCTTTGGTAGTGTTATATAAACTATGTTCCTCTTTGAACCTTTTAATTTATGGGTAAACTTTAAAAACTTAAATGGAGTATTGAAAATACATAATGGGAGTTGGGCATAGTAAATCGGGAGCACAATTGCCATATGCTTTTCCATTGTTACAGGGTTCTGTATTCTAACAAGCTGCGAGCAAAGTCTATTCCACACTGAACTATATAAGAAATTGAAGGCTTTATTAGAATTGGGCTTAAGGCCCTGTCCGCCCAAGTTGGGCCCAGAAAGCCCGGCCCACGGGAATAAGGCCCGTGGAAAGAATGGGGTATAAAAGGGAAGAGAGAGAGAGAGAGACAACGTTGGTTGGAATTAGAATTGACGTACGTTCTCCTCTCCCCACGCGCTCTCTCTCTCCCAAAATCCAAAAAAAGAATGTAAAGCACACGGCACTTTCTTCTTCCCTTCAAGGCTTCATCGGATCGAACAGGACCGTTTTTCTTCCTCCATTGACGTCGGTGTTTAATCTGTGGCTAACAAGGTACGCTTGAATCCGTGGTGTGCTTTATGATCGGTGATACGTGTCGTTTCCCGGGCTTCGTCTTCCGCATTGATTTAGGGGTTCGATTTAGTGTCGAATCCGGTTTTCGGGGATCCGTTATTCCCATCAGTGGTATCAGAGCCCACTTTCATGTTTTCCCGATCTTTTTCGTGCTTTCTGATTGATTTTTCGCTAAATAAATTCTCGGCCGTACGGATCGGGCGTGAAATCCCGACACCCGAGCGCTATTCGGCCTTTTTTCCGAGTTTGCGTAACTCGAAATCAAATTCTAATGGCATAGGAAGAAAGGCGACGTCGAGACGAGTTCGGGGACACCTCGAGCACCGCCGGGCGACGCCGCACGCGCCCACATGCGCGGCCGGAAGGCGCTGCGCGAGGGCGCAACGTGCCCGGAAGCGCTGGATCGCCAGGAGCGTGCGCGCCGCCGGCCGGCGAACCGACGCGTGCTGACGTCACCCAACGGTCGGTAACCGCTCAGGTGACGTCATCGATGACGTCAGCACCGTGACGGTTGGCCGGGCGGTCACCGGCCGGCGACCCGACCCGGACCGACCCGCGGACGCCCGGCACGCGCGCGGCACGTGCCGGCTGACGTATGCGTGACGTCAGCCCGCGCACGTGCGCGGCACGTGCCGACGGTTCGCCCGAACCAGCCCGACTGACGCGATCGGTCCGACCGGTCCGACGACCGGCGACCTTTGACCGTTGACCGTTGACCGAAAAAAAGAAAAAAAGGAAAAAGGAAAAGAATGTGTTTCTTTTTCAATTAAGTTTATGTGGATTATAAGTAATCCCTTATTTTTGTTCTGCATTTGTTGCAGGAACAATGCCTCCCCTGAGGTTGCACACACCTATTCGCGCAGTTACCGATGAACAAAAGGATAGGCTGTCTAAGTTGATAGCTGAGCTGATTGATCATCGATGGGAGAGAGGTGACTTAATTGATCATGTCCTTGAAGTCAACGGGAAAATTCAACGGGTCATATGGAATGGTCATCCAATGTCACAGTCAGTGATGGTGTGATTTTTCATAAGCACTCTTCCACCTGAATGGCAAGATGTGTTGAATCGCATATGGGATGTCAACGGAGCTGCTTCCTATAAGAAAATTGTGATGGATTTTGTAAATGAATATTACTATATTGTTTCAAGGGAAAAGATCAAGAAATTGAACAAAAGAGAATCTTTCCCAGTTCGTGTGCTGACTTTGTGTTAGATGTATTGGCTGTTTTTTGTTAAATGTGTTTATGGACATATTATGTAATGATTACTACCCGATTGTTGTTGAAGTAGCAACCTATATCTTGTTTATATTAGTTGAAAGCATTATTGTTTTATTGGATGCCAATTATATATTGCTTTCTGTTATTGCTGGTTGATGTGGGTAATTAGCTGTGGATAGTTTTAGAAGTTTTTGTAGCTTCATAAAATTGATTTTTCATATGACAATTATATTAATGATAATTTTAAGTTAGGATTTTTGGAGGATAATTGGAAACATAGTGACCTTTTGATTCTGAAGCCTTACTTGAAATTATTCATTAATATGATGTGTCTATGCAAATAGGGATGCATAAATGATAGGCATTAACAATTTGTGCATATTTGTCTGATGTGTTCAGATCAATGGCTTCAGCCACACAGAGCATAGTTGCCGAGCTGAACAAAGGTGAAAAGCTCAATGGTGACAACTATGAAATCTGGCAAATGAAAATCCGAGATGTGCTTTGGAAGAGCAAGAAGCACTTGAGGCTCTTAACTCGACCATGGTTGAACCCGAAGATGGAACCACCGCACAAAGACAAAAGAGACAAAGAAGCTTTTTCTGCGTGGAAAAGAAAAAACTCTCTAGCTCGCATCACGTTGCTGAGCAGCATGGAAAATGACGTCATGCGAGAGTTTCGGCGTTTCGACAATGCTAAGGAAATGTGGGAGGCATTGGCAGCTAGATTTGGTCATACTTCGGTGACTAGACTGAGACAGCTCACTATCAGGTTTGACTCTTATAAGAAGCCTCATGGTCAGACCATGAAGCAACATCTTAGAAAGATGTCAAACATGATAACTGAGCTGAAAGATGCTGGCCATGTCCTCACAGATGAGCAGCAAGTGCAAGCAGTGATTCGTTCATTGCCTCAGAGTTGGGAGCATATGAAGGTGCACCTGACTCATAATGAAAATATCAAAACCTTCGAGGATGCGATGCATCATCTTGAGCTGGAAGAGGACCGCCTCTTGGCGGCTAAGCCGGATGCTGAACTCTATCATGCTAGTTCTAGCTCAAATGGAGCTTCGAGCTCCAAGCGCAAGCGCCCTAGCTGGTTTGATAAAGGTAAAGGCAAGGAAGAAGCTGGTCCTTCAGGGAAGAAACCCAAGTTTAACCAACATGATAGAGGAAAGCGTCCTCGCATGAAGAAGCTTGTAAGGGCGAAATGCTACAACTGTGACAAGAAGGGTCACTATGCTCGCGACTGTCGTGAGCCAAAGAAGGTATGCACCCCTTGTACTTTTCAGAACTTTACTTTTGTGTCGAGTTCTGTGTTTTTAACTGAGTCTAATCCTTTGTGGACTGTGGATTCAGGAGCGACGGACCATGTAGCGAAGGATAGAGGATCCTTCGTGGAATTCCGACGAGTACCTACTGGAACTAAGTGGATATATGTGGGAAACAACTCTAGAGTTGAAGTGAAAGGAATTGGCACCTACCAACTGAACATGTGTGGTGGACGCACTTTGTTCCTTCATGATGTACTGTATGCTCCGGAGATTCGTCGGAATTTAGTGTCTGTATTAATGTTGGTTAAATTAGGTTTCAATGTGAACTTCTGTAATAGAGGTGTGAATTTGTTTTTGAATACAAATTACTATGGTTGTGGTTATTTTCTGGATGGTTTCATTGTATTAGATATTGATTATGTTAATGCAAATATTTGTTATTCCCTTATCACATCTTCTAATACCTATGATAATGATGTGAATGTGTGGCATGCTAGACTTGGTCACATTGGCCAACAACGTATGAATAGACTAGCCAAAGAGGGCTTGTTGGGCAACATTGAAAAAGTCGATTTGCCTATATGTAAGCATTGCCTAGAAGGGAAAACAACACAGAAACCATTTGGGAAAGGGAAAAGAGCTGAATTTCCTCTGCATTTAATCCATTCTGATGTATGTGGTCCAATGAATGTGAGAGGAAGGCATGGGGCTGTTTATTTCATCACATTTATTGATGATTATACTCGATTCGGATATGTCTATTTGATTTCTCATAAATCTGAAGCGATAAGTTGTTTCAAAAGGTTTATGAACCTGGTAGAGAATCAATTAGACAAGAAAATAAAAGTATTGAGATCCGATCGAGGTCGAGAATATTTATCTGATAAATTCAGAAAATTATGTGATGAAAAGGGAATAGAAAGACAGTTGTCTATTCCATATACTCCTCAACAAAATGGTGTTGTGAAGAGAAGAAACAGAACCCTACTGGAAATGGTTAGGTCCATGATGGCACATGCTAACTTACCTATCACTTTTTGGAGTGATGCGTTGTTAACTGCTGCCTATATACTTAATCGTGTGCCTTCCAAATCAGTTACTTCCACTCCATTGAGTTATAGACAGGTAGAAAACCGGACTTAAGTTTTCTTAAGCCATGGGGTTGTGCTGCCTATACACATGAGTCCTCTCACAAGTTTGGGAAATTGGGTCCTAGAGGAAAGAAGAGTATTTTCATAAGATACTCGGAACACTCAAAAGGGTATGTGTTCATAGGTGAGCAGGAAAGTAGGAGTATAACTGAATTTGAATCACAGGATGTCACATTCTTAGAGGATGAATTTCCTAAGAAGGGCGAGATAGGGGAAGATTGTTCCCTATTTGAAACCTTGGATCAAGATAATGATTTTAGTGGAGTTCGTCCAAGTGGGAGTAATATGAGAAGTGATGAATTGAATTCAACTCATTCTCAATTACAACTACATGATGAGACGACATCATCGTTACCTAATCCAAATGGGAGCATGATTGGGAATGATGTGCAAAGTGTACAATCTCCCATACGGCGAACAAGTCGCCAAAGTATTCCCCGTCGACGTTTTGACATTGAAGGGGAAACTTTTATGGTTGCTCCACAAGATGAGGATGAGCCAAGAAATATTAATGAGGCTCTGAAATGCCCTAGTAAGGAAAAATGGATTAATGCAATGGAAGAGGAAATGGAGTCAATGAAATCAAACCAAGTCTGGGAACTGGTTGATCTTCCAAAAGAACGCACAACTATTGGGAACAAATGGGTTCTCAAAATAAAGCGAAAGGCTGATGGCTCGATAGAAAGTCATAAGGCTCGTCTTGTGGCAAAGGGGTATAATCAACAGGAAGGAATTGATTATGAAGATACGTTTTCTCCTGTAGTGAGATTTACTTCGATTCGCATTATTCTGGCAATTGTGGCTAGTCTGGATCTTGAGTTACATCAAATGGATGTAAAGACTGCTTTCCTCAATGGAGAATTAGAGGAAGAAATATATATGGAACAACCTGCTAGTTTCATAGTGAAAGGCCAAGAAGAAAAAGTATGTCGACTTTTGAGGTTGATATATGGCCTTAAGCAGTCTTCGAGACAATGGTATATACGTTTTCATAATGCCATAATGACATATGATTTTACAATGATTGATGAGGATCATTGTGTATATATCAAAAGATCCAATGATCAATTTGTGATCATATCATTATATGTTGATGATATATTGATTGCCGAAAGCAATATGGAGTTTGTTAATACTATAAAGAGTTGGTTGTCTTCCAACTTCGAGATGAAAGATATGGGTGAGGCTGCATACATTCTTGGAGTTAAGATTTCAAGAAATCGTTTGAAGAGATCGTTGTCTCTTTCGCAAGAAACCTATATAAATAAGGTTCTTGAACGATTTCGTATGCAAGATTGTAAACCCATAGACACTCCTATTGCAAAGGGTGAAGGATTGAGCCACAGACTGTGTCCAATGATTCCACAAAAGAAGGAACAAATGAAGCATGTTCCTTATGCAAGTGCTGTTGGGAGCTTGATGTACGCTATGATGTGTACAAGACCCGACATATGTTTTGCAGTTGGAATGGTTAGTAGATACCAATCCAATCCAAGTCCAAAGACATTGGAAAGCCGTTAAGAGAATACTGAGGTATCTAAAGGGAACTGCTGATTTCAAGTTGAATTACCAAGGAAAGGATCTGCGACTTGAAGGCTATTCAAATGCTGATTGGGGAGGAGATTTGGATGAAAGGAAATCTACCTCAGGATTTGCTTTCTTACTGAGCAATGGCGCCATATCATGGAGCAGTAAGAAGAAAACGTGTATAGCCTTGTCCACGATGGAAGCTGAGTTTGTGGCATTATCAGCAGCAGTACAAGAAGAAGTTTGGCTTAAGAGATTCTTGGATCATTTAGGTGTTATTGAGAAAGCTGCAAATCAATTATTGGTTAATTGTGATAGCCAAGTAGCTATAGCGTACACCAAAGATCCAAAGTATCATGGCAAGACCAAACATATAGATACCAAGTATAATTTTGTAAAAGATATGGTTGCACGAAAGAATGTGAACTTGCAGTATTATCTACGCATAGAATGGTAGCAGATCCTATGACAAAACCAATACCTAGAGATGTGTTTTGTGGTCATGTAAAATCTCTAGGATTGCGTATAGTCTGATGTACTGGATTGTAATTTCCCTGAGTTGTTCACATTTATGAAATTTTGTTTTTCATTTATTGATGCCTATGAATTTTTATGTGATCTTTATGCATCTTAATGCTCAGTGCATTACTTTAAGTTAAGAGAAGTATGTCGGACAGATATAAGATTAGCCCTCTCACACGGGTAATCGCCTCTATTTCTATGTGATAAATAGAGATGAGACAGTATTTAAGCTTATTATCTATGTGATAATCGAGAGCTTAAGCTTAAAACACGTATGTCGCCTTAACTGAGTGTTAAGATGAGGACATAATACTTGTGATGTCCGAAAGTAAAATACCCCACATATTTTACTATATCTGTCTAAGATGCCGATGTGAGTTCTGATGAATTTTGTGAATGAGTAGATACGTGAACTCAAGTTAGACATTGGGTATGTTTGAACTATCATCTGTACGGTATTGAAAGGTGTAGACATACGCTCCATGGGAAAGGAGTTAATACCGTAATACGTATTTCATACTACGTATGCATGAGACGACCAAAAAGAGTGGCAAAAAGTTTGATCTCAACTTTTATGACGTGTGAGACTCTTGAGGGAAAGAGTTCCTCAAATTTTTAATCCTCTCATGACTCTTACTTATTCTCAAGATTTCTATTTAGTGTTTGCTATCTTAGGATGTTGCCAATGGTCATGAGTTTGATTCGATCTAATGGGACATTTCTAGAAAAGCAAGCTGAACTGAAATTAAGAGTTTGAAGGAAAAAGGAAGATCGATTTTGGAGTATCACATTGTAATTTTTTGTATTCACAGGTCGACCAATTATAACTATCTTTGTGATAATTATAATTGTGAATACAATATATATAATTGTTTAAAAGAGATCAAGAGAGATATTAATGTGATCGATTGATCTACGGTACTGCATACTAAATCTACTCAGAGTGTGACGCCCAATTATGAGCTGCTATATATTCCTAACAGATGTATAGCAACGAGCTCTCAAAGTATGCTGGTCGCACGGATTATTCACCGGTATGAATGTTGAAGAGAGGTAAAGAGAATCCTGTTCGGCCCACCTTGTGCTAGTGGGAGATGAAGGCTTTATTAGAATTGGGCTTAAGGCCCTATCCGCCCAAGTTGGGCCCAGAAAGCCGGGCCCACGGGAATAAGGCCCGTGGAAAGAAGGGGGTATAAAAGGGAAGAGAGAGAGAGAGAGAGAGAGAGAGAGACAACGTTGGTTGGAATTAGAATTGACGTACGTTCTCCTCTCCCGCGCGCTCTCTCTCTCCCAAAATCCAAAAAAAAGAACAGTAAGCACACGGCACTTTCTTCTTCCCTTCAAGGCTTCATCGGATCGAACAGGACCGTTTTTCTTCCTCCATTGGCGTCGGTGTTTAATCTGTGGCTAACAAGGTACGCTCGAATCCGTGGTGTGCTTTACGATCGGTAATACGTGTCGTTTCCCGGGCTTCGTCTTCCGCATTGATTTAGAGGTTCGATTTAGTGTCGAATCCAGTTTTCGGGGGTCCATTATTCCCATCAGAAATGAAGACCTTCAAAAGCATATGCTTTTCCATTGGTCAAGACACCTTCTTACATGGCGAAACCCAACTCGGTTGGATGAGTATGCAAGCCTAATCAAGACCATGAGTTGGACCTTGAAGTACTGCAGATTGGCCGAACCAAAGGGGCGCACACATACTTGTCTAATTTTATATTTTTGTGAAGGTTGAAAATGAGCTCCTTCAACGAGAAGTGAGTAGTAGCCGCACAGTAAGTGTGCGGGGTTCTTTCAGAGTTGTAGCCACACAGCGAAATGGAGGATTTGGCAAAGTACCACATTAATTTGTAATTACCAAATAAGCCTTTGTAACCCGATTATATAAAGTACTGAGCTATGAAGCACGGACACGCTGTCCATGCTCGCGTATCGTGTCCGACACGTGTCGGACACCTCGACACGCTCAGACACGCGGTCAACGCGTGTCGGATTTTTCGACACGTGGTCAACTTTTCTCGACACGCGTGTCGACGCGTGTCCGAAAGATTGATAGAGGGTGGAGGCGAGGGAGCGAGGCCGCAAGCGCCGGCGAGACGAAGCCACGAAGCGCCGGCGAGACGGGCCACGAACGGACCACCGCGACGGCGAGAGACGGCTAGAGAAGGAGCCGAACAGAGAAAGAAGAGAGAAGGCAAACTCCTGCCGGTGAGACGCAGCCACGAACGGACCACCGCGACGGCGAGAGACGGCCGAGAGAGAGCGGCGAGGGCCGCCACCGTTGCGATGGATCGCGACGAGAGGAAGAGGAGAGGAGGGAAGGGGGTCGTGCGACGAGCGGCAAGGAGGAATAGGAAAAGGAGCGTCGCGGCAAGGAGGAATAGGAAAAGGATGGCTCGGCTCGCTAGGTTTTTCATAAAGAAACCCAAAAAATAAGAAGGAGATCTGATGGCGTGATGGGGAGGAGAAGTGACAGCTTACCTGTCATTGTCAAGTGGTGGGAGGAGGGAAAAAAGTGAAAAAATTTGGGGGTGGAGGGAAAAGGACGAAGGAAAGAAGGGGTGGAGTTTGGGGATTGTTTTTTAATCGGAAAATTAAATAAATAAAAATGAAAACTAAGATTTCATGAACAGGTTAAAAGCAAAACATATATGATCTATTATACCCAAAAAAAATTAGGCATACGACCTACAATGATCTTAAGAAATGTGTCTCGAAAAGCCTCTTTCTTCTCTCTCTTTCTTTTAGGGTGCAAGAGATGTGAAAGGCTTATGAGATGTGATGTAAGAGAAAATGCTGAGATTTCTTATAATTTATTTTATAATTTCGCAGAAGCGCATCATGCTTTATGAAAGCCTAAGATTATTACGTGGCATAGAAAGCCGCTGCAACGTAAAGTTTTCCAAACACACAACATATAAATACAAATGACTTTTTAGTGCACAATAAGAAAAGCGATATTTGAAGTAGCTTGAAATAAATATTTTTCACTGTTGCAATGTAAGCAAGATATAACGATCTTTTTAACTAAGTTGCAATGTAAGTTTTCTTTTTTTGTATACTTTCTTGCTAGTTTGAAATAAATATTCATATTTGTAATATTAAAGTAGCGGGATTTATATGAAATGTATTAATGTTGATTTCACTTAGCTCATCTAATTGACCAATATCGTTGTTCATATCTAATTCTTCTACCATGAATACATTTCCCAATTTTATTGGAAAATTACGCTTGCCAATAAGAATAGTTGATCATTGAAATATGTAAGTGAAATTTTATATCTGCCTCAAAATTTTTCTGTTTATAAAGACATTTAAGAAACTAATTTGACCATAAGTCATATTAGTGAAGAGTAAAATTTAAAGTAGTTTCTTTAAATTATCCTTTTCAAAGTTTAAACTGAATGAAATGTCGAATCTTGGGAAAAAAAAATTATCCATTTCTAACATTTCAAAATAAGTAGAATATAGAAATAGGGAGATGATAGAGTGTAATTGGAAATACTTTCTTTGATTTGTCCATTTTTCCCAAGTTTAAACTAAATAAGAAACATAATGTTCGCGTCATTTCGCTTTATTTATCTTTTGAAATTTAAATCAAACGAGATAAGAAGTTCGTAGATGGCAAATCATTAAGTTATAAGTTTATTGGTCAAATGTGCGCCACGTCCCAATATTGTCCCACATGTCATGCCACATACCAAACATATGGGGGCAAACTTAAGTGCTTGATAGATAATATTGAAATGGCGAGTACCGAAACAAATATTCTCTCTGCTTTTAACTATAACTAATAGACTAGCCTCGTCTAAGACACTTCGACAGCGCTATTCGAGGGCAATTATTATCTGTTGACAATAATTTGATTGTTGCTGCAGCGAAAATGGATAAAAATACGTTTACTTAGAAATACCCAATGTTTTGCCAATTTGATTGAATTAGAGAAGCAAGGAACTTCACCACAAATCGAAGGGAATACATCGTCAAACTTCAACGAATGGAAGTTGCTGTTGAGATTTTGACCCGGAAAACAAAAGTTGCCGTCGAGAGAATCTAGTATACTCCACCGTCTCCGTCACATAGGGCAAAAGGGAATCCAATTTACAGTTTAATTTATTTTGAAAAACACAAATGATTTAGAAAATATTTTTCTAAAAACGATCGTCTAATATAATAATTTAATAAAAAATATTTTCATTATTGACAAGAATGATGTGTAGATGTTTTTATATATTTTTCTCATTCATTTTTTTAAGTGATTTAAGTAATCACTTTTACGGAAAATATTTTCCAAATCATTCTTAAACTTTTCATGAAACAAATGCATTCTGTGAATCAAAATTATATTAGAACAGTTTAATTTGATAATTAATTGTCTACAACAGCTTATTAATACATATAATTCCACTGAGTAAAGTCGTTGTTCATGTTCCTTGTTGGTCCCCCAAGCAGTAAGCACCCAATTGCAGCTGCTGAGAAAAGCATCAGCATTTAGAGCGGATCAATTAGCTTCAGCTTCAAGGTTACTCTAACCTGCTGAGCATTAATCAGGCGATTGGTCCATTTTTACGAAAATGCCATTGTCGGTCGATGTAAGGAAGCAGAAATCACATGTTTTCCGGGACATTCGGGGCGCCACCACATGTGTACATCTACCCTGTCTAGATAATCAATGTCTCCTATTGCCTATTGGCTACTCATAGGATTTCATTAAGTGACCTGAATGGACTTCAAAAATTGATAGATTGCGAGCCAACGTCGTACGTACAAATACAAATGCAAGGCCGATTTTGAGTGACGAAGGTCATCGATAGCTACTCGTTCTATATTTAATAAATATATCGAATAGCTCATTCGCGTGAGTTGATACGGATTTCTCTGAGGACCTACCGAATATATTTGGTAAATTGATAAAGCTACTCCAATAATATTTACTGTAATTCATAGGAAGCAAAGTGAGCTATACTGCTATGTCTTTGAGCATGGTTCGATTATTACTAGTCAGTGTCTTTAGTATAAAAAGTAAGTCCTACGATGGCGGGAAGTAATCGCTAAGGCAAGAGGGTCAAATAATGAGCGTCTCTTAGCAGACTTCCAAAATGGCGAAGGGCAAGAATGGATTGAATTGGGCACTAAACCAGATAAAGAGCATACTCAAATTATATTTGTGAAACTGTAATTAACTTGTAAGATAAGTTTTTCGACGTGATGATAAAGTCCAATACTAAGACAATTCATCACCCCACTTTTTAGTAGAAACTGACATTTCTTTTTCTATTTTGACCAAAAGAAAAAGAAAAGTTAGTCAACCTTATGGATGCCTTAAAGCACTTTATATAATTTTATCTCGGAATTGTGCACTGAACTAGAAGTGAGCGTAATCAAATACATGTGAAACTGTAATTAATTCACAAGATGAGTTTTTTGACGTGATGACACTAGCCAATTCCCGCTTTTTAGTAGAAATGACTTTTCCCTTTTCGATTTTGACCAAAAGAAAGAAAAGTTAGTCAACCTTGTGAATGCCTTAAAGAAGCACTTTATATAATTTTATCTCAAAATAGATAAAGTTCAATTTGTCCACATTAATTGACTTTGAATGGTTTGCCCTACGTACCACCTCAAACCTTTTTTTGCGCCAATTCACTAACAAGAACCAAGCAAATCAGTCAACTTTGCACTTAAAAGATCCGCCAATTGCGCAAATCCTATACATATTCACATAGAAAGTCAAACCGTAGACTACCTAGGAAATTGGGTTTTACGGAAATCCGGAATTATCTCACTATCTTTTTCAACCTCAAGTTGGGTCCCCTCCTCCATTTTGGCCACCCCTTGAATTAATAGTGACGCGAATCCGTACATGTAGCCCTTCCCACACTATATTTTATTTATTCAATTAGGTCCCACTAGACATGTAAGATATTTCACGGCCACTCCTCAATTTTGCTCGTCCGCAAAGAAATTTCCATACTTGCATTTGATATAGCTGACTACCATTATCTAATCAATTTCTAATTTCGAGCACTCTGGTGAAGATCATGATGACTATGATACGATAGTGCCCTGCTATTGCTACTGAGATGCACGATCCATTATTTTAAGTTAGAGATTCTAGGCATTGGCATCATAACTTATTTGCGGCCTAACTTATGCACGTTGCTAATTATTAATGCACACTCGCGTAGATATAGAGAAATAAAGGGAGGGTACGGTACATAATCATTTCAGATTAACCAAATGAATGGTGGAAATGTTAATTATTTTGTCTCACTAAAGGTTATGTTGACCATGAAGTGCCCGTCCAATCTAATATCGCACCACTCAACGAGCTCAATTGAGATCAGGAACTTATTGACAACGTATAGTGAATATGTGACTTTCATTTTCTTTTTTATTTCAAATTTATAAACAAAAAAAAAAGCATAAAGTATTGTAATTTCAATTGTTTAAATGCATCCACAATTTGTCGCACAACTCAATAAATCATTTGTCACCAACATTACTCCATCATATTAATATTTGATTTTTCAAGCGTTGTATTTAGTTCTTCCCTAGCCTATTTCCCTAAAATGCCCCAAACTTTAAGTCAAATCCCAATTTTACATCAAACACTTTTTCGTTTAAAAAACTAAATTTTATGTCTAGTCTCAATCTTATCTCGAACTTTATTTTATCTATTAAATTTTTTTTTAACTTTCTATCTAGTCATAAGTCTGTCCCGAACTTTTTTTTCGTCTAATAAAATCACAAACTTAAACTATACTCTCAAATTTGCCCCCTATTTTTCCTAATTTTCTTATCAAAAAACAGTTTCATTTTAGAGATAATTTTTCAAATCACCTTGCTAATGTGGATTTATTACCAACGTATAAAGAACACGTCAAATAGTTAGTGGCAATTTTTGGATGAAAGGTTAATAGAGCTAGATTTGATGCTAGATTGAAAGTTTGTATTTTTTTTTTAAATAAAAAATTCAGAGCAGATTTGAGATTAGAATTAAAGGTTGGTGATTTTTATAAATAAAAAAGTTCCGAATAAAATTGAAGCTCGACTTAAAAGTTGTAATTTTTTCAGAGAATTAGGCTTCTTCTTTTTTCCTCTTAAGATACATGCGTGTGTATGGGTGCGTGGGCTTGACTTGACACTGTGATGATGAGTAGCGTGGCTCTAATCCCACGGCGTGCCACATAATCGAATGATGAAGATGGAGAAGTGGGTCTCTCTCCGAAGTCCTTATGGTGAGTGAGTGGACTTTGCTTTTTTGTGTACTGATTTCTCCTATGGAATTGACAAAAGGAAAATTGCCCACAAAAGGCTCTTAGAAAAGTGGAAAAACACAAACTTTGTCTCTAAGACAAAGACCTGCAACATAGATCCACTGGCCACCTTTACAAGCTTTCAAGAAATTGGAATTATTCAATCCAAGGCTCTATAATTTCCTCTCTCTCTCTCTCTCTCTCTCTCTCTCTCTTGTCATTGATACCCTACAATCCTAAAGTCTCATTCTAATCAAAGTATAAAATCAAAATATCACGAAATCATATATGAGATTCATTTATATTGATTATTTTTTTATCAGACATCTAAATTGATTGATTCTCTATGCTATATTGTTATTAGTAAATATCATAATGAAATTGATTTGAATGAACAAAAATTTCGTGACTAAATAGCATAAAAGAATTGAAAAGAAGGCAAAGATGGGGGCATGATGATTTCGAGTCATTGCTTCTTCTACAAGATTGTCTAGCCTAATTATGAGGATACATTTTGATGCTCGTTAAGAACATGTCATCATCATTTCCAAATATTCTTTTCCGGGCACTTTCGGTACAGTTCTCTATGTGTAAAAAAGTTAAGGTGGAGAATGGATCATGGACTTTCAGCTGAAATCCTGGCAGTTCTTGTCAGAGATTTCCTTACATAATGTCTATTAAATTATTTGGGCCCCGTTCGACCTTCCAATTTGCTAAGGGTTCAATTTTTAAAGCAGCCCAATAGTACAAATCCTTACACTTAAATCTTAAAATCTTCTAACGTATGACTATTCAAGAGCTGAGCATCATCGCGCGTAGGAACATCCACCGACAAGCATCATCAAGTCCACTTAGTTGAACTATAGTGACAGTCCAACCAGAGTGACAAAGCCAAAAATAAGTGAACTAAATTCTTCTTTTTTTTCTTAAATTTCCATTTAGACCTGCCAAATGAATATTTATAATGGGGTTTTAAAAACAAATTATTTAAGAGTTAGATAAAAAAGAGTGATTTATATGTACAGGAAAAAAATAAATATTAGCAGGTGCCCCCTCAAGACAAAATTTTATGTTAATGTTCTTCGGTTCTCAGATCTTAAAAGAAGAGCTAGACAGATGAGGGAGAGAGCGAGCAGGGTTGGTCAACAACCTGTCATCCTAATCCCAATGCAGTTCTTATAGAAAATGGTCAGGCTCTGAACAGATGTTAAAAATTATATTCCTCAGAAACAGCAAATTGATGCTTGTCTTCTACTACACTGGTCTCTGCGTGCTTCCCACATGGAGGAGGCTCTCCAGCGAGCCTCACTCAAATCTGCTCGTCCTTGGAATCAAAGATGAAATTCACCCACATGATGTACAGCAAATAAACATTCAAAAACATCATGGACTTCTGTCAAAACGTGATCCATGGAATAAGGTTTGAAAAAAGAAAGAAAGGGAAAACAGTGCACCTCCACTTCATTCAGACTAGCACAATGCTTGTCTCAAGTCAATAGTTTATATGACATTATATGTAACTTAATATAAACATTGCAATTGGTACTCTCACGATGACATAGAAAATGGAGGTAGCAAAAGAGGTGGTTGAACCATACAAGAGCAACAACAGAACAGTTTGGATTTTGGAAATTTCAACATCATGTAGCACTTATCTAAGGGCAATGGCCCAGGCCGTTGGTGCACGCAGTGGAATTCAATGTGATCGGCGATTGATAAGGTCATAGGAGGTGTGGTTCGATCTTGGGAGGTAGATGATCGACTCCGAGACGGGGCATGCCCTCTTGCAAGATGCGTAGAGGCCGATGAGTCCGAACCGGTCGCTTATGCTCCGGGAGACCTTAGCGTCCGTCCAGAGATTATGATTTCCATTGTTGGGGGTCGCATCTTGAGCTTGATCATGGTCCTTCGAGCACTCGACTAATGCCTTCACGAACGGGTCCCACTGGTACCACTCCGCCACCGCGGTGGCGCCGTAGACCTTCTTCTTCAGCCCAGCTTCTTCGTTGGTGTATCGCTTCGACGACAGTGGGGTAGCGGAAGGCGGCAATGGGAGGAGATTGCTGCTCAGGGAAGAGGGACAATCTCTCGATCTCCTGGAGCTCTGCTTCTTGGGAATCCCCGGGATCTTCTCCCAGGAAAACGGGACTCCGGAGAAGCGGAGCGGCGTGGCGGGCCTGAACGAGAGCTCCTCGGGGAACTGGGAAGATCCGAGAGAGGAAGACGAGGAAAGGGAGGAAGAGGAGGAGGAGGAGGAGGAAGGGCTTCTCCTGCGAGGGCTTCTTCGGCGAGAAGACGAGGAAGACGGTGGTGACTTCGATAGATGCGATGAGTTGGTGCTGGTGTTGCCGGGGTCGCATTCTTTAGGGACGGAGCGTGAGGAATCCATTCAGGCTTCGATTCTGAGCCAGAGAGAGGAGACCGAGTGTGGTTGTGTGGACTTTCGTTTTCTTCCTCAAACCCTTCATGCATGTGCCATATATAGATAGAGAGAGAGAGAGAGAGAGAGAGAGAGAGTAATATGATCTGAGGGCTTTGAAAGAGGGAAAAGAAATGTGTGGGCGTAATATGGTATTTTCGGACTATTGAATAGGGGAGGGCCCCGTGTCACCTGTGGTACGGAGAAGGGAATAGAGAAGGGAATGGGAAATAAATGGTGGTGGTGATAAAGCCACATTTTATTTTCTTTAACGTTTATGTTGATGTACTCTTGGGCTAAGTGGTATCATGCAATAGGGCTTATTTTAACATGTCGGTATCTGCATACTCCAATCACCAAATTGAGGATGATGTTTTTCTTCTCCCTTTTTGGGAATATTTTTGAAATTTGCGACAAATGTGAACATAACAGTTTAAAGACATGCTAATGTTCAATTTACTTTAATTTATATGTTAATGTATTCTTGGGCTAAGTGGTGTAATGTGACCTGGTTGATGATATAAATTTTAATTTTTGGAGGGGCATTGATGAAGCTAGTACGCCAATGTGAATTGAATGAGCAAATGTTTCTGTACATCGTTCAAGAAGAACAAGAGTCAATCGTACCGTACCTAACTTTAAGTCCATTCCCTGTATGGTACCAATGTGTATGTGGATAGACCAGAATGGATGGAAAGTGCCGGTGCTTTGAAAGGAAAATCTCAATACATCCTATGGCGCAGGGTTGAATAAAAACTAGATTTATTTCAGACGGCCGCCGGACACTTACGTACTAATAGATGTGAACATATAGAATGTCCTTCCACTTCCAAGTCGTACAACCGACTTTCATCGAATATGGCTTTTCAATATGCTTTAACTAGTAGAGATGCTCGTCTCTCCTCGTCAATGGAACTTCATAGAAAGTTGAAATATGACTAATCGGTTCGGATCTTTTTATTTATCGCCATCCCTGTACTCGGGCAGAAAAAAACCCTGAAGCTTTACAATTCTTTGGAATTGGCTTGATTCAATAAATAAATGAAAGAAGCAATGTTTACATCCAGACATCAATGAATTAGATTGTTTCAAGATCTGATAAGTCCGACATCGATTCCCTCCGACGCGCTGATCAGGCATTACTCAAAGGGAGGAGAGTGAAGAAAAACAGCAGAGGAACCTGTGGAAAAATCTGGCGGATGCGGTTAGATACCTTCACCGTCCTCTCCGATTCGCGTTCATTGCTTCCGCTGCATTAAATTGAAGAACTCCGAGACACCCACGGTAGAGAATTAGGTCAATGTCCTGTACTTCTCCACAGCACAACCTACGTGCCTCGTGACTGGTCCTCATGTTCTGTCTCTTGCTTCCATGGAGGTTCTCGGAATAGGCATTTTCTTTTCGGCTTTCTCTGTTCCGACAGCAACTCACCACCATTTTCGAGGAGATAATAATTTAGTTAGACCTAAGCGTGGTAGGGAGGAAAAACTAATATCTGTCAGCTTGTGTGCTGCTATGATAGGGCATGATTGGTTCTATTGTATTATTTCGCAAGAGAAGTCAGAGGAGAGAAGGCGAGAGAGGAGGGGGGCAAGGGGAGGTAGACGTGAGGCTGTTCCAACAGCACACGATTCGTTTTCTTTACCAAAAGCATGCAAGATGGTGGTTATGGCGTCAAATACGCACGACCTAATTTTTCTTCGCGAATAAACATAAGGGTTTCAGCAATGAGTGCCCTTGAATTGAATTGAGTTACATATGTTAAGTATCAAAAAAACTTTACATTCTTCAATACACCACTTTTTCTCGTGATATATGTTAAAATATGTCTCGAGTTTGAACCCAATGCAAGATTCCGAATATTCCAAATTGGATATGTTGCGAATGTTCGAAATCGAGCAAAGAAGATTTGAAGATCAACTTCTTAAGTTTGAATCTGCGATGGAGAATTTGGCCGCTAAAATAGAAAAGTCCAACTTTCACTTGGATTTGGATTTTGTTTAAAACATACATAGATATGTTTTGGATAAAATCGTTTAAGATAGGAAATAGAATCCTATGAGAAGTTGACAAAAGAATAAGGGTCTTACTTATATATATATATAGACTTGTGGCCATGGATGGAAGGAGGTTGATCATGAAGAATTTCTTGAAGCGCCTTCTCATTGTCGAGTGCTTGGGAGGGATTTTCTTTGTCGTGAATTACATCCAAGAAGATTTAGTGTTCAAGCCAATTAAATCTTGTAGTAAGATTTGCGTGTAATTCCTTCGTGAGATTGAGAGATTATTTCTTGAGGAATTTCGGGGCTAAACACTGCGTGCATTATTGGGTGTAATTGGAGCTTGAGAAACACCGAGAGAATGTTTGAGTGACTCGAGTGTGTAATCTCATTATATTGTTTGATCTATAATGAAATTTGCTGCTGCCCTCCCCATGGACGTAGGTCTTTATGACCGAATCACGTAAATTTGGTGTCCAATTTATTTTCTTCTTCCGTCTATATTATTGTTCGATCACTCGCCTTTCGCAATAAGTGGTATCAGAGCTAGACTTTAGCTAAGTTGAAGCGAATCGATAGCGATAGAAGAAGTAAAAGTGAGAATCGACATATTTGATGGGAAATATTTTAGTTTCTAAAAGATGCAAATTGAATATTATATTTACTAGATGAAACTGCATTTGCCCTTATCTAGGGAGAAACCAGAGTCGATGAAGCAAGCTGATTGGGATTTGCTGGATAGACGAGCTATGGGTGTTATTCGGCTGACGTTGGCCTGTAACGCCGCGTTTAATACCTTGAAGGAGAAGACCACTGCTGATTTGATGTAAGCCCTATCGGATATGTACGAAAAGCCCTCTGCGATCAACAAGGTCTATTTGATGCGACATTTGTTTAATTTGAAGATGAGTGAAGGTGCATCAGTTGCAGATCATATCAATGAATTCAATGTGATTGTTAGTCAATTGAGTTCAGTTGAGATTGACTTTGAAGATGAGTACGTGATTTGATTCTATTATCCTCATTACCTGATAGTTGGAATACTACTGTTACTGCTGTTAGTAATTCCTCTAGATCAACAAGTTTGACATTTGATGGGGTTCAAAATTTGATTCTGAGCGATGATATTAGTAGAAAAGAATCTGGCGAACCTGTATCTACTGCTTTAGTAGGTGAAAATAAAGGAAGATCTAGAACACGTGTTAGTAAAAGTAGTATTTATATAAACAGACGTAGTCAGTCTAGGGCTGCTGATGTTGTCTGTTGGAATTGTGGCAAGAATGGGCATCTTAGAAGGAATTGCCTTAAGCTGAAGAATGAGAAGGGTAAGGAAATTATAGTTGATTCTGCAGATAATGTTGCAACTGTAGCAGATAATGCTGATTACATCTTGTCTGTCACTGATTATTCATCGTTTGATGAATGGATTATGGATTATGGTTGTTCTTTTCATGTCACACCAAATAGAAACTGGTTTATCACTTATCAATGCACGGGTAGTGGTAAAGTCCAGTTAGGGAATAACGCTGAGTGCGATGTTGTGAGTGTTGGTGATGTTAAAATTAGAATGCATGATGATGGCATTGTGAGGACATTGACTGGAGTAAGACATGTTTTAGAATTGAAAAAAAAAACTTAATTTCCTTGGGTACTCTAGATTCAGCTGGTTGCAGGTATTTTTCAAAAGGTGGAGTTCTGAAGGTTATTCGAGGTGCCTTGGTGATAATGAAAGGAATCAAGTATAGAAGCCTGTATAAACTTCAAGGTGAGATAGTGACAAATTTCGCTGCGGAGACGTCGAATGCATCTGTTCGAGAGTCTTTGGATTGCTCGAGGAAGACCTGGGTGTTTGTGCTAATACACAAGTTTGATGCTGGTGTCAGGATCATGCGGTTGAGGGCTTTAATCGAGACAGAGACTAATGAGTCGATTAAGCATGTGCAGACTGACAATAGTATAAAGTTCTGCTTGGAGCTGGCAAATAAATTCTGCATGAAAGAGGGCATAGTGAAACACCGTACTAGTACCAGTAAATCACAACAATTTGCAGAATTGATGAGCTAAATATTACTAAAGACGGCCTGTAAAATGATCTCTAGTGCTGGTATTGCTAGGAGAATCCTAGCTGATGTGCTTAGTACGATAAGCTGCCTCGTGAATAGATCCCATCAACTACTATTGAATGGCGGGCTCCTGAAGAAGTGTGGTCAGGTATCGTTGCTGGTTATTCTATTATTAGATGTTTGGTTGTCCGTGTTATTTTCGAGTGAGTGATGGTAAACTCGATTGGAGGGCAAGGTGCATATTCCATGGCTATGCACAAGGTGAGCGGGACGATCGGTTGTGGTGCCTAGATATAAATTTACCTGTTAACAGTATAGAAGTTACCATTGATGAGTCTCCGGTACTTCTGGCTAGGAGTGTTTGTGGCAGTGTTAATATGGATATGGACGGTGTTCAGCTTGAGATGGAGTTGCGACCAGAAACTCCTGAAGAAGCGTATACGAGTACTAGCAAAATAATCGACACAGATGGTGCTTATAGCGAAGTGGAGCCTATAGAGCCAATGGTTACCGTAATTGCTGAAATTAACAACATACGTACTCGATCTCCTAATAGATATGGATGCAATAATGGTTTTGATTTATCTGCGATTGAGGAGGTTGCATCGGAAAATCATTGCGGAGCAGTTAAAGATGCATGTGGAGTTGGTAATCTGATGAGATCCTCAGTTATGGTGAAGTTCAAGCGAGGATTGGACTTGAATAATATCTGCGGCGGTTGAGCCCATCAGGGATTATGGGAAAGTAGTGGCAGAGTTTGATTTTTTGCAAAGCAATTGCAACTTAGCTCAAACGTCAAGCCAAGAAGGAAATTATTAAAATATGTCTCGAGTTTGAGCCCAATGCGAGATTCCGAATATTCCAAATTGGATATGTTGCGGATGTTCGAAATCGAGCAATGAAGATCCGAATATCAACTTCTTAAGTTTGAATCTGCATTGGAGAATTTGGCCGCTAAAATAGGAAAATCCAACTTTTACTTGGATTTGGATTTTATTTAAAACATGCAGAGATATGTTTTGAATAAAATCGTTTAAGATAGGAAACAAAATCCTATGAGAAGTTGACAAAAGAATAAGGATCTTATATATATAGACTTGTGGCCATGGATGGAATGAGGTTGATCATTAAGAATTGGTCTTGAAGTGCCGCCTCGATGTCGAGTGCTTGGGAGGGATTTTCTTTGTCGTGAATTACATCCAAGAAGATTTAGTATTCAAACCAATTAAATCTTGTGGTAAGATTTGCGTGTAATTCCTTCGTGAGATTGAGAGATTATTTCTTGAGAGATTTCGGAGCTAAACACTGCATGCGTTAATGGGTGTAATTGGGGCTTGAGAAACACCGAGAGTGTTTGAATGACTCGAGTGTATAATCTCCATGTATTACTTGATCTATAGTGAAATTCGCTGCTACTCTCTCCATCTTTACGACCGAGCCACGTAAATCCAGTGTCCAATTTATTTTATTCTTTTGTTTATATTATTGTTCGATCGCTCGCCTTTCGCAACAATATATATGTTATTGATATTTTGAAAATCTTGAACATAGTTATTAAGTATGTTAGAAACATTCTCTGTGAGTGTCATGCATATTTGTTAAGCATACTTATTAAAACTTCTTTATAAAGATGCTTTTTTTTTTCAAGGATGGGCCTTCGCCTTTTGAGCTTCAAAATCCCACGCACCACAAATTGTTGTGTATTAGCTCTCATTTAACTGTTGACTCTTGACGTCCGTCCAAAATGACTGAGATTAGGATATGTTGCCCTAGTCACTTATTACTTACAATAAGATATCTGGGCAAGGCAAATGAGATGATAAAAGATTTGAGCTCAAAACCTTTTAAGTCTCAACGTGTGAGAATTCTAAAACTACTAAAACTCCGAATGCTTGAAGGCATATTCGGTATTAGAGATATCCGCTAGCTTTTGAAATTGGAAACTACAAAACCATTCTTTGAAGAGGTTTGTTGCTTGCTTTGTTCTCCTTTACACGAACAGTCGAGGAGATGACACAAAGGAAATTCTATATGGAATTTCATGGACCATAGAATACAACTACTACAAATTACACCGGATATCAAGTGGTCTAGAGGGCTCTCTCAGTCGAATTTGATCAAATATTTCCTTGTGGATGCGATGTGACCGAATCACGAAAATGTAGGTCTCTTACTATATATTTTGTCTGATTTCACTCGACCTCAGGACACCTATCTAAAGAAGAAGCTACATACCTTGTATTTGCATGCATTGGTTGATAAGATCATTTCCCGTAATCAACACGACAATGAGCGAACATCGTTCATCAAATTTGCATAAATAAATAAAAAAAGCAACATATAGTGAGTAGACTGAGCAGATGGCACAGCTAGGCTTACCATATTATATAATCGATAAGGTGAACGATGTAGTCTTCGCCCAGTTGATGCTGGTCCAATCTACTAAATTTCGAAGCAAATTTCTAATGCGTAGCGTCGGCAAATTAGAGGGCAATTCGTGGGCGTCCTAGCTCTAAACCCTAGGCCTTGCTCTCGAGAAAAGTAGAGACGTCTATCCAACAAAGCTCGTTGGAAATCGTCTCTCCTACAAACGATCTCATCCACGTATTGTGAATTCAACAATTAATGAAGAATGACGCAAAACTTCACTTGTACGTACCACAGGGTGTGCGCACACCACAAGAACATCCAATCGCTTTCCCGATCGATGGGTCGATGGAGTGACCTAACTAAAATCATCTTTCTAATATACTAGACTTCCCCGGGTCAACATGGCACAAGTCAGTCCAAAGTTAACATATGGTGAAGAACATGGCAGCACTTGATCATCCAATCGCTTTCCCAATCGATGGTCGACAGAGTGACCTAGCTAAAATCATCTTTCCAGTTCATTATCCTAATCGATAGTTATCTAATATACTAGACTTCGCCGAGTCAACACGGCACAAGTCAGTCCAAAGTTAATATATGATGAAGAAAATGACAAAAAGAAGAAGGAATTACCCCCCCCCCCAAAATTCACCTCATCAAAGACGACCCATTCTTTATGCTGCTCACGAAATTCATTATTTGTCAAAGTCCCAAGTTAAGGTAAGAGGAAAGATCACATCCGTGCCCACGAACGTCACGGTTTCCCCGATCATGTGTGTGATGAGATTTCACTCCATCTCATGGATGGAAAAATTAATTAGGTGATGTCATAATTAGGTCACATATCCATCTTTAGCTACGATGATAATTTTTCAACTTTATGGCATGGACACTCATGGCCTAGGCTCACGTTTTAATGATTAGATGAAGAACCCCTCCGTGTCTTCTCCTGCAGAAAAAGAGGCGTTTCCTTCCGAAATCATCATGCTGCCTCCCAATTAATCTGAAACCATCAATATTTACCCAATGCATGATGCTATTTCCAATACCCATAATAGCAAATGGAAGTACTCAAACATAGGATAGCGACATCTCTTGAATTGCCCATGAAAGCAATCTCTTTTCTACTTCATTTCGTTTCAATCTACCAAAATATATCAGTAATCGATTTCCAAAAGAAAGATGCCGAGAGAGACTAGAGCAAGAATTTGGTCAGTTGCCTACGTTCCAATCATGTGGTCTATCACCCGTTCATCTCAAGGCCATTACCAAATCCATTTTCCATTAAAGTCAAATTATTCCTCCTTTACCTCTTCATCATTATGTTATGAAAAGATACAAGTTGACTATGCTTCGTAGAGGTTTCGAGATATAATATGTACAGCATGTGTTAATTCGACACTTTCTGGGCTCTCGATCAAGTGAGCTGCATTCATAATCTTGTGGGACCAATGAATCGAATTCCGGTGATGTTTCTAGAGATGATATAAATAAGAGGAAGAGGAGAAATTGGACGGAAAGATCTAGGAGGACCCGACCACCGCTAACAAGCTCTTGTCGTGTCGAATGGTTCGGAGTGCAGCAAATCCATTTAACGGCAGGAGAGACACCTTGAACATGTGATACAGTAATTGGCGAAGAAAAATTCTCTATCAGATTCTGGAAATTGCCCGAACACCATCATACATAGGTTTAATATCTCGTTCTCGGAGAGGTCAAGATGTTGCGCTCTCGTCTCTTATGGACTTCCGTGAAGCCAGCCCTGAAGAGTTCTGGACAATGCTTTACATCGTGGGCTTGTATGCCAATTCCCAATTATTAAGCAAGCCCAACGAGATCAAGCGCACCACGAAGTGTTTGTAGCTTCTTCTTTTTTCACGTTGTTCGCAGATAATATGCCACCAGGCCCAACTCATAAGCCATGCGTGGTCTATGCTATTTATACTTTGTTGTATAAAGCAAGATAGAATCTCTTACTTTCAAGTAGACCTGTGAAACGGATAGGTCAGGTCAAATCATAAATGGTTCGAATCAAATAAACCCATTTCTATATAATACAAATCTAATGACCCATTCTCATCTTGATGTATGCTTAATCCGACATATATTGCTAAAATACCTCCATATTTAACCAAATTTACCAAAACTCATAGCCAAACTAAAGTAAGAGTAGGGAGCGAGCCAGCGTGAGATCGAGTGAAGATGAGAGAGACTAAAGAGAGAGCCATAGAGATATATTAGGTTTAAGTAAGTTGTAAATCTATTTATGATCCATTTAACACATATATTGTGTTTAAATTCATTTATGACCTATTTACTCAATATAACAAATCCATTCAATATCCATATGGGTTTTCTTTTTGTTAGATCACCCATATGGGTTAAGAAATAGATTTATGACTCATTTTGATGGATTTACCTTTAAGGATCTCAATCATTCTTTCGTCTTTCAAGTACCTATAGTGACTTGCTTCTGTGTATTGCATACATGGCCACATGCGTGAATTCATATATTTATTTAATCCCTTCAACGTTTCATATCAAGATACATAGATTTTTCTATCACGCAACAACCTTCCTTGGGAAGATATTGGATCTTGTAATGCTCTTTCCTTTCCGCGTATGTCGATACGATTTCTTTACATAATTTTATTGGTAAATTTCCTTTTGGCATTCGATGATAAAGCGATTTGCTAACATGTTAAGCTAAGTTACCTCCATCCAAATATTCCCACTCCTCATTCCTTTTCATTTTCATGTATTGAGGAAACAAAAGAAAATGAAAAGAAAACTTGAAAGGTGTCCTCTAGGACCAAGTACTTTGAATCTTTAATGTCCAAAGCCCTTATTAAGCTAATGACATCCACATCTGCAGTTTTCTCCATCCTCTAGCTCTAGCTTCAGCGTTGGCCCAGCAAGAAAGTTTAAGCAAGATTTGAAAATCCAAATAGGAATCATTTTCCCGATAAGCACCCTTTTAAGGGCGTCGCGCGGAGCGTGCAGAAATTGATCGGACATCTACTTTTTAGAACTTTTCATTCATATGAAAATATATAATCTGCATGTATTCAACTATCCTTAAGGTTTAGAAACGAAAACCATACATTTGCGAGCTTCATGGAACATCGTATTGTCCAACTACCATAAAGAAAAGTAGCATGGAACGACTCAAGCGAGAAGAAGTCGCTTAAGAAGTAAGCCGGGGAGTACGGGGACATCGACATCTTGCACTTCATGACGACAGAGAACGAAATGATCATGTAGCTGAAGGAGAAAGCAAACTCCTGGAAGTGAATGCATAGAGTTTACATGTCATGAGACAGCGCGACTAACTTTACCATTCTCCGAAACAGTGATGCAGTACCGAGCAGGCCCTGGCGACTTCCATGCACGCACTGATAAGTGGAGGCGGGGAGAGAGAGAGAGAGAGAGCTAGTCAAGTTCGATTCAGATTCCTCTGGAAACCCGGCATCATTTATTAATATTCCAGCTGGTGATCATCACGTTTCGATTTTTATAGGGACAGTCCGGCTACCTTTCAAGATACAGTCCAAAGGAAAAGAACGAAGAGGGAGAGGAAAAGCCTCTGTCTACATGCATTGGGTCTTGGAGAGACAAGCGAACAAACCCTTCACATGCCCACCTTCTTCTGCTCCTGTATGGGCTTTCCATGTCATGGCAGTCACCTTTTCAGGCATTATAAATACACAGATTTTTCAAACTCTGCATTGGGATGCAAGAAATAGAGATCTCCCAGTACAGAAGATTTAACAAGTCTTGCGTGCAATAATTTATTTGTGGAGGATGCTTTTTCGGTCAAAGGGGAAGTCCTGGTTATATATATTTATGCTAGGTATATATGCTGAAACTCCTTTCCCGAATTAACTTTATCATATATTAATATTCCAAGCGGGCCATTTTGATTGTACGATATGAGACATCGTATCGCTTTTGTAAATCAATTTCGTAAATCGATCTTACTGTCTCTAGCATCAGCATTCTTAGCTGGAGCTCCCGAGGATGAAGTACCAGAATCTCTTTCATTTTCTCCGACAGATAATTTTATACTATTTTTAACATAGACCCTCAGACCCTCAGCTTGAGAAATGGTGTTCAGTCCCATCCTTAGCAACAGCCTCCTGGGTAATCTATGGTAGAAACGTGACTTGTTAAATTCGAATTGAGTAAATCAGAAACAAAAGTACAAACACAAAACTCACAAATCGAAGGCCATTCCAAACGGGAAACATCTTTTAACTCATCTCTTATTATACCCGTTCGAAGACCGAACTTCAAACTCGTGTCTCACTCGACTCCTCGACACGTAGAACGATAGGGCTTTGCAGATTAATTAAGAGATTTCACATGCTTTCGACTTTGGATTAGACCTGCGTGTCCCATAATATCCTGCTCAGATCTTCCACGGTGATACGTGATCTCAGTTCATCTTGTAGGTCCACAACAAGAGTTCATAAAGAAAAGGGTTGATATGGGAAAAGTGGAGATCAATCTGACTAGACAACACCACTTCTTTTCCTCCATCTCGCTGCACCTTTTCCCAGCATTTTCGCATTTTCAGTTCCACACGCAGCAGCAGATCACCAATCGACCCATACATCCGTCCGTCTCTTCTTCACTGATCTCTCCACCACTTGTAGTCGTCATGTGAACGTACATCCGGCGCCAAGACCCAAAAAATACCTTGTCGAGCACGAGAAGGACATCGCGACAAATCTCGAACCCCCTTTCTCCTTTCTATTTCTTTTGCATGAGAGGGTGGTGGGGGAGCGAACTGGACATGAGGTGTCGCACGAGCTCCATTATCAGGAGAACATCATCTCCAGAACGAACGGAATGTTCCCCCTGTTTCTCTCCCTCTTCCTGATGATCGGAAATGCTAATCTGACGTATGACCTCGACCCGAAGGTGCGATAAGATGCGCACAATCCGAACACGAGATCATCTGATGCGTCACTTTGCGCTGTCTACCATGCAAAACAACATGGATATTGTAAAAAATATATCAACTCCATAAGCAAATTGGCGAGAAACAAATTCCCCACCGTCTATTTTTCGGCTCTAGCTTCGATAGGGACCTTCACCTGATGTCGAGCACTTCGATTTTCGATTCGGAACGTGTACAATAGTCCCGAAAATTCCCCGAAAAAAATAGTAAATTTTCGCAGCGGTGTAAAGTGGGAACTCTTTGGCGAGCCAACTCCGAAAAAAGGAAAATGCTTTCGACAGGGAAAAAGGAGTGGAAAGGGAAAAAAATAAAGGGGAGGAGATGCAAAAGGACTTCCTGGAAGGGTGGCCCAGCAAAGGCAAAGAAAAAGCTTTAAGTGGACTACGTGGTCGAATAAGTAGCTGACGAATTTCGACTCCGGGGGCCTTTGGGCAAAATAATTCGCTCGCCAGCTCCGACCATCGTCCACGCTCCAATACGGACACTAAACTCTTACGCAGGAAAAGGTGAGAACTAGGAGAAAAGTTAATTTGGGAAATTCCATTTTTTTTTTTTTTGGCCCCCATTTGACCCAATGAGTAAATTAGAAATTTCGGAAAGTGCCAAAGTGGGGTCGTGATGACATAAATGTGTTCTCTGGGGGGTGAAAAGAAAAGGCTTGGGGGCGAGAGGGGATTGAGTGGGGTCCCAATATATTTAGGGCAAAACTGAGTGGGCATCACGTTCTATGCCCCGCTTTGAAGACACGCGTCCCTCCTCTTTTCTCCCGGGCCCTCAAAAAGTAAAAAAGAAGAAGGGATGTTGAAAGGAAAGGCAAAACGAATTTCTTGATTTTATTTAGATTTTTTCGATTACTTTCCGTAATTTATTTACTCTTTTTGTGATAATGAAATGCATTGAAATACCTCACATCTCCTGATTAATGAAAATTAACTGCGTGACAATTTTTTATTTATTATGAAAATAAAAGTTTATTTTGCATCACAAAAACTAAATCACACATAATAATAACTCATCGTCGAATCAATTTTTTCAAGAATTTATAACTCATAGAATACTATTATTCTATAGTAGTAGCAAAACCCTTTAATTTACATGAATCAATCTCCTTTCACCTATTAACTTCGGCATAAAGTCAAATTATCAATTTTTCATTCCTAAATTTAGCTGGCATGTGAAATTTATATGTTCTTTATGTATATGAGGTCTCTTTCATATGATACTTTATTGATTTACTTAGTCTTTGAAAAGTCATGAACTTATCTTGAAGGTCCAAGATGACCTGAATTTATGGATTTTTATTATTATTATAGAGATTTAAGGGGTCCATGAGGGCTGTTAACATTACTTGTAAGAAGAAGAACAAAAGAAAAGGAAAAGGAATTGTTTATAGCGCAAAAGGAAAGCGGTCTCCCTAGTGGGAGGGACCACCACGGCAAATTTATTTATATGTGTAAATTTGAGGGACGTGAGAGTCAAATGCTTATTATAAGTTTGACCAGTGGAGCTCCGGTTAAATGGATAGGCACCGTCGTCTCGGGAAGAGCTTGGCAAAATTTTGCAGAACGCGACGTCTGCGAAGTGTAACTTATCCGATCGCACCAATCCATCCACGCGACCCCGTATTAAAAATTATGCATATGTGTAGTTGAATTTAGTGTACCTCCAAAAAAACTGGATGCAGTTGGAAGGTTCTCTCGAATTGGAATCGTACGAATAGAGATCATCCGATGTCGAACTTGATTATGAGTTTGTATTAAAGAGATAGTGATGATAGCATTTTATTTGAGACCCTTTAATGGATAGTGCATCATACTCTAGATGCATAAGCTTTACATCCCTAGCACCTTGTGAGAGGCTGGCAAAGTTCGGAGTTAGGCTTTCGTCGTTGGGAGTTGTTTTGAGTATTCATGACTCCTACAAATCTTTTTGTTATGAGGTTTCACAAAAGATTTAATGATGAGCTGAGTTGCATAAATGAGTTTAAACATAATATGAGTATTAAATGGATTGTAATGATTCATAGATGAGTTTATAATTTACTTAGATCTAACTTACATTTACGATTCTCTCTTCATTCTCTTTCGCCCTCACTCAATATTGCGCTTATTTACTCCATATTTTTACTTCAATTTGGATATGAGTTTTTCTAGATCGAGTTAAATACGAAAGTATTTTAGTAATATAGATCGAGTGAGGTATAAATTATGTATAGGTTCAGTTGGGTAAGAGTCACTAGATTTGCATTGCATTGAAACTTGTCAAAATGTGTTTAATGAGTATCTTTGGGTCGAACCATTTGATTTGTCTAGTTGAGAATCCGCTTAGGGTTATCTCTGACTGTGACAATTCTTGGATCAAAACCAATACCTAAAGCTCATGCTCGATCATAGTCTCGGACCTCAAAACTCTTCTGCTAGTCATTGCCGTGGTCTCCTTGAAGGCGGCAAATACGGGTGTTGAGAGGGAGAGAGAGATTGCAATGCAGAGGCCATGGCAGGGAGCATCCTTTGTGACAAATTATCTAACCATATAATAGGTTGAGATAATATAGATGCTGGTACGTTGACAGGATGGAGATCCTCTACACTTTGATTACGCTCCCGTTCGGTACCCGAATTATTCCCATCACTAATTTATCGAAAGGGATCGGTTCTGAAACTTAGGTGCAACTCGACCGTCTCGGAAGTACAAGTTTACATACACCCGTTTCTTTTTCTAGGGGCTTTACTGATAGGTTACGGACTTCGGCACGGCGAAGTTCTGCTGCAGAAAACAACTTGCAGCCGTATTTGTAGGCGTTAAAATTTCAAGGAACATCATATCTTCTGATCCCTTCTTTGGCCGACCTTGAATGTCTCGACACGCTTCTCCCGCGTCATGAAAAGATTTCCTTCTCTCTCTCTCTCTCTCTCTCTCTCTCTCTCTCTTAAGACGCAGGAAATCATGGGGAAACAACAGAGCCAGATGCATGAACTCGGAGACCGAGACGCCACGGGCTCCGCTTCGCTCACTCGTAATTCATTTGACTCCCTTTCCATGAATCCTCCCACCTTCAAGAGCCGCCACCTGGCGCCATCCCGCTCCACGTTTCACTCCTCCAGTGGGTTGCTCCCCATGACGTGGCGCGGCACTATCTTGGCCACCTCCTATTCCTCAATAAATAGCCCCTCGCTCTACGACCCTCGTGTCTCTCTTCATCTCGTCCTCCTCAACTCTCTCTCTCTCTCTCTCTCTCTCTCTCTCTCGTCTTGGTTTCTTTCTTTTTCTTGGTGGGTTTTGTTATTAGCTCCGCGTCTTCACGTTTTCTGCAAGTGTTGCTTGTGTTCTTGCGAGACAAAGACAATAAAAGATGCCACTGTTCGGTGGTGAAGAAGCACCGACCGAGGACGCCTCCACGCAACCTCCTCGGGATTCACGTGCCTTGCCCGCTTTAATGTCTTCTTGTCACCCCATTTCTCTCAAGGTAATACTTCGCAGGTTCGAAACTGCAAAGCTCGGTCAAACTCTCTCGAGTCAATCCCATCTCACTTGACCCTCCAAAGTAACAAATTTCTGACCCTGTCTCTGTTTTTTCGTGTCATGCAGTTCGTGGACGTGAGCTATAGGGTCAAGATAGATGACCACCGAGGGGGCAACATCAAACGTATCTTCGGCCAGTCAACACCGCCGCCTGACGGCAGAACTACGGCGCCGCCGCGCGAGCGAACGATACTGAAGGGGATCACCGGCACAGCGTCGCCGGGGGAGATCCTGGCTATCCTCGGTCCGTCCGGGAGCGGCAAGTCGACGCTCCTCAACGCCCTAGCGGGTCGGCTCCGAGGCGGCCTCTCTGGGACGATCATTGCGAACGACCGAAGGCTTGGACGGTCGATGCTGCGGCGGACCGGATTTGTGGCCCAGGACGATGTGCTGTACCCACACCTGACCGTGCGGGAGACGCTCGTGTTCTGCGCGCTGCTCCGGCTGCCGCGGTCGCTGGGGAGACAGGAGAAGGTGGCGGCAGCGGATGCGGTGATAGCCGAGCTGGGGCTGGCCAAGTGCGAGAACACCATCATCGGGAACAGCTTTGTGCGGGGGGTGTCGGGTGGCGAGCGGAAGCGCGTGAGCATCGCCCACGAGATGCTGGTGAACCCTAGCGTGCTGGTCCTCGACGAACCGACGTCGGGGCTCGACTCGACGGCAGCGCACCGGCTGATGGCCACACTGGGTTCGCTGGCTCAGAAGGGCAAGACAGTGGTCACATCGGTACACCAACCATCGAGCCGGGTGTACCAGATGTTCGACTCAGTGCTGGTCCTGAGCGAGGGCAGGTCCTTGTACTTCGGGAAAGGGCGCGATGCGATGAGCTACTTCGAGTCGGTCGGCTTCGCGCCGGCCTTTCCGATGAATCCTGCGGACTTCCTGCTCGATCTCGCCAACGGTACGTACGCAAGAAACTTCGACTCTTTTGACTATTCTCGTTCTTGCTATTCTGCTTTCGTGAATGTTGATTTCCAGTCAATGATTGTCCATGTGTTGTTTTCACGTCGTACCTGTTTGCTTCTTCAGAAAGGTCAGTGGGTTTGCTGGCGCAAATAATTCCGATTTTCCTTTTCGTCAATCGATGATTTCCGTCGCATGAATAATTAGTACACATCCAAGTTCTCGAGATCGCATGAATGGTGGCAAGTGTTGGATTCGTGTCTCGGCGAGATCTATAAACTTAGCCAGGACTCGTGTCCACATATTGTATTCAAGTAATTGTTCATGATCTGTGGCAAAATGGGTCTGGCTAATGTGATGATTAGGAAGGTCTGAGAGCATTCATGAGAGTGATGGGGGGGGGTTGGGTCATGATGATATCGAAGAGAGTTCGTGTCGTGTACTTCCTGCAAGACAGGTGTTACCCTCTATGGTTGGTGTGGTCATCTCCTTTATGGATCGAAATCAGCGACCCTTCTTCTTCTTCAACCAGATGGACAAGGAAATTCAAAAGTTATCATTAGTTTCCTTTAATGGTGGTTGATTCATAGTTGCCAAATGTGGTTCAAAGTTTTGAAATAACTCAGGATGAGTCGAAAACTTTATTAATCCAAGTGCGGTTGTGAGGTCGGGTTAGTGGGGGCGTTCAACTTATGTTACCCTTGCACGTGTCCTATTCGTTCCAAGTGGAAGCCCCCAAATACTTTTTTTTCCCTTTTTTCTTTTCGACTTTTAAATTTATTCAGAAAAGATTGATTAGCAACTGATGTAGAGTAATTGATTGTCGAGGACTCACATGACTCGTTAGGGTTCCATGAGAGAAATAGAACATGAGCCAGATGATTCTTAAAAATTGGAGATGATGGATGGCGATGGATCATGGACCCTTAAAGTCATTGTCCTTTTTCATGTCATGGAAAGTGAGTACGTGTTGGCAGTGGGCAACATTAACTGATCGCTTCGATTAGCTTTTTCCCGGAAACTTTTTGAAATGATAATTGAAGGTGCTTTTGTTTTGCGATCGGGATGTATGTGCATCTAGTTCAACTGAAATTTTCTCTCTTAGAGAGGGGTTGTACGAATAAGTCGTGGACCTCCTTCTCATAAAAGGTCCTCTTGGTGTTCTGTAGTTATCTAACTTTCAAGGCGCTCACACATTCTATTTTTCATTTAGATAGAATCTCTTCTTGATCAAATTTCTTAGCAAGGACAATGCCTTGTCTTATTAAGGAGGTATTGTCTTGATAGGAAGTTGTACCTACTCAATTCGCTTGTGGGTGATGGGCATTTCGCATGTATGGTGGGTTTTAAATGAACTATATTGGGCACTTCAAAACTGAGTCTATACTATACAAATTGGCACACTAATATCAAGTAGACTATAAGTAAATAGGAGCAAGTTATTATGATCATTTCAAATAATGATTTGTCACAAATTTTAATACAAGTCAATCTCACTATTTTTCATGTTAAATGTGGATATGATGTGCAATGTGTGCCTCTTCCTGTCGACTTTATTACTTGTCCCTTATATAGGATAAAGCATGTTGCCCCTCGCGCTTCTTTAGAGTCCTCATTCTTTTTTTAATATAGTCAAAACTCTAAAGTTCTATCGAGTAAACAACCATGTCCTAACCTCTCTTTAGAAGTCATTGACATAATGATGATCTTGTGGATGGAAGAGAAGGCACTTAACAAAGACGACGGTCTCATGAAAATCATTATGTTTTCCAAAAAGAATTTAATCTGATTCCTTTTCGAGAAAATATTGGTCATCAAGGACGGTGTTTAATTAAAAAATTTCAAATAAGAGACATTTTAACAGATACCAGAGATCTTATTAGCATTGATCGTGGCTTATATGTAGTTTTTCACGTAATTTGACATAGCAAATTTCTATCCACCTTTTACTGCGTCTCATATTTCCCTTTCCTTTCATTCCTCGGCGCTCTTCAGTGGCTAAAAGTCACACGTCCAAGTAAGCAACAGCAGCAGCAGCAAATTCTTTTTTGACTTTTCAATATGTGCCATCGACTTTCATCATCTTCTCGCCATCAAAGAAAGGAAATATTATACTTTACCAATAAAGTTTTTGCTTTAGAGAAACCGGATTCCAGTTGTCGAAGTTTTGACCCTAGAAACGAGCGAAACTAATGTAGCAAGGGTGGGTTTCCAATCCAGAGAAAGCGCCTTCTTTCCAACTTTCTTGCTCCCCTCCCTAAAGACTCTTTCGATGCTCCTTTTGCTGCACTAAAAACCGGGGGTAAAAGTCGAGGAGGGACACGTGTAGGTGACCTCGCCTCTTCATCCTCATCTTTTGAGGGGCAGAGAGAGAGAGAGAGAGAGATGCAGATATCCATCTCATCTCATGCGTCACGCCATGCATCAGTAATGATCGTGGGTCGAGCATTAGATTATGGGTTTTCCAATGGGGATCCATTCTTCCTGTTGCCCCGGTCTGCACCTTTGGACGTTTGCTTTATCGGCCTTAATGACATGATTACTGGATTATTAATGCTGCTGAGTTTCTGAGTGGTGGCCCAAGCATTGGCCACAAGTGGCAGCACCAACGGGAAGTGGTCTCCCACCTGAGGCCACCAACACCGGTCAGCGTTCAGCCGCTCAAGCAATCGCCTCCTCTTTTGTGCTGAAGGGGGAAAGGCGATGCCCAATCACGTTCTTAGTACGACGGGACATGATGGTCGATGAAAAATCCTTTTTTATTAGACCGATTATTATAATGGGTGGTGTCAACATTGTTAACAATTCCAGAGTGCGCGGTTTTTCTTTAATAAAAGAGACGCGAGCACGAGCTAGTGCCGGTAGAGATAAAGATCTGCCCACCATTGTGGGGTTGCCTGCGTGTGCCTGAATCACTGTGGCGAGTCTCCTTGGATTTAGGTGTGGAGGTGATGATGTTATTTCCGCCCCCCCATCCTTTTCTGATTGTCCTAGCTTGCAGTAGTGGCTTCTTAGATATGGTCGGGAACGGAAGATGATCGTGGGGATTCCAAGTCCTCGGTTATGTGCTGTCTTACGTTGCTTGTGATGGAAGACCACTCGGCAATGTTGTATGCCATTCCTAATGCACTGCAAGAGCCGGTCGGGTCGTGAAATGTTTTTGTTGCCCAGATGATCCGGGTCGATGGGATGGGGTTTCAAAGTTAGCGGACCAGACCCATCGACCCAGGCAATCCTACCCGTCGTTTGCTTTGAAACAAGGAGGGATGTTTCATTCCTGTTGCCTGATAAGCAAATCACTGGTTGTGCTCCCTTACCTTAAAAGAAAGAAAGAAAGAGAAAAACTCAAAAGACTAAAACACGTATTTTGAAGTTCGGAAGGATTGACCTGTTATCATATTCGATGTTCATAGCTATCACATGTCACATTAGGCACTGGCACGATGTTGACCGAGTGATGTGGAATTTTCAGGATGTGCATCGGATGCTAACTCATTCAGAGTGATGTAGTGAAAACATTTGCCGTGATGCTGATCGTTTTAGTGTTGATATTGATGCAGGGGTCTACCAAGTCGATCGATCGATTGAGAGAGAGAACCCAAAAATCAAGCAATCTCTCATCTCCTCTTACAACACCGTGTTAGCTCCCGTAGTAAAAGCAGCCTGCTTGGACAATTCGGCCATTCAAGCAAAGGGAAACATTGCCGACAGCAGCCATTTTCCGCCACACTACCGAACAGGCAGTAGCTTCAGCACTGGCATTTCCAATTGGTTCAACCAATTCAGCATTCTTCTCCAGAGAGGCCTCAAGGAACGCAAGCATGAGGCTTTCAATCGCCTCAGAGTCTTCCAAGTCATCGTAGCTGCGCTGTTAGCGGGCCTAATGTGGTGGCATTCGGACTCCCAGAATATTCAAGATCGACTTGGTCTGCTCTTCTTCATCTCGATCTTCTGGGGGGTGTTCCCATCCTTCAACTCCGTGTTCGCATTCCCCCAGGAGCGCGCCATCTTCATGAAGGAACGGTCTTCAGGAATGTACAGTCTCTCCTGCTACTTCATGGCAAGAATCGTTGGGGACATGCCCATGGAGCTCATACTGCCCACCATCTTCCTCACCGTAACTTACTGGATGTCTGGCCTAAAACCCGAGTTTGGTGCATTTATTTTGACGCTGTTGGTCATGCTCGGCTATGTCCTCGTATCCCAGGGCCTTGGGCTCATGCTAGGCGCAGTCATAATGGATGCCAAGCAGGCCTCGACGATAGTAACAGTCACAATGTTGGCCTTCGTGCTGACTGGAGGATTTTATGTGCACAAAATACCGTCCTGCTTGGTCTGGATCAAGTACGTATCGACGACGTTTTACAGTTACAGGCTTCTGATCAGTATCCAGTACGGGGATGGAAGAGGAATTTCTTCGATGCTGGGTTGTGGTCGAGATATGATTTCATACAACCCAAGCTGCAAGTTTGTCGAGGAGGATATCGTAGGGCAGATTCCGCCCGGGGTGTGCGTCGGTGTATTGTCGTTGATGTTTTTCGGATACAGGTTATTGGCGTATCTCGCTTTGCGACGCATTAAGGCTTGAAAGGACATGAATTACTGCAAAGACGGGTCTAAAAGCATTTCGAAGGGGATTCCGGAGGACATTTTAGTTTCTAGCTTCTCCTGAATTAGAAGGCTGATTGCTACTGGGCAAGCTTTGACCGCTTGCAGTTCCTCTTTTTCTTGTTCTCTTTGGCTTCTTCTTTTTCTTTTGGTTTTAATTAGGATTTGGATTCAAGCTAACAGAGGTTAGAGGCGGTATGAGAACTGCTCTAAGGCCCAAGCAATTGTAAAGCATCAGGAACAATTCTAATGTCATTAGGCAATTTGAAGGATTGCGTAAACAACTGATTCATTAATCTTTATAGCATCCTCTTTCGTTCTTCTCGAGTGGTCCTACAAGAAGATCCTATGCACAAACAAATTGCTGAGTCGAAAATTCAGACCAGAAAATTGGTGCCAAGTTTTAATCAGTATCATAAAAGCGAATACAATCTAAATTTTTTTAAACTTAAGTAACTTTGATTTTCTCCTTCCTGAAGTCATGGGACTTGGCTTGCTTCCGCCTAATCAGGTCTTCATATCCGATCCACTCTCTTGAGGAAGAGTCCAAGCACCGATCACATTGCTTTTCAGTTTTCAGACTACTTCCCCGTGCCCAAGTACGTCGTCCTCGGCTTGTTTGCATAAATTCATTGTCGTTACTTTCCATTCACTATGCATTTTACATCATGTAGCCACCCGCGTGCGACTGGTTGACCCAGTGTTTGTGACCTAAGACACTTAATTCCCTTTTCACTTGTTCTTGTTAGGGAAATCCCTTATGATGTTTTGAAGATGACAAAATAAATCAAAGGCTACTAACATGTTTGATGGTTAAGTAATAGACCATGCAGATTATAGAACATGTAAATGATATTATCAAAGTCAGAAGACGGCCAGAAGACTGAACGTAACATATGAAGATATCCAGACTTCTGTGTCAAAGTCTGAAGACTGCCAGACTCAAGTCTTAAAGTCTGAAGACTGCCAGACTCAAGACTCAAAGTCAAGACGCCGACTCAAGACTCAAAGTCTGAAGATCGACTGGGGACTCGATTGTAAAGTCTACGACTCGACTTTACATCCAGATTACGATGAATCGTAACTCAAGCCCAATCATATAACGGCTAGTGATCTGGTTTGGATTCCACATCAAGATTGATTTGATTGATTCAATCTAATTGATTGACGATTGGATCTTGAAGACAAGAACTTTCTATACGAAGAAGCTTTACTTATGGAAACCAAGATTTCGTTTGTATGGGCGATCGGAATCAATTTGGGATTTTACCTTTGTCACTCAACGGCTACCAAATCTTCTAGATACGAGCTGTCCAATGGGTATATTGGAAGACGATTCTCCGGGATGCTGTCCAACGGGAAGTTTGGAAGTGGAGGAGTATTTAAGGAGATCATGGACCGATGAGCAAGTAAGAGACGGAGCGTAGAATTTATAATTCCAAAGTCTCGAGCGATCTTCGATTATACACTTGTCTTTGGAGAGCTTAAACGTTTGTAATCGTGAGAGAAATACCAAGAGAGTGACTTAGTGAGATAGTGTGATCTACTAAGTGTTTGCACTCGAAGTTGTAATCTCTTGTTGATTGCATAGTGGAATCCAGCCAAGAAGGCTGTCATCGTGGGAGAGTGGACGTAGGCTTGGATTAAGCCGAACCACTATAAATCTTGTGTTCTTATTCTCTTCCCTAACTCTTTTATTTTGTTCATACTAGCACTCTCAGTTCTCCCCGCTGCAGTTACATGAATCACTTAACTCAGCCTTCCCCTGTGTTGAGAAAACTCTTATTAGGTTTTGAAGTTGACAAAACTTTCATTCTCTTATTCTTACTCTTACTCTGAAGAATACTAAACTTCTGTGGAATGTTGTTAAAGTCTATTGTACATCAGAAGTCTTTCCAACTTTGACAAAGATACAGACTAAACTCATGACAAGAACGAAGATATAATCAAACTCGTGATTATTAATCTTTCAACAAGGATTTAGTACGTGCAAGATTTATCCTTAATATCTGGCTTTCTGGCGGATAATCTCACTTACCTTTTCTAAATATATTGATGAAATCAATCACGGATTGATAAAATCAATTTTGAAGACAAGTTCCTTTTTGGGAAGCATCTACTTATGAAAACTTAGATTCTGATTATATGAGCAACCATAATTATCGGATTTTCACCTCAATCTTCAAACGGTTACAAGATTTCTTTAATCGATTTTGTCCAATGGGTTAATTGAAAAAAATTCCTTTGGAAAGTGCCAACGGTTAGAAAGGCCTAGAAGTATTTAAGGAGGTCATTCGGTCCATTTGGGAGAGTGCGTAAGAATAAAAATTCCAAACTTTGAGGCTCTTCCATCACTTGTTCTTTATCGATAGTTCTTACAATTGTACTCAAGAGAGAAAAACACAAAATGAGTGACCTAGTGAGAGAAAAAGAAACTCTTCACTGAGTGATCGTACTCAAATTGTTGTATTTCTTTGTTGATTCTTTAGTGAAATTTAGCCAAAAGACTGTCAGCATGGGAGAATGGACGTAGGCTTAATCTAAACCGAATCACTATAAATATTGTATCTAATTTTCTCTTCCATTAACTCTTTTGATTTGTTTGTTGCAATATTTTTCTGAGTTCTACTAATTTCTAAAACACTTTATTTGAGTTTGAATTTATATCAGAAGTCTGGTGTCAATTAGACTTTATTTGAAGAAAATAACTTTTACTGCTTAATTTGTTTTTACACCTATTCACCCCACTCTAGATTGTTATACTAGCACTTTCAATTGGTATCAAAGCTATGGTTCATATCTTATTGAAGTGTTTTTACTTCTAAGTTAAAGATCTTCTACGACTAGTATCTTGGCTTCAAAATTGGTTGAAGGACAAATCAATACCAAACTGTTCTACTTTGATGGAAAAGAGTACAATATATGGAATAATAAAATGAAGGAGTTCTTACGATCTAGAGATCCTCTAGAATGAGATGTTGTGGAAAGAGGAATCAATCCAAAGGCAGCATCAGCTTCAGATAAAGGAAAAGAAGTGATAGACAAAGATGCTGAGGAATCCATTTAAGTAGAAATTACCAAGAGATAGGCTCTTGATGCTAAAGCTATTTATTTTTTATACTGTGCTTTGTCTCCTACATAATATAATAGAATCTCTTTATGTGAAACAACTAAAAAAGTCTGGAATAGGCTTCATGTCAGTTATGAGGGAACTAATTGCGTAAAGGAGACAAAAATAAACATTCTACTTGGACAATATGAGTTATTCAGAATGAAGCCTAGAGAGTCTATTGGTGATATGTTCAGTTGCTTCACTGAAATTGTAAATGGTTTGGCTTATCAAGGTTAACCAATGTCTGGTTCAATGAAAGTCAACAAATTACTATGAGGACTTTTAAAGGATTGGAATTATATGAAAACTTCAATTAGGGAGACTCAAAAGATCATGCCTCTTTCTATTGACAAGCTGATAGTGTGACATCCTAAAAATTAAGTTTTGATTTCGATAGGATAAGTTGGGCCTTTCATCAACGCGATTATAGTGTTTTTCTCTGAAATGACTACTCACGAGATAACTAGCTTATCAGGTGAAGTCATTAAGAGATTTTAATGCAATAGATATGATGATTCAACCAAAAATTGACTACTCGATCGTGCTCATTTACTGAGGTCATTATGGCACAAATATAAGTTGATTAGAAATCAGAGATGGATCGGTTCGATAGAAATGTGTGGCTAAATGTGGGTGATTTCACTAAATTATAAAATTCCCGTCGACCGACACTAGATTGATTTTCTTATCGTTTTGATACCCTATGTCTGTATTTGAATTCTCAAGATTCTCACGACAATCGATTGTTCATTGTGGTTCGAAAAAAATCGATCACGGATTATTTGTATTAAAAATTTCTGAAAGCTACACGGTAGTCTAGGTTCAGCAAGCCGCCCCATGAGTTTCTAAGTGGAAAGTGGTAAACTTCTGGGTAGTGGTTTCTCGCATCAATGAGATGGCTTAGATGCAACCAAAAGATCAAACCTAGAAAAGCATAACCAAATTAGCAAGAGTCACACAATGAGGGCGAGAATAGAAGACAAAAAAAATACCGAAGGTTGAGGCGAAGGCGGAGTGGTTCGTCGGGCAGTGGCGCAAAGGGCGAGAGTGAGTTGAGAGAGATGAGTGGACGTGGATACAGAGGCAACAGATGAGGCAGATGCGGTGGCGATGTTCGTTGTCCGTCAAAGAAAGAGCAAAGGGCAAAGCGACCGATAGAGATTCTCGGGAAGGAAGTGGCATTGGCAGATGCAGAGGAAGCAGATGCAGAAGTGGCAGCGGCATGGTTTGTCGAATGGTGGGCTTTGTCATCCGTTGGAGAAAGAGCAAAGGGCGAAGTGATTGGGAGAGATTCTGAAGAAAGAAGTAGCATCGGTGGCTATAGAGGAAGCGTGTTAGAAGCGGATGAGGAAGCCGTGACGGCGGCATGGTTCATCTAATGGTGGGCTTCGTCATCCGTCGGAAGGGGCAAAGAGCAGAGCGACCATGCGAGAGTGGAACAAAAAAATGGAGAGAGAGAGAAAAGTCCCTCGCTTCTTTTCACATTAGTTATGGGAGGAAGGATTTGGTGGGGGCCCAGATGATGTTTTCTTGTAGAGAGAAAGCTTCGCTTTTTCAAATTGATCGAAAAATAGACATGGATCTCTGGTGGCCCCAGTAGGAGAGAGGATTGAATTTCTCTATTTTCGAAGATCAGCTCTGATTCCAGCATGACACCGGGCGACACGTGTCGCCCGATGAGTGGGATTTTGATTAGTCCATGCTCTGTAGGCAATATTTTCTCAGATCAATGACGAAATCCCTTCCCTAATTGATACTCTGTCGTATATGGGGAATAGACCTAATTTGCGGGCCTAGATTGAGAATTGTAAAAGAGGTTCGGCCTAGCTCAGTTATGTCCAAGCGGCCCATTGCTCTTGCCAGGCCAATCAACTGGTTCACTGAATTGTCAAAGCCCATCCCAAGCCGGCCCTTTCTTCTAATTAGTTGTCTAACCCTCTGTCTTTCAAGCCTCTTCCAGATTATTTTATGTTCAGAAACTCATCAACTTGATTTCATAGGCCTGGTTGCGAAACCAGAAGGCCCTTTCGACTTAAAAAACTGTATTAAAAAAAAGCCCATGCATTACTTTGACGTGTCCTTCACCCGTGCGGCCACGCGTACGGTTCGCCCTCGAAAATGCTCGGACGGCAACGGCACACGCGCGCGTTTTCCCGGTTTTGGGACAATCCGATGAATTCGTGAAAGCTTCGTCCCTAAGAATTCACGCAGGAAATCGCGACGATCCTGTGTTTTCCGTCTCAATATAAAGGGCGACGCGGAAGGAATCGAAGCCCCCAACATGCTGAGAATCATCAAGGTCGCGCCGCTTCTCATCCTCTTGCTATCGATCTCGATCTTCTGCTCGTCGCTCGCGGTTTCCATGGCTGATCGGGAGGTGGCCGTCGAAGGCGGGGAGCCGTCCAAGGCGGAGGTCCACATCGTCTACACCGAGAAGCCCGAGGGCGACGAGCCCGAGGCCTTCCACCTCCGCACTCTCGCCACCGTCCTCGGCAGGTCCATCTCCTCTCTCTCTCTCTCTCTCTCTCTCTCTCTGAGATCGCGTGATCGATTGTGTTTTTGCAAATGACCGAGGTTGAGTTTGAGGGAATGATGATGGGTTCGCGCGATATTGCATCGTATTGTGTTGGATTGGTTGTTTTGCTGTTCCCCCGATTTGGTTCGAGGCACGGAACATCGATCCCGAGCCTAGTTATGATATTGTTGTTAGGGTTTAGGTTTTCTCCTAGAATTCGTGTTTCCTTCCTGGGATTAACGTTGGTCTGCATGTGAATTCAGTGAAGAGGCTGCCAAGGAGTCGCTTTTGTATGTGTATAAGAACGCCGCCACCGGGTTCTCTGCTAAGCTTACCCCGGAGCAGGTTGCTGAGCTCTCCAGTAAGTTTACTTTACTTTGCCATCGTTTGTCGTCCCCCCCCATCCATTCTCTTAGCTTCTTTTGCCTCTTAATTAATTGGATTTGTATATAGTTTATTTGTCAAAGAATGAGCTGCATTGGTCTTCTGCCTCTCTCGAGTCAATGCTTAATTTCTCTTTTAGTCGTGATTGGCAAGGATATGGAGGAGCTGTAAAAATTTGGGATTGTGGTTTCTTTGGACTTCCTTTGCTTTAGATAAGTTCTGGGATGTAAATGTTGGCAATATCACAATTTGTTCGTCTCTTTTTTACTAGTTTGTTATTTGGGGAGCAGAATCATTTCTTTTGGGAGTTGTTTGCTGCTTTACCTTTGCCAATTTGGTGGAAACTAAGTTCTTATCATAGCCGAGGTGGCCTAGTGAACTTGTTATTGTTGTAGATGTCATCTTGAGTGACTTGATTACTAATTAGATTGTAATAAATCGCTAAAGGTTCCCTCTTTCTCTTCCCCTTGAGATAATGATGGAGGATAGTGGCCTTACAATGTCAACACCGTTGTTACATAGTAATTATTTGTGACCATAGACTATTGTGGATGTCAAGATTCCCTAATTGCTGTTGAGGAAGAGAAACATCATATGTCCTCATTGCACTGCTCTGCCCATCGATTTTTCCATTGATTATACAATTCAAATTCCCAGTGAATTTATCTATATCGTAGTAGTTGCCCATGCATGTCTCAATTGAGTAAGCTCTGAATAATATAAACCTGAACTAGCGAGTTATATCTCTGGTTTTGCGGTGGGTTCCTTTGGTGGAGACCTTGTTCTTAGATGTATCAAATTATCCATCATGTGAACTTTAGATGTAGATACTGTACCTACTGAACCTGTTGTGTAGTGTACTGGCTACATGATTGAAAATGTCATGCAACAGGTAGATGATGTGCCTGAAAGACTTGATTTGATTCATTCCAACGAGAGAATAGATGTTTATCTGGTAGTTCTTATGATTACTATATCATTCGAAATCTTTGTGCCATTAATATCCTAATTTGGAATTATGTAACACATGAACCTGCTCTATTTGGCATGCTATTTGTATGCTTTGATTTGGTGCCCTTTGATTAAACAAGATGCCGTAGAATGGCTGCTATTCATTGTTTATGTTGACGACAAGAACTTCATTCTGCTGATGTTAGATTGATATTGCTCTAATGGCAGTGTTTAGAACATCATATATAGATATGTCTCTGCTTGCCCTGTATGAGATGATACCTTTTGATTGATACTATCAGCTTAGAGTTTGCATTGCGGATTATTTTGGCTTCATGATGTTAAAAAGCATACTGCTGATTGCAGCTCTTGGTTTTATTTGTGGTTTCACTTGTGGAAATTTCAGTTTTGCTTCTCCCAGCAAAAGCTTTGCCCATGACTCTTGTTAGTTCTTGAAGTAGCCTTTGGAAGCTCTTTCTCCCCCTGCTCTGTCTTGAATAAGAAATACTGTTTTTTTGGTCTCAGCACCTGAGAAATTCTTATATTTTAATCTTGTATGATTTTTGAGTTGGTAAACTCAGGGTGTTTGCACACCCACTGTAGTAGCCTTCACAAGGAGTCCTGGTAGAAGATGCTTTAAGAGGTAGAACAAAGCATTGATTTGACTTCTGCCTTTTGTTTGCATTTTGTGCTTGAGAAACAGAGCAACTGGTTTATTAACAATTTAACGAGATGTTTTTTGGGTATTTGGTGGGATAACTTGTTAATGTTACCTTTTAATTTAATATCAATTCTTTGTTTGTCTTGTTGGGTATGTGGTTTCATTTTTATGGTCAAGGCGGTACAGCAAGTCTTGATTAGTGATGTATGACTGCTAAGCTTCTTGCGCTCAATATACAAAGACTGCCCTTCATTTTGTTATTGTTGGACTAGGGTATCAGAACTCCATTTTCCCATCCTTGCTGATGATTATCGTGCTTGTTTTACAAAGCTATGCTTACACTACTATGCTTTCTTTGTGTTCTGCAGACCAGCCAGGTGTTCTTCAGGTGGTTCCAAACATGAAACTCCAGCTGCACTCGGGACCTGGGAGGCTCCACTAGAGCAGAGCGAATGACCTTTCTATATCAAGCCAAACAATGCTAAATTTCCTGGCCTTTCTGTTTTATGTAAATAAGTGTGATACAGGTCATGCTCTATACTACCAATAATCTTTGGACATATTACTTGTTCTCTCTCTCTCTCTCTCTCTCTCTCTCTCTCTCTCTCTCTCTGCGTAGTCTTGTTGTTTATGATGTAGTCTGCTTGGTCGGTTCCTTAATTAGATGACTGGTTGCTTTTGTGCTTGGCCTACCGGGTTTTGCTTTGCATCGCAGTTGAAGGGATGACTTTGAGACGATGAGCATGATGCTGTAAACACATGTACTCATGCTCACACTCAGTAATGTCCCACTAAAGCAATTTGAAATTGGTTTAATGGTGTTTGATCACGTGAGGTTAGTCTTCTATGAAGTTTTCTGGCACGCTTTGTAGTGCGCACCGGTTCCCGTGTCCATTTTGCCGGGTACAAGATTTCTTTGTTTTCTTCTTTAAAGAATGCTTGTCTAGTACAAAGCGTGTACTCTTCTTTCTTCCCAGTGCCATGTGACCGACTTTGACGAGGAATTTTAGGCGTCGGATTCCGGATTTCAGGATTATTTTAGGTCACGCTTAAAATGATGATGGACTTGAAGCGAAGCCATCAGCGATGAGATTTACACTAAGCGGTTTTTTGGAAGAAAAGACGAAAAACAGAGTATCGCATAAACTAAGCGGGTTCTCCTAGTTTGAGGACTAAAGGACAAGGATCTATGGGCATGGGCGATCTAGCCGGTGCACATGCCTTGTCCCTCTGATGGAATCTGTCAAAATTTTGGTGATACGATTCGAGACAAAGAAAAGAAAAATAATGTGACGTACAGTTGTTGGCCAAAGGTGTGGAGCTTTTTATAACAGGATGATTTTGAAAGGAGCACGCCTGACTTTGTCTCCTTAGCTAAGGAGGGTAAATTATTTTTGTCAAATTAAGGATTAGCTGTGTTAAATTAACAGTGAAGCCCGAGTCATGACTGTTTGAATACATTCTCGCCTGCTATGTGGTTGCCTCTAATTTCAGTTCAACCAGGCATATTCTCATCGGTTCTTTCTTGTGCCTAGAAATGCGATACCATCGGGAATATGGTTGTGGACTTACTCACATTAGGTTGATGAGCTTGTCTAAATTTAAAAGGGCAGAATTCATTTGAAGACCTTATCTTCTCTCACATTTTGGTTATGAAAATTCCTCTTTCTTTGCTTCATTTGCGGTTTCGCACGAGCTTTTTCTATTTCTCTCTCTCTCTCTCTCTCTCTCTCACTCTCCCCTCCCTAAGGAAAATTATGCAAAGGCAAAAGAAGGCACGCAAAATCTTCAATCGGTGGTCGCGTGTTCAAAGCTGTTGGCGCAATATCCGAAACGAGACACGTTTGGATTGGTCAAAAAACAATTGGACTCTACACATTTCAGTCATCGTCTTTAAGTTGGCCGTCCCCGCCATATCAATCAAGACGAACCAACAGCTTCTGGAGATGAGCAGATTTTCCAAATTTGCCTCCACATTGACTCCAACAGGAGCCTAAAGCAAGACTTCTGATGGCAAAGGGTCAAGCTGGTCATTAATGAGTACGCGCTTTAACGGGACGGGAAGTGGGTGAAGTGAGTGCGTGCTAGATGCTCCTTTTTTTTCTCGATTCAAATTTTATTCAAGTTTCTCGTTCTTCATATGCCAATTTTCCACCAATATCTACGCTCGAAAGATAACGCTATTTCTCAATACGATTCCTACCCCGCAAAAGACAAAGAACTATTTAAGCGAACAGCCATTCCTACTGTACATCCTAATAAGGTCAAAAGAGGCTCAAATAATGCGAAAAGGCGAGTTTCCTTTGGGTTCATCTGGAGGACTTTTTTGCCTCCTGCTCTGCTCTGATGATATTCACACAAATAAATAAAAAAATCACTTCTTTTTACTCCCCGAAAATGATAACGTAAAGACGGAGAAATTCTCCACACCCGAATTCTGAACAAAAAGCCGCAGCGGGGCTGCTAGTGGGGGCGGACGACGACCTATCGATCTCGCCATCTAATCTTAACGAGCGAAACAGGGGAGAGAGCTTGAAGAAGAAAAAGCGAACCGGTGAAGACGACGGCGGCCAATCAGGGAGACGGGCGCCCAACGTAAGACTGAGAGAAGTAGCAAAGCGGGATCTTTTCTGATTTGCGATTCGCATTTTAGAGAGAGAAAGAGGGATCCAGGAGAGAGAGAGAGAGAGAGAGAGGAGGAGCTAAGTTTCTTTCGGTTTCCCATACGAACCCCCGCAAAGGTCCGGTCTTTCTTGGCGATGAAGAAGAAGGAAGACCCGCCGTCGCAATCGGCGCCGGCGCCGGCGCCGGTGCCGACGAAGCCGGCGAGCGCGGTGCTGCCGTACCAGACGCCGCGGCTGAGGGACCACTATGTGCTGGGGAAGAAGCTGGGGCAGGGGCAGTTCGGGACCACGTACCTGTGCACCCACAAGGCCACCCAGAACCTGTACGCCTGCAAGTCGATCCCCAAGCGGAAGCTGCTCTGCCGGGAGGACTACGAGGACGTGTGGAGGGAGATTCAGATCATGCACCACCTCTCCGAGCACCCCAACGTGGTCCAGATCAAGGGCACCTACGAGGACGGCATGTTCGTCCACATCGTCATGGAGCTCTGCGCCGGGGGCGAGCTCTTCGACCGGATCATCCAGAAGGGGCATTTCAGCGAGCGCGAGGCCGCCAAGCTGATCAAGACCATCGTGGGCGTCGTCGAGGCGTGCCACTCGCTCGGGGTCATGCACCGGGACCTCAAGCCCGAGAATTTCTTGTTCGATACGCCCGACGACGATGCCAAGCTCAAGGCCACCGATTTCGGGTTGTCCGTCTTCTATAAGCCAGGTGGGTTAAAAGGGGGTTGGGGAGGTTTTTCCTATTTGCTTTCTTAGTGTCGTTGCGATCGAACTGGAAAATGCTGGATTGACTGATTTTGGGTACTTGCTTATCGGCCCATTGCTAATTGTTTCTTGATTTTTTTTTTTTTCTGGAAAGATTGATCAAGATAGATAAGCACTTCTTGGGCAGATTGCCTTCTTTAACCGGGAATAGTAGTGCTGCTTGTAGGGTCTGTCGTGAAAATTGGGGATACAGTTCTGTCATGGTAAAGATTGATGGATTTGTTCTATGAGAAGGAGTTTGGGTTTTCTTCTGTTGCCTTTTTGTCTGACATTTTCTAAATTTTGGCTGATCAAATCTCCAAAGGGTAGCCCTCTTGCTTGATGATGATGATGCTGATAGGAAGATAGGTTGTTTATTTTTGGGGAGAGGAAAGCTTCTGATTTGGTTGTGGAAAGAGAATATGGATGTAGTGTGAGGCTCCATATTTGCCTGATGTGCACCGAATGAATTGACACCATTTTGTGCTTTGCTCATCTCGATCTTATAGGATGATATGTGCACTTGCCAACTGTAGAAAGACTGACCACAATGCTGTAGGCATCTGTGACTTAATTTATTTTGCATCTGATGGAATCCGTATTGAATTTTTAAGTTACAATACGCCGTTACGACCTACCATTTGGCGCGCATGAATGTGAAGGCTGGATGCGTGCTCGAAATGGCACATTTAGTTGTATTTTTGTGGTACTTTGTGTGTGATTTTGCCCTATAAGAACCTATATTTTGCAGGGAGCTTCACATTGTAGCTGTTATTGATACAAATTGGAATCATGCAATTTTTTTAGTCTTTTAGAGTTCACATATATACTCCAAATCGCATATTTTTTCTTGGAGGCTCTTGCATGATTTTATTGTTTTTTGGAGTCACCATATCCAAGTTCAAAATGACTACATTAATTCTCATGGATCCTGAAACTCTCTGTATGTTCCATAAATGGCACAAATCCTACGTTGGAGATGCTATTAGCTTGAAATGTGCTACCGCCCTGTGCTTAGATATTTGTAACTGTATCATGCTCTATGTTTTTGCATAATATGCTAGATATGGTTTTGGCTTTTTGAGGGTGAGTTTATGGTGGGAGAAGAAGGCTGAATATATAGCAAAGAGATAAAAGAAGTAGAGGCATTGTAGTTCCCAATTACTTTTTAAACTGTTTATGTGGATCAAATTAGTGAGAGGCCGGATACTGGTTTTGAGTACTGTAGTGTACCAATTCTTCTATTATGGTGGAAAGAAGCTGAATACTGGTCCCTTTATCTTTATTTGACTTCTATAACTATCTTGAAATGACGTATCATAAAAATGGCAGCATGAAAGATATGACTAGACATACTGTCTCAGCCAGTGATTGATGCTGTGAAGAAAAACTTTATATGATGTCTGTTGTTTTCTCTAAATATTGAGTTATGCTCTTTTTCTTAAATGAGTCGTCTTTAATTTTGCGTTTTTAGCATGCCAACCTTCTGATGAGATGTTGAGATCTGCTTAGCCCTTAGCACTTTCTCACATCTCACTGGTGTGTTGATTGGCCTTTTGGCTATACCGTCAAAGAACTATTAGCTTTTCTTAGATATACACCCGCTCACCAATTGTGGTCTTTTCTCTTTGCAGGAGAAGCTTTTTCTGATGTTGTTGGAAGTCCATATTATGTTGCGCCAGAGGTTCTGCGTAAGCATTATGGACCAGAAGTAGATGTATGGAGTGCTGGTGTAATCCTCTACATTCTACTGAGTGGAGTTCCACCCTTTTGGGCAGGTATAATAAAATGCAAAATGTTGCAGATATGCTCCTTCTAATTTCTATTATATCATCTGCTTACTCCACTGTTGAACTTGATACATATGCAGAAACTGAATCTGGGATCTTCAGACAGATATTGCAAGGAAAATTAGATTTTGCCTCTGATCCTTGGCCTAGCATCTCAGACAGTTCAAAGGATCTGATAAAGAAGATGCTTGAAAGAGACCCTAGGAAGAGATTAACTGCCCATGAAGTTCTGTGTAAGTTGTTTCATTTACATGGAGCCATGGACTTGTTTCTGCATTGTCCCTTTTTCTTTTGTAAGCCTTCAAGCATTCGGTTCAGTTTGCAAAATCCATGTTCCACTATGGCAATTTGGCGTTTGTTACCTAGTAAATCAATCCCCAGAATTATTGGATCTCTCTCTCTCCAGGACCTTTATTTTGTTCCTCTAGGGCAGAAAGCGTGTTTAATCAATGTCCTCTTTGGTTGCAACTCCTGCTCCATTTGGTAATAACAGCATTATATTTTACGTCAGGTCACCCATGGATTGTTGATGACAGAGTTGCCCCTGACAAACCTCTCGATTCAGCTGTTTTGTCACGTCTGAAGCAGTTCTCAGCCATGAACAAACTTAAAAAGATGGCATTGCGTGTATGTTGTGGATGATAAGTACTCACTCTTCAATACGTTTTGCTATTTAACTTCTATGGAAGTTATGAGTTTCATAAATCAAGTTTAAGTTGCAAACTTTGAATGTTTGGTAGTCTATTGCCATATAATAAGTTGGAGTTTGCGTTCAACTGATGAAAATGACAATCAAGTAGGGAAAGATTGTTAGATCTGACAATCAAGCGTTTGATACTTATAGAACTCATGACTGATGGTAGTTCTGACAGAATATTGCTTTTAAATTTTATTGCAATTTTCAGATTTATCCTATTTCTCCTCTCATAGATTTCAATCTCCCTAGTGATGTTTTCTGAGCTTAACCTTTGGCAACTGCAAGATATCCGACTCTACCTAATCTCCGACTCTTTCTACTCCTGAGTCGGTCTTGCTTTTGTGTTTCGACCCTTGCAATATGTGTTTTCATTATGATTGGTTTTGAGGAAAAGTTTATCTATGTTCAATGTAGGTAAGATGATAGAAGAGAAGCTAGTTGAGATGGTCTGGGCATGCGAAATAGCACCTTTTAAATACTATGATGTACATTCAACATTACACCAAAAAACATATGTATATTAACAGGATAGGAAAGCTTGAAAGGACGTGGCTGACAAGATCTTAAATTCTTGGACTTTTATAGACTGTACAGGAAATAGAGTGAAGTAAACAGGGGGATCCGCATGGCTGATTTCAATAAGCGCAAGGAGATTCGGTGGTGCTAGCTGTCATTTTTGTTGTTGAATTGCAACTGTTCGGTTTTAATATTTTAGTATATCGAATCTTATGGTAAATCAAATTGCTTTGGTATTTCCCTGCATGGTAATATCTACTTTAACAAATGGTGTATTTTGTTAATAGCAGAAAGTGCATCATTCTTGATGTAGATGTGCAGAGAATGCTTTAAACTCACATCCAATTGACTACTACTGGAATATGATAACCGATAGTGATTTATGAAAAAATCTACTGTCTATTGCTACTGTTTGTGGTACTCTTTCAGCAGTCTTAGTGAATTATCTAATGTACTGGGAGGATGGACATTTTATCCCCTTTAACACTTCTCTCAAATATTTTCCATATACAAGAAAGTGCCATCATCTGCTGTCAGTAGATGAGATTTTCTCGTCATCATCTGACGTTCCACAGGTGAATAATATCCACTTTCTTGGGAAGTGATGAAGTAATCAAAACTTTATATGGTTTTGATCTCTCATGATAGAAGTCATGTCTTGACATCTCTTGTTCTGTATCATTTCAATTTTTGGGTATTATTACCGTGATCTGAGTTATTGTTGCATACTGATATTTGTACTATCGACTCCTCTTTACAGGTAATAGCAGAAAGACTTTCGGAGGAAGAAATTGGGGGCTTGAAAGAGCTCTTTAAAATGATAGATACAGACAGCAGTGGCAGCATAACATTCGAGGAACTAAAGGACGGGTTGAAGAGAGTAGGCTCTAATCTTATGGAGTCCGAGATCAGGGATCTTATGGATGCGGTAAGCCAGTTGGCAGTTATGGTTGGTTACCTCAAATATGATTTGATTAAGACACATCGCTTGCTGATTGGCAGGCTGATATTGACAACAGCGGAACAATAGACTATGGCGAATTTCTCGCTGCCACATTGCATCTAAATAAGATGGAGAGAGAGGAGAATCTTGTAGCAGCTTTTTCTTACTTTGACAAAGATGGTAGTGGTTATATCACCACTGATGAGCTTCAGCAAGCTTGTAAAGAATTCGGTCTTGGCGACGTTCATCTTGATGAGATAATCAAAGAAATTGACCAAGACAATGTAAGTATCTCTAGTTTCTCATGATTTTATTTTCAAGCTTTACCTTTCCCTGATAGGTAGTATAGTCATTCTCTTCTAGATTTGTCTGCTTGTTTTAATTACTATTGAAAAGGCACCAAATGTCTGCTACAAACCCACATTTGAGAATATTTGCGATATTTCTCTTTGACATGAAGCCTGCACTGGTGTCAAACATGATACTGGAAAAATCATTTCATCTCTATTGAAGAAAAGGTGAGGCCTATGTTATCCAAGCTCTCCTTTGTTTCTTCCTGAAAACAAACCAAATATTCGATGGACTCACTGTAAGCAGAAGCTCTGGATCACTTAATAAAATGTTGAACTTACGATTTATCAATTTGTTCTGTTGAAATGATCTCCAAAAGATTCTGGTTTGATTTTTTACTATAATATGGAGAAGAAAGAGATCGTTTGAGGTGACCTTGTTTACAGACCTTCCAGGAGAGGAAGGCACTGTGTTCCACTTGATATGCTAGATTGCTATGGTGATAGTGTTTCACTCGGATCCTTTTTTATCGCCTTAAATCCAATGATCCATCGTGGTTGGCTTCTTGCTAAATATTCAGTGTCGCCACATAAAAATATAAGGGGAGAGTGGTGGACCTTTTATTAAGAAATCCCTCTTACCCCTCACACCTCAACCCAAGAAAAAAAATCCAAAACTCAAATATAAGATTTTCCCTCAAGGTTTTGATGAAGTAATCATTAGGGCGCAACTTTATTAATCTAGATCAACCATAAATATCAGAGAAGCATCATTAGCAATTACAAGCTTGAATGAAACTGACTTGCACATGATGGAAAAGCTTACACTTTTTTAGTTACATAGACATTAAATGGTCACCTCATGCATCATTAAGGCAGATTGACGGCAACTCCATCTACTTTTCGAGGCCAGTGATGGGGATTCAATCTTCAGGCCATAAAGACAGGGACCATTAACATCAAATGATGTTTCTAGATGGGAGTTTGTATTGAGCAGTTGTTAAGTAATTTATGACTTCAAGAATAAATGATCTTAAGGACAGGGAATAGGGATGAGAATGTTTTATTGCTTTTGTGGTGGAAATCTTAACCGTGGGTAGTGATCCAGTGTAGCAGCGTGAGGGAAATGTACCTTAAGAAGGAAACTTTAACCTGAGCGGTGCATAATTGAACTTTTATGTGATTGGTGTGTACCTTTTCCTGTAGTTAAAAATCTTCTCAGGGGAGCATCTATGTTGATTATGCCAATATCGTATGACTGATCTTTCTTTTAAATTCTATGTACCTTTTCTTTGTTTGGGGATTTGATGCGTTGCTAATGGCTCTTTTTGTTAGTTTCCTTTTATTTTTATGACTTAATAGACTTTTGATGCTTGACTATCCAAGGCATATTGTGACTGCACCCTATGCTAGCTTCTATGGTGATTTTCCTGGACTTGCCTCAACTGATCTACACACAATGGTGTTTGGCAGGATGGCAGAATAGATTATGGGGAGTTCGCTGCTATGATGAGACAGGGTGATAGTGGAATGGGCAGGAGCAAAACCATGAGAGGCAACTTGAACTTCAATCTCGCAGATGCTTTTGGAGTAAAGGACTCGGCGTAAGGCACTGACATAACCATCTATTATATAGTCGAGGATGATGTGATGTTAGGACGTACCAGTCCATGATCAAGCTTTCTCAAAAGGTGGATGGTTTCTGAAATTTTGTTGAGAATTGCTTATGACGTCCCAACAAGTGATGAAGGGTTTCTATGCTCTTTCATGAATTGTAACATTGGCTAAAACAGATCTCATGTATCTTTTCTCCCTTCAAAAAAAATTTGTCAATTTTGAAATGCGAAGCATTATCCATGCCTCTCCTTTTTACAAGAAAATGCCTTCATTTTTCCGTTCTGCATCCTAAAAGTGGCTACAAATTACAATGGGACCTCATTGCCTTCTATCTATACTTTTCAATGATTTGGGTCCCTTCGCTTAATTGTGTTGTCAGTTCTTCTCAATGAATGAACCGATTGCTTCCCCTCTATGAAGTGGGAAAATAGACGAAACCAAGCATCGGGGTCTCATCAAAACAGAGGAACATTCTCATCTTTCGCGATCCTAGAGGGCGAAACAAAAGTCAGTTTCCACATTAGCAGATTTGCCGGTTTGTGATAAGCCAGCATTTTGGAGCTGTGGAAGCGGTGCTCTCCATCTTGTGAAGTTTCTGTTGAAAAATGAAGGAGCCTAGGCAGGCGTGAAATCTTGCATCTTTATCATCTCGCAATTTCAGTTCGCTTGGGCTCTTTTATAGCAACTGAGTTCTGCTATTTAGCCAGGCTTTCCATGCCCTCAATCTGGGATTTTGTATGGTCAAGTTTATCTGAGGAGTTGTTGCACAACACAGCCTATTCTCGTGTATTTTGTCCGTCACTGTTTAGGATAAAGGCACGAGAATATCTCTTGCATCATAATCATAATTAGTTTTGTATGTTCATGTCTCCTGTATCTAGTTTTCTTTTATATAAAACCATCATCAAATGTGCATGTGTGAATAGGACCTGCTTAGCTTTGCTGCACAAGGAAACATTATGAAGCATGAAGTCTACTGATTTTCGAAGGGAGAATTCCAAAAATCCCTATCAAATGGGGCCCGTATCTCGAAAATTTCTCACATTCCGAACTATTCCTAAACTTGATCGACTCAATAACTTCTTGAAGTGATGCCAATATCTCGAAGTTCCGCTCATTCTTAATTATCTGAATTTTATCATTTTGACCCAATGAGGTCCGTTTAGTAACGTGCCAAAATATTTGGTTCTATTCTTTTATTTGTTAAAAAAAAAAAAAAGAACATCATCTGAAATAGATTTGTAATAGAATCAAGAAGTAAAAAAAAAAAAAAATTACTTCTTTATTCTTTGAAACAACTCCAAGATTCAAACTCAAATCTTTCTCTTTTTTCTCTTCCTTTTCTTCTTCCCTTAGCTAGTTTTTGGCTACGACGATGACTAGCGATCGGCCAGACAAGGTTCGGTGACCTCGTCGGACCCTCGCCCTAGCCTAGCGGGGCCAACCTCGCTAGCTCTTGTCTGGTTGGTCGCTGGCTATTTGCAACCCTTGCTATGACCAACTATAGGAAGAAGAAAAAAAAAAAAGGCAAAAAAAAAAAAAAAAAAATTATTAAAAAATATAATAAAATTATTATAAAATTAAAAGAATTTCTAAGTCATAAAAAATTTGAGAATCATACCAAATACAGTTTTATTTCAGAAATAAAAATTTTAGACAATTATCAAACGTTTTCAAATATTTAGAAATTTGTCCGGAGAACAAAATTAGAAAAAAATTATTTCTAAGCAAAAATTGTTCTAAAAAATAAAATGGTTATTAACTCTCCAACTCTCCAACTTTTCATCGTGGAAAAGAATGATCTTGTGCTTGCTTGGACATTTCACATCTTTCCCAGGAGCATATTGGTCCAAACCACCTTTCACCCTAGAACTCTAAATTGAAATCTTGTCAAGAAGTTATTATATTGATAGTATATGGTACACACTCAACTTCATTACAGCCATTTCGCAAGTTTGGTGCATTTTAAATCAACAATGTGAGGTGCGTTACAATTGGATTGTACAATTGATATGCTAATATCTAGTGGATTATAAGTAGACAGTAAAGAAAATGAATTATGTTGAATACCTAATAATGGTTTCTCATGGCTTTTAAAATAAGTTAATTATAAATTACCTATTATAGTTGTGCCAATTTAATCTTTTGTATCCGTGCCTTTTCATTCCACCCGCCCAATTTTGGATGATTGGCGTCAATGTTGATTTTTTAAATAATATTTTGATATTTTCTTTTCTTTTCTTTTCTCTAATATCTTTCCCCTCCTCATGGAGCTCAATAAAAGCAAAATAAAAGAAGGAAAATAGAATAAAATAATAAACAAATAAAAATTCAAAAGAATTATTCACGTCAATATCGGCAGTATCATGTAGGACAATTGATGTACATTTTAACGATTTCTAGCCAAAATTGATTACATTGACTAAATTGGCCAAAACGTCAAAAAGGTTTAAAATTAAATTAGCAAAATTAAAGGGTAATTTAGCACAAATGCAACAATCTTAAGACTTATTTTGATAATTTCCCCAACATTATTTGAGACTTGAATTTAGGTGCACAGGGGATCATGTTTTCTTTTCTAATTATCCCATAATTATTTGGAATGTTGACATTGATGCAAAGGTTTTCCAACTCGATTGAATGATCGAAGGAGCAAACATCAACACCAAGCGATCTCTCGTGTCATCTTGCAACACCGCGTTAGCTCCCATGGTAAAATATCTCCGTCATCCTCTCAAACTATTCCCATAATTATCTAGAATATTGACATTTTTCCCGTTTGAGCACTAGAGACGTCGCCAACCGCGGCCATTTTCCCAATGCTACCAACTTCGCGGTAAGAAAATATTCTATAGAAAATTTTAAATATCTCCGACATCCTCTCAATCTCAAAATATGTAGAAGTCAACTCAAATTTGGATTAAAAAAATCCAACGGCTATTGTGGGTTGCAGTGGCTGTTGTGCAAGTTATATGGCAGATTGACATCAGATTGACATGGGAGCTGATGTCATCTTAGAGATATGAACAATGTTGAAATCGATATTGATTGGAGCAAATTGGGATTTATTGATAAAAAAAAATGATGAGAAGCGGATGCACACTTGGGGGTATATTTGGATATATATTTATACACGAGCTTATTTATAGATTTTATTATGTGACTACTTAAAGGTAGTTAAATCAAAATATCCACGATCAAAGGGAGATATATGTGACAATCTTAAGAGATACAAATAATTAGCAAAAATAACATAATTTTTTGTAATATTAAAAAGTATCCTTCATAAAATCTTGAATATCTCTCTAACACTAACACTTTTTTTTTTTTTTTTTTTTTTTTCAAATCTATAACAGTAACTTTAATAACTGTCGTATCAATTTGATTGAGTGACACTGTGCGAAGCATAGGTCGACCTTAAAGTGGGTGTTTCACCCACCCCTCCACTTTCACTAGTGTGGATGGCTATTATACCGGCCTACCAGTTCTTCAAATATCTCTTACGAGATGCGCAGTGGAGTCTACTATTCTCACTTGAATGGCCCCCTAATTCCCGAGTGTAGTTTTTTCTTCCCCACCCAAGAGGGAATATCCCCAATGTTTTATGCTCTAGAGTTTAGAGAAATAGTTTTAGGACATAGTTAGATCCTAATATCTCTCTAACACTAGCAAATTTTATTTTTTTTCGAATCTCTGACAGTAACTTCAGCACCTGTAGTTTGAAAAAGGTTCAACCAATTCAGTATTCTTCTCGAGAGAGGCCTCAACGAACGCAAGCACGAGTTCTTCAATCGCCTCAGGGTCTTCCAACTCCTCGTGGCCGAGCTATCGGTGGGTCCTAATGCGGTGTCACGGACTTCCGGAATATTCAAGGCCGGCGCGGCCTCCTCTTCTTCATCTCGATCCTCTGGGGGTGTTCCCAGGCTTTCAACTCCATGCTCGCGTTTCCCCCCGGAGCCCGCCATCTTCATGGAGGAACGGTCTCCAGGAACGTACAGTCTCCCCTCCTGCTTAATGGCACGAATCGTCGGTCCCATGGAGCTCATTCTGCCCATCATCTTCCTCTCCATGAGTTGCTGGATGTCTGGACTGAAACCTGAGTTCGATGCATTTGTTTCGACGCTGTTGGTCCTGCTCAGTCACGTCCTCGAATCTCAGAGGCTCAGCCTCAGGCTAGGCGCGGCCACAATGGATACCGAGCAAGGCCTCAAGGATAGTCAGAGTCGCGATGTTGGCGTTCTTGCTAATCGGTCACCCCTCAGCCCCTATCACTTAAAAGGCAATTCACTTCTCTTGAAGAAAATCAAGAGAGCGTAAAGATGCATATCACTAACAAAACAATGTCTTCCCTAACCAAAGTCATCGATCATCATCTCGCAAAAGAATACGAACTGAAAAGATGGGAAGAATCCAGACCTATAGAAATCTAATAACTACGGAATTTAACATGTCGGACTAGCCAAGAGAAGGAAATCCATCACTCTGAACAAATTGTATGGCTTCTCTCTCGACTTTATACGTTAGAACGAAGTATGGCTCCACAGAAGGTACAGAATATGGCTCTCCAGGGCTTCCAATCGAGTGGCAGATTTCATGTCGGTGACGCTGGCCGCCAGCCGCACCTCGAGCAGACCCCAGCTGCTGGCTTCCTGCCCTTCCCCCTTCTCTTGGCGACCCAGTCCAATACTTTATTGGATTCTCTGCTGCAATGGGCCAGTTTAAGATTTGAAAAAGTGCAATAATATATCTCCTCCTCTCACGATAAGTGCCCACTTTCTAGTTCATCTAATACGTGCTTTAATGATGTTAGTAAAACAACTTAATGATGCTATAAATCATAAAGTGGGGGAATTTGATTGCACAAACCATAGAAAATCATTGGAGGTGGAGAAAATAATATAGACTCATCTCATTTCAGAAGTATCTTTAACTAGGGCAAGGCTTTTTTGGTCTTGAAATAGAAAGTGTTATATCCATTCGGTCCGAAGAGATATGGGCACGCCTTCGTCCTGATAACTCCGATGATCATCTTACTGTAGTCAAACGGTCTTTGATCGGAAATTTACCCAAGAGGCTCGAATTCCAATGCAGTGGGAAACACGTGAAAGGGTTTCTTTCTGGCCCGAAAGTTCGTAGGAATCTACGGAAACTCTTCACCCATTTCGTTGACGAGGTCAAGCACTAATTTCCCCGTGCCCTTCTCCAATTTTCACTAAAAAACTTCGCCGCGGCGGCAACTGGGGAAGTGATCTTGCGGTCCGAAGAAAGAGCAGATGGAGCTTAGCGTAACATTCACGCAGAATGTTTTTCTCTTTTTCTGCAATTGCAATAAGCAATATATAACGAGAGAGAGAGAGAGAGAGAGAAGAGAAAGAGAGAGCCCTCCATTCATTCAGTTGCAGACAACCGCGAGGTCCATCGCTTCCCATTTCACCATCTTCTTGTTCTCGTTCTAGTTCTTTCCAATGGGGAGGCTCGAAGATCACTTTTTTCTCGGCAAGAAGCTCGGCGAGGGCCAGTTCGGCACGGCCTATCTCTGCGCCGACAAGGCCACCCAGAAGATTTACGCCTGCAAATCGATCCCTAAGAGAAAGCTCCACAGTCAGGAGGATATTGAGGAGGTGCGGAGGGAGATCCAGATCATGCGCCACCTCTCCGAGCATCCGAACGTGGTCCAAATCAAGGGCGCGTACGAGGACAGCACGTCCGTGCACATAGTGATGGAGCTTTGTGGTGGGGGTGAGCTCTTCGATAGGATCATCAAGAAGGGGCGTTTCAGTGAACGCGAGGCCGCGAAGCAGATCAAGATGATCGTGCGGGCTGTGGAGGCGTGCCACTCTGCTGGGGTCATGCACAGAGACCTGAAGCCGGAGAATTTCTTGTTCGTTAATCCGGACGACGATGCCGAGCTCAAGGTCATCGATTTTGGGTTGTCCGTCTTCTTTAAGCCAGGTGGGTTAATTGGGATTTTTGCAATTTCCTTTCTTAGTGTTATTGTGGTTTAATTGGAAATGCCGGATTGACAGATATAGGTACTTGATTATCTATCGGCCCGTTGCCAATTGTTTCTTGACGTCGAAATTCGACGAGATGATCCTGTTTTTCATAAAGATTGATCAAAAGAGATTAGCACTTTAGGGAGATTGCGTAGCGATACTGCTTGTAGCGTCTGTCATGAAGATCCTGGATGCAGTTCTGTAATGGTAAAGATCGATGACGGATTTGTTCAATGAGAACAATTTGAAGATAGACCCACGCGAGAGTACACGGTTATTCCAATCTTGGATATTCCAAACGGCTTTTAACACAACTCCGATGCATGCGCATGCGTGCAGAAAGGTTTTCTTTTTACGAGAAAGGCCATCCCAAAAAATCAGTACGGCCCATTATGGCTGTGCAAAATCCTGGGGTGTGTGTTTTAATCTTTCGGTGTCGAACCTTAGAAATGCCACACGTGTGGGGTCCTCTTAAATGTTGACAGGGTGAGATGGGGTTTGCATTGTGTGGGGTGGGGTCAGCGAAGATGATGGCGTGGAGAGAGAGGAGGGAGAGTGGGCCCCCATTCTCCCCCTCCCTAGCTCCCCTCGGTGTGGTGAACCTGTCTGTGCACAGAATAAATTGACATTGACACCATTCCTGTGGTTTGGTCAGCTTGATCTTGGAAGATGATGATGCTTATTATGCCATGCCAACAGCAGAAAGACTAAACACAATGGAATAGACGTCTGTGACTATTTACATTTTGCATTTGAACTTGTAACTTATCAGTGTATAGTTACAATCTACTCCTTTGTGCCTATAAACAATTGGCAGGAGTATGATCATGATGACTACATGCCTGCTCGAAATGGTGCATTTAGTAATATTTATGTGGTATGTCATGCGTGATTTTCCCCTTTTCAAGAGCCTATATTTTGCAAGGAACTTCACTTTGTAGTCATTATTTATACAAGGTGAATCATGCTAATCTTTTAGTCTTGTAGAGTTCTTATATATACTGTTTTGCATATGTTTTCTTGGAGGCTCTCATATGCTTTTATTGTTTGTTAGAGTCACCATATCCAAGGCCAAAATGACTAATTTAATGGCCATGGGTTCTGAAACTCTCTATATTTTGCATAAATGCCACAAATCCTACCTCAGAGATGCTATCAGCTCAAAATGTTCTTCTGCCTGGTACTTAAGTATTTTGTAAACGCATCACTGTTGATGCTTTTTGCATAATATGCTGGATATGGTTTTGGCTCTTGGAGGGTGAGTTTATGATTGGAGAAGAAGGCTGAGTATATATTAAAGCGATGAAAGAAGTAGAGGCATTGTAAGCCGGCAGCAATTATCAATTACTTTTGATTGTTTATGTGGATCCATGTGGCGACAAGCTGGATGCTGGTTTTAGTACCTCAATGTACTGATTCATCTATCATGGGGGCGAATACTAGTTGTATCATCTTTATTTGACTTTTATAACTATCTTTCGATGATGTATCTTACATGAGAAATACGGACAAGACATACCATGATAGCTAGTGATTGATGGTGTAAAGAAAAATTTATAGGATGTGTGTTGTTTTCTACAAGTGATTGAGTTATCCTCTAGTTCTAAAATAGGAGTCATCTTTAGCATGACAACCTGCTAATGAGATCTTGAGATCTGCTTAAGTATTAGCACTTTCTCACATCTCACCAATGTGTGTTAATTTTGCTTTATAGTGGAGGAACTTTTAGCTCTTCTTAGATATGTACTGCTCCCCAATTGTAGTCTTTTCCCTTTGCAGGAGAAGTTTTTTCTGATGTTGTTGGAAGTCCATATTATGTTGCGCCAGAGGTTCTGCTGAAGCATTATGGACCTGAAGTAGATGTATGGAGTGCTGGTGTAATCCTTTACATTCTACTGAGTGGATTTCCGCCCTTTTCGGCAGGTAGAATACATTGCAAAGGGTTGCAGATACTGCTCTTTCTCGTTTCTATTATTTCATTTACTTCATCTACTGTTGATCTTAACAAAACATATGCAGCAACTGAATCTAAGATCCTCAGAGAGGTATTGGAAGGAAAATTAGATGTAGAGTCTGACCCTTGGACTAGCATCTCAGACAGTGCGAAGGATCTGGTAAAGAAGATGCTTGACAGAGACCCTAGGAAACGATTCTCTGCTAAGCAAGTTCTGTGTAAGTTGTCGCATCTGCATGGGGCTATAAACTTGTTCCGCTTTGCCCCTTTTCCTTTTGCAAGCCTTCTAGCATTTGGTTTGGTTTGCTATATCCATGGTCTTCTTAATGGGCAATTGGCTGATCAATTCCTTTCGGGTTATGGGATCTCTCTCTCTCTCTCTGACCTTTGTTTTGTTTTAATCGATGTCCTTTCCGTGCGGTAATAACAACATTGAGTTTTATGTCAGGTCACCCGTGGATTGTTGATGACGGAGTTATCCCCGACATACCTCTCATTCCTAGTAAATGAACTCCCATAATTATGGGAGCTCCTCTCTCTCTCTCTCTCTCCTTGTTCCTTAATCAATGTACTCTGAGGTTGCAACTCCTACTGTTGGTAATGACAACATTCAATTTTCTGTCAGGTCACCCGTGAATTGTTGAGGACGGAGTTACCCTCGAGATGCCTCTTGCTCCTCGTAAATCAAGTCCCATAATTATGGGACTCTCTCTCTCTCTCTCTCTAATCGATGTGCTCTTTGGTTACAACTCCTTTTTCATGTGGTAGTAACAACATTTTGTTTTATGTCAGGTCACACGTGAATCATCGATGATGGAATTGCCCCAAACATACCTCTTGTCTGAAGCAGGTCTTATCTATTATATGAAAATTGGATGTACATTGAACAATGTTTCTGTAACTTTCTGGTAAATTGTAACATTCGTACATTAAGTTTAAGTTGCAAACTGTGCAGATTTGGTAGTCTATCGCTCTATAGTAACTTTAAGGTTTGCTTCTGACCGATCAAAATGACAATCAAGTAGGGACAAATCCTTAGAACTAGGGGCATCAATGGTTCGATTTGGTTCTCTTGAAAACCCGAACTAAACCGATAAGGTGCGAATCTGGATCCTAACTGAAATCCGACCAAAATCTAGTTCGGTTCGATTTGATTTTCCTGTTTTTGCCTTGCTTATTGGAACCAAACTGAATAAATGGTGAGAAAGAAGAGAGAATTTAAGTTGAGCATGTAAGTTTTGTTGAGAATTTTGGTTCGACTCATTAATCGAACCGAACCAAACTGGAAAAAAAAAAAAAAGTTACGTTTCAGTTATCCAAATCGAAAACCGGACCAAAATGAAAATTCACAAAATTTCAGTTCTGTTTGATTTGGATTTCAATTTTTTGGTTCAGTTATGATAGCCCTACTTAGCTCTCTGACAATCCAAGTGTTTGATCACGAAGAGAGAAACTTAGAGATCAAAATGCCGATAGAATTTAGGACCAATGGTAGCTCTAGCTCTGACGGAGCATTGTTTCGAAGATTTCGGATTGATCCTATTTTGAGCTTAAACCGTGAGATATCCAGCCCTACCTAATATGTGATTCTTTTTCTCCCGAGTCGGTCTTGCTTTTGCTTTTCCACCCTTTGCAGTGTCTATTTTTCATTATGAAAGATGATCACTTTGACTGAATTACCTCTCGGAGTGGCGTCCATCTCTTTGAAGTTCCACCCATATTTGATCTTTGAGTTTGATCGCTCTAACCAAATAGCTCTCCTACTCATCGTCGTTTGGAAATAATGATCGGCGAACGAACATGTGCAAATTGCATCTTTCCCAGAGTCATTTTGGTCAAAAACCACTATTGCCCTGAAACGTTGATTTAAAACAAAGTTTGAAAAACACTCAATTGACCTTACCCCGTAATGCTCGCATGCAGGAAAGTGCGTAGATTCGTTCACTTTAGTCCACTGCGTTCTCATTATAGTTGTCTTCCCACCTCTCTAATGGTTCTTCATCTTCAGTTTTTCCATTAGATGCTCGAGAAATCGTAATTCTTTCTTTTTCACCGGTAAAGTTAGTTCAATTTTACGGCTTTTTAGTGTTACGGTGTGCACGTGAATGGCTTGGGAGAAAGGTATTTTCTAGGACTAAAATGCACCGTGGAAAAGGGGGCTGAGTACGCGTTTATTTAACCGTCATTAGCTTCAAAGCCGACGAGCTCAAAGGCATTATTGGGTCAAACTAATTAAGTTATGGTAAACTTTGAGAAACAACTACGACTTCGGAAGTTATTGGGTCAAAATGATCTACAAGAATGCTTTCGAACGAACGCAAGTTTGGGGGAAACTTTCCGATTTTTTGGATTTGCAACGGAAATATATTGAAGGAGGTGGAAAAGAGATTTCTTTTACCAATGGACAGCAAATGGTAATTAGGCCCCGTTTGGTTTAGATTTAGAGAAATGACTCTGGGAATATGCAAATACTTTGGGTTAAAGGGACTTTTCGAAATGTTATAGTGTTTGGCAAATCATAACTTAAAAGTACATTACTAAATAACATTAACTCAAAAGTCATTTGGTAAAACCTACATTTGCAAAAGACTCTTGATAATTCTTTTTAGAAAAAAGTCTGAAATTAAATCCAATGAAGCTCAGCTACTGCTAGCCACATTTGACCATTTAGACTGCTTTGCCTTAGGTCGTGCAACCCTAGGCAATGGTCATTGGGGATGCGCAACCCATTAGTAGCAATCACTAGGAACATGTGACCCCTTAGGCAATGGTCGTCCACCTCTAACAACTCCTTGGTGCAAATCAAGGAAGATGAGCAATGAACATTGTCTTGCATTTTTAAAATACTAAAAACTTAAAACAGATAAGGATCTACTTTGAGCTTCAATTTTTTTAATGTTGGCATTAAAAAGATCCCAAAAACACTTGTCAAACTGTCTTATATTTTCCTCAAACTCTTTGAAAGAATTGAACCAAACGGAGCCCAGCCTAGTTGGTAATGTGACTGAGAAGTAAAAATGACCGACGAAACAACCAAATTAGAGGATCAAACTTTTCCATTTTTCCACAGATCATGTGATATCCTCCAAAATATTTATGAAGGATATTGCCGCAGCACATCAATTTGTAACCACGATAATAACTGTAGATGAATGAGATGACTTTTTTTTTCCTTTCGAAATTTTTTAATCAGGTTTGGGATTAAAACCAAAAAAAAAAAAAAAGGTTAAAAAGAAGGGGTGAAAAAACAAGAGAAGCAAGAAAAATTTGATGGGCTGAAACCTTCCCCTTGGTCAAATGTGTCAAATTTGACGAGTCGAGGATATCTGGATAAGCCTTGTGCAATATTTATCTCGACTTTTTGCTAAAGAGCAGCGCAGCGGGGTGCAGAGCAAGAGCAGTGGAGAAAATCCATGGCTTCCTCCTCCGCCCTCTCCCTCTGTTCTTCCCTCGCGTCTCGATGCAGGGTCTCTCACAACCCACAAGCCTACCACCACCCTTCGTCCTCCTCCTCCTCCTCCGTCTCCTTCTCTCCTCCCTCCAAGGCCGGCGCCGCTCCTCTTCCCTCCCTCAAGCTCGCTCCCTCTAGGCCATCCCCGCTCTCGTTTCCGCCCAGGTCCTCCTCCGAATCCGATGCTCCCGTGATCGAATTCGCCCCCGAACCCGCCGAACCCGCCGAACCCGTCGAGCCCGAGCCGGCCCCGGCTGCTCCGGGCCCCAGCGACGCGCCCAAGCGCGAGGAGGTGTTCGCGGTGGTCATGGTGAGTGGCGGCTTGCTCGTCCGCCGTTTCTTGGTTCTTGGCGACGTGGGTTTTCGAGTCTGTAACTTAATACGGTTTCTGTTGTCCGGGCAAGCAAGAGGGTAGTCGTTATTGTTGTTTTAATGCTCATTCTTACCGCCTGGTGTGCGTGTTCTGGAATTTGGCCAGATTGGGTCTCGCCAGTACATTGTGTTCCCCGGGCGGTATATCTACACGCAGAGGCTTAAAGATGCGAATGTGGACGACAAGGTGAGGACTTTCCCTCTCCTGTTTATGGGCACAAGACTTAGCGTTGTTGAATTATTCTAATCATTCATCTGTATATGTGAAGAAGCATTCTTTGGAACTTTCTTTGGGTTAAAAAAGGACCTTGTGCATTTCTGGGAATGGGGTTTGCATCGGATGAATTTAAATTGTATTCTGCTAGTAGGACGAATCTTCTGTGGCAGCATCCTGAGGTCTATTTAGTGATTCTTGAGATCAAATCCTCTCTCATATAAGGAGCCAGGAAAGATCTGCTCATATGCAATGCAGCTGAATATTAGAAGTGTGATTGTACTGTATAGTGGAAATTAAATGTGTTGTGGGGAATGACACATCCCAGAATAAGGAGTTTTTTGAAATTTTAGTGTTGCTGGTTGTGGGAATGCAGGGTGGCAGCACTTTCCTCTTGATCTTTCTTAGGCTTGATAATGAATGTCAACTTGCTTGGCTCATTTGCTTAGAGTAATTGTTTATCAAGTTCGATGGTGCCTATAGTAGGATTATGTCCTTTATCTTGCCCATCAGCTGTTGAATGATAGATTGTTTATGAGACATGGAGTCTGAACGGTTATATTGGGACAAAATCTCTAAGAACTCAATACCTTGTCATATGACCCCAGTATATTCTAGTCTGAGGGCTCACCTACATGTCTAGTTCTTCCCTCGTCCTTATGGTTACCTCCTATGTTGGAGACCATGTATGCATCCTTACATCTGGAAGAGATCATGTGCTGATAAACGCCTCACCTTATCAGCACTCACCACTTGCAGATGTCGTTAGCTTGGACAAATTGAAGACTCTTTGAAATTACATTTTCCGTGGACTGAAAAAAATTGTGTTTGTTCATGTGGAAAGTACAAATCTTAGTTTTTCTTCTGATTATTTGTTCCCACTTGTGGGTTTTAGGGACGCCAAACTAAAACAGAGAGATGCACCAATATTTACATCCCCGATGCATTTGTAGATGCATTCATGCATATCTGTGCCAAGGATGAGAGGTTGTCCAATACATATGGAGATTTGATCTTGGCCTTTACTTGTTCATGTTTAAATTGCTTTCTCAGATGATTTCTTAGTTTTTTCAGAGTTAAGACATTCTCTATTTTGGCAAATAGGGCATGACTACTTGCATGTCATTTGTGTTTCTTCATTTGATTGAGGATGGAGATATTAAAATGAATATTCAATTAAATAGCTCAGTCAGACATGAATGCTTCCATCTAATTTGTTTCTAATGTCCTTTACTTAATCTGGATTGTTTGATCAAGATAAATGGGTGCATTTGTATATGTATATGCATCTGCGCATGGGTGCTGCTGAAATAAGATTGAAGTGTTAATATAGTTCAAGAGAAGATGAGAACGTAAATTAATTAGGAATTGGATCAGGACTTCCATCTGGTTTGTGGTACCAGAATCTCAAGGCCATGCTGTATTAATATTTTTTAGTCTATAAAGCATGCAGCATGATACGGTGGCCTCTATTTGAAGTTTCAGAAACATATGGAACCTGTAGTAAGTATTGCCTGAGGTCTTTCCAAAATGGGTGTCAAAAAAAAACAATGAGCTCAAGGAAAGTTTCATTTATCTAATTCTTCAGGATTCTGTGTGTGGTCTCTATAATGTATATGATATAAGTGAATATCCATGCCTACAAGTGTTTAAATTGCGTGGATATTTGTCAAGTTTTCAGAACCTGTTTACTCTTTTATGTATTATGATTATGATGGCCTTCCACATTTAGAAAAACTGTTAACATTTCTTAATGTCAATATTATCATCTCCTGAGAGAGAGTTATTTTCTATTTTAGACCCATGCACCTTCCAAGGGTCCTCTTGGAGCAATATTTGTCATCATTCTTTGATCAATTTTTTATTCTTGTATTTTCTTCAGATAATTTTAAATAAGGTATTGCTTGTGGGGACCAGAACAAGTACCTATATTGGGAAGCCAGTGGTGGCTAATGCGGCAGTGCATGCTGTTGTCGAAGAGCAGGTTGTAGATCCTAAAGTTAATCTGGAATTTTAATGAGTACTGCATTCATGAATCAATTTTTTCTCCCAATATTTACCATAAAATGAAAAGAAATTTCTCCCAATTGATGGAGTGCATCCTTCTTATACAGGGTCTAGATCCAAAAGTGATCGTCTTCAAGTACAAGAAGAAAAAGAATTACAGAAGAAATATTGGTCATCGCCAGGTATGATACAGAATTGCGTTTAAAGCAAGAAGGCTGCCGAAACGGCCATATTTGTACTTACTTAGATCATCATGTTATTTTGACCAAAAAAAAAGATCATCATGTTCTGATTTCCTTTCGGTTCAACTGTTCAGCCAAACACCAGGATCAGGATAACGGGCATCACTGGCTATCAAGACTCTCCAGCAGTCACCCTTGATTCATGAGCTCCTGCAGGTGGGCCCAAGGTGTCTCAAGCCAACTTTAGGAAGTTATAATTTCTGAACTCCGCATGATGGAGTAAGGCTTCTTGTTGTATTTGTGCTTTCCGCAACAAGGAACTGAATATAGTTATTTCTTGACCACCATTCTTATCCATTTGGTTCCTTGAAACAAGTCGTTCTCTTACCATTTTTTCAGTTGTTTTTGGTACAGCATTTACTTGAGTATTTTGCTTTTGATATCCTGAAGATGATCCTTATTTTAACTTAGCCAGGAATTAAGGATTCGCTGATGTGTTTTTCTCACCTGATCCAAATAAGAACTCGTGAGAGAACTCCAACCTCTTATCACCTGATCATCATTTTGCAGACTTAAATTACTCACCTCTGAAAGACCCAACCAAATTATACATCCCAATGGCTTATGGTTGAGCCTTCTTAGCTCTTTAAACCCTCTACCACTTTACATTTCCCGCGATGGCAACAGTAAGAACTAGTCACCGGAGATGTTCAAGGGAGGGAAATGGTGCCGAGAGTACCCTGTTATAAAAACGATCTGGAGTTGCAGATTACTCAAAGAAAGCTACACAATGCTTTCTCTTTTGTTCTTAAGATGTGCTGTTACTTGTATGCTCGACCCTTCCTTTGAAATGTGGGTTTCCGCAGCTCTACCTGAGTATGGATAAATTCAATAACAGCATTCTGCACTTAATGGCAATGTTGAGCATCTAGGAAAATCATGCGGGTCATTTCATAAGAGAAAAGAATGGTGAAATAAATCAATGGAGTCCCTGTTGCATGTCCACCTTTGTCATGGAGATCATGAAGCTATTACATTATAAGTCACTACCAAAGCAGTGGATAAACTAGAATCCTTAGCATCACTCCAGACCTAATAGGAGCAAAACAATGAACCTATGCTAAAATGTGAGGGCTCCAATTGCCTCGTTATACCTTGTAATCATATATTGTTGGACAGACAAAAGAAGCACTACAAATTACAATTTTACGTCTGGGTTTAATTTGTATTGCTATAAGTGTGGGGGACCGTAGTCAACTTGTGGATCAAAGATGAGGAGCTGCCTTTCTAGCTGAACTACAACAAAGATGATTGAGACTTAAGCCACTGGATCTTCAGTTCATCCCAGTCTCAGAAATCCCCAGTAGATTGGCAGTTTCCAACAACATTTTCCAGGGGGCTTATCACTTATGACTCATTCATAAGTTCGTTTTCTCTTGAAGAGGGTGGGGATTATAATAAGCAACCCAATCAGGAACAGCACCAACAGAGTCTTCGCATCGTATAGGTCTTTAACTGACTTAAGATCTCCAAGAGCGAGGCCTGCCTGATGATGAAAAGAGCAACAACAGCAGTAAATAATCACGAAAACAGGAATCTCATAAAGACCAACAAGACATAACAGCAATATAAAGATCTAGCCAAAGACATAAGACCAATTAATAAGATTCCTTCATACGCTCTACCCTTAATATGTTCAGGAAGCAAGAAAAGCAAGGGGAAGCAGGCTCGGATCTGACATATATATATCCATCAAATGTGCAATGCAGAATCCAAAGAAAAATAAAAAAAATTGACGCTGCCCAGTGTGCCACTCTATAAGGATCCATCTCCATACAACTTCTTATGTGAACATTTTATATTTTCAGTGAGATATAGTGAGAGTCAATGGGCAGCAAATAAATCTTTTAGATATTATTCTGCTGAGTTGGAGAAACATAATAACAACACGAGGATAAAGTTTTCCCAGTGAGAAGATCCCTAATTTATGGAAGTAACTTGACACCTGGGGATCACCCACAAAATAAAAAGATAAGATTTTCCCCATGTGCATAGAATGGACTTAATTAATCTATTACTAGCTTCATTGACAAAATGAGTACATAAGCTTTCTTAATTAATCTATTACTAGCTTCATTGACAAAATGAGTACATAAGCTTTCTTAATTAATCTATTACTAGCTTCATTGACAAAATGAGTACATAAGCTTTACGCCATGGTGTACTTTTCCTTTGGAACTGAGAAGAGAAAATGCATCATTTCTGGCACTGACCGACCAATTCACCATTTCTGTGACTCCAAAAAAATCATGGATTGACAAACAATATTAAGGCACAGAAACTTTTCTGAGGATCAGAAGTAATTTTGTTGAAAGTTCTGTAGGGTTGCTGATCTGATCAACAGAGTTGGCACCCATCATTTTCCCCAAACTAGATGGTTGGAAAACAATTTCATGAAATTTTGACAATATATTTTACTAGATATAAAGATGGATAAGCCAGCAATAGTCTATCAAACTAACGCCCCATCAGGCAGAGAGAAAGAATTCAAGATAGAAGACAGCCACCAATAAGATCAAGTTTTTTGTTCATCCACAGAAGGAACATCTGAAGATTTACAGTGGAATACAACAATGAATAAAGAAGGTTCAAAGCTCCTTCAAGAGTTAGTCACCATCCAACAATCTCAAGAAATTAACCATTAACCCAAACACAACAGATTTGGAGCACATATGATCTTGTTCCTGTACTAAATCAAAGAGAGTAGAACGGCCTCACTATTAAGCCTCACAATTCTAGCTACCTAATTAAGGAAGGTCCAATGTTAAAACTTACCCTGACAGTTATCAAAGAGGCTGGAAGAAGACCGATTACTGTTGCCAAAAAGAAAACATGAAAGGGTATATCGACAATTGGAGAAGCCAAATTGATAAAAAGGTTGGGCAGCGTTGGTGTTATCCTCAGAAATAACATATAATTCAACAACTTTTCCCGACGCTTTGCTATCTGCATCAACAGAATGTGCATTAGTGCCAACTTGAAGCTATTGTCTGAAACAAAATCTAGACAGAACAAACAATCTTACAACTTCATGATAAATTGAAACATACCTCTCCTTGGAAAAATCTCAACTTCTCAGGCCACAACCAACTCACTAAGGGCTTGCCTATCAATTTGGACAAAAAAAAACAGGAAGATGCTCCAGCTGTGGCATTGAAGACAACTAAGAAAAGGCCTCTTATGACACCAAAAAGAGCTCCAGCAAGCAAGGACATGAAGATTGTTCCAGGAATCATGAAAGTTTGCATGAAGATGTAAGTCGAGCAGTAACCAAGAATGAACTTTGCTGGGTACTCTTTAGCATACTTTGAGAGATCATCTCTGGATCAACATGAGCATTAGTTAGAGAAGCTGAATCAGATAAGCAATATTTGAGAACTCATCCGAATGGATCATTCTGTTCTTGGAATACATTAATACGAATGAAAGAACAGTAACTGAAGCGTACATGCATAAAAGAACTAATGTTTAGTAAGCTATTCAAAGGCACCTACAGCCGTAAAATGGGTGCTATAACTTTTGCGATGTGTTTGCAGCTTTATAACATATCTGTCAGAGCATAGTCACGACAGTGTAGAACTACGACATGGCCACAACTATAACGAACATGCAGTATGCAGACAAGAAGCCAGAACACACTAAGCTTCCAGATTTTCAAGAATGATCATCCATCCAAGACAATGTAGTCATCTCTATTATCTCAAGACTAGTGAACATGAAACCAATGCCGGCGCTAAATCTCCAACAAATGCTCCAGACTCTAACCAAGAGCTCAAACTAGAGCCTGAAAGGAGCAAAACTCAGTAGACACCCCCATTTTCTCATTAACACAACCAAGCAAAACTCAATTATGGAGAAGTCGTCTTCTCGTTTCTACATTATGCCTTTTCCCTCTCTCATCACTTGTTCCCTCTCGCGAAACCATGAATACACATCAAACCACAAGAGTTTAAATTCAAGCCCCAAATTTCAGCAGATGCTCATTCACGGCGCACCACAGGCAATAAAATTAAGCACGAACAGCGTTCGGCCACACTCGTACCATGATCTCTCATCACATTAGTCATTCAGTCGTCGAGCAACGCGCACATTGACCCATCGATTCCAAATCCATCCACAAATCGAAGCACAAAGCCAAAAAGAAAAAAGAAAAAAGCGCATAAAACAAACACCGACACAAGAAAACGCGGAGCACGAGACAAGAATCGAGCCTACTTGAGCACGCGGAGATCCGAAATCGTGCGGGGGAGCTTGATCCTGCCGTACTCGGCGGCGGGCATCGTCTTGTAAATGCAGAACAGCCCCGCGACGAAGAAGAAGAAGACACCGACGAACAGCGCGAGCTCCCCACGCGACAGCGGGAACCTCTCGGGCTTAGGCCTCTTGCCGCTGGGGGAGTCGTCCTCCCCCCCACCCGTCGCCTTGGTGGCGGCGGCGGCGGCGGCCTCCTCGTCCCTCAGCAGCCTCGTCATGTCCACGGCCACGCTCCGCGGCGCCGCCATGGGAGAAACACGCTTCCGAATCGGGGTGCGGGCAGCGGGCGTCGCGGGACGCTCATGGGGGAGGAACCCGGAGGCCGATCGGAGTCGCGGTCGCCGCCATCGTCAGATCGAGATCGAGGGAGAGAGGGGGGAAATGAGGGTTGAAATCTGGAAGGAGAATCGCAGAGTTTCGCGGATTTTTTCGATGGAAGAGAGTTCCCGTCGATGGAGCTCCAACTCGGGAGGGCGATTTTGACTTTCGGAGGGGCGTCACGGACGTGAAAGTTGTGAAACGGGTTTTTGCGGTTCGGAATTGAGAAAACGGCAAATTTACAGCTCGCGGCCCTGGATTTACGCGATTTTGCACTTTTCCCCGATTCGTTGCATTTCGGCCCCCCCCCTTCACGTGAGCCGCACGCGCGGAGGCTTTCGCGGGCAATTTTTTTGGGGACTATTGAAGAGGGCTCGATGTTGTCATTAGATCCTAGAAGTTCGAGATGTTAAAGGGATGATTTATTCACGTGCTGATTGAAATTTAGTCATCTCTGTAATCATGCTCGCGGATTTTCAATTCCTAATCATCGATGCATTAATTTTTTCGATTTATTGTAATCAATTAACTTTTAATTAGAATCTAACGGACTTTTTAAGGATTGTTAAAATGGTGAACACGTGGTTAATCTTTTAAAGAAAATACTTCATCACCAGGTAGCCAACACACCGGAGTCTATTGATCGACTTCTTCATTTAAGTGTATTAATTACAAAGAATCAGAAATCTAACTTATTGGATTGTTTTGTGAATGTCCGTTGATCACACGAAGGTCATTAAAATTAGCAATTAACAATCATTTCTAGCGACCAAACGTGGACATTTTGTGACCATGCTTTTTGGTCGCTGATGACCCTCCTTTTTTTCTTATTGCAGTGATCCACGGAATTTACTACACCCCGATGTTTCGATTTTGTTGCACTTTGGTCCATGAGGGTCACATCATGTGGGATGTGACTTGTGATGATCTTTCTCAGCTTTTTGTAGGTTGCCAATTGATGGAGGAGGCATCGCATTAACCTTTTTTGCATTAATGATGAGGAGCTTTTCTTTTTTTTTTTTAACTTTTTATTTTGGGGTGGTAAGGAGCTTGAAAGGAGCATTTTCCTAAATGGGGTTTTAAGTAAACATCAGAGGTGCACGCCGATTTGCCTTTCATTTTCGCTCTTCTTAACTCTGAATATGACAGTTCAAGTAAAATAAATACAAACATTTTGAAATAGAATCACAAAATGGATAGTCATAATTAGGAATGAGCATTGGTCTAGAATTAACCCTAGACTAACTCTAGACTGGCTCAACCCGATTGATCCTGATTCAGTTCCTCGAGAACTAGGTTGGTCTTTAGTCCTGAAACCCCTAAACTATACACTGTACAGATTATTCCTCGATCTTGGGAGTTTAGAATTTATCAAACTCGGATCAACCTTATACATAATAAATATTATATATTAAATGCTTTTGTTTACTCTAAATTCCAACGCTTCCTCCTTTGTTATCACCACTCACCTTGCAGCTTACCTCTCCTCACTTACCTTAGCTCTCGCCCCCCACCTCTGCTCCATTGTCTTGCTTGTTTGTTTTTCTGGTCTGTTGCTTTTAGGAGGTATAAATTTCTATTATTATCTTATTTTATATTTATGTTTAATATGTATTGTGTTCATAGTTTAGTTACTTAATATTGCATTGTTGATAGATATATAAATGGAAATATTATGTTTGTCATTTAAAGGAATGCAAAAAATGGAAAAAAAGAAGAAGATTAATCCTAAGTTGACCTTGAAATCGAATTAGACCAATAGGGTCGGTCTAGTCATCGATCCCAAACTCAATAGGATCAATTCTTAATCCCAAAAATTAGGGATGATCTTGAATTAGGTGCTCGATCAGCACAATTCAAACTATACTCAACCTTAATCACAATAATCCAAAGCACAAGTTGTGAGGTCTCATCATGTACTGGGGAACTCATCATTGCAATACTATTAGATAGGGAAATGATGTCGACCTATTTTTAAGCAATATGTACATCTATATATATATATATAATGCATGTATGTGTGTATGTGTATATGCCATACTCCTACGGATTTGAAAGAGAGAAGGGTTGCAGTGGAGATTTGAAATATTAACAGGTATAAAGGCGTGGATAGTTTCTAACCCTTTCCGACTTGTTTAATTTGGTCTTTACCTTTCTTTTAGCGAATTCGGTTCTCATATCGTATGTTTTTAGTTCATGTCAATCATTCTTAAAAAATATTGATCTGACAGACCACATCAGTGTTGCATTAATGCATAAATATTCATGTTGACGTGACATTGGCAATTTCTTTTGATTCATTGTCGATATTGAATAACCAAAAATTAAATAAAAATACAAAAATAAATTAAACCTAAGAGATAATAAAAGCGTAGCGCTATGTCGACATGACATTAGCGATTTCTTTCAATTCATTGTCAACATTAAATAACTGAAAAACTAAATAGAAAAACACAAAAGGAAATTAAACCTAAGAGATGATAAAAGAGTAGTGCTATGTCGGTATGACATTAGCAATTTCTTTCGATTCATTGTCCACATTGAATAATTGGAAAATTAAATAAAAAAACACAAAAAGAAATTAAACCTAAGAGACGACAAAAGTACAATACCCGTGGATGAGTGGAATTAATCAAGATTGAGGCGGTGGTAGCGACGCCCCCAATTACAAGTACTGGTCAATCAACTCTTGTCACTACCTAGGCTCATTGCATATATCACGTCATCTCCCCCAAGATTTAAAACTTTTCACACCATAGAATCTAAGAATGCGTTTGGTAACATTTCCGTTTAAAAATCGCCTTCAAAACAAAAATAGAAAAAGTATTTTATTCCTAAACAATTTTTGAACAAAAAAAAAAGTTTGGTAAATTTGTTCTAATAAAAAATAAACAGAAATACGTTTGGTAAATTTGTATAATTTTTTTATTTCTTTTATTTTTTCTATTTTCTTTCTTATTTTTCTTTTTTTCTTATTTATTTTTCCTTTTTTCATTTTTCTTCTTTTGGCCGGTCGCCGGCCTCGGCCGATGATTTGCCGATGAGGGCGGCCCTCACCCAGCCACGGCGAGGCTCCCTGGCCCCCGGCGAGGCCGAGCCTCGCCATAACTAGGCGAGGCTTGGCCTCACCTTGGCTAGGCGAGCTCGGTCTCGCTGGATCTGGGCGAGATCGACCTCACTGGATCTGGGCGAGCTTGAGCTCGCCCAGCCAAGGCGAGGCTGAGCTTCGCCAGGGGCCGGTGACACTCCGGCAAGGTCGCTGGCCCTAGCCAAGGCCGGCGATCGGCCAAAGAAAAAAGAAAGAAAAAAGAAGAAGAAAAAAGAGAGAAGAAAATGGAAAGTGTTCCTAAATTTTTTTGTTCCAGATGTGTTTCTGGGAACAAAAAAATAATTTTGAAATAAAAATGCAAACAAACGCATTTCTGTTCCTTTTTTGTTCCCAGGAACAAAAAAACAAAAAAAAATTGTTTAAAAACAGAAAAAGGAAATCAAAATAAACGCAGCCTAAGTTGATGAAGGCTCCAGAATTTACCAATATTAACAATAGATGCTTGTCTTTAGACCAATAACTTATTACCTAAAATCATCAAACTGAGCTATAACTATAAACATGTACTTGTATAGGCCAATTCTAATGCTTTGTCCGTGTGAAATGAAACTTCCTTATAGGTTGAATTTGAAAAAAAGAAGAAGTAACTAGCAGATTTATATGCTTTCACTAAATAGCTAAAATCATTTTTTAAAATCGATCTCTCCATGGGAATACTCTACAAAACAAATCTACCGAAACTTTCGTCGATGGATCTCATGAGAACTCCATGCTTTGTACAAGGTAAATCCCACTACTACTCTGACCACAGAAATCAGTTATTATCCATGTTATGCATCCGATATTAGTCATTTTTCCGTAACATATTTGTATTTTCATTTTTCTTTCGATGAGCAAAGTGGGAATATTTTCTTCTTTTTTTTATCTTTCTAAAAAAGTAGCAAAAGTCATCACTGACCAAATGGCAAATGACAGGAGGGCCAATTCCTGTTACAAGCCTGGTTGTCAACGGAATGCATCAGGACACCATGAAGAAGAACGATATGGAGCCGACAACAACGAATGCGAAACAATGTAGTAACAAACACTCGACCGTTAAATGTAATCAAAGATGGCTATTGTCATTCAAAGCCAGTTTACAACGACTAAGAGTTTGAGAAGCTGTCAAACAAGTAGAACTTAACCTATAATCAGCATGATAAACTGGGTGGAGAACCATCTCCCATTTCTTCATATCACAAGACTCGGCTTCGCGGATCTTGCAGAAACCTTTTTATATGACAGACGACATTCGACGTTCCGTTCAAAAGCAAATTATTTGTAAAGCATGGCTACCTTAGTATCGGATTAATAGAGTGCGGGAAGTAAGGAGATGAGTTATTGCTAGGAGTCTGGAAAGCACCCTAGGAAATGGCCGACCTGGCTCTCGGTTTCACGAGCGAAACCGAGAGAGCTCGACTGCATGTGCATGCTCGGCTCGGTTAGCCTCGTGGTGTAGTCGTTGCCACTGTTGTTCACGTGCGATGTGAGTAAGCTATCCAAGCTTGTCCACTCATTGATGAACTGGACGCCGTCATTGTTGATGTTCTTGCTCCTCCCGTCATCATACTCTTCAAGGGTCGACACGTAGTTGTTAGTCGTTGTTAAGCTCGTCGAGAGAGTTGGGCTATCAAGCTGCGGAAGCTCACTGAGCTGACTGTCCCAGAGAGATTGATGATTCGAGACGGGCTCTTGACAGGGAGCGAATTGGTGCCGGCTGAAAGAGACGGCTTGGTTTGTGTCGGGGAGGAGCGAAGGGGGAGGCCGAGGATTCATGTAGTCTCGTACGTAGTATGCATGATTCCATGCTTCGAACCCTTGCCTTTGGCTGGGGCAGGGCTTCTTGAATGCTCGGCACACGACCCATCCTTCATCCTGCAGTACATTGAGTAAGGTTATGGATCATGAATTGTATCGAGTCCGGCAGAATAAAATTAGATAGGTAAGTTTCTAATCTGAAGTTGCACATATGCCATGTGCGTACTGACCGTCAGAATTTTTAAGTGGCACAGAAAGGTACTTTCGTGAACGGCGTAAGATGGCTGATGAATGTATAGTTAAAGAATTTCAGGTGGAAGTACTGAATTCTATATATAAATAATTTTCTACACTGTTTCAATGGATACTTCTGAAGTAGTTTTGATAATAACGTCAATGGCGAAGTAATAGAAACCGCTCTTCTTAATGAAAGAACTGATAACTTGCCTGAGGTGGTGCATGTTCAGAGGTCTGGAGGCGATACTCATGCATGATCCAATCGCTCTTCCTTCCATTAGGAGCGCGACCCCGGTAGAAAACCAGGGTCTTCCTCATCCCTATTATCTTGTTCTTCGAGAGCACGGCCTTGTCCCTCCCCGTGGCCTTCCAGAACCCCGCCGTGGTGGCCCGGTTTGTCCGGGTTCCGGTCGGGTACTTCTTGTCCTTATGACTGAAGAAGTACCATTCGTTCTGTTCCTCGTACCCTAGCTTGCACCTCCCTGTACACAGGCGTTGATAAACATAATCACTCCACTCATGCTCATTATAAAAGAGAAGCATCAGGAATCGCGTTAGCTTTATGGGAGGTTCTATTTTTCTTGGTTGTTGGCGGTGGCTTTTTGATGCAATTTGTCTCGTGCTTTCGTTGTGCTATAACCTATCTGAATCGTTTTCCTACCACATCTTTTTGTCCTGTTATGCGGAACATGATTGATCTTTCGTAAAATGTCAGCGGCAAAAAGATGACACTCCACAACTCTAAGTGGAATTGCATGAGGCATGATGATTATTGCTAGAATAGCATGCGCTAATTTAGCTAGAGGATATATAATTGGACATCACTTTCTTACAATAAAGTTTTTCATGTGATAGTTATATCATGCGATATGTTATTGAAAGTCATATGTGTCGCTGCCCTTAGGTTCTACTATCAATCACCTTGTTGAAAAGTAGGATGAAAAATAAAATTGAAGTGCGTTTTACAGTACCTTCGATGTCCCAAGGTTCCATCTTGTAGAGATCAAGCTCGGCTATGACATCTATATCCATCTTGATGGAGTTGATCTTTCTGCTGAGGTAGTAGCCTACAAGTTCTTCCTCTGTTGGATGGAACCTAAATCCAGGCGGTACACACGATTCCAACTCCATTGATGACGTTAGGCTGCATTTAAAGCCATATTTTTCACTCGATGAGAGATGAAATTGACAATTTTTTATAGGATTATTCAGTCAGAAATTATATGATAGATGGAGCTAATGACATCAAAAGGTCACATGGAAATTTTCATAGTTCTTACGTAAAGGAGAAAGCCTTCTAAAGGCTAAAATTCTTTTAAAACTAAAGTACGTACAACATGATTTTCTCTTATGAATTGCTACATAAAAATTGAAATTATGATCTCCTTGTCTATTGGCCAATTACATGTCAAGAACGTGTATGATTTACACTCGATCCTATAAAATGAACACAAGTTCACATATTATTCTTGTATTGTATCTATCACATCGCTTATAAAATGAGTCTATACATGATATTAGTGGACTATCTTCTCATATTGGATGAAATGCATTGAGAGACATTGATACATGGGAAAACCACTAAACAAGATGGGGAAACTAGATGTGATGCCACGGGCCTTGTAAAATTAAAGCTGGCTGTTGTCACTCACTGAATCAGCTCTAGATCTCTAGAGAATTGAGCACACAATACTGAAAAATCATCAATTCAAGAGTCAACTCAAAGGGTCTTTGGGACTAAGCTCTCTCTCTCTCTCTCTCCCCCGTTGATGTTCTTTCCGTTCCAAGTTCTCATCAAATTATCATCAGAAAACAAGACTGGTTTCCTGGGATTCTCGTTCTCAGCTTCAGTTGGAAGCTGAGCATAGGCATTAGGAAATTGCTGAAGACAAAACAATGATGGAGGCACGTTTATTTGTGGTCCTGTAGGATAGATAAATATCGGGCAAGTATAATATGGCATATATGAATGAATGGCAGACCAGGACTGGGATCCACCAGAAGGCATGACAAGACCTTATCCTAAAAGACAGAGGAACTGTTGTCTAACAGCCTCTGGGTGCATGAACCTTTTGCAAACTGTGTAAGCGTGTGATTTCTATTACATCTAATGTTGGGCAACAAAAAAAAAAAAAAAGTGGCCGCAAACGTTGACCTTTTTCTGCCACAAAAGGGCATGTGTGCTGTAGTTGATGTTGTGTGTTTTCTTTGAGTGCAGTGCACTCCGAGTGCTTAGAGCCTAGAGACGTACTTTTCCTCACCTACCATATACATAGATCCTTATACACCTTTTTCATTACTCCATATGTACTACTAAATTACTCAAGCACCTAACACCTACGCGTATCCTCTCCTTTGCTCGTAAATTCATTTACTTTTTAGAATCTTTTTGATATAACAGCAACAATGAACCCTTCCGTTTGAATCGCTGGAATGGGTTGAAGGAAGCTCGGTGGAGCTCAACAATGAACAATCCTAACACAAAACCATTGCTATTATGATGTGGCGCATGCATATGTATTCAGGAGGCTTAAACAGGGTATAATCTAGGGTTTGCATGAATAAACGTTTTCCAGAAGAGTCGAATTCAGCCAGTTTATTGCACAAACGGATCAAGCACAAAAAACAAACGAAATGAAACATCTAAGGAATTACGGTGCAACAGCAACACCCCCACTTCAGGACCGGTGTTGAACTCTTGACGGATCTCGAAACTCTGTTGTTTCTTTCTGGAAAAATAAAAAAAATGGAAACATGTGCAGCCAGCAACCAATGCAAATGCAGCAAGAGATTTTTGGCACTCACAGTGGGATGTGGTCGATTCTGTTTGTGTTCTTTCGTCCTTGGGGAGTCGAAGAACTCGTGGAGAGAGAAGGCTTTTGTGCTTTCGGATAATATGTTGTTGGCACAAAAGGACGAGGGAGCGGATGCGTATATATATATGTGTGTGTACAGGGAAGGGTGATAGGAGAGATGGAGAGGGGGAATTGATTGCGCGTGGGGTTGGCTGATCAAAACATTGCAATCAAAAGGTGTTTGTTTGGACGGCGGGACACCGAGTTTTTCACGCCACCTCCCACCGTTATAGTGTGTTCTAAGATTTTATTTTCCACTGCATCACTCCCCCTTTAAGAAAACAAATAAGGAAAAAAAGACAAGTTTGTTGGCTTTGCTTTGGCCTTTGTGGATTATTACAGGAACGCAAAGACACATTGTAAATGCTGGATCGAGCACCCAACAATCCAGCGCCCGCCCCCTCCCTCTCTTTCTTCTCTGTCCGTCTGTCTGGTGCGCCGCCCTTTGGCATTCCAGACCACACATCGGCCGCCACGTGGATTCCAGGTCCGAGTTCGCAGGTTGTGCTTCCGTCGTGCGCTGTAAAAGAGAAGCCTCTCGGTGAGTCGGACGTTTCCCTCGCTGGCCGCATCGGAACGAGAGATCTTGAGGCGTCCAGGTAGAGACAAGAAAGCCAATCACCTCACATCGGCTTCGAGGTTGATCTCCCGTCTTGTCTCTTTGTATTGTGTATTAAGGAATAGAGATAACTCAACACGGTACGGATTGAATAATAAACTTTGCCTTCGCCCAACATGAGAATTCGACGACCGCAGGCGTTGGGTTCTTTGTCTTTTTCTCTAATAAAAGCCCGACCTTCGTCCTCGCCACACAGAAACTCCACTTGAATTTAGGTAAATTAGCATAATAGAATCAAAGCTGTTGATCTTGTGAGATTCACATGAATGAGTGACTTTTTGACTCGTGAGAAATGTTCTGGAATGAATAGGTTGCCTTGCGCTTCTCCAAGTGAGACATGGGATGGACGTGAGGGAGCTCTAGTGCTTCATCCCACACAGCAAAAGTGGGAATGCGATCGGTAACCCGACCCTGTCCGATGTCCAATATCCACTGCTAGGGAGGAGAGCCGAGGATGTGAATCCATATCTATCGCGTCCAGGCATGTGAGACATCGACAGGCCATAAAAAAATGATGGGCTTAAATGCATGCTCGCAATGAGAATTGTTCTTGTAAGTCTGTTTACATGTGCTTAAAGTGCATGTGATTTTACAGCACAGGCGAGTGGTCGGGGCTTGTCTATTGCAGTCCATAATTCGCACTAAAAATGTTTCTTCAAAAGCTTTGGATATAGGAAAGGTTCGGTTGCGTAAGAGCCTAATTTTTTGGTCCCTGAAATTGTACATTTCATCCAACCATAGTCTTTGAACTTTTGACTCGATCATTTACCAAAAGAGAACGAATAAAAAGAGGGTTAATTATTTCAACAGAGAAACTACAACCTAGCGATGTTAAAGGCTTTTTTGACCTAGGACATGTCTTTTGCTGTTTCCGGGGCTATGTCATAGATATGTGCATGCGGTCGGTAGTTAGCTTTTTTGACCCTGGGAGAAATGCGATCCCCAACCCCCATCGCTGCTTTAGTGCTTTATAGTTCAAGACGATCTTTCATCAAATCGAAAAGATTCATCACTAATTGCTAGACGACGAAAACAATGCTTGGAAAGTCTTTGAGAAATATCTTTGTTCCCCTACCAGAACTTATTTACTTTACGCCATGGTGCATCTTGCAGGTAATTCAATGTGAGGAGAATGCAATGCACCGATGCAGTCACAAAGGCGGACGATCTCAAGGGGTCCCAGTCCCACCTCATCAATGACCACGGATAATTAATTAATATTAGCGGAAATTGAGGGAATCATCACGATCTCATGCCAAATCTACCGACTTCCCCTTTTCTTACAATATCTTATTGCGTCCTTGATGACCCATCTAGGTTTCTAGACCACTCATCGAACATAGAATTGGACGTTGGAGCTGGCTTCCTGGTCGAATAAAAGCTTCCTTACAGAGGTGCGCTTTGGGGTCACCATGACCTTTTTATATCGTTCACTAACGAAACAGCAAACCCAAGAACAACATAGAACAATACCATGTAATGGATTGGAGACTACATAAGCCAAAAAGTAAAGGTAGAGAGAGAGAGGAGAGAGAGAGAGAGGGAGAGGTTTGTGGGTAAAGCAAGGGTGGGTCGCGTGTAAAAAGGGGTTGCCTAGGATCTTGTGCGGAGATTCTGCCATCAAACTGAAGTTTGAAAGCGACCCCGTGCTCTTCTCTTCTCTTCCTCCTTCTGCTTCTTCTTCCTTCCTTGAAAGCTGAAAAGTGCGATTTGTTTATTCCTCACCCCTTTCCGTTTGGGACATTCTCTTCAGATGGAGGACACAAATGATGTTACCCATCTCCTGTCCCGACCTGACCCGACCCCTAGGGCACTTTCTCCTCGGGCAATCATCCAAATCGAGGGCTATATATTACAGGATTCTGCTTTTGACTTATGTTTTACGTACCTATGATTATGTACTAATTCTACTAATCACCGTAATTGCCAAGTTACACCCGGTAAGAAAAGATAGAGACTCGAGCTTGGGAGGATCGCGGTTGCGGCATTAACTAGATGATGTGTGTTAAATATGCTTGAGTTTACTTGATACTTGTTAAATGGACGACATTGCGTTGAGACTCGAGAGCTTCTTCGTATACCGGCCGGGACCCTCTTGAAAGGATTGGATTCAGTAGAGAGATAGAGAGTTGCCCCGGCCATGTTCTTTTGGGACAAAGCATAATTAATGGGGCATAGAATCGAATCCACTCAAATGTTGGCAGCCGCACTGGCTCGCTTCCCTATTCACATTTGACGGGTTGAGGTATTTCCGGCTCTTCTTTCGATTTCTTCCCCTTGATGAATCCGTTGCTTCTCTCGGTGAGACCAGGTGCTTGGTTATGGCTGTGAAATTGTTGTGAGAACAGTCAAGTTTGGATCTGTCCATGTCCATCGCATAAGGGTGAGGAATGTAAAGATGCATAAAACTTGATTATTATTCAAATGAAAGGTTTTTCAATTCACATGTCATATCAATCGAGCAAATGATCTCTCGCATTACGTCAGCTCATGTCAATCAATAAACTTAAATATTTTCTCGTACGATAAAGATAAAGATATATATATGTACGCGATATGAAAAATTCCCTTTTCAAATTCATTGCTTCCTCCAATGATAACATCCCTCAATTATTCCATCCTTATCTTCGTTTTTCTTCTTCGCTTCAGCTTTTTGTGATTACCGAAAGAAGGGTAGGAGGGCAACATATAGAATTTTCTATGGACCGTCAAAATAAGAGTGTATAAGGTCACCATCGTGGACCTAATGGCCGGTTAGTGACATGTTCATGTAATGGCTGGACGGTACCATGGATTTGATATGGCTCCGAAATGAATATGTTGCTGACTTCTCTTCTCCTTTCACAGCCATCATTGCCGTGATAATTGCCTCCCCATCCCGCATGTGAGCCACTAATCTCTCACGGAAACTCATGCTGCGGACCAAAACCACATTCTCTCACGTTGACAAGGAACTCTCCACATGGATTCAACTTGAACTTTATTAAGTACCAAAAATAGGATTAAACTATTGTATTCCTGTTGATTAATCGATGTCGAAATTTCTTCTCACCATGACTATAGAATATCATGAGTTTGGTACGGGATCAAACCGAAGGACCGCTCAATTTGGTTCGCTCCGATCTACCAAACCAAACCTGATCGAATCGAATTGAGCTTACCCTATGGTGTGAACATGGTCCTAGGTCGTTTGCCATTCAGATATCAAACCCCCCACCAAAGGAACATCCCATAAAAACGGTGGTGGAGGGAAGAGAGGTAGGGTATGCCTCAGCGACACCATAGATCGCCCTCATCATAATGAATAAAAAACCAAAAAAAGAGGAAGAAAGCGTTAAGGTTGCTTTAATTAGCAAATAGACAAATCCAAGAGAGGGACAGTGTAGATCACGTAAGTGGGGATTATCTGGGGCGGTTTGTGGGACTGCCTTGAGAGAGAGAGAGAGAGAGAGAGAGAGAGATTGTGTTCTAACTTAACTTGATAGAGACTTCAGAAACCTTCTAGAGAGGAAGGAAAAGATTGGGGAGGCTTACAAACAAGAGGCTTTGATAATGACTCGTCTCCTCACACGCCTCGACATGTCTCTCCCTCTCTCTCGTCTCCTTTTTTTTCTCCTTGCACATCACATGGAGGGATCAATCATTGTCCTCGGGGCCTTATTCGGTTTCTGTCTTCGATCATCCTGGTTTAGGAGTTATTAGTGAGAAGACAATCTATGTTTTTTTGGGTGGTTTGCCCTCGGATAACATGGGATGTCCATGTTATCTTTGTCCTCTTTTGGCTTGCCTAAACAGCCATTACGTGTATCTAAAGTATCGCAAGAGAAAACAGCAAGGAGTAAATTACCATTTTTGGTACCTCCTGAATTATATAGCAAAACTCTTGTGTAGCTTTCCTTGTCACATCATATAAGCATGTTTTTTTTTTTTTAATGGACTGGATTCCTCTAAAGTTAAGGGATGAGTATATTACATCATCATTTATGTTGCTAAAGAATTGATACGTTACCACAATTAGAATTGAATGACTCACCTTTGTTTTGATATTTGTTTTTTGTTTTTTTTTCGGCCAATCTCCACCTTTTGCACAACATCTATCTCACCTTTTTGAACCATGTGACCCACTACCTGTCGCGACTAGCGCCATCACTCCTTCATCATTCCCTCCAAAAAGAATGGAGGTGTGACAACATGAAGGAGGGGGAATAACCTCTTTGGACCTATGCTCGACATCTTTGGACTCAGGCTTGGTCTCGATGGATCCGAGCAAACTTGGTCCCGACCTAGGGTTGTTATTTAGGGCTCGAGAACAAGCATTGGGGTTCTTGCGCCCATATATAGAGCTTTTGGTTCAAGTGTGCCAATATTTAGTCATATTTTGTAACATAATTTTTTATTTTTTAAAGAGGAAATTGTTTTCCTAAATGTAATTGTAGATTATCCATTGACTAGAAAAATCATTTTTGTCAACTTATTTTCCTAAACAATCCAAACACAGGAAAATGTGAAAAATATTTTTTCCAAAACAAACGGAGCCTCAATCTAATTGCATTGAGGGAAAGTGAATCATGCCAAATATTTGTTTTCTACGAAATAAATGGAATCTTAAATTTGGGTTTGGGCTGTGGTTTACTGAGTGAATTCTCTCCAAATCTAAGGCCATTTTCGTCTTTTAGACGTCATTGCATCCCTTCATCGTAGAAGATCTTAAACTCTCAATCCCTATTGGAGATTACATGCGGTTTGTTTTGGGGGCCGAGGGAAGGAGAGTAATCCTCTTTGGGCTTTTGCAAAGGAATATGGTTTTGGGCTTACGTGGAGGTCTGTATTGGGTGGGTATATTTGGTGAAAACACGGGCCCCGGAAAATCAGTTTGGGCCGGGCGGACCATTCCGGGCTTTCGGGCTTCGGCGCGGAGTTTGGACCTTCCCATGCACGTCGTGTCTCCGCAGTCATCGAACAAACCGAGCGAGACCAGATGCAGGCGAAAACGTCCATCGCCGTCCACAGCGTGTGCAGTCTCGCATGACAGTGTGAAGCTTTTCTAGGTCCGACCCGTGCGAGCGGCGCACCGCACTCGGCCGGATAGGGTTCCGAAAAGGACGGGCGAGAGAGGCATTCACGATCGCCATTGAAGCATGTCCCAGTTGGTGATTCGGTGAACCAGCTAAAGCGAAAAGCACAGGGACGTATGACTTTGAGACAAGTTCACGAGCTGTGTTTTGGCGGAGGGACCAGTAACGCATGCAGACACCCACCGGCCTATCCGAAGAATCATCACAGCTGGTCTAGCTCACGCTAAAGCGAAACGACAACGGAGATGAGTGAAAAATAAAAGCGAGAAGCTTCCAAATAGCTTTGTCCATTTTCTCTCCGTGCACTCATCCTCCTCTACTTTTTGCGATTTTTCCCTTGCGACATACGTCGTGCGTTCGCATGTGATTCTCTGCCGAGGACAAGGACTCGAAGGCCCCATATAAAACCGCCCCCGACGCGACTTGGCGTTGAGGCGTCTCTCCACACCGCAGAATCTCTCCTTTTGGTTTGCAAGATGAAGATGAAGCTCTTTCTTCTTTATGTAGCCGCCATCCTTTTGTTCCAGGTACGTTCTCACTGCGGCTCTCGCACCTGGTCCCGACGTTCCCAGGAATTGTTCTCCGTTGAAGAACGTGCAATCATTAGTCTGTAATTAACCAACGTCTCTGTTATTTTGATGATGTTGCTGGTTTCACCAAGACTTCAACATGTCCCTAATTTATCGACTCTGATATTTTGGTGTCTGCGTTACGTACTTGTTCTAGGCTTTTGCAGAGGCTTCGTCGGCAACTGATGCCAGCCGCGCTGTCGCTAGTGTGAGTTCAAATCACTGCTTCTTACTCCATTCGTACATGTTTCTTCTCATCCTTTCCAATAATTAAGAAGAGATTTTGTTTTTGTTGTTCTGCAGCAACCATACAATATACTTGTTCCGGGCTTTCGCCTGTATATTTTCGTATAAATCAAACCTTTTTTGATATTTGAAGATCAAAATGTAAAGTGAGGCCAGAAAGAAAGGAGGATTAAAAACTCAGATGAAGCTCATTCCAAATATACCATCTCTAATTTTAGTGTCAAGTACTTCCAAAGCAACTTTAATATTCTTTCCTTGGCATGATTAGCTAGAACGTAGATACTTAATCACTGAATGGTTTTCTCAGACAATTTTGTACGTGCGCTCATCTTATTCTCTTTCACGAAAGATGGAAAAACAAAAAGACAAAATGGCTTGACGGCGTGTCTTTTGCTTCGACCGCCCTTTTGCAGATGAACGGAGGAGGGAGTGCAAGTACCAACATCGACAAACGACATCAACATCATCCTCGCAAGATCAGTAAGTTTGATGGGACCAACAAACCCGACACCATTACTTGGAAGATGCTGTGTACAGATGATGATGTATCGATGCGTGCATAACCACAGAAAACGATAAAGAGCAACTGTATATGCCTGTATATGCTGCATTAACAGCATATACATAGCTACAAAAATTAAGAGCATTTCATACGCAGTGTTTCTGTAAGGAACACCGTCAATGGAAGGTTTTGTTTTTGCAAGCGGCCTTGAGATCATAGCATGTTTATACACAAGTCATAACTGAGACCGCCATCTGGGGAAGTAAGACTTTCCAAATGTTAGTAAGCCGCAATGAAACCGTCTATAGGTCCTTCATGTGTAGTACGTACATCAGCACTTGCGCAATTTGATTGCTGGTTTCATGATGTCTTCACACAGACTGCAGCTACGCGTGCGCGAGGAGATGCAGCAAGTCGTCCCGCAAGAATGTGTGCCACAGAGCGTGCAAGACATGCTGCGCGAGGTGCCACTGCGTGCCGCCCGGCACCTATGGCAACAAGAACGCCTGCCCGTGCTATGCCAGGCTCAAGACCCACGGGAACAGACCCAAATGCCCTTGAGATAGCAGCTCTCAACGTGTTTGTTCTTGGTTCTACCCAATTTAATATACGTGCTGTGTAATAATGTGAGTTGGGCTCTCCCTGATTTGTAGCGTGCTTTTGTTTTGCTGTGAATTGCCTTCTATTTGATTGATGATGCCATCAATAATCAAAATCGTCCTTCTTTTTATTCCTTGTGCTGTACCATATGGCCCATTGATGCTTCCCCCGGTTTAGAAACATGTTTTACATATATATTGATGAGATTACTCAGATTTCTTTCAATTTTTCATATTTATCGTGATAGTGTGTATACCTCATTTGATTGTAGCATGTCATTCTCATTTTCAGTCACTACTAATATCCTTCTCTCGACATCGGTTCTCAACATCATTTGCTGATGATGACGTCGGCATCCTCATCATGCAGCCACGCCGACGTGTTGTCGCATAATCTGTACCACAGCCATGTCAACCTATCATCTAGCAGGCCACCACGCGGATATGTCAACTTTATTGTCTCGTAGCTTGCACATATCAGCCGTTTCTGTCGCGAATTGGAATTTCCATACAATTTGAACCTCAACTGAAAAATGGTTTAACCTCAAATTATGTACACAATTATATATAATTCAATTTTGTAGTACAAAATATGCACCTCTACTTTCATTGCGCACTTTGATCCCATCATCAAAGAGATCTTCGGAAATGTTAATCTGAAGGCTGCAAAACTCTGAACTCGGCCAATGTGTAAAATATTTTAGGGTAAATTTGAGCTCAGTAAATGAACTCTTTGAGTTTAAGTAGGAGATCGTTTCACAACCCGACCCAAGAGCACAATACCACAATAACAACCAACAAGTTATTAGATATCACTCATAAAAATTATTGTAATTTAAGAAATGCCATTCATCATTTGGCTATAGCACAATATATATCAAAAGTATTCTTTAATCAATTTTGTATTCATAATGGAATGTTTCAATACACGAGAAGTCCTAGATGTATCATACATGATTTAAGTACTTGTAATCAATCCAAATATAACATATTAAACATTTCATCTTAAATGAGCATGCATTATAGCATAAATTCATAAATAGGTCAAAGCCATATCTTCAACCAAATTCAAAATTTTTACTAGAGACGAAATTACCATGCTCTTGATAAACAATAATTATTAAAATTAAATATGAGGACCCCTCCTGATTTAAGGCTAGTGCTTGCTTTCTTCTTCTTCTTCTTTTCTCTTTTTTTTTTTTTTTTTTTTCTTTTCCTTTCTTTCTCATTTGAAACAAAATTTGTTTACTTCTTCTCTGAAAAATAGTTTATTTCGCGGATAGTTAATTGATATTTGTATACAAAAAATTGATATTTGTATATTTCTTTTTTTTATTGGGAAAATATTACTTAAGCACAAGTTAGAGGAGGATAATCTTTAAGTAAAATTAACAATGGGCACAAGGGATAATATAGTCAAATATATGTTTTCTACCATTATCATTATTTTTATCACACGACAACTATGATAAAAAAAAAAAAAAAAAAAAAGAGAGAGACCGATCTCGTGATTAATATGATTGGACGAGGGAAAATTGGTTTAGAATGCACCGAACTCATTTTTTTTTCCCCTTTAGCTTGTAAAGCTAATTTTTCTAAGTCAAATCCTTGGCTAGAGACTAGAGTTTAGGAAAAATTATGACTCTCAACCTTTATTTATTTCAAGAAAAATATTTTTCTAAAAACATTTTCCTCATTTTTTGCCGTTTGGATTTTTCTAGTCAAAAGAAAACATATGCACAACTTAGAAAAAAAATTCTTCGAAAAATTGTAAATCATTTTCAAAATATGACTAGATATCAGATCTTACAACGAAAACTCTAATATCCCAATGCTCATTTCCAAGTCTCTAGCATTCATGACCGGTCCCCGGCACGGCATCTGGGCTCAAGTCCATTAAGATTGGGCCCACAACCCAAGTGCTTGTGGTTAGGTCTCTAGCACCCATACCTATCTCCATCTTGGTTACGCTCGGGACCCCAATATCAATACCTGGGTGTCCAACGCCCAAGCCCAAGTCCATTAAGCCCGAGCTTGAGGCCCCAATGCCCATGATCAATGCCTTAATGCCCGAGCCCAGTTCCACAAAGGCCAAGCACAAGACCTTGATGCTCATGCCCGAATTCCTCATGCCTTGGTCCACAAAAATAGTGCTCGAGTCCTCGATGTATGTGCTTGAATGCCCCACACTTTGGCTCAAATCATTGAGGCTAGGCATCGAACCCCCATGGCTGAGCCTGAGTGTCCGATACCCATGCCCGGGTTCCTAACACCCATGCCTAGGTCTATAGAGGCCAAGCCTAGGACCCCAATGCCCATACTTGGATCCCCCACACCCAAGCCCTTATCCAACAAGGCCATGGCTTGAGACCTTAGTGCTCATGCTCGAGTCCATTGAGATCAAACTCGGGACCTTGGTGCTCATACCTGGGTCCTCGATCCCTAGGCTCAGGTTCACAAAGGCTTGGCCTAGGATCCTCATGCCTATGCTTGGATTTCTCACGCCCAAGCTTGAGGCCTAGATCCATTAAGGCCAAGCTTAGGACCCATGGCTATGGTCAGGTCTTTGGTGCCCTAGGCCTTGGCAGGGCTCGTGTAAGGGCCCATGTTAATCAATGCATGCCCTTAGTTCTAACGATTAGCGGTCCTGGGTTTGGCCTTGATGAATTTGATTCTGAATGCTAAGGACATGAGCCTAGTCATCGGAGACCTGGGCACAGGTAGTTCCCAAGCCAACCTCGTTGGACGAAAAATGAAGTGTTGGGCACCCGAGCTCGATCACTGGGAACCTGGGTCAATGGGTCTCGAGCTCAACCTTTGTAGACCTAGGTCCATGTGCTGAGGAGCCAAGCACGGACACTAAGGCCGAGGCAGAAGAAGTTGTGCAAGGGCATCGAGTTCTTAGTTTTGGCTTCTATGGACATCGGATTAACACTTGTGCTTTCGCTTGAGACCTAAGTGCACTTTCTTGAGTGCCAAGGTTGAGATCATTGAGGCTAGACTCGTGATCTTGATGCCTATGCCTAGTCCCCGATTGCCTATGTGTAGGTCACTAGCGCTCATAAATTATATGCGTATTTTGGAAAATCAAATCATATTTCATTTCTAAACTATAGAAAATATTTTTCAATTCTTTTTCAGATTTTAGCCAAGTACCTTATTTTCTTAGAAAATGATTTCTTGGAAAACATTTTCTAGACTTGTAACTTTTTCAGTAAAACAAATGGAGTCTTTGATTAAGAGTGTGTCCAGATGGAGATGCTCGACCATGATTTGAGATGGGCTCAAACTACTTGCATCCTTAAAAGTGTACTCATTTTTTTGAAAGTGTTACAAAGTATGAAAACCGCAGAGTTTGACTAGTGATTTATCCTAAGCTAAGTTTGTTTCGCAAAAAATGAAACATGTCTGGAAAACAACAATATCTTTTTTATTTTTGGTTAAAATTTGGAAATGAACTAGAAAATATTTTTCCCTTTTTTTGATATGGAAAATCTGATTTGATTTTCCTTAAAAAAATTACCAATATTTGAATTTTTAAAATAATTTTCTTTCTTTTTCTCTTTTTCCTTCTTACTCGGCCGATCATAGTCAAATTTAATTAAGCAACAATAAAACTGTCAATTGGTCATTTGTTTTCCATGAAACAAATGGAGCTTTAGTTTTACCATTTAATTAGGGCGCGTTGGGTAATGTTTTTGTTTCTAGGAACAGATTTTTTTTTTTTTTTGGTAAGGTGTTTTCGGGGACAGTTTTTTTTTTCAAAAACATTCATTTTTGTTTATTTATGTTTTCGAAAATAATTTCTAAGTATTTTAAGACGTTTGGTAACTATATAAAATTTCTATTCCCAGAACAAAAATATGTTTGATACGACCTTAAATATTTTTGTGACTTAGAGTTTCTTTTAATATATTAATAATTTTATTGCTTTTTCTTTTTCTTCTCCTTCTCCTTCCTCTAACCAGCCACCGGCTTTAACCATGGCCAACCGACAACCAGCCAAACGAGGGCCGATGAGGTCCCCTCGAGCCTTGCCTTGGCTCGGCGAGGCAACATCGCCTAGCCACCGGTGAGGCTCAACCTTGCCTGGCCACCGTGAGGTTGGCCTTGCTAACCCAAGCGACGCCAACCTCACAGTGGTTGAGCGAGGTCGAGCCTCACCATGGTTGGGTGAGACTCGGCCATGGTGAGACGCAAGGGCGCCTCACCCAGCCACGGTGAGGCTTTCGGGGGCCTCACTAGTCGTTGGTGAGCTTGGACCAACCTCACTGGGGGTCGGTGAGGTCGCCGAGCCTAGTTTGGCTAGTTGCCGACCATCGCCAAGGCCAGCGACCAACTGGGGGAAGAAGAAAGGAAGAGAAAAAGAAAGAAAAGAAAGGGATGAAAGGAAGATAAAAGAAAAACTTGTTTCTTGATTTGTTTCCGGGAACAAGAAACAATTTTATTTTCGTTTCTTGATTCTGTTTTAAATCTATTCCCAGGAACAAAAAAAATTACCAAATGTGTTTCTATTCTAATTCTGTTCCGGTGAACAAAAGAACATAAATAAGTGTCCCTTGGAGTGTTACGAACAACACCTTGCTTGTAGGAGATGTTGCGGTTTAGGTACACATTCCTATGCAAATCACCGTGATTATTTCATGTCGATAGAGGTTTATATAGCCAAGAAAAGCAAGACAAAAGGAAAAGCGAAAGGGATCGTTTATGCATTTGATCCTCCGATTTTTCTTTGTGTAATCAAGTTCACTGACATTTTGGATATATGCAACTTTGTCCTCTAAGGTTTATTTTATGCAGTCGAATTCTGTAACTTCATTTATTTATGCAATCAAGTGTTCTGTTTACAGACTGTGATTAACACTATTAATTCAAGAGTTAATTTTTTCTTGCTTTTCTCATTTGTTTTTTGCTTATTTAGTGACAAATTAGCATCGCGTGCCATTTTCTGTTTTATAAACATGCCTTGTTCTATATTAGTTTGATGGCATAGTAAGACTGGTTGATTGAAGGATTTAAGTGCACAAATTCAGAAAGTTAGAGAATTTAATTGTATGTAACAAAACTTATTAGACCGAATTGCACAAAGGCGAAAAATTAGAAGACTTATCACATAAATTAACTCCGAAACTTAAAAGGATTAAATCTACACACAACCAAAAAAAAAAAAAAAAGAGAGATAAAAATAAAAAACTTTGTCTTCTGAGCAAGTGGGCGTCGGTAGATCACCATACTAGATCTCATCTCCTATCGGTTTACCCTTTTCGAACACGGTGACGCGGGGAGAATTGTCCGAAAAGTCCTAAACCTATTGCAGTTTTGCCAATTCAGTCCTAAACCTTTTAATTGTGCCAATTGAGTCCTAAATCTTTTCACTTCTTGCCAATTAAGTCCATCCGGCCAATTTTGGCCGGAAAATGCTGACGTGGCCGCCGGCGGTGCCACGTAGGACTGCCGGCTCTGATGTGGATAATTTTTAATAACATTGAAATTTTTTTAAATTTTTTTAAATTTTTTTTGAATTTTTTTATTTTCATTTTTTTATTAATTTTTATTTTTGGCCTTTTCCGGTGGCCGACCACCGGCCACGGACGACAGCTGGCCATCGGCCATCGCCGGCCGGCCGCCTCGCCGCCACGGGCGAGGCCCGGCCGGCGAGGTGACGCCGGGCGAGGCCGCCTTGGCCCCGGCGAGGGCCGGCCTCACCAGATCGGCGAGGGGAGCCCTCGCCGGGGCTCGCCCGCCCGGGCGGCGTCGGCCTCGCCCGCCACGGGCGAGGCCCCGTCGGGAGACGGTGTCGCCGTCGCCGGCCGGCTGTGGCCGGTGGCCGGCCATCGTTTGTGGCTGGTGGCCGGCCACCGGAAAAGGCCAAAAAGAAAAAAAAAAAAAAAAAAAAAGAAAAAAAAATTCAAAAAAATTTTAAAAAATTAAAATATTATTAAAAATTATCCACGTCGGCAAACCGAGATCCTACGTGGCACCGCCGGTGGCCACGTCAGTATTTTCCGGCCAAAATTGGCAAGAAGTGAAAATGTTTAGAACTCAATTGGCACAATTAAAAGGTTTAGGACTGAATTGACAAAACTGCAATAGGTTTAGGACTTTTTGGACAATTCTCCCCGGTGACGCGGTTAGCCAAAACGCATGCCGTTTTCTATCAATACACAGATCGTCTCGTTCTAAAACAACGTTCTTTTGCACTACCAAAACAATCCTATATTTACGAAAGCTACAAACTCCATCAAGGGTTTCGACAAACCAAATATCTGTACGATTATCGCATGATCTTTCCTGTATTAACCAAAATTTGTTAAAAGCCAGTATGAGATTTCAATATCATCATACCGATATTCTTTTGAATTTCCATCTGCATCGAAGCAAGTCAACTAAGGTCTATTCGTTTCGCAGAAAATTGGTCATTTCTCGAAAATTTTTTCCCAAAAGTCATCTTTTAGGAAAATGATAATATTTTATGGTGTTCGATAAGGAAAATATTTTCTAAGACTTCACCACTTAGTAATACATCACTTACCTATAAATCCATTAAATATGAACTTGCTTTTAAATCCGGGCAAACTTGCTTCATATATTTGTTCCCTCATTGTCATTAAATGCTCATCTACTCTAGAAAATGGTCGTATGGATTTTAAAAAGAAACAAAAGAGAAAAGAAGCAAAGAAGCGAAGAATGTATATCCCTAATGAGAATCTTTCAATTGAGTGGCATGTTCTCCCTCTGGGTCTTTTGTATTCCAAAAAACAAAAGAAAAAAGAAGCAAAGCATGTAGAGCCCTTTTTGCTTGAGCAATGTACAAATGTAGGATAGAGTAAATAAAGAAAAGGATAAACAAGAGTGCAAAGTGCGAGCTTAAAATCGACGAGCTCGAGGTTCGCTTGGCAACGGCCGACAACTAGCCAAGAAAGAAAATAAAGAAAGGGGAGGAGGAAGTGAGGATTTGTAGATGTGTGAAATAAAAGAGATCAAGAGAGGAAAGTGAAAAATATTTTCCCTTAATTTAGAAGATTTTTTTTCCTTTCATGAAAAACATTTTTCTCATTGAATTCATTTTCTGTTAAACGAACGCCGAAAAATCCAGAAAACGTTTTTATGAAAATTATTTTCCACAAAACGAACAGAGTTTAAATATAATTTATGTCCAGATTTGTCGGGCTATATCTTACCTAATAATCCATCTTTGGCAAGTTGTCTCTGTTTCCTATTGAAGTCCACATTCCAAAATTAGGCGAGTGCGACGAGTACAAATCACTGGCCATCTCTCCATTGTCTGATGCACTTCTCCTCTAGCTTATATTTCAACGTTTGGCACTCTTTATCTCTCTCTGCCATGGCTGTTTACGAGGTTTTTCTCGCATTGGCTATGGCCATGGTAGCGTCTGCCATAGACAGTGATTGGTACGATGCGCATGCGACTTGTTACGGCGACATGGGCGGTGGAGAAACCATGCGTAAGTAAAAATCTCTTGGCAAGGAGAAAGTAGGAAGAGCCTTGCCCTAACCTTATCATCCTTTCTTGTGCTACTTTGCGCGAGGACATATATACAGATGGATAATGAGGCTACTTGATGTCGCTAATGTTTGTTGATTTGTTTCTCGTTCGTGGTCATCACATGCAGAGGGAGCTTGTGGATATGGAGATCTTTTCAAACAAGGATATGGACTAGAGACCGCAGCACTGAGTACGGCCCTTTTCAATGATGGACTTAGCTGTGGCGCTTGTTTCGAGATCTATTGTCACGACAACCCGCAGTGGTGCATTCCGGATGCCGGTTCAATCAAAATCACTGCAACAAACTTCTGCCCTCCGAACTACACTCCAAATAAACCGGATGCCTGGTGCAATCCTCCGCTGAAGCACTTCGACCTTTCCGTGAAAATGTTCACGACGCTTGCGGAGTACAAGGCCGGAATCATCCCCGTCCGCTACCGCCGCATCTCGTGTTCCAAGCAAGGAGGAGTCAAGTTCGAGATCAACGGGAACCCGTACTTTACCCTCGTGCTAATTTACAACGTGGGCGGCGCCGGGGACGTGAACGCCGTGAAGATCAAGGGCTCGAACACTCAATGGATCGAAATGAGTCGTAACTGGGGGCAAAATTGGCAGACCGGAACTGTCTTGACGGGACAAAGCTTGTCGTTTCAAGTCACCCTGAGTGACGGGAAGACACTAATATTCAATGAGGTGGCGCCTGCTGAGTGGCAATTTGGGCAGACATACGACGGGAGAAAAAATATCTAGTTCGGCCATTTTCATTCCAGTGCTCGCATTATGGTATTTAAATGAATCGATGCATTAATTCCGAGTTTAATTTTCCATTTGTAAGAGAGTGGTGACATCCATCGTCTCCGTTTTCACTTTCCATTGTCTGTTTATAATTCCTACTGGCATTCAATCAAGTTCAGTTCGATTTCGATTAATATATTATTCAAAAGTTCATCAAGTTTCCATGTTTTTTCAAAGTCATGCGTTAATGAAAAAATTGTCCGAGATTATATGTTTTCCACCATTATCATTATTATCATCATACGAGGCTTATGATTGAAAAAAGAACGATCGCATGATTAGTATGATTGGACAAGGAAAATCTACACGTACTCAATTTTTACCCTTTAGCTAGTAAAGCTAATTTTTTTTAAGTGGAGATGCCCCACCGTGATATGAGATGGGCTCAGACTGCCAGCATCGTTAAATTGTACTCGTTCTCTTGAATACGTTACAAAGTATGAACAACCCACGGTTTGGCCGGTAATTTCTCCTAGTTTCACCCTTGAATTACTTGCTTGTAGGAGATGCAGTGGTTTAGGTAGACATTCATATGCAAATAATTGTGATCATTTCATGTCCATAGAGGGTTTATATAGCCGAGAAAAGCAAAAAAAAAAAAAAAAAAAAAAAAAAAAAAGGAAAAGGGAAAGGGTTTAGTACCGACTACGTCGGTTAAGTCCTCTTAGTTTCATATTTATGCAATTTGGTCCTCCGACTTTTCTTTGTGTAATCAAGTTTTCTAACTTCTTGGGTATATGCAACTTCGTCCTCTTTTAAGTTTTACTTTGCGCGATCAAATTCTGTAACTCCCTTGATATACGCGCTCTAGCGTCTTGTTTACGCACTGTGATTAACAATGTCAACTCAAGATTTCTTCTTCTTTTTTCTTGCTTTTCCCGTCTGGTTTTTACCTATCTGGCGACAAATTAGCATCTCATGTCATTTTCTATTTCATAAACATGCCTTGCTTAGACTGGTTGATTGAAGGATTTGATTGCCCAAATTCAAAGGGTTAGAGAATTTGATTGCACGTGATAAAACTTATAAGATCTAATTGCACAAATTATGAAAATCGGAAAACTTGATTGCATAAAGCAAAGTTTCGTTTCCGCAAGCATCCTCGAGATCATAACATGTGTACATTTGATTAATAACTACGGCAACATGCGCAGTACACAATTGACGATTGATACCGCCATCTGGGGAAATGAAACTTTCCGACCGTGATTGAGCCGCAATGAACCGTCTTATAAGTCCTACATGTGCAGTACGTACATTAGCACTTGCAGGATTTGATTGCCGGTTTCGTGATGTCTTAACACAGATTGTAGCTAGACCCAAGTGCCCTTGAAATGGCAGCTCCCGACGTTTTTGTTCTTGGTTCTACCCAGTTTTGTTTTTGGTCGAATGCCCAGGTTAATATACGTGACAGGTAATAATGGTGAGTTGAGTTCGCGCTGAGGTGGGAGTGCTTTTGTTTAAGTCTGAATTATCACCTCTTTGATTCATTATTCAGTCAATTAAAATTTGACAGTCTTATAAGTTCCTGTGCTGTACTCCATAGACCACTAATGGTCCTCTAGGTTTCAAAACATGTTATAGATATATTCAAGAAATTCCCCTTATCTCCCTTGATTCTCTGTATCAGTGGTGAAAGTCCAAATATCTCATTTGAATTGTGCATATCTTTAATTGATTATAATTGATACTATAACATCTTATTATCTTAAATAGCCATCTTGCTATTTACGATCTTGACAAGATGGATATTTAACAGATATTATAGTATCAACTATCATTGATTAAAGATATGCACAATTTGAATGAGATATTTGTGCTTTCATGACAGATACGGAGAATCAAGGGCTATTTACAATCTTGATAGGATGGCTATTTAAGATACCGAGATATTATAGCATCAACTATAATCGAATAAAGATATGCACAATTCAAATGAGATATTTGCACTTTCTAACAGATAAGGAGGATCAAGGGAGATAAGGGGAATGGGTGCGGCTTAGCTGACCGTGTGATAGAGGAACGGTCAACTAAGGACCGCATCATCCTTTACTTAAAAAAAAAAAAAAAAAACTCTTTCCGAAAAAGAATTAGTAAGAATCCTACTAATAAAAAATTACAAGTAAAAAATGAACGATGAAAGTGATAATTTCTTATGTTTGTGCACATGAGACTCAAGGCCATCCTCGTAAAACCTTCCCAAATTCCAATAAAACCCAAACATTGTTAATTATAAGTAAAAAATATTAACATCTATTCAAAAGAAATAGTTAATGTCATTATATAGATGTATTAAATTTAAAAGATGAAAAATGCTTGAAATATTGATTTTGCAATTAATAACAAAATCATGGTGCAATGAATTGGCTTCTCAGTCTTTTTGGCAAAATCAAATTGTAGGATTCTCTGGTGACCTAAAATTAAGATGAGTGATGTCGATTATGCATAAAATAAATGAAGTAAAGAAAAGAACAAAATAAGAATAATGAATTAGAATAGAGGAAAAATTACCCTATTGATCCAAATCTCGTGGATGAAAACATGTTGGGACCTAAAACATTATAAAAATCAATGTTAAGATCATCCTTTACGTTCACTATCGCCGTGTCTCGTGTTCCAAGCGAGGAGTAAAGTTCGAGATTAAAGTAAATCGGCTCTTTACCCTTGTGCTAGTCTATAACGTCAGCGGCACCGGCGACACGAATGCCATGAAGACCAAGGGCTCGAACACCCAGTGGATTACTATGACTCGTAACTGGGGGCAAAAATGGCAGACTGGAACTGTTTTGACGGGGCAAAACTTGTCATTCCAAGTTACCTTGAGCGACGGGAGGACTGTCAAATTTGATAATGTGGCACCTGCTTGTTGGCAATTCGGGGACGCCCATATGACGGGGGAAAGAACTTCTAGCTCAACCATTTTTATTCCAGTGCTTGTATTAGGTCGCCTAAGGGATAGATGCGTTGATTTCAGTTTCATTTTTCCATTTGTTAAAGAGTTTATCAATAAGTTGATTCCCAGTTAATGCCATCCATCGTCTCCTCTCAATTCCCACTGTCTATTTTTAATTTATACTGGCTTTCAAACGCTTTATTTTTAGGGAAAATTTCAATTAATGACCTATAGTGGAACCGTTTTCTCAAAAAAGGACCAAAAATGAACATTGTCTCAAACAAGAACCTGAAGTGACCAACTTAATTTCAAATAAGGGCCTCAACTTAAAAGCCAATAATATCTTATCATTTAGGGGTATTTTGTCTAAAGATTTTTTTTTCCTTCTTTTTTTAAATTTATTTTCTCATTCACTTTCTTTTCTTCATCATCATCGTGCCTTCGCCTTTTTCACTCTTTAGATCGCGTTCTCCAAAGTCCATCTCTATCTTCCTTGCCGAATTAGCCATCAACGCCCTCAACCTCATTCGTCATTGCCCTCAACAACAATTCCAGTACCTTTGTTGAAAGATGGAGGTCAATCCAAGCCCTAGATCGAGCATGAGTGGACCAAGATGTGAGGCTCAGCTCGATTCAATACCCAAATCTTGTGGTCGTGGTCAAGCGCGAAGCATGATGAGGTGTCAAGCATAGCTTGCTGCCCTTGTTGTCGTCGATGCTTGAATTCAAATCGATGCTCACGCAAGCTATGATTGATCTTAGTGAGGAGAAGCCAGATTGAAGTGCCTTAGCCAAATTTATTAGAGACTTTTGAGGAATCTCTGTGATACTCATGTGCATTGATTTGTTCAATGAAATAGTGGTTTTGGGAATTTCTGAGTGATTTTGCACTTTTTTCATCTTGTTATTCTCTCTCAAATCTGTATAGATAATATTTCAGAGTTAGAGAGGCAAATTTGTTTGAACATGTGTAGATTAGAGTCATTCAATTTTTAGAATGAGTGCTGTCTGATTCGAATCACCACCAAAGGTGGGTATCTTCAATCACGAGTCAGAATGATTTAGCATCCTTTGAAAATAACCAGCATGCATGGCACAATTGGACCCTCTCAAGAAGCCACATATTCCACCTCAATGCAAGCTGTGTCTATGAATGTTATGAATAATCCAACCCGAACCCAATAAAACATTCCCAAGAAGCTGTGAGTGAAAGGCAGTTTCATTGGCGGGGAGAGCATGAAACTTTTACTTCAATTGCCATAATAAGTTTTTACAAGCAATTGAATAAAAACAAACCCATTGATGGATATTTCTTGATTCTCAAGTTCATTATCGTCATCGGAGAAGGTGAGTGGTGGTGAATAACTTAAAAATTGGCTTATGCCGAAATCAATGAGTTCTTGGGTGAGGATGCAAAATTGCATAATGTAGAGCATGCGTTTTGAAGTTTGTTGATGGGGAGGTTGCAAAACTGAAGCACGCTGTCGCGACCTTCCCGAATTTTTTAAAGGTGAATTACCTAAAGAAGGCTAATGGATTACTAAGTCCGAAGAGTTGGCGCGGACCCTCCCAAGTCCTACCAATCGCGACTTAATGTTAAGAAATTAACTCATTTAAACATACAATTATACTCAATTTGGAGCTGCCACTAATCAATTAGGGTTGATTAGAAACCCAAATAAAGTATGGGAGAATACTTTATTGCGAACCAGAGATTCAATAAGTCCGGGGACATGATTACGCTATATTAGTTTAACGCCCTTTCGGTACCTTTTATTTTTTTTAAAAATATTTTGCAAACAATGTTGATTAATTTTAATCTAAGCTACTAACATGCAAATTGTGGTCATGCGGGTGCACAATCAATAAAGTAACATTCAATGAAAAATATTAACAAAAGTGCATGCCCTAAACATGATTTCTAAATGACCGAACACCTAATTTTTCTTCTTTTTTTTTTATAAAAAAATGTTAATTATATGCAATCTTGATCTAAATTTAATATGCATGGATTTTACTTTAATGATATGAAAATGCGATTCGTATGGCCTAACTAGAACTATCACTATATGTATGCAATCTTATTTATATAAATATGCATGTGTTTCATGACATGGGATGAATGACATAATAATTCTATATGCATGTTCTTTTTGCGATTTTTTTTAATGATTTTTTTTTATTACACGTATGCAACTTATATTAAACAATGATGACATGACATTGGATTATTTATGAACTAACCTATTAATTAACCGGGTAAAAGACTTTTGTGTTTTCTTTTTTTATTTGAAATGACCTAGTAATTTTTATTAAAAAAGGTGACGTAATGATGCAATGCTAATTTTTGGCATTTTTTTATTTTTATTATATACAAAAAATACTACATGATGAGAATGTTAAAACATTAACCTATAACCTACTAATTAAAACGCAACATGTAATGTGTGCATTATAAAATCTATATAACCTAAATGACATCTTTTTTGGTTTTGATTTTATTAAAGGAAAATCATCCTAATTCTACATGAATCTAAAAAATAAAATACGTTGCTTCAAATGTGGAATGTGTATAGCCCTAAATATCTAGTATGATGCATGATATATGATGAGCAAATAATAACACGCTAAAATAAAAATCCATCCACGTAAATCAATGGCATTTTAATATGAATCAATGATGCAAAGAAATTCATGAATTTCGCTATAAAAAGTCGAAATAATCAAAAATATAACCCGACGTTTCGCTGGTCAATAATCTAACCCGACGTCTCGCTGGTCAATATTTTTTATTATCATAACTTAATATGACAAATTTCCTAATGATAAAAATAAATTAAAACAAATCAAGTTAGAATATATATAAAAAAAATGAAATCAAATATGGGAAAATGTCACAAATGGTCCCTATACTTTTGCCTAATGTGCAATTTCGTCCCTGAACTTTCGATTGGCTCAATTTGGTCCCTGAACTATTGATAAATGTCCAATCTAGTCCCTGAACTTTTAATCGGCTTAATTTGGTCCTTGAACTATTCATAAATGTCCGATCTAGTCCTTCGTTCTTTTTCCTTTTCCTTTTTTTAAAATTTTTTTAAATTTTTTAAATTTTTAATTTTTTTAAAAAAATTTTTTGCTTTTCCTCTCTTCCCTCCGCCGGCGTCCGGCGAGGGTCGCCCGACGCCGGGGGTGCTCCCTCGCCGGCGTCGGGCGAGCACCCCCAGCGAGGGAGCCCCTCGCCCGACGCCGCGAGGGGGGCTTCCTCGCGGATCACGGCAGGGGATCCCCTCGCCGGCGTCGGGCGAGGGAGCACCCTGGCGAGGGCGGCCCTCACCCGACGCCGCCGCGGGGATCCCCTCGCCGGATCTGCGAGGAGGCCTCGCCGGCGTCGGGCGAGGGCTCCTCGCCGGATCTGCGAGGAGCCCCTCGCCCGACGCCGCGAGGAGCCCCTCGCTCGACGCCGGCGAGGGAGCACCCGGCGTCGGGCGAGGGCCCCTCGCCGCGGGGCCCTCGCCGGCGGCGAGACCCCCCTCGCTCGGCGGCGAGGGAGCACCCGGTGTCGGGCGAGGGGCTCCCGGCGTCGGGCGAGGGGCTCCCTCGCCGGATCTGCGAGGGAGCCCCTCGCCGACACCGGCGAGGGCCGCCCTCGCTGCGTCCGGCGAGGACGGCCCTCGCCCGACGCCGGCGAGGCGTCCCTCGCTGCGTCCGGCGAGGACGGCCCTCGCCGACGCCGGCGGGGCGTCCCGCCTGCGTCCGGCGAGGACGGCCCCTCGCCCGACGCCGGCGAGGGCGACCCTCGCCGGACGCCGGCTTCCCTCCGCCGACTCGGCGGAGGGAAGAGAGGAAAAGCAAAAAAATTTAAAAAAAATTTAAAAAATTTAAAAAATTAAAAAAAAAAAAAAGTTTTAAAAATTTTTTAAAAAATGAAAAACATGTAACGAAGGACTAGATTTGACATTTATGAATAGTTCAAGGACCAAATTGAGCCGATTAAAAGTTTAGGACTAGATTGGACATTTATCAATAGTTCGAGGACCAAATCGGCCAATCGAAAGTTTAGGGACGAAATGCGCGTTAGCAAAAGTATAGAAGTATTGTGACATTTTCCCATCAAATATCTAGAAAATCACCTAGTCCAACTCACGGTTGGCTTGAGGAATGGCGAGGAGCAGCTCGCGGGCTGGTGCTTCGGAGGTGCCGGAGGGGAGGGCTTCGGCTCAGTTGCAGTGAGGTAGTGTGCAGCGATGGTCTGCGCTTCGCGGCTCCTGGGCTGACAGGGGCGGAGCAGATCAACACCAGGCCGTCGGTGTCTACAGGTGAAGGCGGCAACACAGGAGTGTGGGGGCGCGAGATCGGGCACGACAGCAGCAATCGCCGGAGGAACAAGGAACTGCTGGCGTCTCTGGTGGCTCAGAGCAGCACGAGCACGCGGACGAGACAGGGGTGCGGCTTCACCAGGCGTCGGGTCAGGGGCGAACGGGTGTTGGTGCGCGGAGGCGCGACGATGACCGGCTGAATCGCGAACCGGCGGGTTGCAGGCGAAGCGGAGGGAGCTGCTGCAGGCGTCAGTGACGGGGCTGGAAGTCGCGGCGTGACCGGCGCAGCAGCGGTGGCGGAGGCGAGCAGAGGAGCGAGGAGGTGAATCGGGTGGCACTCCGGCACGGTGGCGAGCGGTGGTAGCGCGGCGAGCAGGTGTCGCGTACGTCGCTTGTGACCTCGAGCTGCAGGACAGCGGGCTGCTGTGGGTTTCGGGTGGTCAGAGGCGCCGAGTGCAGCGACGGGCAAGCAGAGAGCGAGGCGCGGCGCGGGGGTGCAGCGCGGATGGTGAGACGAACGTCAGTGCCGCGCGGTGGCCGGCGAAACGGAAGTCCGGTTGCTGGTGTACCGGCGAGGAGATCGACGGCTGGAAGAACGGCGAGGAGCTCGGCGGCAGAGGAGCTCGACGAGCAGAAGCTTTATTATTATTTTTTTTTAATTTCTTTTCTCCCTCACTCTGCTGTCTCTCTCTCTCTCTGCTGCGGTCAACAGAAGGGAAAAAGCTTCTGCTCTTCTTTCTGCAGAACCTTTTCAGCTTTTGACTTTTCCTTCACGAATACTCTACTCTTCTTTGTGAATTTTCTTGAAAACCAAAATGAAGGAGCCCCTTGAACCGAAGCCTCGGCTTCTCTTTTTATAGAAGAAAACTTGAAATTGTTGAAGATCCGGCGATATTCACTCAACTTCTTCGACAAAGAAATGGCTTCGAAATCCAGTTGTTGAATTATTTTGAATTCAAAAGTTTTTTAAAAATTTTTCTCTGACCTATTTTCCCTCTACAACCAAATGCTATATTATTATTTTCTAAAACATAAATTAAATTTTAAAATAGGTGTCAACACACGCAATTTGCAGTTTTGCAAAACTACATAACTTCTCGAATATCTTTTCGTTTTCTTCTTTTTCTAAATTATTCGAGACTAAATCGGTCACTTCGGGCTCTTATTTGATATAATGTCCACTTTATGCCCCTTTTCGTGAAAACGGTTCCATTTAGGCCCTTAATTGAAATTTTCCCTTATTTTTATTTTTATTAATTTATCATCGGAAAAGTTCATGACATATCCATATCTTTTCTACGTCATGCATTAGTGAAAACATTTGTCCGAGATAATATTTTTCTTTTGTTATGATTGTTTATAATTAATATTACAATATCTCTATCTTATTACGGCCATAATATCTCAAGGACTCTTCATTATTAACTACACAAGAAGTACACAACTAACTCTCTCTCTCTCTCTCTCTCTCTCAAAACAAGTGTACTTCTTTATCGAAACACGTGATGACATTATTGAAAATCAATCGGGTTGCTACCTAATGGATTGCTTGATCAAATTCGATCAATTCCAAGATAGAAATTGCTAAAAAATCCTAAATTTATTATAGTTGTACTAATAATGTTATAAATCTTTTTTTTTCTTATCAATTTAGTCATAAACTTTTTGTTATTGTGCTGAGCTGGAAATAGTGGACGTGAATGCAGCTTAGCCGTCCTACGTGGTATCGACAGTGCTGCTATTGACAATTTTTGTAATTTATTTGTTTTTTATTTCATCTTTTTTCCTTCTTTCCGTGTGGTCATTGGAAAGGGCTGACCTTGCCCGCTAAGTGAGGCTTGCTTCATAGGGGCGAGGTCACCTCATCAATATCTGGCTAGGCTCGGCAAAGATCCTCTCTGGCTTCTTCATCTTTTCTCAATTACATTGAACCAAAGGACGACGAAGGCAACTTCAACCCCATGCCCTAAGCAATAGGTGAGGGTGAGGCCAACCCTCCAATATACAGCGAATGAAATTTGAATACTGCTAAGAGCCTTGAGTGCTGCATTAGGTAAGTGTGAGGCTGACCCTCCCCTGCATTAGGTAAGAGCCAGTTGCAGACCTCAATAGTCGACAACCTTGGAGGAAGAAGGAAAAAAAATGAAAAAAATAATTCACGTTAGTGTTGCCAGTATAATGTAAGATGGCTAGCATCCATATAAACAATTTCCGATTCAAATTGGTAAGATGAATTAGATTGACATAACTGTAAAAAGTTTAAGACTAAATTAACAAAAAAAAAAGCATAAGATTTTTTTGGACACCATTGTAACAAGTTTATGAGTTTTTTAGTAATTTTCTCTAATTCCGAGCCCGTATACTAATTTTAGCATATTTGAAAGATGCGAACCAAAACTCAGTCGGGAGATTCAAATATAAAATATTTTGCGCTTGATAACGTGAGGAATCTCATGTACTAAGTGCCCAATCCTCCACATGATCACGTTTTCATCTGCTTGATGATATTATAAACCAAGCATGCGAGCCGACGCTTATTGTTAGGAAGGAAAGAGGAGCTGAGGAAATATGTTCACTTGAAAGGAAAATTTCCTCTCTTGTTTTTTAGTTCAGAAAATATTGCCCCAGTGGCCACCCTTTCAACATGGAATGGGAAGGTGAGGGATTCAAATCCTCACCTTTTCAGGGGGATGGGTGGGAACGCGTAAGTTTTAAGAGTGGGTTTCGACTCCCACGCCCTGCAAGAGACATGGCAAAAGTCTGAGAGCAAGTGTAGAGTAGAAATAGAATAAGATTGACCAAAAAAATAAAATAAGAGTTTCTAATGTTTGCTTAATCCAGACCCTTGTTCTATATCTCTCTTCCCAATTTAACAAATTAGCAATATACTTGTATATAATTGTTAGGATATTCTCTTATATAAAATTATTCACACATGTAATGGTTCCTCAATTTTTAAGAAAGTTTAACTGATTAGGTGGCAACATGGGGAAATTACTAAAAACGTCATAAACCTATTGTTATTTATGCTAATTTAGTCTTAAACCTTTTAATTGTATCGATTTAGTCCTAAATATTTTGACAATTTGTCAATTTAGTCTTAACCTTTTAATGATTTATTAATTTAAATTTTCCAGCCAATTTTGGATGCAAATTACTGATGTGGCAATTTAGTTGGGTCGATTGTCCTATGTGACATGGCTAACGTTGACTTAAATAATTTTTGCATTTTTTAATTTTTTTTTTCAAATTTATTATTATTATTTTTCCAACTTTGGGGTTGGGAAAAAAAAAGAAAAAAAATGAAATAATAAAAATTCAAAAAATTTAAAAAAATCAAAAAAATTGTAAAAATGATCCATATTAGTGCATGACATAATGTTGAGTGGATTGTCATATCAGCAAATTCTAGTTAAAATGGGCTAAAATGACTAAATTGATAATTCGTCAAAAAGTTTATGACTAAATTGGTAAATCATGAAGACTAAAGTTGCCCAGTTGAAATATTTACGACTAAATTTGCAAATTATTAGAAAACTTAGGACTAAACTCTATCTATTCGACAAACCAAGTATGTAGCGAATTTTAAGAAGGTTTTACTTTGAGGATGTTCTCTTATGGAAAAAAAAATCACACATCAAATGGTCCCTCAATTTTCTAGAAGGTTTAGCTAATTGGGTGGCAACATTCTTATCTTCAACCTGTGCTACTAAAGCATATATTTAAGTACGAAAGCTGTAAAGAGGAAGCATATCTTTGCGGGAGTATTGCGTGATTTTTCCCGTATAAACCAAACTCAGCGAGCGGAGGGGTATGAGAGTATTGTATTGCATTGCCATTTTATATCACTGTGGCTTAGCCAAATATAATTTTTTGTCCATTTATATCCTGGCCTTATCCTTCGGTGTGATCATTCATCTTTTGCAATTTTCTCTGTTTCCTTTTGAAGTCCACAGTCCACAATTGGGCGAATGCGACGAGTATAAATCACTAGCCATCTCTCCATTATTCGATGCACTTCTTCTCTAGCTTATATTTCAACGTTTGGCACTCTTTATCTCTCTTTGCCATGTCTGTTTACAGGGTTTTTCTCCCATTGGCTATGGCTATGGTAGTTTCTGCCATAGACAGTAATTGGTACGATGCGCATGCAACTTTTTATGGCGACATGAGCGGTGGACTGACCATGCGTAAGTTAAAATCTCTAGGCAAGGAGAAAGTAGGAAGAGCCTTGCCATGATCTTATTATCCTTTCTCGTGCTACTTTGCAAGCACATATGTACAGATGGATACTGAGACTATTTCACGTCGCTAATGTTTGTTGATTCTTTTCTCGTTTGTGGTCATCGCATGCAGAGGGAGCTTGTGGATATGGGGATCTTTTCAAACAAGGATATGGACTGGAGACCGCAGCGTTGAGCACGGCCCTTTTCAATGATGGACTTAGCTGTGGCTCTTGTTACGAAATCTATTGTACTAACGCTCCGACATCGTGCATCCCGAAGGCCGGTTCGATTATAATCACCGCGACAAACTTCTGCCCGCCAAACTACACTCCACATAAACCGGACGCCTGGTGCAACCCTCCGCAAAAGCATTTCGACCTGTCCCTGAAAATGTTCACGAAGCTTGCGTACTATAAAGCCGGAATCATTCCCGTCCGCTATCGCCGCGTCCTGTGTTCCAAGCAAGGAGGAGTCAAGTTCGAGATCAACGGGAACCCGTACTTTACCCTCGTGCTAATTTACAACGTGGGCGGCGCCGGGGACGTGAACGCCGTGAAGATCAAGGGCTCGAATACCCAGTGGATCACAATGAGTCGTAACTGGGGGCAAAATTGGCAGACTGGAACTGTCTTGACGGGGCAAAGCTTGTCGTTCCAAGTTACCGTGAGTGACGGGAAGACAATAGAATTCGATAATGCAGTGCCTGCAGGGTGGCAATTTGGGCAGACATACGACGGGGGCAAGAATTTCTAGTTCGACCATTTTCATTCCGATGCTTGTATTATGTTGTTTAGAGGGACTGATGCGTTGATTTCAAGTCCATTTTTCCATTTGTCAGTGGATCATTCAATCAAAAGTTAAGCCCCAAGTTAATGCCATCATCCATCCTCTCCATTTTCACTTTCCATAGTTCGTCTGTAATTCCTACTGTCGGTCAAACAACTTCGAAAGGTTCATGATATTTCCATGTCTTTTCAAAGTCAGAATCGTCTTAGACATGTGTCTACCCCCATTATCATTATCATCATCATCCTAGGCTTGTGATCTAAAAAAAAGAACGATCTCATGATTCGAATGTTTAGACGGGGGAATATTGGTTTGAATTCACCGAATTCATTTTCTTTCCTTTAAGTTTCAAAGTTAATTTTTCTAAATCAAATCCTGGGCTAGAGTTTGGATGTGGAAAATTAATATTGAGGAAACTATTTTCCTAAAAACAATCGCTTATACTGATTAAAATAATTAAATAATGTAAAATATTATCATTATCAATAACAATTTATATCTGAATATTTTCATATGGACGGTCATTTTTTTACTTTCCAAATTATTTATTTTTTCTAATCCAAATGGAGATGCTTGACTATGATATGAGGTGGACTTGGACTACTTGCTTCATTAAACTGTTCTTATTCTTTTGAATATGTCACAAATATCAAAATCCCATAGTTTGGCCGGTGATTTACTCTTAACTTCAACCGGTGAACATGTCAATAGAGGTTTATATAGGAAAAAAGGAAAAAAAAAAAAAAAGGCAAAACAAAAGGGTTAAGAATAGATTTAGTCCTCTTAGCTTGAGTGATTGTCCAATTTTTTTTTTTTTTTTTTTTTTTTTTGGTTAGAAACGAGTGATTGTCCAATTTGATCCCCTAACTTTTTGAGTTTATAAAATTTTATACAAGTTTTATTTTGCACAATAATCCCTTGACTTACTGGATTTATGCAATCAAACATTCTGTTTACACACTATGATAAATACTGTTTACATGTCAATTTATGTTTCATAAATAATGCCACGTCGTTAATTGATTCAATAGCTTAGTTAGGGTGGTTGATCAAAGGAATTATGCAAATAAATTCAAAAAGTTAGAGGATTTGATTGCACGTGATAAAATTTATAGATAAAAATGACTAAATCCGAAAAATTAGAGAACTCGATCTCATAAAATAAAATTTTAAAAGAATCAAATCGCACAAAGCCCAAACTTAAAGGGGTTAAATATGCATTTATCCAAAATGAAAAGATAAAATTAATTTTTTTTTTAAAAAAAAGCACCCCAATTTGCTTCTAAGCAAAGGGGAAGTTGGTAGATCGCTCCACTAGATCTCATCATCTCCCCCCATGGGTACACCTTTCCGGACCACGGTGACCGGTTTAGCCGAAAAGCGAGCGCCGTTTTGGCCCATAAGAACGAGGGGCGTTTCCGTAATTCTACTTCCATTCTCTCTTTCACACTCCTTAATGGCGAGCCTGTCCCCCCATCGTCATCATCGATCTTTCCGGACTTGGAATTAAAAATCGCACACGCTCGCTCCCTCGCTCGCTTACGAATACTCAGATTCTCTCTCTCTCTCTCTCTCTCTACGATTCACCGAAAGCTGCTAGAGTGCGAAATTCCTCCATAGATCCTCGCCGACTCCTGCGCTCGCTCGCGGGCGTAGTCCCGTCCACACGCGCAGGCGCAGGCGCAGGCGCAGATTGACGATGCCGGGAGCCCCGCGGGCCGAATCGGGAATGGCGGAATGAGACCCGCATGGCGCAGTACAGGCAGTTCGGGTACCGGGATCACGACCTCCACCACCCCAACGGCGCGCCGGATCACCACCCGATCGGGATTCGCGCCGCCCCCGCCCCCGCCGCCCCCACCACCACCACCACAAGCCCGGCCGCCACCGCCGGTTCGCCCGATCTGAGAAGGGCCGGCGGTGCTCGAGCGGCGCCGTCGCGGTCCTCCTCTCCCTGGGCCTGGCCGTGACGGCGTTGGCTTACTATTGCCTCTCCAGGGAGGGCAGAGGTCGGTTCTGGTTCCCGGGGCTTGCAGCTCTCTTTTTTCCTTCCTTCGATGTGGTTGGTCTTTGATGATTTGTTGTTGCTGGGGGTTGTTGGTTTGTGTGTGAAATTGAGGCGCTCGAAGCGGAATGTCTGTTTGCGACTTCAGTTCGTTGGCATTTAGTGATCTAGTAGTGGCTTCGCTTCATCGAGCGTTGCTCTCTTTGGTTGCGGAGGTCGCATTAGGTGTTTCCATTTTTTGATTGATTCGATTTGAGGTCGTGCAATTGAATGCCTGATGACCCTATCGAGTTGATAGGCATTCGAAAGAGTTTATGTTTCCTCCGGAACTGAAAAATGTATCTCAAGCTGTCGTTCCAACAGCACCATCTGGCTCAAAATCAGGTCGATTTTTGCCCTTGGTACCAAAGATGGAGACAAGGGTAATGTTGGTTTGCTTCGATGTTGGGCTCTATATGGACGATCAGCAATCTTTCTTTTTTATCAGCATACTACCTATGACGTCATTTATAGTAATACTGTCAAAGCACTATTTAGGTAGTTTAGTTTGACCATATTGGTTACTCAAATTGTGCGTTTAAGCGTTTGTTTCCTTTTAATTTTTTGGCAGATAGAAATAGTTACCGTGGCGAAGAAGATGACTTGAAAAGCGACCTTGACTTCCTTGCAAATGTAACACGAACTGAGAATGTCAAAGTCCTTGGATTTGGACGGGGTTCGGTAGCGCATGGGCGGGATTCGAGGTATTGGGACCGGGATGATAGGAGAAGGGATGAGGATTACAGTGAAGAAGCAGTGAAGAACACTAAAGGGACTTCTAACAATGCATCTTCAGATAAGAGCCGCATGTCCACGAAAGGGAAAAATGGTAGCAAGAAGTCCTCAGTTGATGATTCTCGAGGTGTCAATCGAAGAGGAGTCGGACTATATAATGAGGCTGGGCGCAATGAACTGAAAATGTATGAAGCAGAATATGAGGCATCGCTGAAAAGTTCTGGCCAATCAATAAAGCAGACTGGCAATAAGAATGAGTTATCTGATACTGGGGACGAAAATGAAGAGTTTGATGCTGAGGATGAATATGATGGTATTGATCTCCATGATGCACATGATAATGCCTTGAGTGATGATGGAGATGATTCTGATTTGACCATATCTCGTGAAGTAAATAAGAAGTCTTACCAAGGAAATGGTCGAGAATCCTCAAATAAGTTTGAAATTGGTACCAAGGGTCGAAATGTTGCTGAGGTAGCTGATGAAGTATCAAAGAAATCATCTAAGAAGGAGTCCGACAATAGTTTGGATAGTCTTGCAACAAATTCCAGGCGTAAAAGTGTCAGTGATGGTCGTGCAACTAAAAAGTCAACTAAAAGAAAATCAAAACGCCGTAAGTCTTGCTTGTCTATCTTCCTCTTTTTCAAGTTTTTTCTTTTCATGTGAGCCTTCTGGTTTTTCATCACCAATACATTTTTAAGAAGTTGAGTGTGTGCTCATTGCATTGTATTGACTTTGAGTACTTTGACCCATTTTAATCAAGCTATATAGACTACTTCTTTGTGGAAATAATGCATATCTAAATTTTAATTTGTAGCATAGATGTTGCATGCTCAAAAAGCCATCAAATTTGTGATTCATTACACCTTCCACTACAGCATTGAGAAGTAATTCAATGATGAAGTGATTATAGACAGGATGTTTCATGCTGCCTGTATTTAATAAGATAAGTGAATTCATATGCACTGTGAAATTTGAGGTTTGATGGAACTTCAGTTTATTATTAGGGAATAGAACAGTTGGGCTCAAAACCAAGGTTATCTACATTTGGAAACAGAGAGTTGTTCTTTAGTCATTGGTGAATTTGCCATCTGTTGTTTTGAGTGCCGTGGTATCTTTTGCCTGACGTCATAAAGAAATGATCAGGTTCTTGTGAGATGAAGCTATTGAATTCTACTGCACAGCTTGTTGAGCCATTAGAGAGTCGAAAATTTGCCAGATTTGCGCTGCAGTATGTGGAGATAGAGGAAAAGCCTGATTGGCAACCAGAATGGGAGCCCAGGTTTGCTGGGCATCAAACTCTACAACAACGAGAGGACTCATTCTTGGCTCGTGATCAGAAAATGCACTGTGGCTTTGTTAGAAGTCCTGATGGATTCCCAAGTACAGGATTTGACTTATCAGAGGACGACACAAGTTACATTAGTAGATGCCACATTGCTGTAAGCTCTTGCATCTTTGGGAATTCTGACCGTTTGAGGATACCTGCTAATAAGATGGTGCGTTTTTCTCCTTATTATTTTCCTATCAGAATCTGAAAGTTTGCTGCTTAGCCTGTTTGTTTGGAAGTTTTCTCAACCAGAGGGGGTGTGTTTGTGCATCTTTTCCTTAGAAAGAGAACCCAAAGTGATTTTCTTCTGTACTTCTACTTGAGGTAGCGCTCACCACCCATCATAGTTCAAAAACTTGATGTTTTAGTTTTTATGTTACCTTTCTGTCAAAGGCCTGTATGAATATACTCTTGCTGGTTCTCTCATATGGTTATAGATGAAACATATTCTCAGTGACACTGTTTTTTTGTATTCCCTTCCACTTGTGTAAGAATACGGTTGGAGGATGATGCAAAAGAAAGAAGTATAAATGTTGCATTTGCCTGTTCCTTGTCATCCCATCCAGTTTTGTGCCATTTAATATTTTCCGACATTGGCTTTGATTTCTTTATTGAATTACATTACATACATTTTAGTGGTTGCTTTAGTTTACGTTTTGGTTTTACGATGGTCTTGAAAAGATTAATATTATTGTATATAAAGTATTATCAAAAGGCCCTTTTGGGCCAATATTAAAAACATTATATCTTTGAGCAGATAACATAAAAAATTTGAGATAAAAGCTTCAAATGTTACTCTTTATATGTTCCCAAAGACTTAAGGTACGCCATTATACTACAAGTATGATTTTAAGCTATAAAAGGAATGAGTGGTAGTCCAAAATCTAAAAGCAAGAATTATCTTAAACACCCCTTAAGTAGTATCAGGGGAGAAATGCAACATTACAGAAATAATTTGGACTTTGTGTATGTACATACATATGTACATATGTAGATATGTGGAGAAATGCGATCTTCTTTGGACAACTGCTATTAGAAATTGGATGGGTGGCCTAGAGAAAATTGCGTAAATAAGAGGTAATGTTCAAATTTAAAATAGATTGTTATATGAAACATAAAATGGCTAAGTGCTTTCGATGATATGACAAGAGATAGAATAGTTACTTGCCATTTACCAAAACATATTCTTATGCATCATTTGAAGAACCAAAGCTAAGTAGAAGGTCAAGAGAAACAAGAGACAGGCTTGATGAAGTTGGATGGAGAATGAAGTTCTATGATGTATGTGTTCTTCCACTTTCTTGATAGTATCCCTTATAGTATAAAGACTGTTTTGCCACTATTGACAGAGGTCGTCTTGAGATTATCTCCCAACTTTTTCACTGAATTTGTGTGCGGTTATAGAATGCATAGAAGGTTTTACTGGTCCATTTTGATGGGCAAGTTTTCCTACATTAATCCAAAGCTTCCTCCAATCGGCAATTTTATTGATCCTCTAGGATAGGTTCCCTGATTCTTTCTCTTCAAAGTTTGTCTTAAAGGAAGGCTATTTTGCTCAATTGGATGCTTTTAATCCCTCTGGTTAAGGCATTCAACCTCCATCGTCAGTTCATCAGTCAGTGATACCTGTTCAGTTTTGTCTGTACTGAACTCTGAACCAGCCTGAAGCTGTTGGAATTTCTGGTAAAACTGAAGGAATAAATAACTAAACCAGATAAACAGTATTTACAAGAATAAAGCACAGACCTGAGAACATTCAAAACAGACTAACATCACAGGCACAGCCCACTTTGGAAACAACAGCAAACAACAGACACAAAATTATACATCTCATGACAAAAGAAGGCAATTCTGAGCAGAAGAGACTATCCAGGGGTAATTCCTGGGTTCCATATTCCACTTCATCTCAGGATACAAAAAACCTAGCGAATGTTGGAGTTGATAAGTAGAAGATACTGTTCTCTTTGCTTCCTTCCTTGTTGGCCAATTTTGCAGCACCTCCATTACCTTCCTAGGACGTGTGGCTCACATATGTATTGAAGGAAAAGTCCCTAGGAGTTACCTGCTATCCAGAATAAGAGGAATAAAATCTTCCGTACCACAGTTCTCCCATCTAGACTAGACTTTACTGTTACCCTTGCATCTACTTTGATATTAAGGTTGAAATGTACTGCATGTTTACCTTTAAAACAAAAGGGAAAAGAGAATGTTCTGCAAGCTGGCTACATCAAAAAGAGCATGCTCTAAGCCTGAAAGGAAAGATGAGCAGAAGATTGATCTTTCATGAAAATGAAGAGCATGCGTGTCTGGATTATTAAGTGTTCATACCATTCAATGGTTAAATCATACTCCTTGACAGGGAATCTAATGGGGAAGGTGATGTGCTTTTGTTATGATTCCTTTGGTGCGTCATCCCCCACTTTAGTTGAAATCTGATGGCCAACTAAGGTGTTAGATTTAGGTAAATCCTTTCTTGTAATGCATGGATCTTGTTTAAGTTACCTGGAAATGCACGATGACATTCCAATGGGGATTGGTACTTAATGCTGTTTCAGATGAATGTTCTTAGTAAGACAAAATACAGGCATTTGCTTTCACCAAATGCCTATGGATACCAACTTCTTTATTTGTCGAACTTTTAAGAACTATTTTGTAGGTCATTTATATTATCAACATGTTATGCATGCTATATGACCAGAATTGCTCTAGTTACTTGATATATGTATGGGAATTTCAAAAGTGTTTTGTACTTCTCGTGGCTGATTCTACTAGCACTATCTGGTTGCAGATCACTCGTTTGTCTAGGAAAAATGTCTGCTTTGTTATGTTCGTGGATGAAGTTACCGTGCAGACGCTTACTTCTGAGGGCCATATGGTGGATACAATGGGTTTCATTGGTCTTTGGAAAATTGTGGTGGTAAAAAATCTACCATATGACGATATGCGGAGAGTTGGCAAGATACCGAAGTTTTTGTCGCATCGGCTTTTTCCATCTGCAAGGTAAGCTAAAATGGTTTATGTAATGTGAAGTAAAGTGATCGGGTAGTTTCACCTAGGGGTGATTGATTCCTGGGTGGATGGGTTTCCTGGCACCTTCCCAGTTAGAACAGGTTCTTAGGAACTTGGAACCTATCCTGTTTGCTCTGGAACTGGTTCTGGAATGTAACCTGTTTTCCTGGTCTGGTTCTAGGGTCTACTCGATAACCTATTTTATGTTTGTTCCTTTTTCTGGTTTCATTTTCTTACGACAAAATAATATGAGCAATAAAATGATTTAAAGTAAAAGATGAACAACAAAAATTCCTATCTGCCAAAAGCAGCAAGTCATAAGATGAACACGTAATCATGTACAATTATAAATGATAAAAAGTTCAGACACGTAACATAAAACATAAATTATATAACTAATCCCTCATTCATCCATAAAAATATTGCTCCAAATTCTAACTCTACCTGAAAACAAAACAAACAACTTAAATTTGCAAATTTTTTTTATAAAACCTCAGCCTAGAAACCAGTTCTGAAACTAGTCCAGTCGGTCCGGATCCTGGGTGGGTTTTCACTTGGAACCGGGAACCCGACCTTTTTTCAGGGCAGTCAGGTCTGGTTCCTGGTAGAACTGGTCCAGTTACATTCCCCTGGTTTCATCACTGTGGTTCTTGTTTGTTGTCCTTTGCAACTTTGAACAGTTTCCATGCCCCATAAAACAGATAGTCTATAGTGACTAAAAAAAATATCTGGGCCCTTGACTCATCCACTGCATGCTTTGACAGGGATTTAGGCCATCATTTTGACTGTCTTGACAATTGCAGTTGAGCAAAATGTGGCCAACAGATTCAGCTGCATATTACTAGGCAGCATGCTTTGACAGGGATTTAGGCCATCATTTTGACTGTCTTGACAATTGCAGTAGAGCAAAATGTGGCCAACAGATTCAGCTGCATATTACTAGGCAGCATCTGTTGACCTATTTCCTATATTTCTGCAGCTATATATGCAAAGATTAAGTGTTCTTTCCTTGGAAGCAGACGTGAACATTTTTTTAGCTAAAGATGATTTGGCTATAAGTTTCAAAGAAGTAGCCTATTTACTCTCGCAAGTTCCTTCCAAAGGAACTGTACTTGAATAGTTTCTTAGCGAATCTTACCCTCAGTGCACAATAGAAGAGGTGCAAACATAATGGAGCATCTCAATGAGATTATTAATGACAGTATTTTGCTTGGTGTTGGTTTGTCCATGAGAAAATGTTAATGCATTTTAGTGCAAATTTTAAAGGAAAGAGATAGAACTGCTGCTGTCTAAGTCGAAAACAGTAAATAGAGCTAAGACTTATTTTGGGTTCTGTTGTCTGTGCATATGACGATGATCATAGAATCAACATGGTGGACTGGAGGGAGGGGTGTTGAATGTTTGCTTTTTAATGGAACGTTCAGCAATCCATATGTTGTGTGTGTTTCAATTCGCAGGTATTCCATTTGGTTGGACAGCAAGCTCCGACTCCAATTGGACCCTTTGCTCATTTTGGAGTACTTCTTGTGGCGGAAAGGTTATGAATATTCAATATCTAACCACTATGATCGGCATTGTGTTTGGGAAGAAGTAGCTCAAAATAAGAGGTTGAACAAGTACAACCACAGTATCATAGACCAGCAGTTCACATTCTACCAGTCTGATGGCCTCAAGAGATTCAATCCATTGGATCCAATGAAACTCCTTTCTAGCAGTACGATTCTTTTCCCCTAATGATCATTTGTATCTTCAATTCTTATGTGGGTCTAAGTTGCTGCAAAATTCATTAATTTGGATTTGTTCTCACTATTTTTAATGTATTACTTGTAGATGTGCCGGAAGGATCTTTTATTGTCAGGGCACACACACCAATGTCCAATCTGTTTTCCTGTCTATGGTTCAATGAGATTGATCGGTTTACTCCTCGTGATCAGCTTAGTTTTGCTTACACATACCAGAAATTGAGAAGGATGAACCCAGAGAAACCATTTCATCTCAATATGTTCAAGGTAAGTAGCTTATTCTATATAAATCTGTATTAAGATTGTATCAAGGCTTGAAATCAAACGAAATCCCACAAGCGTGTCGAAATTGTGATGAAGATGTCTCTGCTTCTAATTGTCCAATTACTTATGCCTTTTACAGGATTGCGAAAGGAGACGTGTAGCTAAGCTGTTTCGTCATCGGTCAGATGAGCGGCGGAATACCCATCAAGTAGAGATTGACTGAATAGCAACATGGTAAGACCCTCTCCACCCGGTTTCTTGGCGTCATGCGTGGTGGCCTTCTCTTTTGATGCATATGAGGATAAAACTGCTAAATGCCCCACTTTGGAAAGAGGCGTTTGTCGTCAGGAGACGCTGCTTTGCAATTCGGACACAAGCAAAGGTCTGCAACGGTTGCTGGCCTCAGTGCCCGTGGACCTGATGGAGTTAGCCCAAAAATATGCCATTGATTGTGTAATTCTATGTAGAATAGAAAGCTACGATTCCTCAATCATTCATCCAATTTATTACCATTCTTTGCTTCATCACAAGGCTGTGAGGCACCCGATACTTCACGAGGTTTGGTTACACTACGGCTGTCAATTTCCTTGGTTCTTTTTGCCTCGTCAATGACTCATCATGTTCTTTATCTGTAAGAAACTTTAATTCAATCTTTATGTGAGCGGACAATGGCATCCTCTCAAAGTAATATTTTTTTTTTTATATGTTGCTCAAAGCTCTAAACAAATCCATTCCCTCGGCATCTTTCTCAGGCTTCTCAGGAAGGTTGAGTCATCGTTTTTGTTCGATTGGGGCCGTCTTCGTCATTTATTTTCTTTCAGTTTTGTTCAAGACCGAGAAAGCACAAGAAGATGGGTCTTCTGCGGCTAACCTACAAAACTTAATTTAACGCAGATGACTCGAGCCATGAATGAATTACGGGCTACTTTTCAAAGAAGAATGAATTTTCTATTGCGTGACATCACTGCCTATGTTTTTAAGCTATGCTTTAAGGCTAAAGTGTTGCATTTCAGCACTAGATAGGGACGCATGGACGGCGCCTTTAAGCAGTCTATTCGTTCGAGCTTTCGCTGGTGGTCGAGCGAGCATAATGGTGGGCCACATTTGGGCGCTAAAATTTATTCGGACAGGCATTTAGCTATTTCGAGCCAAATATGAATGGTATTTCGATTTCCAAATTACTATTAATTCTCACTTATCTAGATTAAATTTTGTATGACTAAACGCTCTCGTGGGGGGACCAGCTAGGTTCAAGTTCAAGCAGCTCTTCCAGGAATACGACAGAATGCTATTCTGCAGTACACGGCACTTATAACGACCTTCATCACGGATGTGGGCACAGGGCAGGGGTCAAAGTCAAGTTGTAGAGCCACAACTTTCTTCCCACCAAACTCGACGTCCGTCCTTTGAAAGTTCAATCCTATCGCGCTTCGGCCCTGCAAGTTGTGGTGAATAATAAATATTGAGTGCGTGCCCGCCGCCTGAGTGCCGCGTGTCGCCTTTTCCTCGCAGTCTACCTACGCCCATTTCCGTCATCAACGGTCGAAATTTGACTTTTTTCTCACTGTCCCGACTTTGGAATCTGATGCTGGTCCATGTTTTGGGTTGGAGTTTTGGATTTTGTCTGCGTCTTACTATTCTTGTGGTTAAAAGATGTTTTCCATTTTCACTGCCGCTCCTCGCTTTCCCTAATCTTCTTCTTTCCTAGTTTGTCAAATTTGTTGTTTTCTTGAATTCTTCTCTTTCTTTCTTTTTTTTTTTGAAATGGTTTTGTTTTGTATTTTGGAATTATTGATTTGGGTTGCTCGCCATATAAGAATGCGAATGTCGCATTTTAACGGCAAATTGCGACGTCCTCACTTTTGTTGAATTTTTAATGGATGGACTATTATTAAGGAAAACCACCGCCTGCGGTGGCTGGGTTGGATAAGGCCCACATGGCGCTGCGTAGAGGGAGGAGTTCGAATCCCATTGGCACGGACGATCTTAAGCGTGACGTCGGGGTGGTGGGTCACTCCATAAGCGTCACCCCCGGTTTGCCCGCCGCCATGTACGGGTTCCGGGTCACCAAAAAAAAAAAAAAAGACTATTATTAAGGAAAAAAAAAATCACATAGCTCAAAGACTCAAATAAACAATATAAAAATGTAGAGACCAATAGGATAAGAAATTGTTGGTATATATATATAATTACCAAAAAAGTCATAAATCTATTATAATTGTATCAATTCAATCATACACTTATTTTTTTAATCAGTTTAGTATTAAACCTTTTACAATTATTTCCAATCAGTTCATCCAACCAAAATTGACCAAGCGGTGCTGACGTGGCAACCAATGGGTGTCGGCGACCTTTTTTTAATAATATTTTTTTTTTTGAAATATTTTATTAATTTTCTTTTATCTTTTTTTTTTCCTTTTTTCTCTTCTTCTTTTTTTCTTCTCCCTCTCCCTCCTTCCTCCTCCCTCCTTCTTCCTTTGGCTTCGGCGACCGGCAAGGGAAGGATTGGCCAGTCGCCAGACTGAGGCGGCCGGGCTAGCTCACCTCACCATCGCTAGGCGAGAGCGAGCTCGCCCAGCCACTAGCGGGGCAAGCCCTTGTCAGATCCGGCGAGGGGGGCCTTGCCGTCGTCGGGTTTGGCAAGGCGAGCCCCGCCGAATCTAGTGAGGGCTCACCTCACCAATCAACGAGCTCGAGCCTAGCGTCGATTGGCAAGGCGAAACCTCACTAGATCTGGTGAGGCGATCTAGCGAGCTTGCCTTGCTAGTCGGTGAGCTCACATCCAGTGACGGCGGGGTGAGCCCCCGCCGGATTTGGAGATGGGGGCTCGCCATTGCGTCTGGCAAGACCCTCCTTGTCGGATATGGTGAGGGCTCTCCTCACCCGACAGCTGTGAGGCGAGCCCTCACCAGATCCGGCAAGGGCTCACCTTGTCGTCACTGGGTGCGAGCTCACTGACTAGCAAGGCGAGCCCGCCGGAGCCAAAGGAAGGAGAAGGAAGGAAGAAGGAAGAGGGAGAAGGGGGGAAAAGATAAAAATTAATAAAATAGTTCAAATAAATAAAATGTTATTAAAAAAAAGGTCGCTTGCGTCGATCGGCTAATTTTGGGCAGATGGACTAATTGAGAATAATTATAAAATATTTATGACTTAGTTGGTCAAAAAAATAAGTTTATGACTGAATTGGCACAATTGTAATAAGTTTAAGACTTTTTTGGTAATTATTTTTATATATAATTGAGCTGTCACATTGTTCAAATAAAGCGTGAAGCCCACTATAGTTGAACTAGAATAATGAAATGATGACACCTCTCCGCTCTATGATTGGTCTTCACAAAGCTTTACCCTGTTCTAGTGAGACCCAGCGATGACTCTTAGCATAAAGGCGAGACATGTTAAAAAAAATTGCAAGAAAGATGGTGACATGTGAGGAGAAGATTGAATGAACTTGTCAAGTTAAAATATCTTAGGATATGACCAACGTAATAGGGGGACGGGTCTTGTAATTTTGTAAATTAATCTTAATATATATCGACATTGTCTTTGATTAGACAATCGGGCCACACAAATATTTTATAAATTGTGTGCTTTTTGAAATATATGTCCACCAACAATTCGTAGTTGGACAAAGCAAATGAGTGGGTACACCACTAGTTGATGGGAGATGAAGTGATAGAAACAAGTTCATACAATCGATTTAACATCCACAGTTCTAAAATACATGGGCATGTTTTTGCCACATGAGTTAAAAAAAAAAACTAATTCTGAAATTCCATAGCATTGAGAAAATATTAATACCTCGGTTTTATGCAATAAATGACGTAGTTTATTTGATAATTGTGAATAATAAATATATAAAACATAAACACTTGAATTAAAGTGCTGATAACTTTAAATGCTTAAGATGGAAGAAATAAAAAGGTATTTTTGTTTGGCAAAAGCTCTCAATTGTATTTCGAATGAGACTAATTCTTAACTATACTAGACATCGTGAAATTTATATACTTCAACAACACAACTTACGGTTTTCTAAAATTCAATTTTCTCAGTCGAGCAAAATTATGCGGGCTCCGCATTTCTCTAAATTCTTCTAGTAAGTCAAACGTGGTATTGTCTAACATAAGTGCTGGATGTATTATTTTACAATATTTAATAGAATTCTCAAAAAAAAAAAAAAATGAAATGAATCGTTTCCTCCAAATGGACCCGTATATAAATATGTATGTATAATAAGATGTCGCCCTTATATTAATCTAGATAATATATTATTACAATGTGAATGCGACAATCGTCAAATTGTTGATCGCCTAACCATGGAATCGAGTCATTCTAATTGACAATACGCACAAAATCTTGTTAAAAAAATGGTCCTTCTAGAGAAAGCCAGCCACTATTGACTGATTGTTGCAAAGTTGAAAATTACTTCGAGAAACATCCAACGTCATAAAAGCATGCGATGCAGTGAGAAAAACATACATAAACTGAGCTTTTTTCACTTCCACAATCATAAGAAAAGAGAGAACCATACGTATCACATAACTCCTCCAACAACACAAAAATGGCTCCTGCCCAGAACACCGTGACACCCTCCATCGCTGGCGATCCAGAGGCGGCCGACGACACATGGGTCCACGCGTTGCTCTTCGCGAGCTCCCACGTCTTCCCAATGGTCCTCAACGCGGCCACCCGGCTCGGCGTGTTCGACATCCTGGCCCGAGCCGGCCCGGGGGCTCAGGTGTCGGCCTCCGAGGTCGCCTCTCAGCTCGCCACGCAGAACTCGGAAGCCGCTCCGAAGCTCGACCGGATGCTGCGGCTCCTCGCGAGCCGCTCACTCCTGAGCTGCGAGGTGCGCGAGAGGGACGACGGCCGGGCCGTCGAGAGGCTGTACAGCCTCACGCCCGCAGCTCGCTTCTTTGTGAAGGAAGGGGAAGAGGGCTCGTTGGCTTCGTTATTGGAGCTTTCCTTCCATCCGGCGGCGCAGCAAGTTTGGTATGCCCTACCCAAGTGAAAAATATTACATAGGCTAATTTTATGTCTCGCCTAAAAAACAGTGTTCCTTCGTATTTTAGTTTTGTATTGCAATATCAAGTGAAATATTAGATATTAGAGAGGATTGCAATCTAGTTTTTGCTTAGGAGTGATATAGATCCCGATTCTCAAAATTGGGAACCGAGAGTGGACCAATTGATCTTAGGATTGGGAACCGGACCAGTAGAACCTATCACTTTTTTTTTCCCCACAACTTGATACTATATGTAATGAAGAAATAGATTAAAAAAAATGGTTACTTTTATTTTTTTAAGAAATTAAAAATATATGTAGTTGGTCCGGTTCGGTTCTTTCTTGGGATTGAGAATCGGATCACCCGGATATTGGTTCCAGTTTTAAGAATCAAAAACAGGAATGGATCGGCCGGTTTAGTCCGTCCGGGCGGTTCTTGGTTTGAGCTGTCCTTTTTGTTTTAATTATATATATTCACATGCTAATGGAAGCGTGAAATAACAAATAAGTGCTGAGGTCCATATTTATTGGCCCAAACGCACCATTGATCTACTTCGGTGATAAGCATGCGATTTGACTGGGCTAAGTTGAGTTTTAGACTTTTATGCAGTGATTCATGGCAAAACTTTCATATGCTCACTGTGTTGGACACATCATGTCATTTATCTAACGTTAGACATCCTTACGTTACAATTTCTCTATGTTCAGGGAAATGATCAAAATTCAGTAAATCAGAGCATCAAAACTTCCTCTATGTAACGCATATCATATTTTCCGTTCTCACTGCTTCCTTCATGTAATGTTCTTGCCCCCGCATTACTTGTGCAGGTTGCAATTGGACGATCACATACTTGAAGGGGGCAACCAATTCAAGAAAGTTCATGGAATTTCGATTTTTGAGTTCATGGATATTGATCCGGCATTTAACAATACGTTCAACAAGGCGATGGCCGCTCTGACGACAATAGTCATGAGAAAAATTCTCGAAATTTATCAAGGTTTTGAAGGTTTGACAACATTAGTCGATGTGGCTGGAGGAACCGGCAAGTGCCTCAATATGATCATCTCCAAGTACCCTTCTATCAAGGGCATCAACTTTGATTTGCCCCATGTAATAGAAAGTGCACCTTCTTATTCCGGTAACCCTCTCTCTCTCTCTCTCTGTCTCTCTCTCTCTCTCTCTCTCTCTCTCTCATACTCATACAAGCTGGTGGTGCTTTTATAAGTGGATCATGTTTTTTCTCCAATCCTGATTAGAGAAATTCTCTTCATTAATTTCATGCTTTAGTTAATAGGTACATATGGTTGAACTGAATTCTGGTCACAAATTTTTTCCATGATGCGTAGGGATCCAGCATGTCGGCGGGAGTATGTTCTCCACCATTCCAAAGGCAGACGCCATCATGATCAAGGTGAATATAGAGTACCACATGAAGAAAAGATGATTTTACAAATTTTGAAACTCATACCAAAATAGTATCTCATCATGGTCAATGATAACTGTGTGAAAGTATTACGAATTTACAGGATACCTTGCATAATTGGACCGATGAGAACTGCATCAAAATATTGAAGAACTGCTACGAGGCATTGCCGAGTAAAGGTAAAGTGATAGTGATAGGTGTGGTGTTGCCGGAGGACCCAGAAACAAGTGCGGCATCGCTGTACGCCTCGACACTCGATAACACCATGTTAATGCAACCGGGAGGCCAAGAGAGAACGGAGAGGGAATTCCGGGCCTTGTCCAAAGCTGCCGGTTTCTCCGAGTTGAAAGTCGCTTGTGTCGCTAGTAATCTTTGGACGGTCATGGAGTTATACAAGTGAGAGACTATCTTTGTGTGTATCAAATTTGTTGGGAGTTTGCTTCCATATATATATATGTAATTATAATTAGAGGTGATCTACAAGAAGTTGCCCAATTTCTTGTCATTCGAATGAGTAGCTAGTAAACATCCTTTGTATGTACCCATACAATCATTCCGGATGTAGAAAAGAATAGGGTCATGCTTTTTCCACTCTTCCGATGACTAAAATACTCTCCATCATAATGTTTTGACAATATTAATATCTGTGGGTCCCACCTTTTTTGAAGCATTCTTCAGCTGCTCTCTTTTCTTGCTGTGCCACTTTCCTTCTAATCATTTATTTTTCTCTGTTCTCTCTATAGAACACCTCTCTCACACCAATAATAGACAAGTTTTTGACATCACAACGGCCGCCATTAGCACACAAATTAAAAATAAAAATGAAAGACTTTGTCACTAACACAAGCAACTCTCAAAGTTGAAGTCGAGATTTGCATAAACCTCCTCCTCACCCAATTAAACCTCTTCCATCTTCGTTTCTTTAACTCAAAGCTCAACCGTAAGTAAAAAACCCATCTCAAATCTCTTCACTCTTCACCACCATTTCGTCCTTTCCGCTTTGTGTTGTTTGTCGTCCCATTCCGCGTCAAACTCTTCGATTGATTGATCACGAAGACGAGAAAAACTCCCATAAAAAGATTCATCTCCAGGAGTTGAAGTCCTCACCAAAATCCTCAGTAATGTATGTTTCTCCATTTTCGTCTTCATGGTCCTAATCATCACTATCATCACTGATTGGCCATCATCTACCAACCTCCAGATCCATAGTTTGAATTCGCCCCTGCTCTCGTCGAGTTGTTTACGCAATCTGAAAATATCCCTTTCAAGAATGACAATCCCATCCTTAAGATTGGTGTGGGATTTGCCCGTCTTCTCCCTCATCGTCTCTCTAAATTCCATGCCGATCTCGGCCGCCAAGCTGCCATAGCCGATGATTAAGAGGGCCACAGAGGTGATTGAAAACTTGCTTCTCAAGTCTGAGCCCGTCAATTGTTTGAATCCCCATGTTTTAATCGTAATAAGGAATTAATAAGGAAGTTCAATGCAAGATCCTTTAGTTCTCTGTTGTGGCAGCCTTCTTTGTTTTTTCGATTGATATTACCAGGGCTTGAGCCATGAATGGAATTAAGAGGGAACGGAGAGAAGTACGGGAGGAGAAGAAAAATGGACCCACGAAAAAAGGCAAAGAAGAAAACTAATGCGACACTACGACCGAACGAAAAAGGATGCTTAAAAAAAGGTGAACCTACAAAGATTAATATTGTCACAACACAATAATAGGGAGTCTTTGTCGGTAGGAGTGGAAAAAGCACCACCCACAAGGATATCACCCAAGTTCTTTGCATTTAATACACCAAATTACTTCCCTACTAATCTATTAAATAAAGTATTTACGTTTATAAAATTTCATATATACATTTTTTTTTTGTTAGTCTCATTTTACTCCTACTCTAACTCTCACTTTCAAACTTTTACAATACTTCCTTATAGAACGTAAGAGTCGAAACCCACTCATAAAGTTAAATTGTCCACACCCTAACCTCCCTTAGAATGTAACAATTTGAACATTTCACCTCCCCATTCTCATATGGAAAGAGTGTCTTCTGAAGTAAACCTCATTGATTTATATACACATTTAGGAACTAAGTAGTGGAGTAGTTGGTCGAATGAAAGGGAAACATTTAATGGGAGGAACCGGAAAGAATGGGTAGAATTAAACGGGGTTATCTTGGCCCATTTCTTAGATTGATGGAAACAGCACCTGATGGAGTGAACCCAAAAGTTGTCATCGTTAGCATGAGGAAGACTCCAATTTATCTCTGCCAGCGAGTGTATCTCCCCCAAGTGAATGGCTACTAGCTTGCTTATAACTGGTGTTGAGTCAAGAATCTTTCTTCGTTTAATAGAAACGCCAGTAAGAAGTACCCTAAAAGATGATGTCTAAAAGTGAAATCATGTATCCTGATTCGTTCTTTGAAAAGTAGGCTCGATCCCAAAGTCGCACCGTGCAAAATAGTCTTCGCATAGTCACGCAAGGTATTTCATCCTTTTCCGGCAAGCTGTCAGTCCAAGCTTGGTTGGTGGCCGAGCAAGGATAATGGCAGCGACATTTTGGCACAAATTTATCCGGACTTGCTTTTGTCTATCTAGAACCGAAGGTGAGAAGAACAATCGTATTTAAACTCGATCGACGAATTTATCATATTAATCGAACAATACCTACAAATCGCTATTTTGACATTTCAGTTCAGTAGTCCAATCTCAACGCACGTGGTGGTGATCAAAGGGAGAATAAGTGGCAGAGCAGGAACTTTCTCCCCCACCAAAGTTGACAAAAAACTCCCTCTGGATGTTCAATCTTTACGACACTTGACCCGTAAGAAGTTGCGGTGAGTATGGAGTGACAAAATTTTCTCAATCAGATATTGTTTGAAATCAATGCAAGACCACCGTCATCTGATGTTGCTCCAAGCTTTGGATGGACGTCCGTGTCTATTGGCCCCCATGGTTCAGATTATTTCTCATCTGTCCGCCCGAATAAACATTCAATATTCTGGCAACGCGGTGTTGCACGCCATGTGGCGACGTATTGATATGAAGTACAAGGATGTGATATTGCTCGACGATAGAGAATTTAAAAGAAAGAATGTTGCATCTTCCGGCGATCCTGCTACCATTCTCTTACTCCCGACTCTTCCTTGGTCAGAACGAATCAGATACCGGGACAAAAATGAAAAACAAAGTTAACATCATAAGGTGAATATACAAAGACTTTGCCTTTTTATTTTCTCCGTAAAGAACTGAAAAAGACGACCAAAGGTGCCCTAAAGTCCATGCTAGAATATGATTTTCTACTAGTGAGCACTTTGGACCAAACAATGTCATGTCCCAAGACAGAGGGTTGTGTTTACCTGGGCAAGAAGGTGGTAAGTCCCTTTCAGTAAAAGGGAAAACTCGTTCAAGGGTTATGGCACAGTGATTATTTGAAGTGCAATCAGGCAATCAGTCGAGAATATGGTATCTTCCGATGATGCTATCGGGAATGGTTTTTGAGGAAAAGCTATTGTGCATCGAAACTAGTTTATGGAGGAGGACCCTGCACATTCCATTTTACAACAGCTTATCTCGAAGTGTCTGGCATGTGATGGTGATATATGATATTGTGTACATGACCGTTATGATTTGACTGGAACGTTCCGTTGCATCCGAATCCAGTCTTTGAACCCGAAACCACGCTTTTTAAGGGCTGAGGTAAATGATGCTTAAAGGATAGAAGTGAGCAGATATGCTAGTAAGCTTCTCGATATCAATGGTAGATTGCTCAGATTTTACTTAGATTCTAAAGTCAGATTCGACTAGGTAGCTCGACCACACAACCGAGTCGAGCTCCAATGTGAATAAAGTTTACTCGAGCAGGTTGCCGTCCCAATCAAGCAATTGAATTATTTTTTTCTAGTTCTTGTTATATGTGAACTTTTGGTAATTCAAATATTCATCACCGGGTGCATGAAATTGTTTGCGGGTAATATTGTTATGTTGAGACTTTTTGCATTCAATTGGCAAACACTGTTTTATTACTTGTTAAGAAAAAGGGTTAAGGCTAACCCAGAAGAGGAAAATCTTAATTGCAGACATTGAATTCCACAATATCTTATTTGCTGCTAGTATATAAGACCGCCTGGAAAAAGAAAACAGGGACAGGTCGAGTTTCATCCAATCACTTGGTGAACTCAATCACTCCCAGTGCAGATACAGCTCGGGCAGCGACCTTAAAGCCCGTGAATCCAGCTTCTTTGCACAAGTACTCGAATTGCTTCTCGGTCCTCTCCTTCCCTCCCGGCTGAATCAGCATGGCGTTGTCGAGCATCGACACGTACTTAGATGCCATCGTCTCCTCCGGCTCGTCCGGCATGATGAAGTCCATCACGATCACCTTCCCGTTCGCCGGCAGAGCCTTGTAACAGTTCTTCAAAAACTTTATGCACGACTCGTCGCTCCAATTGTGGCACGTGCCCTGCCCATTTTGCGGAGCCATATAAAGTTAGGACACAGCTCACAAAATCGACTTCGATTTGAGTAGCGTAACTAACGGGAAGGATTCAATTAGCTTACCTTAATCATGATCGCGTCGCCCTCCGGGACGCTCGCGAACATATCCCCTCCGACATGCTGCACGCCTGCACGCCATTTTTTTACCAAATTTATTAGAGGCCTAATTCGGGTGCGATCATGCCTCTAATTTTTGCGAACATGACTCCGCGCTAAATAGTATGAACCAAAATAAATGCGACTAAGCCAGGGATGTATGTGATAACTAATGTACCGGGATAAGGAGGAGCGTGTTCGATGACTTGGGGCAAATCGAAGTTGATGCCCTTGATCGAGGGGTACTTCGACACGATCATGTTAAGGGTCGCGCCTTTTCCACCGCCAACGTCAACGAGAGTCGAGATCCCATCAAACCCATGGTAGACCTCGAGGATCTTCTTTGTCTGCGTCGCGGAGAGATCGGCCATCGCGTTGTTGAAGTACATGTTCAGGGTTGAGTCCTCCTTCATGTACTGGAATATGGTCTTGCCATGGACCTTCTGGAACAAGTTGCCTCCTCCAACCATTGCTTCCTTGACTTGGAGCCTATAATCGCCAAATAGAAAAAAACAAATCGGGGGTAAAGAAGGACTCGTTTCATCCAATTGGATTGCTCAAACTAATTTCCTCCTTTTGGGTGTCACGATGAGAGCGTTATCTTGAGCCTGTCCCACATCTCTTCTTTCAAATCGTAGGTAACAGGTTTAAGGAATTAAACAACTAAAGAAACCAAGTAAGATTCGGATATCTGGGCAAAGTCGCGGACGGAAATTTCCGCTCACCAGACGTCGATGGTGGCTCGGTGGAAGGCGAAGAGAGAGAGCGAGCCGATGGAGCCGCCATCCTCATCCTTGACGTAGTACTTCCCGACTGGCGATATCGCGTACCGCCTCTCCACGGTCCTCCCCTCGTCAAACGTCTCGGACTTGTACGTGAGGAGCGAGTGGCTGGCGAGGCAACGGAGGACCCGGTCGATGATCTCGGGCGACTCGGGCGTCTGGGTCGGGAGGTGGGCGACCACCTCGGCAGGCGAGACGTAGGCCCCGGGGCCGGCCCGGGCTATGATCCCGAAGAGGTCGAGCTCGACGGCGGCGTGCAGGATCACTGGGAAGACGTGATAGCTAGAGTACAGGAGGGCTTTGAGGCACGGGTCTTCTTCTTCGTGGCAGGGTTGTACTTGGTTTTGAGCGGAGCCCATTTTTCGCTTCCTATGCTTTTGCGTTGGACAGCGTTTTTGGATGGGTGCTCGGTCGCTTCCTTGAGGTGATAGGAATCGACGAAGGAAGTGACTCGCACGATCTGGGTGGGGATCGCAGACGACGATGGGCACTTATAAAGTCAAAGGTGAGCATGCAGGTCTGAGTGAGTGGCCGAGAAACAAAGACTAAACAACGTATCAGAGTTAGTCTTGCTCTGTGGTCCACAATGGCGACGCTTCCACCGGACGTGGTTTTACAAATTATCGATAGCCTCAGGTCGGAAAATGGTGTTGCACATATATGGGATCCCTCACATTTGTTCGTTCAAGGGAAAATTATAATAAAAAAAAGTCTTATAATTGTGTCGATTCAGCCATAAATTTATTTATTTTTGACCAATCGAGTCCGAAATATTTTATAATTATTCTCGATCGGTCATCCAATCAAAATTAGCCACGGAAATTAACTCGCACCGACGACTTTTTTTTTTTAATAATACTTTATTTTTAGAAATATGTTATTAATTTTTTTTTTTCTTTTTTCCTTTTTTATCTTTGTTTTTTCTTCTCCATCTCCCTCTTCCTCCTCTCCTCCTCCCTCCTTCTTCCTTTGGCTATAGCGACCAGTCCTTGGGCTGGCCGGTTGCCAAAGCCAAAGGAAAGAGGAGGGAGGAAGAAGGGAAAAAGAAAAAGTTAAAAAAGATAATAAAAAATTAACAAAAAATTTCAAAAAATAAAATATTGTTATAAAAAGTCGTTGGCGTCGGCCGGCCGGCTTCCACGTTAGCGTTGGCCGGTTAATTTTGGGCGAATTAACTGATTAGGAATAATTATAAAAGGCTTAGAACTCAATTAGTCAAAAAAATAAATTTATGACTAAATTGGCACAATTACAATAGGTTTAAAACTTTTTTTGTAATTTTTCCCACTGTTTGATTACTAAATTTGATGGTGCCTTGTTAGATGGAGGTCGTTTTTCTCCATTTAATAGTTTAATAATTAGGTTAGACTTTTTCACTCGGTTTTTAAATCATTAATGGTAAACTTTCCCTTTTTACGGGAAAAAAATAAAAGAGTTAGAATGTCTAACATGAAATATTAAAACGAGAGAGACCGTGGTGCATATAGGATCTTCTCAGATTTCATAATTTTGTGATGGGGATATACTTTAAAAAGCGAGCTAGAGTTAGTGCAGTGTATTTTTTATGGAACTGATTTGCTACGGGGATAAAATTCATTCGCAAATTACCTTTCTTTTCGCTAAATCTCACAGCTTGTTTTACTTTTATTTTTTTCTACTTTAGAGGGATTGAGTAATATTCCTAGTGCTCTTGGGACTCCGATTTATCCCTTGTGTACTTGATTACCCTATGCCAAAGCCTGTTATGAAGTTGATATTAATGGGACATTTTCCCCACGTGATTACAGATGAATCTGGAAGATCGAGACTGTATGGAGATTAGAGTGGAATATCTCGGGGTTTCAAAAAACAAAACGCAAACCACGAGGTTTACAGAGCTGATCTTAAAACAAGTCATTAAGCTCTTATAATTAAGGGACAGTAAGGATGCAAGAGGATCCAAGAGTCAGAAAGAAAGAATCAAATCATACAAGAAAGTACAAACGACGGCTCATGGTTCCAGCACTCTCCATTGTTTGAATATACTTTTTCCAACTTGCACTTCCTTAATTAAAAGGTTTTACCCATGAGTGCTGATTTGGTCAGTTACATAAAAATAATGTGCTCTAGCATATATATGTGGAAATAGGGTCATATATATATATGTGTTTCTCCAACCTAAAATACATTTTCATGCTTCAATTATATATATTGTACGACCATATTAAAATTTGAGTGTAGTCAACTTACATATACAATGGAATTTTTGTTACAATAATTTTCATTCACGTGCAATGCATGTGCAATTATTACCGGTATCACCTAAATATCAAAAGTTCAACTAAGGAAGTTTCTGTAGGCGCAAAAATAGCATAAGACGGATGTTAGATGGATTTTTTATTTGCGGTCAAAATTTAGTTATCTGTTGTCGAAGTTTTGAAAAAAAATTATAAGTATTGTTGTAGAAAATTAGAGGAGTACCAAAATTTTGATTAGTTGATAATATTCATTGATGATTTTGTGAAAGATTTCTATGAAAGTTTTCATTAACTCCGAATTTCTGTCGAGTAGACCTTGTTGTTGTGAGAATTCTTAATTCATGAGTTTTTTGTGGTAACTGTGTTGAGTATTGTCCAACAAATTGTTTATCAATGACTGAAGAATATGAACTTTCTACTTATGATCGTCACGAATTGATATGGAAAAAAAATTAAAATTAAAACCCTCAGTCGAGTCTCTAGCTGTATATTTTCGGATTACGTTTTTGCTATTTTGGTGGAAAAAGTAAACGGTTCTTTTCAAGTAAGGTTTGAGAAATAATAAAAAGTTAATTAATTCGGGATAGGAAAGTGGCAACTCATACATCATTAATTGTTGGGTGAAATCTTTGAGGGCACCAACAACGTTCCAATGTCTCGGCTATAAAATTCTTCAATTTTTCATTTCACCAGAATTTCGTTGTCAACTAATTTCAGGGGAAGAATCGTAGGTTTTGGACTTGTTGTATGAGCTATGGGAAGAGGAGTGTCCATTTTTTAAAATTAAATGTCTTCATAAAAATGCAAAACATTAAGCCTTAAACCGTCGCTTTTGCTTACTATCCTTGTGATGAAGCATTATTACTTCTTCTTCTTTTTTTTTCTTTTTTTAGAAGTATACAATAGCCTATGATATTATTTGGGCGAGTGGAATGAGTTGGAGACCTTGCAAATTTCTTATGAAAAAGTTTGGAAGAATAGGAAGGAGAGTGGACCTAAGCATGTCTTTAAACCGCTTTTGTTCTCGAGTTAACCCCAACAGTAAAATGGGGTAATGATAACCGCAAGGTCCGGATCCACTCTTAATTCGGGTCCTCCGACCTTAATTCCCATGAAGCCCTTCTCCTAACATACTAGGCTGGGTTCAGGAAAATAATAGGCAGCTGGTCCGAGAAGAATAGGAAGGAGAGAGAAAAATTATGGCATTATTGAAAAGAAGGTGGATCAAGACTAGGGAAAAGGAAATGACTTTGCCGCTAAGGAAAGATAATTGATGACATGACGTGAAAAGAAGGTGGGATCAAGACTATGGGAAAGGAAATGACTTTTGCAGCTCATGAAGAACCCCAGATGATATGGCCAGATGATCTTGGTCCACAATTTTAACTTTCCAATCAACTTTAAAAAAAAAAAAATAATTTGACATGACTAACATTAGAATATTTAATTATTACATTACACATTCATCTCAAGGTTTAAATTTTTAAAATAATTAATATTTATCTCACAAAATCAAATATGATATAAGAGTCCTAAGATCAAATTGCCTCTCTAACATTTTAGAATATTGCTACACAAAAGTATTATAATAAGTATGTTATATTCAACTCTAAACAGACAATGCAACTGAGATACAAATAAGACAAAATACACAAAATCATAATAAGAAGAACATTTTAAATTTGAAATCAAAATGGATTCTTCGGTACTATGTTATAAGATTTTGACGTAAAAACTCAAGTAGTCACGAAATGAGTCCAGTGTTTATTCTATGCACATTGAATTTTCTAATACTATGATCAAACTTCACGAGGGTTTCATTGCATTAGGCTAGAGGATAAGAGTCTTTGGCATCAAATGCACAGATGAAGAGCATAAATTGAATTTGTTTAAAATAGCCAGTAAAAAAAGGGGAATTACATGAAGTTTTCATGTAGGATCGATCAATATATGGTATATTATTTTCACCAAAATTCACTAAACACTCGTGAAATCCAACTGAATTTCTTGAAAGTCATCTCTCCAAGAACTCCCCCACTCATCTAGAAGTTGGCTGCACCAAGTGCTAAAAGTTTACTCTCACCTGTCGGTCCTCCCCCTCTTTCCTAGCAAACGAAGTACTTTATGATTTGCGCTCAAGACAGACACAAAAATCGAATTTCACTCCCCTGAAGTACTACTCCATGCAAATCGAGTTTCGAGGCATAAACTGAAAAAGAAAATTTTATGGTGTAATTAGAAATAATAGCCAATTGAGCCTTTTCTTTGAGGTCCCGTTTTCCTTTTATCTAGATATGAAAAAATTTCCTCCAAAAAGCCTTCCGATTGATAAATTACAAATATGGATGTCACACAAAATGTATTAAGCTAAATTTTTATGTTAGTAACGTTCATAACGTGTAATCTATTTATCATAAATATTACTAGAGGAAATCTTGGATTGGTGGGAGGATATAACTATCCCTATCTCTAATCATATTTATTCCATTTTCTGTTCTTCTGAAAAGCCATTTGATTGATAGATTACAAATATGGATATCACACAAATATGTATTAAGCTAAATTTTATATTAATAGAGTTCATAATGTGTAATCTATCTATCATAAATATTACCAGAGAAAATTTTTGATTGGTGGGAAGATATAACTACCCCTATCTCAAATCAATTTTGTATTCTTCCAAAAAGCCTTTTGATTGATAGATTACAAATATGTATTAAGCTAATAGTGTTCATAACAAGTAACCTATCTGTCATAAATATTACCAGAGGAAATTTGCTATTGGTGGGAAGATATAACTATTCCTAACAAATCTCAAATCATATTTATTTCATTTTCTATTCCTCCAACTTTCCTCGATACTTTTAACTACCCCTAATATAGGATTCGGCTTTCGTGGATTTATATATAAGATGAACCTTAAGTGCCGTTCTTGATGTGGAAAAGCTAAATTATACATTGAAATAATATACTTGTTTAAGAAATATAATACAGGATCAATATCAAATGGCTTACGATGATTATGAAATATGTTGGAGTTTTATTTATTTAATCTAGATACATTGAAAAATATAACCCTAACATTCCGCATGTGGAAAAAGAAAATCTGATTAAACAATAATGAGGATCGAGTATAACGTGATAAATAAACTAATCGCGAACGTGTTTGGACTCCATCTAATTTTCGACGTGACAATCTGGAATTTTAGTAACCGATGAAGATCTACATAGTTTATTCAAATCTGTTTATTATTTCGTGGCTTGGCAATCCAGTCTGCATGTGGGTTGGCACGAAAAAAGGGAAAGATAAAGGATTTTTTATATGAAATAAAATAAACCAAAATGCATTAGTCACATAGTATTTTTGACACTCACTAATTTGATTCTCATAATAGACATGCGGTACAATGACTAATCTACTTTTGATGCTTTGACTGCCAAAGAGAATATAGATGATTGATTGTCGTCTTGTCAGAATAGAGTTGAATACGGAGAACAAATTGATAAAAAAAAAGTCGAGGCGCGCTGGATAAGCGTTAGGAAAAAGTGTTAAGTCGAGAGAGCCACTTTGTGGACCTTGTTAGCAGAAAATGTCATGCAGTGAGAGCCGTCTCTAGAAATTGTATTATTGCGACCTTTTGTACATCAGTAGGATTATATATGTGGCTCGTCATCCAATATCATATGTCCGATTTATATTTGTTAGGGTACACAAGTGCGGGCATTAGGCAAAAAAAAATCCCACATTAGAGATATTCGACGCAATATAAAATAGTTATATCTTAATCGACTCATAATTTATTAGTTTAAGTTTCTCAGGGAAAGCCAGTCTAATCGGATATGTTGGCAGGATTTTAAGACTTGAGCTCCCTAGCGAGGCAGATTACTCGGTCAATCAGCGATGTGTTCACTCAGAGTTGGGGTTAATTAACCTACAGTTGTTAGGGGCTGGTCTAGATTGAGAAGATTAGGAAATCGAGATCCTGGGACAAAAGGTGCGCAACGAAAAGCTAAGTGGATTATTTTGGATGTCTCGTGGTACGTTCAAGATCAAGGCTATATATTTTACACTATAATAAACACGAAGATAATTCTACTATCAATTCTGATAATCTCATTAGTTAAATTGAATATACCAGGTCATTATATGTCATCACCCATTTATCTTTTCTTTTGGATATCATGGATATTAGACCATCCGACTTTGTTAGCCCCGTCGAACGCAAAGAGACCCTTTTTGTGACTCGAATCGCATGGAGGTTCACCAACCGGATAACATGCATAATTTATATGAGGAAAAATTATCCAATCAGTTGTAAATTTATTATATATATGTCAATTTAGTCTTAAATTTTTCACTTTTATGTTAAATTTTTGCATGATATTCCAAAAGTCATTCGGGTCAATGTTCGTCGAAAATCGATGATGTTGAAGATTCAATTATTGCCGGCTTTTCATTATTCAACACAACTTGAATACTCTCTGGTCTTCGGGTGCAATTGTGAAACACCTAAGTCTAGTCAGTGAGCACACACATGTTGACATAGTTTTGTAGATTTTGTCCAGAGTCTAGTCAGTGGACGCGCACACATGTTGACATAGTTTTGTAGATTTTGTCCATATATGGGCCCACATTGTTCAGATTATGATCTCCTTTGTCGATTTTTTCCATATTTGCATGCGCATTGTTCGCCAATGATCTCCACTGAGCAAAATGGATTAGAATACCTATCCCGCCACTATTTTCGTTTGAGAATCACCTTCTTGCTATTTGATAAAAGAACAGTCTTAGCTGCATTAAGAAAATACGCAAAAAGTTCATGCATAAAATAAATACAATGATAGTCGGGGCGAGGTGAAAGTAGTGGCACAGCTGCCGCCTAGGCATCGGCGATTAGGCCCTCGCCGACCTCTGGGGACCTGGCGCGGCCGCTGCCCATCAAAGACACCGCTTCGAAGACTGAAGTTTTCCCGTCCAGACTCAAGCTTTGGCTCATGCAGCCTCCCATTACACTAGCTTTTAAATGAGTTCAAGGTGAATGATTGCTTATGTTAGTGATGGAGAGAGGGTACGAAAGATTTAGTGACTAAGCTGGAGAAATTGTTGCCCGAAATCCTGAATAATTGCTCAAGCTTGCCCTGCGTGCAAGATCGTTGCTCAAAGACACGGTTCTGCAAAACAAGTGCTTGAAGCTTGCTCTGCGTACGAGATATTATTATTATTATTATCATCATCAAAGCACCGGGCACTTTCAAAACTTTATTGCATGATTTTTTAAATAGATAATTTCATCGACGATCATTGCGATGCCAACCAGCATGACTGCCCGTTGAATAGTGGTGCTTCTGAAGCAAGCAAACCAGGGTGAAAGTTGACTGATCGTTGGGAAAGTTGAGTAAAGCTTTGAGCACCTCTCCAATATCATAAAAGCATGCATGCAGCGAGAGTAACATGCATGCTCAGAGCTTAATTCCACAACCCCAATCAATTCCACAAATCTAGGTATAGAAATAAAAACATGGCTCTTGTCCTAGACACTACGACACCTTCCAGTGCCGACGGTCAAGAGGTGGTTATCGACAACACATGGGTCCATGCGATGCTCTTCGCGAGCTCCCATGTCTTCCCGATGGTCCTCAACGCGGCCACTCGGCTTGGCGTGTTCGACATCCTGTCCCAAGCCGGCCCGGGGGCTCGGTTGTCGGCTTCTGAGGTTGCCTCTCAGCTTGCCACACGGAGCTCGGAAGCTGCTCCAAAGCTCGACCGGATGCTGAGGCTCCTTGCAAGCCACTCGCTCCTGAGCTGCGAGGTGCATGAGCAGGACGATGGCCAGGCTGTCGAGAGGCTATATGGCCTCACGCCGGCAGCTCGCTACTTTCTGAAGGATGAGGAAGAGGGCTCGTTGGCTTCATTGTTGGAGCTTTCCTTCCATCCGGCTCCACAGCAAGTTTGGTACGCCGTATACGAGTGAAAAACATTACATACGCTCACTATATTTCTGGCCATAAAACCAATCAAAATGCAAGAAAACACATGGAGTTCGATCTTCTTCTTTGTTCCTATGTAGAATTTTGTTAAGAACACTACTAAAAAAAGAAAAATTTTCATAAGCGAAGTTAGATTGTTGAAAACTGCTTAGTACAAATGTCACCTGCAAAAACCCGCTTGCATTTTCCATGGTTGTTGCCCTTATAAATAAAACTAGCTGGACGCTGTAAGTAAGAACTATGCGAAACGCATGGCGTCGGTATTTCTATTTTGTGGAATAGATTTTCGTTAGGAGCATTATCAGTGAAAAAAATAACTATCCATTGATACATCTCGAAAATACAGCTTAAATGTGTATGCATCATTAAAAGATCTGCCAATGGAAGTTTTCTTTTTCGTTATTAATGTTTTTAACAAATACTATTCTTCTTAATATAGGGTTTTCTGTAAATATCCAGAGCACATGATCAACTTTCTTGATTGAGATCTCGATTTACTAGAAACAAATTGATACGTCAGCTGCAAATTAACCCTCATCCATGTTATAATCATCGTATCCAACTCATCTAGGCGGACCAAACCCTCTTTTTTTAAGGTAATGTGTCGGAAGATATAAAATTGAGTGGAATATTAGAGAGGATTGCAGTCTAACTTTTGCCTTGTGATTGCATGCTTTGACAATATGTGTGTATATATATATATATAGAGAGAGAGAGAGAGAGAGAGAGAGAGAGAGAGAGAGAGAGCCGTATAATTAATTAGTGGAAGCACGTGACACAATCAATTAATTAATGGAACCCGGAAACAATAAATGAGAGCGGAGGTCCTTATTGATGGGCTTAAAAGCAACATCAATCTACTTCGCTGACAGGCTTGCGATTGACTGGGTTAAGTTTTTAGAATTTTATGCAGCAATTCACGGCAGGACTTTGATAGGATTAGTCTTCTGGACACATCATACCACCATATATCTAGCATTAGATATTCTAACGTAACAAGTTCTCCATATTCAGGTAAATAATTAGGATTTATTAATCAAAACATCATGAACCTCATCTATCTAATGCATCCATCATTTTGCATTCTTAATGCTTCTTTTGTGTGATGGTTTTGCCCCCATGCTATGTGCGCAGGTTGCAATTGGACGATCACATAATTGAAGGGGGGAACCAATTCAAGAAAGTTCACGGAATCTCAATTTTCGAGTTCATGGATATTGATCCAGCATTTAACAATACATTTAATAAGGCAATGGCCGCTCTGACGACAATAGTAATGAAAAAAATCCTTGAGATTTATGAAGGTTTTGAGGAACTGACGACATTAGTTGACGTAGCTGGTGGAACCGGCAAGTGCCTCAATATAATCATCTCCAAGTACCCTTCCATCAAGGGCATCAACTTTGATTTGCCTCATGTAATAGAAAGTGCACCTTCTTATTCCGGTAACTCTCTCTCTCTCTCTCTCTCTCTCTCTCTCTCTACTTATACAGCCTTTAACAATATGTTTTGAACTATTGGTGATGCTTCTAGGAGTGGGTCAAGTGTTTCTCCAACCCTGATTAGAAAAATTTCCTCCAACTAATTATATGATTAATGGGTTGCAAACGTGTATATTACTCGCATTTATTTTTTGATATGGTACTTTAAAAAAAATTAATTTGCCTGTAGCAATCCTTATTAAAAAAATCAGGCGTGTAGGAAATGTTAAAAAGTTATTCTAGAGGAACACTTGCCTAAAGTTGGACTATTCTCATGTCGTTATTTGATCATGTTTTCACTAATAATGAGCTTTTAAACTCATCAAATTTCGTGTTTTAGTTAATAGGGGACATATGGTTAAACTAAATGCCGGTGACAAATTTTTCGACGATGTGTAGGAATCCAGCATGTCGGCGGGAGTATGTTCACCGCCATACCAAGGGCGGATGCAATCATGATCAAGGTGAATATAAAGTAACACCTCACGAAAAGATAACTAAATCATTTTCAAAGTCATGCCAAATAATATTATTTCATGATCGTCAATATGATATGACGAATTTACAGGATACCTTGCATAATTGGAACGATGAGAACTGCATCAAAATATTGAAGAATTGCTACGAGGCACTGCCGAGTAAAGGTAAAGCAATAGTGATAGACTTAGTGTTGCCGGAGGCGCCGGAAGCAAGCGCGGCATCGATGTATGCTTCAGACTCGATAATACCATGTTGATGCAGCCGGGAGGTCAAGAGAGGACGGAGAGAGCATTCCGGTCCCTGTCGGAGGCAGCCGGTTTCTCCGAGTTCAAGGTCGCTTGTGTCGCTAGTAATCTGTGGGCGGTCATGGAGCTCTACAAGTGAGAGACTCTTTGTGTACCCAGTATGTCGAGAGTTCGCTTTCAAAAAGAACGAAATACTGTCTTTCGATGGATATTTTAAGTAAATTGAACTGCAGCAATCGCATGATAATATTTAGTTTTTTTTTTTTTTGTAAAGATGATAATATTTAGTTTTGATTCATGGGTATGTATGGTTTCATCATAAGTGAATTGAACTACTGAGATTGCATAATAATTTGTAGCTTTGATTCGCGGGTGTGGGTGGTTTTATCATAAGTGAATTGAACTGCTGAGATCACATGCAACGCAAGTACCTAGCCTCTCTATTGCGTTAAGAGTAATTCGTCATCTAATCTAATTAAAAACATACTTTGCATGTACTCATGCGGTCATTCCAAGCGTATGAAAGAGTATACGAAGTTCTTTGCATTGAATACTTTGAATTGCTTTCCCATTAATCTATTAAAAAAGGTATTTTTATTTATTAAAATATTCATTTAGGAAGCAAATTACTAGGGAAAAATTACCCAAAATGTCCTAGACCCATTGTACGGTAGATTTAATCCTAAATTTTTCAATTTGATCGATATATACTATACTTTTTTATGATTATCTAGTGCAATACATTTGGTCATTTTAGGCCTGAAAATTCTGACGTGGAGATCCTATTAACGCCGACCATCCTACATTATGCAGCTGACCATCGGCAATAGAAAAGGACGCCATTTTGTAGCTTATTTTCTTTTTCTTTCTTTTTTGAGGGACTATTCATCGCCATCCAAGTTCGTCGAACTCTTGGGAATGCATAATAATCCAGTAGGCAGCTTACCAGAGCTTGAAGGTAATGAACAAATCCTCCCGTTTAACCGTGCCATCTTCGAACAATTGCCTCAAAGCAAGTCCTATCTACAAACAAAAATGTTTACAGAATCGTAAAAAGAAACTTTAAGTAATCGGAAAGAGAATCCAGCCCAATATGATGTTTTAGGAACCATGAAAAAACAATTGTGAAACAGCAGAACAACAAGCAGAGAAAGCGAATGAAGATCAATTGGGCTACAAGATGAACTAAATGAGGAGAACATACTCGCCTAACAAAACGACATCATTTCGATGCAATTTTTCCATATTAGATATTGACCGTGCTAAGTAGGACAACCATTATTAAATTGCAATAAATCTACGAATTTTTTTATGAATAAATGTGATATAAGTGCATCAGTTTGGGGTAAGTGTGATATGAGTATAAGTGTGATACTAGTGTACCAATTCGCGAGTTTTTGTGACACAAAAATTAGTTTAGATAAATGCGGCATATGTGTTCAAAGGCCCATTCGTTGAACCCAACAACTATGTGTGCAATAAATGGTTTTTGTTGGCCCATTTCTTTAATTGATTGAAACCTATTGATCACGTCCATTTGTTTGCATGATAAATTGGAAAATCGTTCAAAAAATCTTAAATTTATTCCATTTTTATCAATTCAATTTTAGACTTCTGCAAAAAAAGAAAAGAATCATAAATCTTTTAATTGTGCTAAGTAAGTACTAAATATTTTTTTTATGTTTTACCAATTGTGTTCATCCAATTAATTTTGTTAGGAAAATCGCCAACGTGAATGCCATCTATCCTACATGGCCCAGCGTGGGAAAATAGAAGGAAAAAACTCAAATATATTATTAAAATATTATTAAAATTGTCAATGCTAATTCTGATCGTGCCACATTAGCGATTTGTAGTCTAAGTACGGACCGAACTCCCCCAACCACCCAAACCAAACCCAATAGTTTTTTTTTTTTTATTTTTTTTACAATTCGCAAAAGATAAGTGGGTACAAATGTGTTTAGGAGCACTCCAACAAAAACAACGTTCATTTGGATATGCATGAGTATATAGGAGATGAACTCGAGACCCTACTATGCTTGAGCAACTAATTCCTTTTCTCAAACTTACTTCGGGCGCGTTTGGTAACGATTCTGTTCCCGGGAGCTGATTCTGACTAGAAATGATTATTTTTTATTCTATTCCTGGGAACTGATTCTGAGTAAAAAAGCGCGTTTAGTAACTGTCCAAAATTTTTGATTCTAGAATAGAATTGCGTTTGATACCGTGTTAATTGATTTTGTTCCAAATTAATTTATTTTAATTTTTAAATAATTTTTTTTTACTTTTTTCTTTTCTTTTTTCCTTTTTTCCCTTTTTTCCTATTCTTCTTCTTCTTCTTCTTCTTCTTCATCTAGCCGCCGATGCTCACCGAGCGTCGCGGCCCTCGACGAGGTCGGCCTTTGTCGGCCGAGCCTCGCCGGACTAGGTGAGGCTCGCTCGGCCCGCCGAGGCTCGGCCTCACCGGTGGCCGGCCGGCCTCGCCCGGCCTCGGCGAGGCCACTTGGCCACCGGCGGGCCGAGCGAGCCTTGCCGTGGCCGGGCGAGCTTCATCGGGCACTGGCGAGGCTTGACCTCGCCGGCCCAACCGCCGCAAGGCTCGCCCGGCTGCGGCGAGGCTCGCCTAGCCCGCCGGTGGCCGGGCTTGCCTGGTGAGCTCGTCGGACCTCGCCCGGCCTAGCGAGCCTCCGGCAACCTTGCCGGATCGGCGACCGGCGGTGGGCGGCGGCGGGCGGCGGTGGACGGTGGAGGGCGGTGGCGGACGGCAATCGGGATGATAAAAGGGAAGAGCGAGGGTTTCACCGTTTTGATTCTTTTCGATTCTCGGATGGAGAATCAAATTTTTTTATTCTCAAATCTTGTCCAAAATTGTTCTTAGGAACAAAAATTTTACCAAACGCGATTCTCGTCCCAAACCGATTCTAACAAAAATCGGGAATGCAAGACTGTTTGGCACGTTGCCAAACAGGCCCTTCAAGTCATATGTTTCGTTTTAACAATCGTTTTGCTGAAGTTTACTTCCAAACAAGTGTGAAACATGATAATTACATAGGTAGGACAACTACTCCGAGGATGACAACTTGCAAAGAGTGAGACACACCTATGGCCTTGGAAGAAGTAGAAGGAAACAAAAAAATTATCTGCCACTCCTTAGACCCACTCGAGGTCTGGAATAAAATGATTCCAAGATTATGTGGGCCCATTCCCAATTCCACAAATATGGAACTAACCTAGCCCGATTTTGTTTTTTGTTTCAAGTTCTAGGTGGACACCAACCCACTTTGGAACCGATCACCTCAAGTTATTGAGTATTTGAGTGATTATGGACTTAAGCTCCACATAATTTTTAACAGAAGATTTGATCAGAAAGCTCAATTCGTCTAACCCTAGGGATTTGAATAGGGATTGTAAATGCAACAAGGATTCGACCTTTGGGACTATTGATTCCTCCATTTCATGGCGTGATCTTCAAAAGCAGCCCGAGCAAACCGACTAGCATGCACTACTAGACCATCCCTAAACGTCAAATTGGACCCGTGAAAGAAGAATGCCATGCGCCATCACGCAACCACGCGATAGGTTTTGGACGACGAGAGAGAGAGAGTAGTAGTAAAGCACGTCAACCCTCGACTTTAAGTTATCTCTTCTTCTCCCTAACGGGGACGACCACATTACAACGGTTATCTAATAACTTATGCATGACATTTAATTTATAGAAAAAAATATTCGACCAAAAAAGAAAAAAATAGAACCTGCATGTCTTAATTACCTGAAAATAAGATAGAAAAAGTTTCATTTACACAGTAACACGTCTATAACAGATTGGTACTTAACTTTTACACCGGATTCGTGCCAAAAAAAAAGAGAGTAACAATTACGCAATAAATTCATGTGCATCTAAGTGTGCATATTATTCCAAACTTGACGAGCCTTTTCCTTATGTTGGACTAAAACTCCAAATGTCGTGTCTCCAATGGAACCCCAAGTAGGCTTATTTTGAGAGCTATACAAATTCTGAATTCTCGCCAGATTTAAAGTAAGCATTCGGGACTAGTAGCCTGTGAGGGCAACACTGTCCATGCTTTTGCCATTTAGACTTCAACATTTTGAGCTAATGTTAAATTGATTAAAACTCGAACATTTAATCCCCTCTAAACATATTACATGGGATTACTAGACCAACATGATCTAGCCACTGAATGTATGAGCTGAAATAAGTTTTCGAGTTCGAATTTTGTTGGATTTTGAAATTTACAAGCGACATATTCTTCCATCCTTAAGTGGAAGAACTCCCTCTTACTAGCTCTAATTAAAATGTGTTACAAGAAAAAAGAAATGGTAATCTTAAGGTAATTTTAACATGCTAAGAGATTAGCAAAAGAAAATGGAAAAAGAAAAAAAGAAAATCATCCCCGCTCGCTTTCTTTCTCTCTCAGCTCGCTTGCCCCTCAATTCAATTGCCATGTGGTGCGTTCTAATGTTCGAACAAATAAGAACTTGCGAATCCTATATTCTCATTGAAATGACGATTTGTGGGTATAAGCCGAACTTAACAGACTCGTCAGAGCACCAGTTACAGACCCCTTTTGACGTCTGCGAGTTGGTCGAAGAAGCTGGAATCTAACTCTAGGGCGAAACGGAAAGGCACTACAAACCAAACCGAATCAAATATATAGTACTTCGACACTTAGTACGTAGTGTATCATTCTAAAAATGTCATACAACTTGCGACAAAGTGGTCAGTTCGAGGATCTCCATCCTAAACCTACAATTACGCAAGTATCGGATAGAGATTAGAGATCCTTTACGACGTCAAAACCAAGGCCCAAAATGGCAAGTCGGATAGCAATGCAGGCAACCGCCCCGGTAAGACTTTGTGGTGAGAATTGAAGTCCGGTCAGCTATCTCTTAGGGATTCCAATATGGCATGCGACTCCTGGAAGGTCAGCTATTCTTTACACTGAGTGGAGTCCTTGGGATCTTATTATCATTATAATATATATGCGCGAACCTTGGGAAACTCATATCTAGCAATCAATCATTATTCGAGATCAACGGGAGCTCGTACGTTGTGGCTGAAATATTCAATATTTCACGTATCTTTGAAAAAATGCATGCAGTCGAAGAGAGAGACGTCGTTATTGTTGGCGGTGGCATTTGCGGCCTAGCAACTGCCCTCGCTCTTCACAGGTCTCTCCAACATAATCCAGTCGTCATCATTTATCTCTTTATCGACTTAAAAATTCAGCTTGCGGGTTTTCTCGACGATTTTTGATTTAGTAACTTCTGTTGGTTGCACTTTAAGTAATGTGTTCGGACTTCGTTCGGAAGGATATTTTCATAATTGATGCATGTCGTTCATTGCCATCCTTATTATTAGACGATAGGTTTGTTCAGCTTTTTGGTTCCGGTAACCTCGATAGTCAATAGCTTCTGAGAGAGGAGAAAATGCAGGATGGGCATTGAGAGCCCAGTGATGGAGAGCTCGAAGTCTCTTCATTCAGCTGGAGCCGCCATTACCATTCGAACTAACAGATGGCTTGCACTTGACCGTCTCGGCATCGGCGACGAGATCAGGAAGAATGCAGTGCCTCTTCAAGCGTACGACTCTCCCTCTCTGTCAATTGGTTGCCGTATTTCATACGTAGCATGCTTCATGCATGTAAAAGGAAGCATTTAGTCTTTAATTTCACAAGCTCGACCCTTTCAAACACCGAAGTAAAATCACCTAAGTTAAAAGATTATTGTCACGGACAAATTGATACCGATGTTTTGTTTGCACATACACTTTGAGAAGTTTCATCTGCACTCATTGACACGAAGTAGCCATTAATAAGAAAGCAAGTTTTCATCAACTGGGGGAATTCCATTGTTGTTTTCTTGTGGCAGAATAAATATCAAAGAACAAGGAGGAAAAGTTCTCCATTGAGAAATGCATTTAAAACCTGAAAATGATTATTACGAAATTAAAGTTTGTAACTACGTTCTAATAATACTATTACTACATTTTGCTTTTAGCTAATTAAGTATTACGTAGGTTTTCTAATTACTATTAGGTGATATGAACAGATTTCGGGAACCAAAGCTTGACAGCAGATCAGGCATGCTTATCAAGACCGAGGCCTCGCTCAGGTAATGCCGTGATAGTAACGTTGGATGCAGTCGATGCAGTGAATAATGCAAACTGCGCTCGATAACACCACGATGAGCAACTACTGCATGCCATGAATGACTGACTTTGCAATATTTGAAATTTTTCAGTAAGGGAGAAGTTCGATGCATCAAAAGAAATAAGCTCATTGAAGCTTTGGCAGGCGATCTGCCGGACAGAACGGTCCATTTCGGATGTCACGTGTTGCATATAGAAACAGATCCGGTTACTTCTTTTCCAGTGCTTCAGCTTAGTAACGGATCCACAGTAAAAGCTAAGGTACATCAATCTTCACTTCAACTATAAAATACGAGCTTGGGGGTTCATGGAAAACATCTCCAATTGCTATTGAAAAACGGTGATATCATTTCGTTAATCCACTACATCAGCTAGATTCAGCAAAGTATACTAAGAAGTAATCTCATGGAGAAAATATCGTGCACCTTTGGCAGGTTTTAATAGGATGCGATGGGGTCAACTCGGTCGTCCTGGATTATCTGGAAATGGACCCTACCAAGGTTTCCTGTACATCTGCGGTGAGAGGATTCATTAGTTATCCCAACGGCCACAAGTTCGACAACGTGTTCGTCGTTGCCAAGACGGACCGTGTTATATTAGGATCAGTCCCGGTCAATGATCACTTGGTCTACTGTTTTATAACTCGTCTTTGGACCTCCCAAGGTACTCTTAGTGATGAAAAATACAATGCAGTTCAATTCTCCCCACGACTACTACGAAGGAATCATAGAAACTTTTGAAAAACTCCCATCAAATGATGTTAATTAAAGTTGCTATAACATGTGATCGATTAACGTAGTGTGTGATAATCCATCACAATGAAATTGTCGCCGGTATGCGTGTTATATGCCATTACTTGCAGCACTCCATCTTTTGCATGGTGTGCCACCGTCACTCAATTCAGAAAAACGTACTAGGGATATCAAGGGATCTTGCTAGAAAATGATTTACTTGGTCTATCGTTAATTTGGAGTTGACCCTTAATATGATCTGTTAGTCTGCTTCGCTGTCACAAATTGATGCCACAGATTCGGCCATCTCAAAGGATCAAGAACTGATAAGGATGCTAAGCTTGAAGTCAACCCAGAATTTCCCCGCACAGATGACGGAGAGGATAAAGAGAAGCGACAGGAGCTCCCTGTTGAGCATGCGGTTCCGGTACCATGCGCCCTGTGACTCACTCTACGGGAGATTCCGCAAGGGACCATGATGGTGGCGGGCGACGAGCTGCATCCCATGAGCCTGTTCATCGGCCAAGGCAGCGGTGCGAGCTTGGAGGACGCGATCGTGCTCACGAGATGCTCGTCGAGGAAGTTTTCAGAGGTCGAAGAAGGAGACGGAGAGGGGAGCCGCAGGAGAAAATACGAGAAGGCGCTCGGGAATTACGTGGAGGAGAGGAGGATGAGGCTCCTTGGGCTGTCCATTCTGTCCTTCGTATTCAACAAGCTCAACGAAGGTCCGTGCACGGTGGTGAAGATTGCCTGCGTTCTCATCTTGATCGTCTTCTTCAAGGACCGAATCGCTCACACGGCATATGACTGCGGGCAACTCGGAAGAGAGAGAAAGAGTTCTATATATAAAGGCCAAAAGACTCCACATTTTCTGTGAATTAATAGGTTTGTCAAAGTTTTTTTTTTTTTTTTTTTTTTTGGTATTTTCATGTAATGCCGGTGGTAGACCCGTGCTGAAGACGGAATACCAACACTCATTGTAGTTTCAAGATTCGTAAAATTTAATAAAGTTGTGTCATGAATAATCCTTTGATGTACATCTAGAAAGCAGAAAATAATACGCAAGTGTGTAATTGTTCTTGTTCGAAGATATTTGGTTATTTATAATGATCAATTGTTTAAAGAGTGCTTATTATCTTTGTTAGTGACACGATATGCATTCAGCATGTCATCTTTTACTATTGTGAACCAAAATATTCAAATTCCTACAAGTCAACTAGAGCTATTCGGCCATGGATCGACCACTAGGCCATTTGGGTTGGTCGTGGGACAATCACGCATCATCATGGATCGATCAATGGACGGTCATAGATCGATCCCGTGCGGTCATGCACCAACTGCGAGCGACCATGGATTGATCATGTGCAACTGTGCATTAGCCGCGGATCAATCAGCCCCACGCGACCATTTATCAACCAAGGGTTGACCATGGATCAGTTATGCTCGACCATGACCATGGATCAATCACAAATCAATCATGTATCATTTGTGATGGATCATAGACCATTTGCAAATTCGTCACAGATTGATTTAGTGATCCAATCACTAGATCCATTCGACCTGACTAGCCAAGCCAAGTGCCTGACTAGCCAAGCCAAGTGCTCACCTAGTCTTGGCCACGCCAATCATGCCCAGCCACACCTAGTCATGCCCAACCACGAACCTTGATTCGAGTCGTGTAGTCAACCATGGATGAATGCGAGATACTCTCATCCGATGATGTAAGTTTTTACATCGACTTCTCTCTCATGCTCATATAATGTTCATGGATATTAACAAATAAATGAAGAGAGTGAATCATCAACTTAGGTGGCAAGAAATCCAAAGCCAACCAAAACTTAGGAAACTAATGTAGGCATTTACTTGAGAGGGTAAATCATCAACTTAGGTGACAAAAAATAAGTGACATAATCCAAAGCTAATGATGACCAAATCTTAGGTAATTAATGTAGGCATTTAATGAATGAATGATTCATCATCCTAGCGGGCAAGAAGAAGATTTAGCCATGATTACATGATGACTCATTGGCACAAGTGAACCAATGAGAAGAATACCACATGTCATCAATCCTTTCCCTAGAACCTTAGGGTGTCACAACATCAATTTAGCTAGGCCACATGGGAAAAGCCAATTGAGCCACTTGTTAGGGTCATTAAATGATAGTGAGTCTATAATAAAGCACCAACTCTCATTCCCACCACCCGCCATCTCTCACTCACCTCTCTCTCTTTCTCTCTCGGTCTCTCTCTCTTTCTAAGCTCCTCACTCACCTACTCACCCCTTACCGCTCAGCCACCTCTCGACTACTTGCCGCCATTTCGATGACAGTAAGTGAAATCCTTAACCTTCAACTAGGGTGATGAGCTACGATGTTCAAGCTTGGCTATGTTCTCATTTGAGCTTAGTTGTGTACATGTTGATAATTGTTTTGTATGATTTGCTTGTGCCTTTGCATGCATAAGTCGAATCACAAGACACGGATGGGTCATGCTCGGCTTTGGATTGGCATTGAGGCATGTTGGTTCGAGTCGTGAGTCATGTGCTGTGCTAGGCATATTGTTGTGGTTATGATGTTATAGGTCATGCCATGCACACACTTATAAGCATGCCCACGGGCCTTGCTTGTATTGGCTAAGAGAAAAAGTTAATGAACTGGCTTATGTGATGCATGATGTGTGGTCATATAAAGGAAAGATAAAAGTTGTCCCCATTTGATGATGGCAACAATGTTTTGTTGGTGAGAATGAGATGCCTATGTCAATGAGATGCCCTAGAGAGAGTTTTGGGATGCCATCAAGAGTGGGTGATGCCCCATAAGGGAAACGAGAGGACCCCAAGTCAGAAGTTTTGAGATGTAGCCAAGTATGTAATGCTCAATTGATGCTAGATGTCCATCTTGAGGCTAAAAGCTCATGAAAGTATGTGATGCCTAATTAATGCTAGATACTTGGTCGATGCCGGATGGCCAGCTTAAGGCTGGAAACCTAGCTTAAGGTTGGAAGTCCCTAAAAGTATGGGAAGAACTGTATGAGACAATTATAAAATGAAATTCTTTGTGCATATTCCTATATTGTTTGGTAAGCTTGTTTGGTAAATTGAAAGTAGTTCTTGCATTGACAGTAAGCCGACATTGTTTATATGCATATGGTCAAGTTATGGCAATAGTATTGCTATTGGTCTGCCGTTGATGCATTAGTGCGAGTGATGTTTACATGTCGATTTGACGACAAGACGTTCTCTTATTTGAGGATTAGTGATTTTACTTACCAAGTCTTCGACTTACTCCATTGATTTCAGACTTGTAGGTATGGATGTCTCACCCCCTTCTTGTCTCGACTTACTAATGTCCTTGGATGTGTCAATCATCGATGTGGTCAATGTAGAGAATGACGTCGCCTATTGTAAATATAATTCCATCGTATGGGTTGAAGAAGGCTTGGATGAACGTGTCCTTTATCGCTACGTAGCTTGGTACATGTGGTTCGACGATAATCTCGTAGGGCCACTCCAAGGCTTCAATGGACCACACGGGTTCACTAGTGGTCCGTGCCTAACAAGACACTACGTGGCCAGAGGAATACCAATTTTGGAGTCGCAACCACACTAGAGGAGATAGGAATCCCCCAGCCTACTCAGATAAAAGGATAATGTAAATGAGGAAGTGCCAATAGAAAAGGGCTGTAAAAATATACTAACGCATAATAGAAGTAGTGTGTTTTATAACATGTTTTTCTGACTGCTTGATTATTATCTGGAATGATTACTTTTGTACATGATTCTGCATACTCGTAAAAACAAGATGAATCAAAAAGAAATGGGTCGACGATGCGCTTGGGACATCGCATCCCCATCGATTGTGGTGTCAATTCGTCACACAAACAATGCCACAAAAAACTGGCTCCTCTATGGATGTCACGAGATGGGCTTGTTGATCCGTGGTGGGGCAGTGTGTGAGACAGCATCTTCTAGATCTAGATGATTTGAGGGTTGCAAGTCGTTTGGTAGTGGTGTTGGTTTCTCGAAACAATGCACGAAACATTGAGGATTAGGGTGGAAACAACAAGTGGTCGATGTGGCCAGCTTGCAAAATAGTAATTGAGCTATGCCACTTATACAGGCTAGCGTCATAGCATCAAGTGGTCTCTACGGCTGGCTTAAGAAGATAGTAATTGAGCAATGCGGCCTGTATGGCTAGCACCGAAAGAAGGCCTCCTCCATGAAAAAGGTTTGACCATGCGATGCAATCGCTACAAATAGAATCAAACACCCATTATTGTGGAATCAACTCAATTAAATACTTCCTCAAATAAGATTTATGTCCATGAAGTGAACACTGTTGAGATATGGGGATTGATCTATTTGAATGTGCAATGAGAACACTCGGTGCACACACTTAGGTTTTCGCAAGAGCGAAGGCTCTAATACCTCAAGTTAGAAATAAGAATGTGAAAGAGAGAATTGAAATATTTTAGTATATTTCGATATATATATATAAGAGTACAATGACAACCTATTTGTAGGTTTAGACAGAGGAAATCAAGGGAAATCAAATCAAATGTGCATAATCAAAATAGATATAGAAAATCAAAGAAAATATCATAAGTATCTCTAAAAAATATTTTAATATTGCTAATATCGCTAACATTGTTAGAATTTTTAAATAATAAATTACGCATTCATCTAATAACTTAAGCTTTTAGAACGTTTAACAGTGGTTCCACAAAATCTCATATAGTATCAGAGTTGAAGGTCTAAGTTCAAATCATTTTGGGCCCCATTTGCCTCCCCAATTAAATTTCCATGCTTAGTACTAAACAAAAGACCAGACTAAGCGTGAGGGGGGTGTTAGGCAAAAGACTAAACTAAGTTTGAGGGGTATTAGAATATTTAAATAATAAACTTCACATTTATCTAATAGCTTAGGTTATTAGAACAGTTAGCAATGGTTTTACAAAATCCCACAAAAAGTAATTTTATCATTGATGAAAATCTTTAGGTATAAATGTTGTTGATAATGAAAATATTTTCTATTAATTTTTGTATAAAATATATAGGAGATTACTTTTATGAAAAGTTTTCCAATATCATTTATATTTCACCAAACAAATAGATTTGTGTAGAATAACCATTATACAATTATTGCTTAGGAATATATTGGCATTGTTTCTCAAACACTAGCAATGTATAAATTAATTGATACTCTAGTTTAACTCGCCAGATATTATCTACTTTGATCTGTCCAGTATTGATCATTGTCCTTTAGCTTATAGACAATCACTTTTCTAAGAAGGTTACCTATCTTGATAGAACCTAGTCGAGCACACTTAGCATTGGATTTTTTATATTAAACAATGTCATTATGTCATTGTAAATGAATTTCAATTCCACAATCCATCAAAGTTCTCTCCATATTTGATGCGTGACTCGATTCATTTATACCTAGTTCATTATCTTAAAAGTCGACAACAGATGCATTTTATTTGAGTTTTTTTTTGTTTTCCTTTTTGCCTCGGCATCTATTCTCTCCCGGCTGGATTCGGTAGTTACAATTATACTTTTTAGTTAAAATTTAAGGTCAGAAAAGATGTTGGTTTCTTTTCTGATATAGAGATATAAAAAAATTTCATATGTGCAAAGAAAATCCTTTAAACATTCAAATTTTCTGGAATTTTTATGAGAATCACTAAGACTATTGATATACCCTCCTTTATATAAACTTTGTTGACACCTAATTTTGAAAAAATAAAATTACATTTTGAATAAATAAAAGAAAAAAATATAAAAATGGAAAAATCGATTTGATTGGTTATGCATGGAAATTTGAAATTTTGATGGATATTCGGATTTTTATAAATGCAAAACAATTAAAAATCGGGTGAACAAAGGGCAATGATTTTGATCGATTGATAAATTAAAAGGAAAGTATAAAAAATTATACTCATCAGGTGAGCTGTTTGCAAAAATCAAAACGAACCCTGGATGCGTTTTAGTAACGTGAGTGAAAAATCGAAATGTAAATTTGCGATGGTAAATCGGAGCTGAAATTTCGTAATTCCCGCAATCAAAGAAGACGACTTTCTAAAGATCAATAGAGGTTTTCACTATAAAAGGGCTACAGTTCGTGAGAAAAAGGGGTGCGAAAAAAATTGAGAGAGAATCCGCTAAAAAAATTCGTGCAAGAGGGGGTGAAATTCGAAAAAAATTCGAGAGAAAAGTTCGTAAAGAATTTCGTGAAGAAGGAAGCACAATAGTGAGAGAAGAGAAAAAAGAAAAGTAAAAAAAGAAGAAGTGAAAGGCCCCCTCCCTTTTTGTCGTCCAAGAATCCTCTTTTCTTTTCCCCTCTGACAAACTGCAGAGGAGAAGAAAGAAGTCAGCAGCTGCAGAAGAAAAGAAAAGGAAAAGTCAGCAAAAGAAAGAGAAAAGTGCAGAGAAGTGACGTGTGGCCAGAAAGAAAAAAGAAAAAGGTAGCAGGAGCTACTGTTCATCTTCTTCGCGTGGAAGCCCCTGCCCATGCTCGCGTCGCGCCTCCTCCATCCGTGAGCATTGCACCAGCACCACCCACGACGCCACCGAAGCCGGCTCGCCGCCGCGCCACCGCAAGTACCGTCGCCGCGCCTTGCCGCCGACACAGCAACCCCTCGACGCCGCTGCCGCGCGCCTCCGACGCTCCACCGCCTTCACGAGCAGCACCACCGGAGTTTCGAAGCCAGCCGCTCCCGATTTCATCGCACCAGCAGCACCGGACGTTAGGCGCCCCGACGACCGCGCTCCCGCCCTCGCCGACGCCACGCCGCTGCAACGCCCCCGCTCCTCTGCCAGCCACTACCGCGCCTCCGCCACCGCCGTTTCGCTGGTCTCCCCCGTGAAGCTCGCCGCGACGACCCGACGTCGCGCCGCCCTCGCCGACGCTCCCTGCAACCCGCCGATCCGCTGCCCGACGCCACCGGAGACCACACCGCCCCTGCTCGCCTCCGCCCGACGCTAAGGAGCCGCTGCACCGCTGTCCCTGCCGTGACTCGACGTCGCCGGAGCACTCGGTGCCTTCGCCGCCCATATCCGCTCACCCGACGCCGCGACCGCGAGCCCCACGCCGCTGCACCAGCTGCCCGAGGCCTCTTGCTGTCCCTACAGCACCCCACGGCTGCCAAGCCCAATTTCTAAAAAAAAAAAGAGAAAACACATTAGGTAGTTTTCTTTAGTTTATTTTATTTATTTTATTTTACGTTATCTTGTTTTTTTAGTATAATTAGTATTTAGGATATGATTGAAAATTCCAACATATTACTTGATTCGCAACCAGCGTCGGGATTTTTTATTTCATCTATAAGCGCCTAGATAAATAATTAATTAGCGAGGAATAAAATTGATATTTTGATCTTTGGGCGCCAAGATCAATTTATCGATTTTATCAAAAATATTATCCTCGATCGAATGATGTGTGATATCCTTGGTTTAGCTTGTCATGATCGCTTTGTTTATCTTGAAATGTGTTTGAGTTATAATATTGCATGTTTTAGGGTAGGGTTTATATATTTAGAATAAGAATTTTATTTCGAATTTTAAAATCAAAAATCAAAAATCAAATCAATCAATTTAGGTTGCTAGATTTTTAATCTGGATTGCATGTTTAATTATTGATTTCGAAATTAAACAAAAACAAAAAACCATCATGCATATGTCATGTATAATTAGGGCATATTTTGTACGTCATTACATTAGGGTTAAATTGCACTTAGTTTAATTTTATATAATACTTTTTCTTAATTTATTATGAGTTTTGGCATTTTCTTAAATAGATTGCATTTTAGGATTATTGGGTTAAGGTGATATTTTACTTTAAATTAAGATTTAGCTCAACCTTATTCTTAATACAAGTTGAATAGGATCTTAATCTGATTAGATAATTTTCACATTTTCCTAATTCCGAAATTTCATAAAAAATATAAAAAATTGTCTTAGGATAAATTAGTTTCAATCTCTATGATAGATTGCATTCTTTTAAGGAAAAAGAAAATAAAAGATGTCATGCGCATGTCATAAGGATTAGATTCATGAAATGCATGCTATTTAGTGCTTGTTGTTAGGTCCATTCAATTAGAAATTGCACGTCATTAGAACTAGGTCATTTAGTTAATATTGCATTGCATATTGCATGATTTCCATTAATTAAGTGAAAAAAAAAATTGCATTTAATTAGAAATCATATCTAGGATTGTTGATGTGGATTTTTATTGCAGATGCTTCCGTTGCTTCGAGGTAAGTTTTTGCAATTTATTTATTGTTTATCTGGGTGTTAAATTGATGGATTGCGCACCCGCATGATCACCTCACATGTTAGGAAAATAGATTTAAAATCAATTTAAGCTGCCTGCAAAAACATTTTTTGAAAATAAAAGAATGGTATCCGAAAGGGCGTTAAGAAATCTAGTGTAACCAAGTCCGCGTACCCATAACCTCTGGTTCGTAGGAGTAAAGTGAAACTCCCGTTACTTTACTTGGGTTTAATCGACCCACCAAAAAATAGATTAGTGGCGACTCTCGATTAAAATTAATTGCATGTTAAGAACTTGAACTTAAGTCGCGACCGGTATGGGCTTGGGAGAGCCCGAATTAAGTCTAAGCTTAATAATCCATTAGCCAAACCTTAGGTGGTCCACACCTGAAAAATTGGTCGCGACAAACTTTTAGTATCTCTTTGCTTATGAAAGTTTACTAAATATTGATAGTAGTTATATCCACTTGGAAGTAACAAAGAGCTGCTCCAAATCAAACGTATTTGATTTGAGAGAAACCTATTGGTTTAGTTATGTTATAAATTAAAGGTTACTTAGAGCTTACATGGTATCATGTTGTAAAATTAGTTTATCCAGTGTGTGTGGTACAGTGTGTGTGGTACGAAAGGGACAGCCACAATCGATGGCGATTTATCGAAAACTCAAAGCACCTTGAATACGCTAAGAAAAGAACATAACAAAAAAGCCTTTAAAATATTGATTGGCAAGGATAAATATTGAATGTGAATTAAAGTATTTTTATTATTAATAATATTTTATTTTTAGAAATTTTCATGAATAATGAAAAAAAAATCATTCATTCATTTTCGTAACTAATACAAACGATTATTTTAATTGTTCATTTTTTATAAAAAAACAAACAGAAGAAAAGGCATACAAATATGGGAAAGAAAAGAATAAATAAAAAGAATGGGGTTGAATTGGAATTTTAATAAATAAATAAAAAATACTGAGAACTTGATAATTGGATGGCTCGCTGGCTCGTATCCTTCTGCTTCAACCTCCAGTTGCTGAAGCTCCCATGGCAGACCGCGCTCTCTTATCCCTCTCCCCATCTCCTTCCTTCTCCTCCATCTCCGACCGGATACCAGCTTTCCATCCTTCAATCCTTTCGCGCTCGACCATCTTGAAGACCAGGCTCAGAAGAACAATCAGGTAATAAAGTTTAGCACACAAATTTTGGAAAGTGCGAAATACCGTTTATGCTGTATAATTACGAGCTTGGCATCGCAAAGACTCCCGAATTAAGGCCCCTGCAACTCATTTTGGTCGCACCCATTATGGGTCGTTTCGTGGTTGTGATTTCTTGGCTACTTCAGCTCTTGTTTCGGATCGGACTATGGAAAATACTTGTGACGGTGAAAACACCGTTGCTATATCTTTTATTAGCAATGTTAGTTTGCATTTTAAACAGCATAAGGACAATTCTTCATCATAGTCTCGCTATATCTTAGATGCCCTTGTTTACTATTCTTGGTAAACTATGAGTAATTTCACTTTGCATTAAAGCTGTTAATTTTTATTATTTTTTCCGTCTGTTGTGGATGAAGGCAGATATGTCAAAGTGAATTGACGGCAGAATCACGGTCATTGCCACGGCTGAAGGGTAATGCTTCTTTCTATCTCTCAACTTTAATGCCAAGAATCAAGAACTTGTGATGTCGGAACTGTACTCTGCTATGTTTTCAGAACAGTCTGCTTGAGTATCAGTCTAAATACCACTTTTAGTGTCATGATTCATCCCAGGATATAGGGCTCTTGCTTAGTACTGATGTTGGGACAAGTTGGGGCTTGTAGTTCTGCTGATTCAAGTATAGTTGGGATGATTTCAGAGCTTAGGAACTAATGGGTGAAATATTGTACTTAAAGAGCAGGATTCTCTTGCTAACTTTTACGTACAATGTTATTCCATTTGAAATATCTTTTAAATGGCCATAGTAAATCAAATGCAGTGGGGTATACTTGACGGAGATACTTTTTGACCATCGTTGTAATTCCATTTATTGCGCAAATGAGTTCAACCCTGTTTTTGGACTTTGGAGCAGTAATCTCTTAGGATGACAAAATGGAACCCATGGTCTAGTCACCAGCAATGTTCCTGCAGATTCGTGTCAAGAGACAGACAACAATATTTACTTTTAATTCAGAAACATTAACTATCATTTATTAAGGCTTTCTACATCTTAAAGTTTCCATCTGGTTATTTTAGGGCCTATCTGGACTCTACCTCGATCCGCTCATCTTCGCACTGATGTAACTGTTTAAGCTGCAAATGGGTCTAATCCCTTATCTTCTCTGGATTCTCCTATATCTATTGGGATGACTTGAGGGCTTGTGATATTATGTACAACTAATTATCATGCTTTCCCTGGTATTTTTTCTCTTTTAAGTTCCTTTAGGGTAGTTGGGTGCTAATACGATGCAAGTTCTTGTTTTAATCTCTTTGAGAAGATTAATTTTAGTAAACTGTCTCATTCTGTCATTACCTTTCACATACCTCGTTTCTCTTGTCAACTATGTTTTGATTTCATTGTTTTCTCTCCTGTTAGCTACAGAGATGATCTCATTTTTTATTTAATTTTACATTTGTTTCAGAGTCTTTGGAGAACCCTTTTATTATCAAAAAGATTCTAAAGGTGAAGGAGCCATCAGTCTGGATATCTGCACTCTCAGTCGGACTTCCCTCTTGGTTGGCTTGTGCACAAGTTGCAGTTGCAAGTGAAACTACTCGAATAAATGCTGTTTATGAGATTGGAGAGTTGTTTGAATTGGGAATCCAACTATCCTATTTGCTTTTGCTCTTGGCCTTGCTTGGTGTGGGTTCTTTCTTTGTCATCCGTCAGGTCTTAGTCCGCAGAGAACTTGACCTTTCCGCTAAAGAGCTGCAGGTGATTTTTTTTTTTTTTTCAGAGTTCATTCCTAGATGGTTTCATGACATTTTTTATGCACAGAATAGAGGCCTCTGTTGCATGACTCCTTTATTGAGGTTGGGTAACTTCATCCATAGGATGTGAAATTGGGGTGGGATGGGTATGGTGACACTTGACTTCACATCAATCACACTATGTTCATGTTATTATAAATCTGCAACAATACTAAACCATCATAAATTCATAAGAAAATTATAATGTCGCACATAGAGCGCATTTCTTTTGAGAACACTTAGTTAATGTCTCTTCATTTCTGCTGGATAGTATTCTAGTCTTATATACTTTTATGCCCTGTCCAATCTTGTCACATCTAGACAAGTGAGACACCAGGCACACTACCAGGCCCCTGCACCTCTTATTCTGGTCTTGAGTATCATTGGTTTTGCTTAGAAGCAATTTGTTAGAAACTGTTGTGGTATGCCATATTACTCTTGGATTTGATTGTCTTTGAGCATTTAGTTACAGATGTCATCCTGTGTTTTCCTTTTTCATTTCTTTTTGGCTATTTGCGGAGGATTATCCTATTATGTTCCCTTTTTTTTACTACAGGAGCAAGTAAGAAGTGGTGATGCTAGTGCAACTGAGTTATTTGAACTGGGTGCAGTGATGCTAAGAAGGAAAGTTTACCCAGCCGCAACTAAGTACTTGCTTCAGGCAATTTCAAAATGGGATGGAGATGATCAAGATCTTGCACAGGTACTAAGTCGTTGTAATACTTAATTAGAAGGACAAGTCTTGGTTCTTAATCAACTAGAGTTTTTTTCCTTTTGCCATCCTTCTGTGTGTGTGTGTTTTCTCATGTTGATTCTTTGAGACATTGGAAACTAGGGGTGCTTGGTTACCGATCCGGTCCGGTTCTGAGGTGGAACCAGGAGGACTGGTTCCCAATTGGGAACCAGGTAGGTGGTCTGGTTTGGTCCAATGGAACCGGTCACTTTTTTTTTCCCACTACTTTATGCCTTATGTTATGAAGAAGTATATAAAATAAATAAATAAATAAATAAATAAAATAAATAAAAACCTGGTCACTTTTTTTTTTTTGAAGAAATTAAAAGATATATATAGTCAGTCCGGTCCAGTTTCCCTTGGAATCTGGAACCTGGAACCGGACTGCCCAGACACCAATTCCACTTTAAGGAATTGAGAACCGGACTGACACTTCCGGCAACCGAACCAAACCAGCCAGCTTGGTCAGGTTTGGGCAATCTATTTTGTATGCTCCTATTGGAAACTTACCAAAGTCTTGGTTAAATGACGTTTAGAAGAGGCTATAGATACAAGGCCATCTATTTGAGCTTCTGGTTTTGCTTTACTGTTGAAGTTTTCTATAATGTATAAGCTTCCTTTGACTAGTTACCATTATCTGAATAGGCCTTGAAAATAGAATGGAATAGAAGCTCGTGCAGCATAGGTAGGTTAGTGGAGAAAGATTAACTTTAAAGGTGCATAAAAGGATAAAAAGCCTAGTCTATGATAGATTTTTCTTGCTTCCTTCATAGCAGCACTCCTGATCTTCATACTGTTCCCCAAAATAGACATTCCCCAACTAGAGATCCTCTCTGTTAACTCTTTGTGCGGTCAACTGAATCCAGGAACCATTCATTTGACATGTAAGCTTTTACGTTGTGGCCTGAATGCACATGTACTCCACTTCTTCCTGATTATTTAGATATCATTTGAGCTTTGTGCAAGTAATGCTGATATCTATCACACAGACAAGAATAGAAGTTTGCATTTCAAACTAATGAGAAAATACATAAGATTTTCTGGACGTTAATCATAACTCCTTGGGCATCTAGATAAACTGGGGCTCTTCTGGTCCATTTTCTGGGTCTGTAATTTGGTTTCCACATGTCAGGTATACAATGCCCTTGGTGTTAGTTATGTTCGAGATGGCAAGCTTGAGAAAGGAATTACGCAATTTGAAACTGCAGTGAAGCTTCAACCGGGATATGTGACAGCTTGGAACAACCTTGGTGATGCATATGAAAAGAAGAAAGACTTGAAGTCTGCTCTTAAGGCATTTGAAGAGGTGCTACTTTTTGACCCTAACAATAAGGTAGCTAGACCACGGCGGGACACGTTAAAAGAACGCGTGACCATGTACAAAGGAGTTCCCGTGAAATCAAAAGAGAGATGATTGTGATTGATAGGACCAACGTCGGCTTTTTTTTCTCTGAGTTGGTATGATCTTTCTTTTCAATTCATCTGATGTCATCCAATTTTGGGACAGAGTATTTCTTGACACGAAAAGGGCCGCCACCATAAATTTGTGATCGTACCATAGGGATCAAAACCAGCCTCCTGTTAAAAAACTCCGCACGTCAATCATTGGAAAGGCATAATAAATTAAGCGTTTATCTCAGCTCATCAGATTGTTTGTAATGGGTGGCAGCTTCTGGCGACCTACTCTCTTTGTTTTGATGATTTCAAAGTCAAAAGTTTGGGTTGCATCCTGAATGATTTTGTTCGTAAGAATGGCAGTGTTGACAAATTTCCCTTTCTTCTTATAGCCAGAAAGTCTCTAGTCTCAACGAATGCGATTGTAGAAGGTTGAAGTCTCTCACATGTCGTCACTGCATGTGTCACCTCTTTGAAATACATGTTTTGTTTCGGAGCGGCTGCGTCCAACAGAACAGCCTTGCGAAAATGCCATCTTTCTTAATCAGTGAAGGCCATCGGTGTGTCGGTAGTTTGACCTCGAGGAGAAGAAATAAAGCTGCTTGCGTGAAGGGCTGAAGTGTGGCCTCGCGGCCTTGCCGTGTAATTCGGCCTCTCGCAAATTCTATTATCGGTTGCTCGGTTTCTGGGTTTTTAGCGTCCCTACATCCATTCATGAGATCTTTTCTTGGGAAGTTCAAAGTTCATTTCATCTTGCGAAGTAGCGTTTGGCCACCACAAAAGCCATGCTATTCCAAAACTGACAGTTTCATCTTGTACGTGAAGATAAAATCTGATGTGTAGAGACATCTTCTAAGTGGCTTTCACAACTTCTTGAAATAACCACAGGTTCCCAACACGCACAAACACGCACTCTATGAAACTTGAATCCCAAAGGATAAAAGGATTGTGCAGAAGTCTTGACACCATCAAGCTCTGCACATCACACTTCACCAAATGCGTTGCTACTTCGGCACTCGGTTGAAGGACATGGCCACGACGGTGGGAAGTAAGACAAACCTCCCACGGCTCTAATTTTGCACGTGGGTTTCGCTCAGTCATCGCATCCACATCCTGCTTCTGACTGTAGCACCACCAATTTGACAACTTGCTCGATTAGAAAACGACAGAATCCTCCCAATGAGGCAGGTGTTGGTAATAATTACAATCGTAATTAACATCGTAATCCTTCCGGCGGCAACCTAGACGAGGTTCGAATTTTCTTTTTTGGGTTGGGGGGCAATGTTAGGGAAATCCCTATGACGTTTTGAAGATGGTGAAATAAATCAAATGCTACTAACGTGTCTAATTGTTGAGTAACAGATTATGCAGGTGATAGAACATGTAAAGATATTATCAAAGTCTATACTTGGAAAAACTAAAAGACAAACTTTATGCTAAAACTAAATCTGTTCAGATTTACGTCCAAATTGTAAAGTCTTATTGCATTCAGACTCAGATTATAAAATCTATTGCTCTTAGACTTTACATCCAAAACGAGACAGAATGTAACACAAGCCCTAAATGTATAATGGCTAATGATTTGGTTTTGATTCTACATCAAAATTGATTTGATTGACTCAATCTAATTGATTGGCAATTAGATCTTGAAAACAAGAACTTTTTATACGAAAAAGCTCTACTTATGAAAACCAAGATTCTGTTTGTATGGACAATCAGAATCACTTTAAGATTCTACTTTTGTCATTGAACGGCTACCAAATTTTCTTAATACAGATTTGTCCAATGGGTAAATTAGAAGACGATCCTCTAAGATACTATCCAACGGGTAGTTTGGAAGTGGAGGAGTATTTAGGGAGATCAAAGACCGATGAGAAAGTAAGAGACGGAGCGTAGAATTTATAATTCCAAAGTTTAAGCGACATTCGATCTATTAGCATGAAAGAGTGGACGTATGCTTGATTTAAGACGAACCACTATAAATTCTATGTTTTTATTCTCTTCTCTGAACTACAATAACTCATCTATTTTGTTCGTAATTCTATTTAACTGCTAAGCTCTAAACTCACTTCAAATGTTATACTTCAAACTTAGTTTTGAAATTGAAATATTTCTATCATTCTTTGCAAAAAAATTTCTTACACCTATTTAGCCCCTCTAGGGTTTATACTAGCACTTTCAGACAATTATAGCTTCTTTTGACGTTCAAGATGCATCATGATTCAGGATTGTGGCTGCGTTTGGTTCAGCATTTGCAATGGGCTTTGAGTCCAATGCAAATGCTGAAAGCCCAAAGCTACTTGGGAAAAATGTAAGTGTGTTTGGTAAAAATATTTTGCAAATAGACTTTGAATTGAAAGTGTGTTTGGTAAAAAAAACTTTCCAATGGGCTTTGGGGTATAATATATATATATATATATATATATATATATATATATATATATATATGTATTTTTTTTTTTCTTTTTTTTTATTTCTTTTTCTTGAAAATTCGGTAAACCCTTCGCCGGACCGGCGAAGGGCCGCGGCCGCCGGCGAGCGGTCTGCGCCGGCGGCCGTCGGCTGAGGTCGCCCGACCTCGGGTGACCTCCGGCGAGGGTCGCGCGACCAGTAGGGCGCCGGAGGTCGCCCGACCTCGGGCGACCCTCGGCGAGGGTCGCGTGACCCGGCCCGGGCCGCCGGAGGTCGCCCGACCTCGGGCGACCGGGGTCGCTCGACCCGGGGCCGCGCGACCCGGGCGACCGCCGCCCGGGTCGCGCGACCTCGCGCCGGCCGCGAGACCCGGGCGGCGGTCGCCCGGGTCACGCGGCCCTTGGGTCGAGCGACCCAGGTCGCCCGAGGTCGGCGACCTCCGGCGCCCTCGGGCTGGGTCGCCCGAAGTCGGAGACCTCCCCGGCCCTCGGCTGGGTCGCGCGACCCTCGCCAGGAGGTCGCCCGACCTCGGGCGACCTCGGCCGACGACCGCCGGCGCAGATCCGCTCGCCGGCGGCCGTCGCCCTTCGCCGGCCCGGCGAAGGGTCGCTCCTTTTTTATTTAAAAATAAATAAATACAAGGACAATAATGGAAATATGAAAAAATAATGAGGGTAGTTTAGGAACAAAAAAATGTTTTCGATTTCCAAGACCCTACTTTCATTTGAAAATTTCTTTGAAGGGGTTCTTGAACACCTTGTCTTTGGCTGAAGGGCTTTGGGGGCTGGATGGGCTTTCTAAATGCCCATCCAAACGCACCCTGTATTTTCTATGCCGTAACACTTTGCGAAATCTTCAAAGATGTAGATGTGAACGCTACTGCCTAAAGTCAAAACGAAATTTTCTATCGGGTCCTAAAAAAGTCTCTATGGCCAGGTGCCAAAATCACTGGCCAGCGTCGAAAGTTACACCGAAACACGTCGTGAAGCTCCTACCGGGTCAACCCGAGGGCCCCCCCGCCCGAAATCGAAACTCTGCCTCGGACAGAGTCAGCAGGTTGACCTCAAAGTTGGCATCTTTTTAATCTTTACAAGTTTACAACGACCCATGCACGCAGCGAGATGAATCTCGCGCACATGTTCTCGGTTTCGCTTCCATGCAACACGTCCCCTTCCTTCATGGAAGCAAGCTGTCAAGCGTCAGAGAGAGAGAGAGAGAGAGAGAGTCGTTGAAAATCGCAGAGGCGTAGCTTCCTGGTAGTCCTCCACTCCACGCAGCTCCCCATTAAAGAAAAGCTCTAGAGCATCATTATGTCCCCCCCCGTCTCCACAATTATTAGCAATTTTCTATTGCGCACACTCGCGACTCGAAGGAAGGAAGGAGCGGGGGAACAAATACAGGGAAGCTGGTCAAAATGCCTCCCGATAAAGACAGATATGACGGGATGTGAACGAACGGGTTGTCCTGTGGCGAAGCGGTTGGACCCACTTCCACGTCCAGCCTGACGTCATCCCTCGAGCTTGGCCCCGCCGGAACCAAACCCGGCCTCGATCCGAGCCTGACCCTCTTGCGTTGGTGGGTTCAAGAGTGTCGAGATCGGTGCCGATTCTTCATGGACGGCAAGGATCGATTTTGACCCTCGCGATCTTGGTTGAGTTGGTGTGTACTGTACTGCGTCTCTTCCCTTTGCCCGAAAGGCGTGTGCTCCGCTCCGCCTTTTTATCTATCGGTTTTTAAGCGGTTCTTGAATTTGGCTTTAACGACCCCCCTGCCTTCTCTCTCTCGCCTCATCTCTCTCTCTCTCTCTAGAAATACAGCGACCCGAATCGGAATAGACGCCCGAGAGGATCTGGGGAAAGATTTCGATCCCCTGTAAGTCCCCCTTTTCTCGTTCATCGCTCGCATCTCTTGTTAGGGTTCTTCCTGGGTTCCTGATGTGATGATGAGGAGATTGTTCCTTCCCTCTTTAGCTGGGAGCTAGAACGCTTTGTTTTTGTATGTCTTCGGAGGTTCTGCGGAACGCAGGATTTTTGTGGTGTTTGAGCTCTGTGTAGTGTTTTAGCTGTTTCGTCTATCGATCTTGATTATCATGATGAGTTGGGTCGTTCTCTGGGTTTGGTCACCGCCGCCAGCACCGTACGGATTTTTGTTAAGATTTATTTTCGTTTTCGAAATGAAATTTGGGGTGTCCTTAGTGCTTCATGGACATTATTAGAAGGAATTGCTAATTTTCCTTGTAATTTTGAATTTAATTTAAGTCTGTTATTTGGGATTATGAGTATGAATTAGAAAGAAACCTGGGATGCATGATGTGGAGGCGATTCGAGTGCAAACTACACTGAATTGGAGGGTGCTTCCTGTGCTTCAGAGGGTTGTGTAAGTTCGAGATGACTGGTGATTTGTCATGGGGAGATGCTGGTTTTTCGCTATGATTGGTTGATTTGTGAAAACGCGCCTGGAGAACACTGTGTATAGTCAAATGTGTGAAATGAATTGTGGATCAAATTCTTGCTTGCATCGCCCTTCCGGCAGAATGTTATTCTTTATGAACCCTGGATCATATGTTTAAATGGGATTACTATAGGGGCAAAAACATGATCTAGTTCTTTTGTTTGTATTGATGCTTTTTCAAAGACGATTTTGCATGCAATTTTTAACAGAAATTCTCTGGTGGTCAGCTTTTATTTGGCAGTGATCTTCGATTCGTGATGGACTTAAAGATGGATCTCGAAGAGAGGTTACGTGCTGAAACCTGGGGGAAGCCTTCCTCTGTGAATGATTTACCCCATGTTCCCCCTGACCGGCAGACACCATTCCCGAATTTCGCCTCACACAAGAATCTGCAAAAGCGGGAAGATCAAGATCCTTCAATCTCAAATTACGGCATGAGGATTGAACCCTCATTCTCTGAATTTAATCGTCCTTCCGAATGCCAGCCACCTCTTCCCAGCAACCCCATTAGTCAAGATCGAGGTGTCCAGATGAATGATATACTCCAACTCGGTAAGACCCAAGAGTGGGACCCAAAAGCGATGCTGAATAATCTCTCCTTCCTGGAACAGAAGATTCATCAGCTTCAGGAATTAGTGCACGTTATTGTTGGAAGGAGAGGGCCAGTTTTGGGACGACCAGATGAGCTGGTGGCACAGCAACAGCAACTCATAACTGCCGATCTCACTTCAATAATCATCCAGCTGATCTCTACTGCTGGTAGTCTTCTACCATCAGTGAAGAACTCCCTTTCTTCAGCATCCACGCCACCCATCAGGCAGCTCGGTCAGCTTAGTGGGATTTTAAATAATTCTGGATCTGGAATAGGTCTCGACAGCAATCTTGTGCTCCCAAGTCAAGGCGGAAGCAAAGTCCCTGATCAGTCTAACCAGGTTGATCCAATGGATCAATCCGCTATCGATAATCTGGAGGATCATGAATCAAAAGATGATGAAGATGGGGATGAGGGGGAAAATCTTCCTCCGGGATCTTTTGAGATCTTACAACTAGAGAAAGAAGAGATCCTCGCACCACATACTCACTTTTGTACCATATGTGGGAAGGGATTTAAGAGGGATGCTAATTTACGCATGCACATGAGAGGTCATGGGGATGAATACAAAACACCTGCAGCACTAGCGAAACCCCACAAGGAAGCTGGTTCTGAAATGATGCTCATTAAGAGGTATTCCTGTCCATATGCGGGTTGCAAGCGGAACAAGGATCATAGAAAGTTTCAACCTCTGAAGACGATATTGTGTGTCAAAAATCATTACAAGAGAACTCACTGTGACAAGAGCTATACGTGCAGTCGTTGCAATACCAAGAAGTTTTCGGTCATTGCTGACCTTAAAACGCACGAGAAGCACTGTGGGAAAGATAAATGGCTTTGTTCCTGCGGCACTACATTCTCCAGGAAAGACAAACTTTTTGGACACATCACTCTCTTCCAAGGCCACACCCCAGCAATTCCCTTTGACGAGAACAAGGGCGGGCTATCTTTGCAAGGAGAACATAATGAAGACACAAACAAAGTTGGTAATGTGAGTTTCAGTTTCGGCTCCAGCACTCCTAGTTCGGGTGGAGTTCAGAACATCATGGAAGATGTCAAAGGGAATGTTGATGATCCGTCGAGTTTCTTTTCCCCTCTGAGTTTCGAGGCCAGTAACTTCGGTGGGTTTAACGAGTTCACGCGATCTGCTTTTGATGATTCGGAAGGCGCGTTCTCATTTCTCCTTCAAGCATCTTGTAATTACCCTCAGAAAAATGGAGGTCAGTCGAGTTCTAATAATCTAGAGTAACGGTGTCGGCAGAGCATGCGCCAGGGTTTGTGAGTTACAGCTTTCTTTCGCAATTGTAGAACGAGGTGGCCTGATTTTAGTGACTGAGCTTTAATAAACTCCTGTTTACTGATAGCTTTCGTCTGTACACTATGGTCTGTTGGATTGATTTCGGATGTGCTTCATTTCCTGTGAATCCATTTGCACCCTTTATGTTTCCTTGTACCTTCTTGTAGTTGTTTTCAATCTTGTAATCTGTTCTTTATCCACGCGTTTGAAAGAAAATAATATGCTAGAAGCTATGGTAATCTCATTCGACATCCCTAATGTCATCCTAATGGTTAGGGTAATATTTACAATCCAACCTCAACAGTGAATCCCGACGGCTAGGGTAACCATAGGCTAAATCATATCTAGAGGTTCATCTAGCGTGGTGTGACAGGTCCACCACACATTCGATCTAGACAAGACGAGAATGATTTGATCAAATGATATGTTTGAGGATAGGGATGTGGGCTCTCCATCTACTTCCTGCTGCGTTGATATTTTTGGTCTAAGTCATTTTCGGGAGACAGATTTGCAAACCGCTGGCCTTATTTTTTCCCGGAAATCGCTGGGCCACCCATCAAGGTTCTCATCAATGCTCTAGAAGCGCTAGATAGCAACAGCTCTAAAGTTTGCTCATTTTATCCTTCTAGTTGCCAAATGGAGTACTTGATGTCGATTGGGACACTATAAATGGCCAGCCAAGAGACAACTGTTCATCTCATATCAACAAGTGCCTAATTCACCACATTTCACCATCATTAGAGACATAGCAGATCATGTGCCGACAATGTCACGTGAAATTCTTTTTTTTTTTTTTTTTGGTAAAATCACGTGAAATTCTTTTTTAGCTACTAAGTTTTGAAAAAGCACATCTAGATTCAACTTTGAGTGCATCCTCGGCAAAACAAGGTGTTGAGATTTCAAAAAACGATGGCGATACTCAACCAACCGATCGGATTTGCTGCCCGTACTGAGAATTGTGTAGGAGAATGAGCTTCAGTCCACTCAGGCCTTCTCCTCGTGCGGATTTCTTTGATGGGCGTGAATAGTACTTCTCTTTCAGAACAACATCGTCCAAGCACGACCAAGTCTGTCCTCTGGGAGAGCTATCTGCCCACAAGAACCTGTCAGAGAAGGGATTCACCAAACTCTCGCGAAATTCTTGAGCAGTCTCACATAGTATACCCTGAAACAAGCAGCAAAGTACGGTTAAAGTTGGGACTGTTTTCTAATGTTTCGATAGCTGCAAGCGTAAGTGCATGTTTTTGGAGTGTGAGTGAGGGAGCAAGCGAGTGAGTATGAATGTGTGCACAGGTGCATGTGTTTGAGGAGTAGAGATGCGGCCACATGCAAGAGCAATACCTCTGCCATGGCTTTAATTTTAAGCGAGATATCATTGCTAAGGAGGACGAGCTGTCCATTGGGGTTGGTTTTCCTATAGAAGAGTGCAGATTCAAGGACGTGGTCTTCTGTGGTGGGCGAAATGATATCCATTACACTCCCCCCGGGTGTAGCAGCAGAAAAAGTCTCGCTAACATCGCCAAATATACAATGAGGAGTAGCAGGAGGTGTTGGCGCAACTGACATTCCTTCCTCCATGGACCTTTGCACGTGAATCCACCATTTCAAATTAACCATAGTATCTTCTATCCACTCTAAAGCTGAAGAGACCTCAGTCGTCCTTCTGAAAACGCTAGCACGTCGCTTCAGACAGTCCAGCTCTCTTATGACTGATAAAGGGGAAATTGTGGCAGTTTGTTAATGAAGATATGAACTTATAGTTACATAGTTTCAAAAAATAAACTGAGCATTGAGTAGTCGGGATACAATCTTTACCAATTCGTGGAATGAATAACTGAGTCCCTTTCAGACCCTGCAGAAGCTGCAATGACTTCATCGACTCCTTGTTGAGAAAAGAGGTAGTATCAACAACCATGATCCAACTCTTGTTTGGCTCGCCATAAGATTTGTTCTGCAAATTACCCTTTTATTATTTATGTTTATTCACGGAAACTTTGGTCGATAAGATGAAAGAAAATACAGAATCGAAAGCTAAAGAAGATTTTGTGTCAACTTACAGCAGACAAAGCAGAGACTTTCCTTCCCAGTGATCGAACACCATCAACAGAAAGACCGCTTTTCATTGCACCTCCTGAAGCTGTTGATTGACTGCCGGACCTGACATTCAAGGACTTAAATGCCGACCTTTCTGCTTCCTGCTTCAAGCCCAACTCTCTTCTTAGTCTTGAAGAACTTCCAGAGGCACGTCTGGCCATTTTCTGCTCTCTGAGACCCTCAGGGGTCTGATTCTCTTTATCTGAGTAGAAAACATCCTCCTCATTGCAGATATTGGCCATAGGAGAGAGCTTTGAAGAGGATCTTCTAAATGATTCCGCAGGTCTAGCCTCTGCTACTTCCATCTTGCTTATCTTCTTCAAGGATTGAAGTAGACGGGTATTTGGCGTTAAGTTCTCCTTGTCTGGAGTAAATATCTCTTCCTCTTCCCCATCTAAACTTAAAAACGGAACCACACTCAATTGGTTTTCGTTATTATCCTGGTTATGTTGCTTGTTTCTAGAAGCAGTAGCAGCACTTTTGGTCATTCCTTTTCTTCTGTTTGTCTGAAGCTGCAGAACAGTACTGGGCTTCCCTCTTCTTGACCAAATGCTCGAGCATTTCGATTTTGTGCAAGACTGTCCTAAAGGGCTGCTTTCTTTACCACTTTCAGATAGCCTCCCAGTAACAGATCCATATTGTGGCCTCTGGTTCTCGTCATTAAGATGCTGATCAGTGGTCTCCAATAGGATTTCCCTATCAGACTTAGATGACGTTATTGCATCAGCTAAAGACTTTGCAAAGTGATGGCTCAAAGTATCTCCATCTTCTTGGTTGTCTATATGTGTGACTTGATTTTGGCTTTCTTCATGAATTTCAACTGCAGAACTGCAGCCTTTTCTAGGTCGTGCGTCATCTATCAACATGGATGTAAAGGGTTTCCGCTCTTTCCTGAGAGTCCTAGTCTTTCCTCCAGAAGAAGGCGATCCCGATTTATTAAATGGTTGTTCTGCATGATCCTCTTGCCCTAACTGTTGATTTTCCATCTCTGAAAAAATCTCTGGACAGGATGAATGGGGATAATAAGGAGCAGAAGGATGGCTCAAGCTGTCTCCTACTTCACTGTCTAATGATAGGGTGCACTTGCTTTCTTCAAAAGTTTCAGCTACTAAACAGTTCTCCGGATCATCATGCGCTGATCTTATGCTTCCTTCATCTGCAGACACTAATTCAGTGGTAATGCCAACTTCCATACTCCATTTTTCTTCGTTGAACTTCCGTTTGCCTTCAAAAGCTTCAGCTACTGAACAGTTCTCCAGATCATCATGTGCTGATTTGATGCTTCCTTCATCTGCAGACACTAATTCAGCGGCAATGCCAACTTCCATACTCCACTTTTCTTCATTGAACTTCCAGTTGTCTTCAAAAGCTTCAGCTACTAAACAGTTCTCGAGATCATCATGCGCTGATCTTATGCTTCCTTCGTCTGCAGACACTAATTCGGTGGCAATGCCAACTTCCATACTCCATTTTTCTTCATTGAACTTCTGGTTGTCTCCACAAGCTTCAGCTACTGAACAGTTCTCCAGATCATCATGTGCTGATCTTATGCTTCCTTCATCTGCAGACACTAATTCAGTGGCAATGCCAACTTCCGTACTCCATTTTTCTTCATTGAACTTCTGGTTGTCTCCACAAGCTTCAGCTACTGAACAGTTCTCCAGATCATCATGTGCTGATCTTATGCTTCCTTCGTCTGCAGACACTAATTCAGTGGCAATGCCAACTTCCGTACTCCATTTTTCTTCATTGAACTTCTGGTTGTCTTGACAAGCTTCAGCTACTGAACAGTTCTCCAGATCATCATGTGCTGATCTTATGCTTCCTTCATCTGCAGACACTAATTCAGTGGCAATGCCAACTTCCGTACTCCATTTTTCTTCATTGAACTTCTGGTTGTCTCCACAAGCTTCAGCTACTGAACAGTTCTCCAGATCATCATGCGCTGATCTTATGCTTCCTTCGTCTGCAGACACTAATTCAGTGGCAATGCCAACTTCTGTACTCCATCTTTCTTCATTGAACTTCTGGCTGTCTCCAAAAGCTTCACCTACTAAACAGTTCTCCAGATCATCATGTGCCGATCTTATGCTTCCTTCGTCTGCAGACACTAATTCAGTGACTATGCCAGCTTCCGTACTCCATCTTTCTTCATTGAACTTCTGGCTGTCTCCAAAAGCTTCAGCTACTGAACAGTTCTCCAGATCATCATGTGCTGATCTCATGCTTCCTTCGTCTGCAGACACTAATTCAGTGGCAATGCCAACTTCCGTACTCCATTTTTCTTCATTGAACTTCTGGTTGTCTTCACAAGCTTCAGCTACTAAACAGTTCTCCAGATCATCATGTGCTGATCTCATGCTTCCTTTGTCTGCAGACACCAATTCAGTGGTAATGCCAACTTCCGTACTCCATTTTTCTTCATTGAACTTCTGATTGTCTACAAAAGCTTCAGCTACTACACAGTTCTCCAGATCATCATGCGCTGATCTTATGCTTCCTTCATTCGCAGACACTAATTCAGTGGCAATGCCAACTTCTGTACTCCATTTTTCTTCATTCCAGTTGTCTTCAAAAGCTTCAGCTGCTAAACAGTTCTCCAGATCATCATGCGCTGACCTTATGCTTCCTTTATTTGCAGACACTAATTTAGTGGCAATGCCAACTTCCATACTCCATTTTTCTTCATTAAACTTCTGGTTGTCTACGTCAAATAAAATTCTAAAAGGCGAAGAACCATCCATAGGCTCAGTTTGCAGATAATCAGCAAGCATGAAAAAATCGTCCACTGCTTTTGAGCCTAATCCTGCATCAGTTTCTTTTTCACCATAAGTGGAAGCATATGGATTCTCAGGAATTGATAATTGTGATGGACTCTGATTCTTCACAGGCAATCCTTCACAATCATCAAGAGCTAGAGCTTCAACGCCTTTCAATAATAATTTGGGTGAGTGTATCCCCTTATTCTCATCTTGGAAGGAATGCTGTTCATAAACAGAACAGGTAAGAAGAATATTTGACTTCGAGGGAAAGAAAAACAGTCGACTTCTTCAATGGATTATCAAATATTTTCTGCCCTTCTCTAAAGCAACTATCATTTCAAGCATAGATTATTATCACCTGATGTACATGCTCCTCATCTTCCAGGACAAATGAGCTTTCCAAGTCGTCATCACCTTCACATCCAATCTCCAAAGAATCCTCATCCTATCAGAAATCGAGAAATGAAGAGAATGAGAAAGTGCGTGGACAACATAGAAATAATGACAAACGATTGGCATGCATTTCCCTGGATGTCAAGAGAACAGAACAGAATTTCACACCTCACGTTCCTCTTCTACTTTTCCTTCGTCAATCACTAAATCTTCCTCTTCTCTCTCTTCATCGGCACCCGATGCATCCAACGCCGAAACGAACGGGTTCTCGAAATCATATGCACGGCTCAGAGGTACCCAGTGCAGTCTATACACTCTGCTCGACCCACCGACACGCAATGTGTCGCCCTCGCTCAGCTCCACTACAACTCCAGGCTCAATCTTCTTCTCGGAAACCCAAGTCCCATGCACTAAATCCAAAAAAGAAAAGAAAAAAACGACCATCAAAAGAAAAAATTTGACATCCGAATCCGCATTTGCGCTCGTGCACTCAACCACGGTTAGCCCTAACAGCTGGAAATCCGCTACTATCTTCCGCCGAACAAAAGACCTTACGCACAGCACCTACCTCCGCAGCCAAAAACGAAGGAGAGAGCAATCGATGAATACCTGAAGACAAGTCCACGACGGAGAGCTTCCGCCGCGACGGATCCGAATGAATCTGGAGGTGGAACCTGCTGATGCTGGGGTGCGTCAACATGATGTGGCAGTCGGGGTGCCGACCGACGATCAGCATCTCGCCTCGGCCCTCCCGGCCGCCCGCCGCGGTCTCCTCGCCGTCCGCCGGTCGCAGGCGGGCGGGGCCCCCCTGCGGCGGCGACGGAGGAGGGGGCTTGTCGACGACGAAGATGTTCTTGAGGACGGCGCCGTTCTTGACGACGGTGAACACTGGGATGCGGGGCTCGCCGTCTCCGTCGATCGTCGCGCGTTCTCCGGGGACGGCCATTCTTCCGCCGGGGCTCGAGCTCAACCGATTCCTGCGGGGAAGGAAGAGAGGAATCGCGAGAGTGGAAACGGTTGGCGGTGCTCTGGATTCGTGAAAGATCGATTGTTGCCGAGTTTTAGAGAGAGGGAGAGAGAAGGAGAGGGGGGAAAGGTTTGATTTTGAATCGTGATGCTTGGAAAGACGACCGTTTGGAATTTTCACTCGATTCTAACGGCTCCGGCTTTCTGACCAATTTTTTGTTGTATATGATAGGTGTTAATTCCCTAAAGAATCGCCAATTTTAAATCCACTATTCTGCCTTCATTTTTTAAAATATATATATTTTTTAATTTTCATCCTAATCCTAAATTTGTCCACGTTTTCAAAGGTCTTTACTACTTCCTTCAAGAATATTGACACAATGAGATTGACTGTTGTTTCATATGAAGATAAAGGTATTGATGAAAACGCATTGACAAATTTTGGATTAAAATGAAAATTGCGGATTTTTTTGTAACAAAATAAAGTTCTAGACGAAATTGAGATTGAACCTAAACTTTAGGTTTTCTTTACTTTAGAGAATTAAGACTATACGATAGAGATAATCTATAGTAAGGTTGAGTGGAATTCGAACCGCACCTTATGGTACGATTCACAAAAGGGTTGAAATGAATTGGGATTATCTATATTTAGAGATAACTTAAAGTAACTCTCTAAATAACATTATTCCCTTTTCACAAACTGTCACACACTCGCTTGCTCTCTTTTCCTCCTCCGCCCATAATTAGGAGTTTGTAAAAGAATCCGAACCTCCCAGAATATTAAGGATCAAAGCAGATCAGATCGGAATTAGCAGTTCTCAAGGAAGCCGGTCTAGTTCCAACTTCTAGGCTTGGAACCACTTGCCCATCCACCGGGATCGAACCTCTATATATATATATTACATCTTAATTGCTTAATTATTTTGTAGTTTTTCAACCAAATATATATGTATATGTATGTATATTTGTAGTTATTGAACATTATTGACTAATTTTGTCTCTTAGATGTGTGATAGGATTAACCCCCTACTTCTTCTTCTTCTTCTTTCTTTTTTTTTGTCATTCTAATAATCCATTGACTTGCTTTCTCGATCAAAACAAAATAAAGAAGTGTAGAGAAATGAGAGAACCAATTGAAGATATCTATAAGAGCCAACGGCTCGTTTTAAGAGTATAATTAAGTCTCTCCTTAGGCATTCCCATGATTAAATTAAGTTGAAGTTGAAAAAAGATGAATTAAGCGATTAATGTTTTAATTTTCGTGGAGGTTAGAACTTTTAAAGTGGAGTCTAATTCTCTACATGTTTTTGTTGTCAAGTAACCTTAACAGGACCATACCATGACCTTCGAAGAAATTAAATTTTTAGCTAACAAATATTATCTATTAGTTTTGCTTTATAATTTTTAATCATTAATCAAAATTAATGGCTCGCAATTCAACCCAAATATAAGACCAAACAAACTTTATAAGGATTGGGGACTGGTTCTATGGACCCACCCAAGAACCAAACCGAACCGACGGTCCGATTCTTGAGTAGATCCATGAAACCAATGAGCGGGTCTTGATTCTCATTTTTCTTAACCGATTTTTAGTGGACGATTCCCGATTCCAAGGTGGGAACTGCCTACTCGAACCATGCTCACCCTTAACCACTACCACGACAATAATGCACTCACACTGCCAGAATCTCAATCACATCGCCGCCACATGCCCATGCCACTAGTCAACCACCTCAACGCCATCACTCAGGCTCAAGCCACCAACGAGGCCTCCTCCACCTGCCGTCACCTAATCCGACTTTGCAAGCCCAGCTTGACTCGATACCAATAGTTTCATAAAGGGGGGAAAAAAGAGGGAGATGCCATGGCGTCAGGTCCTCGGGACGAACCCATGGGAACGACAATGCCTTATGTGGTAAAGGGGTTTGGCGGTAAAGGTTGTGCAGTGTCAATGGTTGAGGTCTATAGCTAGTTGAATTTTAAGAGTGCGTTTGGTTGGACTTTTGGAGAAAGTCTTTGAGAAAATATAAAGAATTTTAAATTAAAGAGATTTTCCAAAATGCAAATTATGTTTGTTAAATTGTAATTTGGAAATCCATTTTAAAGTACCTTTGAGCAAAATAATGTTTGGAGAGATTATATTTACAAATGACTTTTGTGATTAAAAAAAACAGAGAGAAAAAAATTCAATCAAAAAAAAAAAAAAAAAATCTATCAACAAAGGGTAGGTGATCACCGACGATTGAAATCTATCGCCGGTGGTTGACATTTGAGGTTGCAAGACCTCAAGCGGCCCCTGGAGACAATCGGCTAGGGCCGCCTAGGGTCGAGCGAACCCTCGTGAGGGTTGCGTGACCTAGGTGACTTTGGCAAGGGCGGCCTAGTCGCACGACCCTTGCAACCTCTCATGAAGGTCACGCGACCTATATCTAGGTCGCCACGATTAGCGGGGGGTCGCATGACTTGGGCAAGGGCCACCTGGTCGCGCGACCTCAAGCAACCCTTCACAGAGGTCATGTGATCCAAATCTAGGTCGTCGCGACTTGTCGAGGTCACACAACTAACTAGTGACGATTCCCGAGGTAGCCACGACCACACCAGCCTCTCTCCAGCCAATCACCATCCCCTCACAACCACACCAACCGACTTAATGGAGAAGAAGATGAACAATGATATCACAAAGGCAAAAACGAAAATACAAAAATTGAGTGAGGATAATTTGGGAACAAAAATTTTATACTAAACCCTAGAGAGAGCATGCCGAGAATGCTAAAAGCCCAAAGCAGCCTAAGACCTGCCTGGGGCTTTCGGCTTTGTGAAGACCAACTTTTCCCTAATTGGGTTGGCAAATTTTTTCTCAAATACTCAATATTTTGCCAATTGGGCTTTAAACACCCAAAGCGCCTTCCAAGACCATCCCCAAACGCAGCCCTAAATGTAGCTAAATGTAGGGAATCTCAATCGTCTTGAAATTATGGTAAACAAATCGAGCTGAACTTTCTGGCGAATTGAGAGCCCAGATTACTTTCCAAAATCCAATTTAATAATTTATTTATACTTCCCATTGTCTTCTCATGATAGAGTTTCCTAATGTGGTTAGATCGATTTAATAGGCCCATCTCTCGACATCGTTTTGGCTTCAAAAGCTATCCTTGTTCTTCCAATTTTTTTTTCTTTGGTGAAATTTTCGCCTAACTAGTTCGCCCAGAGTAGCACAGATTGAATGGAAGATCAGACGTATATGACCAATAGAATTCAAACAGTTCTGTTTTAAGCCCTTACTTAGCTTCACAAGCCAAACTAATTCGGTTCGATTCTATTTGTTTCGGCAACGAAACCCAATCGAATGAAGCATTCTCACTTACCCCTAATGCATGAAACCGTAAGGGTGTAACATAACATACGAGAAGGTTGAAAACTTTAATGGGCGGGTTTTCCCATGCCTAATTAGATTGGTCGGTCTTTCATAAATGAAATTATTTTCAGGCCATGCGAAGCTTCAAGTAGCATATGGACCAGCTCGAAGGTATGTAGAAAATAATAATAATAAAATTATATATTATTATTATTATTTTGAACAAAAAGTATAAAATTAGGAAAGAAATTATATTTCTTCAGAAAAACTAACAAAAAATTGTATAGCGGCTGAAGTTAAAAATCTAACATAAAATGATGGACTGAAGGTGCAATAGGATGTTATAGGAGTTGAAAGGAGAAGACCATGATTATTGCTTCAAAACGTATGAAAGTCGTGATATGCTCGTGACATGTCCACCTCAAACCTCTTGTATTACAAAGCATAAATTGTAAGGTGAATGCCAACATACATGTTTACGTGTCGACACTTGCAAGCGCGAATACGACGAGATCTTGAAGCTGAAGAACATAAGGTACGTAAATTGTAGATACAGAGACCGAATCAAGCAACCTTAAAAAACAATCTTGCCGGTCTTTGGTCATCAGTTGCTATCGCAGTTACAAACAACAATGACAATGAAGTAATCGATTAATGTGTTAGAAATACTATAGGATATATAATCAATCAATCAACCAATCTCTCTCTCTCTCTCTCTCTCTCTCTCTCTACCGTACGCAATGCCATGCAGAGGCTGTTATCAAGGACCTATCTTGCCACCCTAAAGAGATCGCTCTTCCCTCATCTCTCTCGATCACTCTAAACCCGCTGTTCTCGCCCTCGAACTGAAGAGGCCGATGGTGTGCCCTAATTCTCAGCAGGAGCTTCGCTTGCAACATGGACCTGGAGCTCAGCTTGACCCCCGCGAACCCATGAGCCTCCATCCTCCCCTTCCACGTCTCCATCCTCTCGTACCGTGCGCAGCGCCTGTCGTCCTTCTCGTAGGTCATCCGGGTCTTGATCTCCTTGCCGAGATGGTTCTTCTCAATGTTCAGCCTCTCTGAGCTCTCCAATGGAAGGCAGTCGTCTAGAGAGTCAAACATGGCCGCGAAGTAGTGCAAGGACTCCATGAATTTCGAGAGGAAGCTCCGAGGGCTTCGGTTACCCTCTTGCTCCACGAGCATCACGATGGACGGCTTGAAAGAATGCACCGACTTAAGAGTCTCCGAGATTTTTGCGAAATTGCTCAGCATGTTTAAGTGGAAAACTAGGTTTACTGCGACGGTCTCTTGTTTCTTTTTCCTTAGGTTGATGAGCTTTGATCCTCGTAACAGGCCTTGGAACTCAAAGACTATGTTCTTGAAACCCTTTGAGAAGCTAACTAGCCTGCCCTCAGTTTCTTGTAGCTCCTCGGGGCTTCTCCCAAAGCCAGTGATCCGTAAGGAGATTTTATTCCCGCCGGTTGCCTTATCGGATAGAGATTGGATGAGAGAAGGCCACTGGAAGCCATACGACACGTCGAAATCGATGACGTGCAAAGCACGGTGGTTAACTTGTTCCTCTCTCTCGAAGGCCTCGAGAATGGCTTGGTTGGCCGTGAAATGCGCGAACTGGTAGTACGGCGAGACCCGGTAGAGGTAGGTGAACGCGACGAACTCCTCTTCGCAGGTCGGTCTCTTCATGATCATGTCATGGAACGGGGACTTCCTAGTCAGGAGCCTGGCGGCGAGTCCATCGGCGAAGTAGGCCACGACCCGCTGCACTGAGTCGCCGGTCAGCGAGACGCTCTGGTACAGCTCGGCAAGGTTGTCGAGGGCCAAGCCGGCGTTGTTCTCATCCACTGCGGTGGCCGTGATGAGCAACAGATGGATCAAGTGGAGCCCCTTGCCATCTTCATGGTGCGGGCTGATCTGCTTGGATCTCTTGTGTTCGGTGTGGAGCATTTCTTCTCTCATCTGGAGAAGCTTGAAGATCTTGCCCTCACATCCTTCGAACGCATCGGAAGAGTTGGAGATAACATCGTTATCATCCCTAGACATCGATCTCTTCCTCTTCCTCAACCTGGCCTCATCACCATAGCCTGATGAAACAATGGCCAGGCTCAGGTTCAAGAGCTCTTCCTGATCTTCTGTTTCTTCCATCGGTTGGGAGGTTCACAGAAAGAGAGAGAGAGAGAGAGAATAAATGGTAGTAGGTTAGAGGAACAAGAACGCGCTAGACCTTTTTATGGAAGTGTGGAAGGGGCACACGACTTTGAAATTCAGGGTTTCACTTTATGTTTTCACACGGGAGAGTGAAGCCAATTCAAGAGAGAGAGAAAGAGGGAGACAGAGAGAGGGTTTCTCAGGTTTGCATTCTTTCTTTAAACCTGCTCCACTGACATTGAGAGACAGAATGGCATCTTCTTTTTTCTTTTTCTTTTCTTGTTACTTCTAAATTACGGTCAGCGTGTCGTCAGGTGACGACACATTTTGATTCCAATGTACTTCAGGGAAAAGGTATAAATCGGGGTTATAGATTCATGTGAGGACAAGGACGGGGGATTTTTTTGGGGATGGCGGTCCATTGGTAGTTAAGGAAGGTGAGAAGATGCCATACGCAGTCGACAAAAACCAGCGGGAAAAAAGGGGAATCCCAACCCTACCGTCCGCTTCAATGACTTTCGTCCTCACTCGCCATTTCTTTTCTAGATGCTTGAACAAATCCCTCTCCTTTCGCTCTTTTCCAATCTTAGCCCCAGCTGTCCGATCCCCCTTCTCTCACCGCGCTTTGAAAGTTACTTTGGAGCTTTCCAATCCTTCACAGAATGAGAAGAAGAAGAAGAAGAAGAAGGGAATAAAAGCTTGATGCTCCATGCAAAAAAATAAATTAAAAACTTTAGATGTGATTGCAAATCTCTCCCGTACAATGAGTTAGGTAAAATTAAGGTCACGCACATCCGTAAAACTTAATCCTAGATATATTGACTATGACTCCAAGCTGTTAATTATTGCTTGAGAATTAACTTATAACGACGTCACATGTCGGTTTCGGGCGAACCTATCGGGGACAAAATCATGGTGAGGAGTCCAATTACCTAGAAGCATATTTGAACTTTACAAATGTTCCCAATGCTTGCAAACTATACTACACACGGTATTATTGTAATCATTATCAAATTGGTGAAAGAAACGATGCTCATTTAACTTTAAAGACCTTCTCCATGTCCACTTCAATTTGCTAACGATCATAAAATAAACATATATATTTATAAAATTAAAAAAAAAAAAACAATAATTGATGCATCTTTGATGCCGCTTCTTGTTTCGGGCATGTCCTTTGAATAACAAAAGGAGGGGATGATGTCGAATTCTAGGATTATTCCATCTCTGTTATGTCTCTGATAAGGAGGGTCATTGGAGGAAACTTCCTCCGCATTGAGAAGGCCGTTTGAACGATTCCAAAAGGAGGGAGAGGGGGCGGTGGTGCATTGTTTTTCCTCTTTTCTCGACCTTAAAAAGTCGCACAAAAGGACGGAGCAAAGCATCGGGAGATTTGACTTTTGAAGGTTTCTTGACGGAGGACGTGCGTGTACTTTTATTATGTCACTCATTACGATGTTCGTCCCCCACCCCCCAACCCATGCTCGATTTCTTTAGGGTTATCGCCTAAAAAAAAAAACAAAAAAACAAAAAAATCGATTACATTTGACGCACATTACTCATAATTTTGGCAGGGGGAAAGGTCGATGCGAGCTTCCAAGGTCGACATATGGCGGGCTTAGGTTCCCCTATGTAACCACCATTACCATACCTAATATAATATAAATTTCTGGAAAGAGCATATACATTGAACATGCTCGAGATAATCATATTATAGAGTCGCATTTTTTGTTATTTATGTGAATGACGTATTTCATAGGTCTTCCTCTATTAAGTTAAGTTCGCTTTCCCGATTCAATCAAAGATAGGCATCCCATTTCCACGAGGGAAATAAGTAAGTTACGGTTGCATATGATATGAGCCTCGACCGTACAAAAGAGAAACAGAAAGAAAATGCAAATTATTTGAGGAACTTGGCGATATTATTCTGTTGCTAGAGCATCAAATAGGTCTCGGCCCTTCTGCTAGTCTATGCGCCAATAACATTGAGAAATTGTTAATATTCTTTGATGTTAGATCAACGTGGAAATTGAAGCCTACTTCCTCGATTTCCCCTTCTGACCGGACAACACGTTACCCCTACACAATGCATCTCGTCCTTTTTCCTTTTGGCAAAGAGATTACAACATTGTAGTAATGTCGCCACGCAGATATAAAAGTGAACCATACTTCCATTAAGTTATATTCGGATGTGTGTGTTGTGTGTAACTTGTAAGTTGTAACTGGCCAATTTAACGTGTAGTTGGAGGGAATTCTCTCACCCGAGGATGATAGCCCGCGTTGGCGATTCGGCTTTCTCATTCGACAATGTTAACTTTCCGAAAGTCCACTAGAAGATATACGTGCTTTTGCGAATAAGTAAACGCATGCTAAATGAATCTACGTGAAATAAGATTCCCAAGTTAAATGAAACTGCGTCTGAAGATTCCTTCTGCAAATGAAAACAATTTATGAGGTACATGTAGATGTTTTGACAAAACCCTAGAATTGTATAAGGTTGAATTATAAACTTTCGAAAAATTTGTTTCTGAAATATGGGCATGGAAAGTATTTGAGCTCTTCTTTGTACAGATATAAAGCATAACAGATGAAACGGATACATACTCCATGACTTAGGTTAATTTAATGAAAAGATAGTCTTCAGGTCAAGCATCATCCCAACTGCTAAGATCCTCGGATCTGCTACCTTGTCTTTTTGCATCCCCTGTTTTCCTCCTCTCCCTCTATTTTGTTTTAACTTTCTTTCTACTTTTCCTTCTATAATAATCTCAAGGAAGTTTGATGCTATTCTCGATTTTTTAGATACGCAAGCTATTGCAGAGGCTCGGAAAGACAAGTTTGATCCTATCATCACGATGAAACCACGAGTAGAAAATTGGGGAACAAGTTTTGGAGACCGGTTCAAACGCTAGGAGACAAGGAAGCTTATTATAATATGAACAGTGCTTTGGACAAGTCTTGAACAGCCTGTTGAGAAGAGGGGGGTTGCCATGAAGATGCCTCCTCGCGACAAGAGTCCAAAGGCTTAAGTATAAAGAAGGCTGAGAACGCAAGGCGATGCCGATTTGGATTTTGCCATGTCCTTGTCCTGCCTTTCTTTCTTTCCTTTCTTTTATCTCTTTTCTTCTTTTGTTTGGGCATGGCCAATGGGGGGGTTTTGAATATTAGTTTTCCACGAAGGACGTGCGCACAGTTCTTGATTTAGTACAGGAAGGTTCCATTCCCCCCACACACCCTTGAATTCGGGAGCCAAATAATGCTAAAATCCCGCAAGTGGGTAGATTCTGTTTTTCTTCGGTTCTTAGCTCGATCCGTGATACTGCACGCGGAAAGAAAAGAAAAAGAGAAAAGATGATGTCGCTTTCTCAACCTAAGATCTTTATCCTAATTAAAAGCGACGGCAGATTCACCACCCTTTCGTAAAATACCCTTCCTTTCTATCGTATGCAATCAGTCACCATCGACTCTTACTTGGGAAAATCCAAAGGATACGTGCGGCATAAACATTTTTAGGGAAAGAAAATACTCAATCAATCTGAAAATAAATCCCTTGAATTTACCGCATGGGAGATGACCGTGATTTGTTTGTGTATAATAGTATCTGAGATCGGAAAACGGGCAAAAAAGTATGGACAAAATAACAACCGGCTGACTAATATATGGTGAGTCATGATCTCAAGAGATTAAAATCGATTCGATTAAAGGGAGGATCGTGATATTCGAGAGAGAAAATGGAAGATTCCGTTTGGGGGGAGGGAGATTCAGGGGAAGTATTCGTTAGCTTTGTAAGGAAAGGTCGGGCCTACTAGTCAAAGGGAGACACCCGCCCATACGAATCGACAAGTCCTCCGCCTTTTTCTTTTTTTTGGACCAATTCAAGTTCAACCGTGCATTGAATCGGTGCGACTAAAGCTCACGATCCGAGGAGAGAGAGGGGAGAGAGACTTTGAGAACAGGGTCAGATGTTGCTGAGCTGGCACGCACGGAAGCAATGATGTCCCGGATCAACCCCTCTACTCATGGAGACGGGCACCTTCTACTTCAAGACCCTTCGGCCGTACATTAGACCGTCACTGAACTCTAGGGCCCCCGGTCATGAAAAGGTAAAGAGCGAAGTCCGACCGCCTGACGAGAAACGAGGGATCATATGGGTCCGTACAAGGCCAATCTCACATACATTTTTGTGTAATTGTTCCCAAAAGCCCGTGGTCGGGAGGGAGAGACGCGCTTTGTCTAGCGACGTTCGTGGTCAACGAAAGGCACGCCGCAGTTTCCCGCTTAATGAGCTACCGTGCGAATATTCATCTTCCCCACTATTAGGAGTAGAGAAAAAGTCGGGTTTTCCCAAAATTATGTTGTCTTGATCTCTCCCGCTGCGTTCATTGTTCCGGCAGTTGCATTCACATAATATGAGACATCCAAATATCCTATGGACCGAGGCATAGAATGAAGCAACCGTGAAAAACTTTCGGGAGACGAAAACTATAAACTGCTTTTGCATAAACCATGAGAGCTGAGAGAGAAGATACCAATGCATGTAATTAGATCTCATTGTATTGTCCGGTAGATCATTATCGATAATTGGTTTATACAATGACGAAGCTTCTCTCGAATTTACCCTCGATGCAAACATGAGAGGCAATCCAACCCTTTGAATCATCCTTGTCCTTTCGGAGACGCTTAATTGGCCGGTTTCAAAACGGCAGGGGCATTGAGAAAGTAACCCGATGATCTTTAGGTCAGATGGTTCCGTTGTTTCATGAATCTGTTAATAATTTTGCATTTGATAGATAATCACTGTTGACAATGATTAACCTTCTCAATGAGTGAGAAGGGAATGAATCATGATACAGCTAACTTTACACAGGAGCACCGCGGCCAATTTGTCTTCCACGCAGGACTGCAGGTAACATATTTCTAAGCTTCCCTTTGAACACAACGCCAAGGGCTGAGCCGACGATTGGCCAACTTGTAACTACAGCAATATATGCAAGCAGCCAAATAGATTTTCTAGTCCCTCGTGTTATCTGATTTATACTCCTCAAGACCGAGGGATTGACATCCATTGGCTTGACGTCTTGAATGCCTGCAGGATTCTGAGAGATTTTGGAACTGCCATACGTTCCTGCTATATGGGCGTTCTTTTCCGCATCTAAAGATGTTTCCTCGGTTTTCGCTTTCGGGGTCTTTTGTATTACCATTTCTTCTTCGACCACAGCATCTTTTGTGTGCTCATTTCCCATTGCAGCCACCATTCCATCAGCCACATTCACGTAAGGACCCTGATCGATTGAAGACTCCAGAGCTGAGTGCCGAGCAGATGTTTGACTCTGCAGTGAGACATGAAGACAATAATTGAGTGTGCTACTCTCTCTCTCTCTTCCCAAGGTAAAAGTAAGCGCAACAAATCGGTCATTTGTACCTTCTTTACATGCATGCATGGACTAGAATGTAGAACGTGAAGAAACTCGTTGACAGCCCTTACCCACCTGATAAAAAGAGAAACAAACAACAAAACAAGAATCCATCAAACCAACATGAAGATTTTAATGAGACGCGAGAAGGACAAACAGATGATTAATGAAGAAGAAATCTATATTCAGTATCAAGGTTCTCTATCTTTCATCCAGCGTCCAACAACCAATGGCTAAAGTTTGCCAAACAGAAGAAAAATGATTGGCGTAGACTGCATAGATCCAAAGAACTAAAGAGACGCCTTAAATACAAAATGTTCCCAAAAGAATAAATGTTGAGAGTAAATTAGGAATCACTCGAAAAACTTTAGTTCTGGTACAACAAGAAACTAACTATTCTAGCACAGAACTTGAGCTTTCCCAGAAGCTAAGTGATTTGATGCATTTGGAGGAAGGCTGGCATTTCAATGACAGAGAGTCAAAATATGAATATAGAATTAAAATTGAACCACAAAGTACCATAGGCTTGTTGCAGTTATTCCTTCAAAAAATGCCAAGTGCCCTCCATGTCTTGGAGTAACCAAAACTATATTTTTGTTAGCCCTGCCAAACATGAAGTTTTTAGGACAGGTGCTAAAATAACAAGTCTAAAATACAGTGTGAACCACATAATTTCAACCTGCATTCATCCCATGGAATGGCTTCTCTAGTACAAACAGGATCATCCAAAGCACTGATACACAGAAGTGGAACTGCAACACTTCCTACATAATTAGCACTGCTACAACGCCGATAGTATGTATCTACTGTCTGAGTACAAACGATGCAATATTATTGAACTCACAGAAGAACAACCAAAATGGCGAGGATATGAAGAGCATAATATTAGTACCTCAAATTTCCCAACCAGGCAGGTAGCGTAATTGTCGAAATCTCGGATAGAACGTGACTAGTGGAACATGAAGAACATCAAGTACTATTAGCCAGATGAAATCAGACTAACCACAAAGAGGCAAGACATTCTCTCATGCACTGTGCACAGTGACAAACTGCGAACTTGAAATGTCGCGTTAGTGCTGAATTTGGCATTCATAAAAAGCATAAAAAGATGCCAATAAAATTGATGTCCTATGAAGTCTGGCAGTACAATGCACAGCCAAAGCTTGCCTTCTTACTCATGTGAAGACATTGAATATCTCAAGAATGTAGGTATATTATTGCCCATGCCTACTGCAAGAGCTGTATATTAGAGTGAGCTGACATTGAGATTAGTTGTCGCTGTCCAAGCACAAGTTGATGAAAGGGTTCCTCCTAGAGTTTGTGAAAACAGTAGAACTTAAGTAGAGAGTGAATATATTACACATCTTCAGAGGTATAGTAAATATTATTAGTATTGTTGGACTGAAGAACTGGAACTATGTGCAATCAAATGTTTCCCAATGCCTTAAAATATGCAAATCTAATTAAAGGCATCACCCCAGTTTCAGCACAGGAAAAAGAAGCCCTTTCTCAATGAAATAGCACTATTTGATCAAAAGGAAACCCTAGATACAAAATTAGACAACCCAGACAATGAAGCCAGACATAACCACCGTGACCATAAACGCACATTGAATCACGAAAAATTGGTACCCAGCATGCAGACAAACGATGAAGATGTCATCTCTCACATGTCCTGACCTTCATTATGCTCGGTGCTAAATAACACTTTAGTTTCATCAATCAATTGATCACTCCAATAGATAAAGCATGCACACAGACACTTCCCTCACTCATCTTCTCACACGCGCAACAACTAATATGAGATTGAATTGGATATTATTATTAACCTATTTATAGTCTGCCATAATAAGCCAATATTATAAACTAGTCTTGAATCAAGTTTGGTCGCCCAAAAAGCGAATTTCTTTTTTAGTGAATAAAGGAGTTCTGATTGAGCTCAATTTGTAATTGACGTCATACTGATTGGGCCCGGTAGTTTGACTATTAAGGACAACAGAGACTAAACTGAGTTCTTTTAAATCAAGCAGCATCAAGAAGTTCTTGCTCTTATGTTTAGAACAAATACAGAAATTGTAAGAAAAGGGAACCTTTCTGATGCCCTCCCAATCAGCAAGGCGAGAATAGCGAGGTTGATGTCTGCAAAACCATTTAAAATCCCAAGAATATGCAGAGATCAATATTATTGACGTTAATAATGCTCAATTATATAGAAAGATTCACTCGATTTAGATGACATACAACTGTGCATAGCCTTGAAGGCCAATGGTAAGTGCTCTATCGTAGAGCTTCTGCCGCAGTCCTCGAGTAATAAATCTATCACCAATCTGCATCAAAAAAAGAAGAGCATACAGTTCCTTCCAGTAATATCAGAAACACTGTTATCTACTGATAATTCTAAACTGATCTGCAACAAGAGATAAGAGCAAACAGCTCCTTCCACTTGTATACACATGATCGAGAAACTATCTATACCGCTTTTAAATAACTGAAATTGAAGAGAAGAAAGAATTGTGTATGCCATTTCTCATATCATTTCCCCTGGCGGAAATTATCAGCCATTGAGCAGAAGAAATGATAGTAAGGCTTTCTTACTTTAGGCATGCAGAGAAGCTGATAAGAAAGTCCAATGTTGAAGGACAACATTTAGAACTTTTATAGCGATTGACAACATTCCAAATAAAAGGTACAAATGGACTTAGAAAAGATGAAAAATACTAAGGCAGTGGAAGAGAAAGCAAAGAGTTGAAAATGGGTGAGACACAACAAGACAACTCAGACCATTAAGTCTTGTGAAGGAGCAAGATAACTTTAGCTGTAAAAATGCACTCAAAACACACAAGTTCAAAGACCAGCAATACCTATATTTCTTGATAATAAAAGGCATAATTATTGAAACGTTATAGTAAAATATGGTCCTGTGGTTGAAACATAATAGTCAATGAACCTTTTGAATCCATGTTCCGCCAGCATCCAACCATTTGAGGTCAATAAAAAGATAACAGCTAGTAAGAACGGCTTATATTTTCTGTTGTATCTTAAAGCAGAAAGAGTGGATCTTCCAAAATTCCATTCCACAGTCTCATAAACATCACAAGTACAATAGAGGTAAAACTCTCCCACCATTTCATACGTCTCAGGAGACACATAACAGGAAACTCTACACTCCTGCAGCAGTACAGCCATAAAATATGTAAGGGCTGTACATGTTCTCAAACGTTGCGTCATGAAATGTTGTCAACCAGTGTCCAATAACATTTCATGTGCTTTTTCCTGTTTTCAATTTTCAATTTTGATAGCAAACTATAAGGTCTTCATGCCAAAGAGAGTACTACTTTTGCCTATTCTGACACCAGAAGAAATATAATTGCTCAAGGTTTAGTAAGATTAAGTCAAGTTGAAAACTAACCAAAAAATCCCGTGGCGAGCCAATTACAACAGCATCACCAACAGGAAGATTCTCTCCATTCCAAAAAGACTACTACTTATGCCCTACTTTGATACCAGAAGATATATAATTGTTCAAGTTCTAGTCAAATTAGGTCAAGTCGAACACTAACCAAAAGATCCCATGGTGAGCAAACTGCAACAGCACCAGCAACGGGAATATTCTCTCCTTCCTCTCCAAGATATTTTACCTGAAACAGTTATTGTGTCAAGATACTGCTGAAAATTGCCGTTGTACATAGTATAAATATTAATCCTCAGAGAGACCCTAAAAATGAGAAATATTCTTTTTTCCCAAGGATAAAAGCTAGAGATACTCAACTGGAAACCACTGTGAATATATAAAGGAAAGAAATCCTTGGATTGAAAAGAAAATTCTCATCATAAGAACTGTGCAAGCTTTAATGGAAAAAATAAACAAAAAGCAATGAATACTGCAACTTCTTAGTACAAGGGGATCATGTACAATAAAACACTCCCAAAATAGACCTTTGGTGATGGAAATTGTTGAACATTTTTAGAGTAACTTGCTAAAGTTGGAATTCAATGAGAAATATAAGTTACCAAAATGTTGGCCCCAATGCTAGTTCCCACGACAAATAAAGTAGCTTTTGGGTACTCATTATGCAGATAGTCAATGACCACACGGACATCCTCGGTCCAACCAGCATTGTAAAAGCAATCAGACTGCAGATATTAGAATCATATTATAATCAGCAGTTCATGAAAAGTTGTTAACAGGGAATATGCTGTAATGTATCAGGAAATGAGAAATAAAATCTAAACAGAATAGGAGAGTAGAATCACTAAGAGAGAGAAACAAAAGCTGGCTTAATACTTTGATGAGCTAGCATCTATTACCATAAAACTCAAGATCACAGTATAGCAAATTTCTTACATGCAAAAACTGACTTGCCTAAACTGACATGTCCAGGCAAACCATGAAAGTTTAACAATTTTTCCACACTATATCAGAGAACAACCTCAGGTAATTTTTATGGTTTAAGTATATGATGGATCAAATACAGAATGTCTCATTGCAAAAAGGATATAGATATTGAACAACGTGAAATTCCTTGACTTCACTCCTTTAATAGCAAATAGTTACCTGTCCAACCTTTGGAACAATAGGACTTGAAAGAGACTAAGCTAGTGCAGCTGAATCCAGAATTTCATTTAAGAGAGTAAAATAAGAGAAAGCAGAAACAAGCAAATTAGACAGACGTTAGACTGCTGTCAAACTAATAAGTATGAAGCATCATGAAGCCACATCATCAATTGTACAATCTTCCTTCTACTATGAATCATTAACCTTCTAGCTTCATTAAAACTTACCGTAACTGACACGCCACCTAGTCCCCGATGGTTGCTCACAACAACATTCCACCCGCTTTTGGCAGTGTTAAAAGCAAGATGCTTTAAATACTGCAAGAGAAATCAAAAGACATAATCTATACTTGTTCATTTAATGCCAATAAACAAAAGCTTTACAAGTAAATCTGTGTTAAAAAAGCTTCCTTCCCAATTGTTAGGCCAAGTTAATGGTCCAAGGGCATGAAAGAATGGCCACTTGGAAGCATTATGCATGTGCTGTCACATAAACTTTTTTCGTCTGATACACGGTTTACTGGGAAATTACATAATTATTTTGGGTTACCATTCTGCAGTTACAAATCAGGCAAACTTCATTCACTCAATTGAAAAGAATCAGAATGGCTCTGCGTAAGTTGGTTCAGATTGCAGATTGCTATAAAAAATTTGCCGAAAAATGAGCAAGAACTACTCGTGATCACTACCCAAATAAAGCTGCTACTGATTGGCGGACCTAAAACTATAATAAGCAATGGCACACGTATTATCCATCAATCAAAGGAAAAATGGAAGCCACGCACATCATAGAGAAATCACCCATCCTATGTAACCACTATGCTGATAACAGAACAACAAGGATATTGCCAATTGATAATTAAAGTAAACAATTGTACTAGCAACACCAAAAGAATCCACATTCTTGGAACTTAATTCTTTGAGATCCTTTTGCCATTTAGAAAAGTTGACGAGGTTCAGAACTTTAAGTCCTTAGATAGACTTCAACTGATCACAGATTGATAGTACAAGAACACTGTCAAGAATTTTGGGTTTCATCTAGGGATGGTACTTACAGCAGAACAAGAATCACTTGTTAAGCCAGGAACCACCACCACAATGGGAGTCGTATCATCTTTCGAAATGGAACTTTCCCTGTGAAAGGCACCTCCAGACACTGCAAAGATTCATCAGTGTCATTCGCTGAAGGTAATAAACATGTGCAGTGACTGCACAGTGTTGAGTTGGTAATTTAGTAAATGAATGGTCTGCACTTGACTTAAATTAAGTATTTAAAGTACAAGGAGAGGCATATAACTAATTAATAAGGGAAAGTTGATCGAATCTTCTGCAAGTTCTACCCCAGTTTGAGATGGTAAATGGCAAATAGTTCATTTTTATTAGCTGTGGATAGGTAACAGCTGAATATGCCTCATATTGCTTCTGTATAAGGAATGATACTTATATAGTTTAGAGCAACGACCTGGGAGTTGAAAGTGCTAGACAATTGACCAATCCAACTGAAACAATATAGTAGAGATGACAAAAGAAAATGAAAAAGAAATTATTCCAGAAGTGTAAGGAACTTATGATGTTCAACAATAAGATCCGCGGACTCACCATCTGAACTCAATACCCAATCTAAAGCAATTGTCCCCCCATCAAAAGTACGAAATATTTGCCTGCAAGGAAAAACAGGTGTAGATTTTTTAAATCAGACCGACACAAATGTAATTGCCCAGTTTACTTGTCACTGGAGTTCTGTTTATCAAATAATTGCAAAGGGAACTATGAAAGAAAAAAAGCAGAGATATGATTTAAGATACTATCATGGTAAACAATCAGCAAAGCTCCCCTACTTAAAAGAGTGACCAGGAGTAAAATAATAAGCAACGGAAAACCAAAAGCATTATAGAAATTGCAGTCAAAATCTCTAATCAATCTTACCTAGATGAGTTTGAGTAAAAGCTTAAATAAAAAAATTATTGAAAACTAACAACAATTGAACGACTGTTGTCACTTATCAGCAACAACCACTAAATCTCCCACTCAGCAAGTTCAGCCACAAGAATTATTCTTGCCATTGCACTCCATCAAACACCACATCCTCCATAGTGTCTTCAAGAGGCCACTATTATTAAGCTCTTGTTCTTTTTTTCCCAGACTTCAACAAACTCCATCCTAATTGAACATCTTTCGCAGAATGATTCTTCTTGACAGTTTATCTAAAGCTTTATTTTGTCCTCACAAAGACCAAGCCAACTCTGTGACATTTATGCTGAATTATGAGCATGTGAAATGTAGTAAATATTGGCACGTAAAAGCCCATGAAATCAGAGGCAAGTTATTGAAAGTTCATATATTTGCACCAGCCGTTCTCAGTAAACAAGCACATTATACCAGGGCTGCTGCATTTTCTAGAACACCAGCAGAAAGCAACCCCGTCAGACAGAGGTGGTTGATTCTATCACTTGACTCCAGAAATAAACTATTTTTTAATCATCGATGCTTTTGCTTTGGTGGCGTAGCGCAACACTACAAGTGTAAGACATATGTATTCGACAGCGACTGCTCCACGAAGGAGGCTTCACCTTGTAAAATGCTTAGTTTACAGCTTCGTTCTGGATAACATAATAATATGATTTCACAGTCGCATCACCTTCTGTAGCTGAAAGACGGAGGCCTCCCAAAGAAATTAAGAAACACGGTCTGAAGATGAGGACTCGCAAGCCATGGAGTCGCCAAGTACCTGCGTGCTTTCCAAATTAGTCAAGGCAGCTCAGCAAATCTTCCGCAACAGAGTTCCGTTTCTCAACGCTCACGTTCACAATCCACATCAAGATCGATCGAGCAAGCTCGTTCCCGCTTCTCTCCCCCCCTCGATTTGTCCGCCATAGACGGAAAAACGAATCGCGACATACGAAAATCTTTACGCACGCATTCCCTCACCAAATACGAAACATCGCCATCGACTCACAGAGAGAGAGAAAGAGAGAGGGAGGGAGAAGCGAGGTGGATTACTTTCCGTGGAGAATCCGGCACTTGGAGACGACGGCGGCGTAAACGTCGGAGGAGGAGTTGAACGTGAACTGAGGAGGGGAGGACCGGAGGCGAGAGACGAGGTCCTCGAAGAGGTGGCACTCGAGGAAGCGGTAGAGGACGACGACGAACCCGAGGCAAGCGCCCAGGGCGTAGTGCCAGATCGGAACGAGGGAGAGCGCGCTGAGCAGGAGGCCGTAAGCGCACGCGCCGCCGCAGCCCTCCGCCGAGCTCGCGCAATCCATCATCGAAGAATGACGGAGAATGACGAAGAAGGTGAGAATCGCTCGCGCTCTCTCTCGCTCTCTCGCTCTCTTTTCTCTTTTTCCAAAACGTTTGGGCTTTGGATTTTGTTCGCACTTCGCGTCGGTTAGGCTTGAAACGGCGGCGTTCGGTGGATGGACGGTTGGCTGTTGGAGCTCGCCGAAGCGGCGTCTTTATGTTCGGCAATGGGGGATCGCCACGTCAGCAGCATCGGACGAAATGCGAGGGACATCGAGGGGGGAATGGGGAATTGACCTCTCGGCTATTCCATTGGAATCATCGCCCAAAAAAGTCAAGAGCTGTTCCCTAGTTTTCATAGGCCAAAATGGGGGGGCCCAGTCGGCGTCGGCATCGGGCGTAAAGCAGATTCCGGCGAGACCCCCACCGTCCACAGCTCGAATTCGAACCGACATTTTCGACAGAAGCCGGTTGAAGCTCGGAGTTTTGAGCCGGAGCTATCTCCGCTCTCTGTTCTGGCCGAGTTCGAGTGCGCACATCGGTACACCCATCGGTACACCCATCGAGTCGTGCCCAGTTGGTTTTCGCTTGCTTCTGCTGAGATCGAATGCGGGGTAGGCTACTCTCGCTCCGTCATCCATGACGTTGTTGACGAGCATCGGACGTCGAGGAGTCGAGGATTTGTTTAAGAGATGTAACGACGCAGAACAAGGAAATATATATAGAAACAGAACCATGAGCTGAGAAACATTTGCAGAATGACCAAGTACTTCTCTGTCTCTGTACATCCAGGAGGATTGACAAAATTATAACGCTACCTCCTCCAAAGGACAAGTGAGATGAAGCCGACACCGAGGTTTTACACAGGAAAGCCGCTCATTGCACCGCTAAAAGCAACTCCTTGGGCTCCATCTTCATCTGCAGACTAGCTTGAGCAATGCAGACTTCACCATAGACAAAGCACCCAAAACAGAGAGGTGGCAGACTTACCACCCCATGAGGCAAAAGACCTCGACTCGGCCCCCATGTTCGCTTGGCAGAGTCAACTGCCTCGAATGTTGTCCACGCGATCAATCACATCCAGTGCTTTGATCCGGTCGATATAGAAATCAATGATAGGAACAGAAGACGGCCTCCGAAGGGGAAACGGATCTTTATGGCTTTCCCCGGTCGGGGAGTGGCTACTGCTTTTACTCAGTCTATGGTGCTTGGATAGCCTTACTTTTGCAGTCTCGAATTCTTGGCTCTTACTTATTCCCGGGGTCAACAGTTTCCGCTTGTTCACATCCCGAAGCATCTCTTGGTCTTCAACTGTCAAAGCAGACGATGGAGATAGAGGCTTACTGTGCATTGATATCTGGACTGTACTTTGGTTGGGAGACCGAATAGGAGATTTAATAGGAGATCTGAATCCACCATTAGAAGCCCTAGCCTGGCTTACAAGATGGTGAAGCCACACCACCAGCTCAAGAATGTAGACATCAGTCTTTTCCTTATCTGCATGGTGTAGAGTCTCAATGCGGAGCAAGTCATTCTGGCCAGTAGGTTTCCTGTTCAGGTCAGATCTGAAAATCACATTACAAGATTGACTATAAAGTCATGGTGGAAGAGAAAAGGGCAGAGCTTTAAGTTGTCAAAACTCACCCCGTGTTTGCCCATTCTCCGACCCAACCAAAGCCATGATGGGCTCTGTTGACAATGTTTGAGATAAAGAAATGAATCAAATGAGAATAATTGCTTTGCCAAACAAAAGTGAGTTGTGGAGAACCAAGAGAATGTACTTCAACACCATTAAAACAGGACAACCAGAAAATGACAGCATATAGTATCAGATATAATGATTGATGGTACTCCAGAAACATCAGCTCCAGCACAACAGAGAAGGCATGTAGACATTTGACATTTTATACCGAGGGGGCCCTAAGCTACCGCTTTACAAAATGGTAAGCATGCCTCCTAGGTATAAGACAGATTCAGGAGAATATGAGATGAGCAACCATGAAAACAAAATGATCACTTTTCTACAATAGTCTTACTTTGTAGTATTAGTGGCAAGAGGAGCAAGCCACTGCAACGTCTTTTCCATTTCTCCTTTAATTTGTGGTATAGAAAGCTGTAGTCAACCATTGCGAATGATCAACGTAGCTTGTAATAACTATGAAAGGAACAGGAAAGCGACAAAATAACAAGTTGATGAACAATGAGAGATTCTCTCATCAGTGTCCCCAGGATTTTAAAGGACATTCCCACCACAATGTAGAAAGTTGATACCTCTTCTACAGATCGAAATGACTGTAACTTTGAGCGAAATGCTGTCTTCACATGAACAGGTAGACCTTGGTATAAAGCCTCTCTTGAATTAGGAGGTACAGAACCCGATCGGGATACCTGATTTAGTCGAGATTTCAGTAGGTAACATGAGAATACACCTTTTTTCCATTTCTATTTACTGAAAAATGCGAAACAGTATTCAATGTTCAATTATACACTTTCCATCGAAAAACACACGGAAACTGTATATTAGCTAATAATACAACCTAACGCCCTAAATGAAGCCCAACTTTAAGTCTAGTCTCAATTTTGCCCTGAATTTTTTTTGTCTAAAAAAAACAAACCTACACTTCAAGGTCAGTCAAAATCTGCCCCAAAATTTTGTTTGTCTAGAAAAACAAATCCCCAACTTTATGTCCAGTCCCACATCTACCCCGAACTTTTTTTGTCTAAAAGAAAATCATCAACTTTTATTCTAGTCCCGAATTTGCCCCCATCAGCCCTCCATTTAAAAATCGCTGTTAGTTGTCTCTAATTTTCATATCCTAGAATGGTTTCATTTTGGGGATAATTTTCCTTATCACCTTGCTGATGTAGTAGTGTTATCGATGTGGGATTGCCACGTCAAGTTAGGACAGGGCAATGGGGTAGATTTTAGAAAAGATTGGAAGTTTGTGATTTTTTTTTTTTTTATCAAAACAAAGTTCAAGGCAGATTTGAGACTAAACCTAAAGTTTTGGGTTTTTTTTAAGACAAAAAAATGTCTAGAGCAGAATTGGGACTGGACCTACAATTTGCTAGAAATATGCTTCTTTATCAGAATAATGGTTTTTTTTTAAAACTAATTCTATTAATCATGATTCAAGGTGGCTCATCTACATCAACTGTTTTTACATGTTCATTTATAGTCCATTGCTATATAATTTTTAAACAAACAGCAACATCACGAAGGGTTTTCCTAGGTTACCCTCTTATACCAGTTTGCCTATATAAATCTTTGGTACAACTATGGCTGAACAAGTTTTGTTGATTATGTGGAGGTCGTATATGCACGTTGACAGCCCACACTAGCCATGGGCAAACAATAAAAAGAAGTTTCTGTTAGTGGCTTATGGAACAGCTGAAGATGGTAACCTCCATTGAGAATGCAACTTTTTTGGCAAATGAAAAGCAATACTCAGCAAGGACCTAGTTTTCTCTTTCCTTTTTGCTTTCACGGTTCTTGCTAAGCAGCACAAACACAATAATAGGAAACATGAACGATCAGAGTATTCAGCATCAGATTGAATTGTAAACTCACAAGAGTATCGATTTGACCAATAATATTCGCATAATGTAAGGCAAGACCAGCAGAACCCAACGTTTTAGAGTTGCTTGCAGAACCTTTTGAGGGTTTATCAGAATCTGCAACATCGTATGAGAGAAATTACATGAGTGACCAATCCCTCCCACAGAATAACTGAAATTGACTATAATATGACCTTGCTTAGAGCATAAGAAATAATCATTTTAAAGCATACCAGCAGTACCAAAGGCTTCGTGAATCTCCGAATGTAGGAAATGAACTATATCAACAAGCTTCTCCATTACCTACAAAACGAAGACAACTGTGTCTTCTCATAGCAGTATATGATGCGTAGATAATTGCACAAGATGAGAATGTCCATTTGGAATGTCATTGCAAGAATTTCAAGCACAAGGAGTTCAAATCTTTGAAAGTAATAAACAAACATGACTGTATGAGTTGGTTTGAAGACTACTTCCTGCCGACTGCAGACACGAGACTTTTATTCTTCATGAACTAAAAGGACAACTTTTTATCTTAGCTTCAAATATTGAACTATAGCATAATCATCATCAGTTATGACCACAATCACAATCTGGATGTCCCCATATGTACAAAGAGCAAAGTGAATCAACCATTACATTAGTACCAAGAACTCTCTTTGTACTTATAAGTCATCCAAGAAAGTTAATGTTCCATTTGCATACTTGACGATTGACATCATGAGGGGGATGAGAAAACCTCCAGCATAAAATAGAAAAAGCTAAAGCAGTATGAACTCACACCTCTTCCAAAATCCTCGACCAAAGCGATTTTTTCTTCAAACTCCTTACATGCTTCCTCTGGCTCTTCAACTCTGCCCTCAATATCGTCAAGCTGTCTCCTATATGTCAACCACAAAAAGTAAGTCGGAAATAATCTTACATAAGACATTTTGTATTCCAGTAGCTCAGATCTTCAACAGGCCATATTGACACAAGCCAAAGCATTTCTAGGAAAGCAAAATGCATGTATGACAAGAAACTCATATTGATGTGATCTCATTCAATTGCCCCATCCATAGAAATATTGACTTCAAAAACCAGAACTGAACAATAAGGTAGACTCAAAATAACATCCCGTTGATTATAGATGCAACATGGGAAAGAACATCCAACAGCCACTTTAGATAAAAAAAAAAAAAAAAAAAAAAAAGGCATTTGATTCCAAACCAACATGTTACAAATTGCCAACATCAAAAGTCAACTGGAATGTGTAAAACTTAGATAGATTAAAGTAATGCCTACAAATTCTCAGATAAATGAAAACCAAAAATCGTGTGATTCCAGTAAGGCAATTTTCTGTTTTTCTGATCATCAGTCAGGCAATTTTATGGTAATGATATTTCGAAGTATGACTTACCTTTTTGAGTAGCATTCGGGTTATCCTCTTCCTGGAGCTTGCGCTGATAATCTTGCTCAAATCTGTCTAAGGCATGCAACTCATGATACAATTCCTGCCACCAAATGTGAAGGACCAGTCATTGTCATTGCTTCCTCTCAAATTTTATTCTAAAAGATGAATAAAAAAAGACCAGAAACTGAATCATACAGAAATCTAAGAATTCACTGATTACAACATTGCACCAGGGTTTGGGGAAAAAACTAAACAACAACAGCCAAGGACATCGTGCATGGCCAAATATTTTAGTTCGGAGGAGTCGCAGATCAGTCCCATGATTAAAAGGAGAATACATCACTTATTCTAAGCCTTTTAGGCAGGAAACATTAAAGTCTCCTCACCTATACTCAGTTGGCATTAAGAAACATCCTACCAGCTGCATTCCTTGATCCCAGTAAGTCATTGTGACATAAAAATCATGACAAGAGAGAACATCCTTACGGCTAAATATGCATTGTTCATATTTCTTTTCACCATCGAAGTAGCACATTGACAGGTAAATTCGATATTGGAATACTCACAGCTGTGTACTGAACTAGATCCATCAGTTGCTGCATTGTCCTCTCCGCCTCCTCCATCGTTAACTTTTCGGATGTGAACTCTGAATCCAACCTAAGTACAACAAAGAAAGAGGCATTGTCCCACATTTGCAAAGATACTATACAAGCCAAAATAGCTTGATGTACGGGGATTACTTCTCAAAATATCGATCTAAATTGTGCCACTGAGGATCTTTACAACGATTGCCGAATCGAACCACCTCTCCAGAGAAAACTTTCAGCTCCTCTCTGTTCGATAATACGAAAAGAATCACAATCGTGACATCTGTTAGCATATAAACTACTTAAATATGATATACAGCAGGATCTTGAGAAAGCAAGCGTTGTCGATGCAGCTCCTACCTTTTGTCTGCTGCAGCGATCCTTAGAAGTCTATCCATATCTTTTGATATTAGATTTTGCACACCTTCCGAGGGAAGCACCACTTCTTTCAAATGCTTGATGTTATCCTTCGAGAGGGATAGCATAAGATTAGCACCCTTTACAATTGTATTTGCAACCTCAAAAGCCAAGATCGCTATTTTGTTTCCTTTTGTAGTCACTCCCGAGGTAAAACCGCTATTAAGATTCAGGTTCGTCATGCTACTTCCAAGCGTGTCTAAAACTTCTACCGCCTTCCCTCCAGCTTTTCCTAAAAGTGTGCCAACTTCTGATACCTACCATCCAAAGAATACAATTCATTAAAGGACATGCTATAAGATTGAAAGCCCACAATCCAATACATGTATACATACAAGCAGGAAATAAAGCAATCACTGGCCTAGTGAAAAGGGAGGAAGCTGTAACCTGTAAATGCTTACCCATGACGTCTCGGTATGCCATGGAAAAGAGGGGATAGAAAGAATAACAGCGATAAGAAAACACAAAATTGACTCACCGTAGCAACCGCCACTTGCTTAGGCCCGGTCGATCTAGATTTCTGCGATGATGCCCTCGAAAAGCGCGGAATACCATCATAAAGATCTTCCGGACTCAAACTATGTGAAACCGCATTCTCTGCAGAAGACGAGAAGGGCTCCTGCGATTCCCCATCCCCATCCTCTCTACCTGAGGACGGAATCTGAATGTGGTTTCCACTCTTAGGCATTGCACCAGACCGATGGACATTGGAGTCATTACTAGAAGTACCGTCTACATTCGTAAGGCTTCCACTGGGAGCATTATCTACACTGGATCTCCTCGAGCAAAAACCACCCATTGGGAGAAAGCAAACACTTAACTCCGACTTAATTTATATCCGCCTCAGTTCTCGACACCGAAGCTAGAACTTGAATTACCGACGTATTTACAAGATCAAAGAGGCCAAAGTCAAGACGTTTCCCGAACCATCAAGCAAACAGAAATCCTGTTCAATGCGCTTTCCGCATTTATACCCAGATGATCTTATCGGGGGCAGTACCGATTGCGGATCGCCGCCTCAGCCTCAGCCCACTGGGATCGAATCGCCCGGCTGTCGACAAACGAATCGCCACGCCACGAACCCATATGCAGAAACAAAGCAGAGAGAGAGAGCGGAATGAGAGTTCAGGCAGCAAGAATCCCAGACAACAATCGAGCGACAAGACAACACGCTCGATCAGCGAGAGCCAAAAAAGCCAAGAGCGACGGACATTGAGAACTCACGAGACCAAGTCAAAGGGCGCCGTCAGAGGTACGCCATTGGAGACCAATGAGCGCAAAGAAAACGCGGACGACGAGCGAAAAAAGGAAGGAAAAGGACGAAAAGATTTCAATCGAGACGAAAAAAGAACAAAAAAGGAGGAGAGAAAAAGGATTCACCTTTGACGACCCAAAAGAGAGAAAGTCGAGAAGGGTCTCCGCAGAATTGCGCGGATGTTGTGGGGGAGAGAGCAAAAGCGTTTGCCCGGGAGACGACCGACGAGAAATGGAGACAGACGGACGAAGGAGAGGGAAGAAGAAGACCAGCACTGAGCTGCCACACCCCCCCCCCTCTCAGACTCTCTCTCTTTCCGGGTCAAAGTCCACTGTCCAGCGTCCACGGCGAGAGATCTTCACCGTTCAGACGGTGCTCTTTGGGCTGGCTGGGCCGGGCCGGGCCGGGCCGGGCCGAAATTCGCCACTGGAGCCCACTACCTTAAAAAAAAAAAAGCACGACGCCGTTTGGGGCCTTGCGAGGGCCGATCACGAGCCCCGGCCCACTCCCGCCCACTTGTCCTGCCGGCCTGGTACGGGCCGAGTCGCCATATTCAAAACCACATCATGGCGAGCTTGCAAAATCTCCAATGGATCGTCCTTAGTCCTTTTTAGTGCGCTCGTGCTTCGTGGTGAAACTCTTTACTTTTTGAGTCACAAGCTCCAAGTCTATAGTGGGCATCGTGGTACCGGAAAAGGAAAAAAAAAATCACGAAAGTCACTGTATAAACTCAGAATGAACAGTTCACATCACGTCCTTGGCATTAGTTTCATCAGAGACGTAGCCAGCAGTGGAAATCGTGGCATGAAATTTCCAAGAGGCGATCGTACGGTTGATACGGAGCAATCAATCGTACTGAAAGCAACCGAAGCCTCCTCCTGTTATTGTCTAGAACCAATCTGGCTGATTGATTGAAATGGGGACTCCATGTTGCGCTAGCGTCCAAGTGCAAGAACTCTTCTTAGGTGATCATGTCGAGCTAAATTTGCCGGAGCAACATATCAAATTTTTTTTCTTATCAATACCTTTATGTCATGTACCGGTTACCCTGATCAGTCCACTGAAAAGGGTAGTAGAATCGCGCGGTCGCCATATTCAACCTGCCTCTGAGCATCGAGAACCCGATGACGATGACGACGAGACGGCTCGCGGCGGGAATTAATCCCGAGAAGGGTGGTCGCGGTCTTTGATTGGCCATCCTGTGACTGGATTTAGTTGCTCTTTCGCTTTCCCAGTCCTCAGCTATTGCGAAGCTTAATTGCTCGGGCCATTAGAGAAAGAGGACAGGGCTCGAAGTGTCCGCGATGGCTTTGGGGTGCCCAATAAGCGCTTTGAATCTTGATTTTCATTATTAGGTGCCAACAGTGGGACGCATGGGGCTCAGCACCCACATACACAAAAAGACACAAAAGTGGAGGCTCGAGGAATGAGGGATTGACCCGTGTGTCCTCTTGCGTCCGAGCTCTTCACCACCTTCTTGGATAACTTGTTTTTCTTTATAAATAAAAGATGAAATGAAAGAGGGAAGGTATCGTGGCCTCATGAATCGACTGATTCAAAGGCAGTGACTGATGCGTGAAGCAACTCTCAACCTATCTCCCGAAGTCAAGGGATTTCTCAAATATTCTAAAATATTCCTGAGAGCGAGTGGCACAATAATGTACATATCTACATAATAAATGTACTAGTCAATAGTTAGACCAAAATGAGATCTACAGTTACGGTCACCTTATATATTTGGAGGCCTCATCTCCCTTCATTGATATCTCATTCACAAATACAATACATTTCAAAACTTCTCACTTTAGAGTTTCTCTAAGTTAGAGATAAGATGAATATAGTCGATCGTGACAATATGAGTTGCTTAGTTTATTCGTGCATATCTGATGTGAGAGTTTGATTCATTGTGAACCATCATACAATTGCACACACCTCTCAAAAGCTATAATTACTGGACACTACCCATATCTTGAGAGTCAAGGTTGCCGAGCTTGCCAATAGCAGTTCCCCTTGCACATTCATAACTTGCGACTCTCTCCACAAGATTATAGTGCTCAAGTGCACAACAGCTCAAATTTACGATCTCTTTAAAGAAAGACAGAGCCCTTGATCACTGAACCAATCATGACCGTTCAGCTTAATAAGTTTAGGAATTGGTAAGTGAGAGAGAGAGAGAGAGAGAGAGAGGGTATTTAGGATTTGAAGCCATGTGTTGTTGGCCGACGGCGAAGTGGGGTGCCAAAGGCACTTGTGCCAAATTCGAATGACGAAATGGAAGTAGGCCCCCCAAATGGAAGTATCGCAATTCCAAAAAGCCACTAATGATCTTCCCCGTCCACTCAAATCTAGAAAGCCTCTTTCCTACAGGAGCACCCACGCCCACTTCACTCCGTGACAAAACGAATTTGGCCAGCATGAATATGTTCCTTTTGTCTTCCTCACAAAAGGAAAGGGAATAAACCTGCGTGAAATGATTGGCAAAAGAAAAGAATGGATCATGACGTGCAGCAGTGCAAGTACGCCAACATCAATTTAGTAATCCCTGCCCAAAATTACACCTTCTTACTCAATTCTCTAATGAGATCCCGTTAACATGTCTCAGTGAGGAGGAGTGAGTAAGCCTAAGAGAGCTCCGAAGGAAATTTGAGTGATGTACTAAATTGAATTCATAATTACGATTATCAACAATAATGGGTCCAAAGTGAATTATAAGAGATTAGCGATTGCTCTAAAGTTTGATCTCAATCGTTGTCTTTTGATAACGGGACATCCATCACAAATTATGATTCACTCAATCCATTACAGGCAAGGTCTAGACAAGAAACTGCCTTCAATCTATGCAATGGCGCCACCGTTTCCATTGCGGTTCATTCAAGCATTTCACAAATCGAGTCTGATGGCTGGTGTGCTCCCACGTCAAAGGACTCGCCGAGTTCAGGGGCGATCAAATATACGCAATGCAATTACAGATCAAGTCGCGGCCCGGGCAAAAAGTTGTGCTTACGAAAGGGAAAGAAACAACCTCGGAGAAATCTACCGTCCCCGCAAAAACGTTGTTTTTCTCCTCTGCTTCTCTGCTTCCAACCGGACTCCTCCAAAAGAGCTCAGGTGACTTTACACTTCATCTCCCTTCTTTAACAACCCTGTAGCCTCTTCGCCCTCGCCACCCTCCGCTCCGGCTCCATTTGAAGATCCCATCTCAACGGCGGTTAGCTTCTTCGCCTTCAAGGCCTCGCCTTCCCAGTCGGTGCGACCCAGCACATTGTAGAGGATGGACACGGCGCACACCGCCTGGGCCGAGAGCAGCCCCAACCACAGCCCGCTGAACCCCACCTTGAGCCAGAAGGCCAGCCCCACGGCCACAGGGGTGCCCACGAAGTAGAACGACCCCAGGTTGATGCGGGCGCCCACGGCAGGCCTCGCTGTGCCGCGCAGGATGCCGCACCCAGTCGTCTGGGGGCAGTTGCCGAGCTCGCAGAGGCCCATGATTGGCATGACGGAAGCAACCAGCGCGGTGAGCAGCTCGTCTTTTGTGAAGAAGCTCGCCCATTTCTTTCTGAGGAGAATCGTCCATGTGATGTTGACGATGCCCATAATGAATGCACATCCCAATGCGACCAGGGCTGCTAATTTGGCCTTGTATGGCTTGCCAGCCCCGAGCTCGTTTCCTACCTGCAGGATTTGGCAATCATGCTGATAAAACATTGATCTGATGTGCGATGCGACGAGGATAGCACAGCCCATCGTCCTAAGTAATTTCGACACTCTAGGATTGTTCTTAATAATCCATTGTGAAGAGATTGATAATCATGATTAGTACAGGAGAACCTAAAAACACTGACGCGACATGTGTTTCCGATGTTGTGCTCGACTCCAACAAGTTCTAATGAGAAGGAAGCAAATGCTCGAATGATGGTGAAGCCTCGCCATGCGCAGTGGATGAAACAGCTGAATTTGAGTGATGCAGTCTCATGACACAGCCGATGCGAAAACAGAGACGAAAGCTTCAAAAGCACGAGAGAAAATAGTAAACTTTGCACTAAAGAAGCGTTGCACCAACTCCAGCCACTCCGAAATGTTAAATATATCCATAGGATAATGAAAAGAACTTACCCTGGCAGAAACACAACCAGCTAGGGCCATGGGCACAGTGTACATCATGCTGGTAGTTTGGATCAGAACCCCGGTGGCAGCCACCGCCACCGTGGGGTTCGGCAAGTACCCCGACAGGACCGTCACAATCTCGTACCACCACCACTCCAGGCAAATCCCCAGGCAGCTTGGCACCGCTAGCCTCATCAACGGTCCCAGCCCGTCGCAGACCCGCCTCAACCCGGCCGTCCACCGAATCTCGCGCCGCCCCGACACGTACACGTACGCTGCCATCAGCACAACCATGTTCACGTTCGTCAGCACGGAGGCCACCGCCACCCCCGGCACACCCATGCCCGCACCTACCACGAGCACGTAGTTGAGCGGCACGTGGAGGGCGACGGCGGCGAGGGAGCAGTACATCATGGGCTTGGCGATGCCCTGGGACCGGAGGAAGACCCTCAGGGGCTGCAAGAGGGTGTTGGTGAGAAGGTCGGGGAGGGAGAACATGCAGTACGTGGCGGCCATGGAAGTGATGTGCCTGTCCTGGCCCATGAAGACCATGATGGGCTCGAGGTTGACCCAGAGGAGGCCGATGGGCACGATCGCGATCAGGAGGATCAGCACCATCCGTTGGAGGGAGAGGGCGAGGAGGTCCCAGTTCTTGCTCCCGTAGGCCTGAGCGCAGACCGGCTCGAGCCCTGAAGCTAGGCCGGCCAGAACAGAGTAGCCCGTGATGTTGGTGAAGCCGATGGACAGTGCTCCTCCTGCGCACGGCAAGCAAGAAAGTTTGTTTCTTTTTTTTCCCACGAATCGACGCGTTCTTGAAAACAGATATTGATTTACAAGAGAATGAGTACGAGTTTAGCACGTTAATGCAAAATTATGGCGTTTGAGAATGGGGTGAATTGGAGGCAGGGGACAAGTCGACGAAGGTCACCTGCGAGCTCTAAGCTTCCGAGACGACCCAAGAACAAGACCGACACTACTTGCCGGACGAAGGCTAGTAAGTTCATGGCCGTGATGGGGAACACCATGCCTAACAGTTCTTTTAGCTCCTCAACGACCTGATAAAAGAGGGAGCAACTTCTCCATGTTCATTGCTATGAAAAAGAAAATAACGAGAAAAATGAGAGGAACCACCTTTTTCAGTGCGGAACGACGGTGCTTTTACCTGAGAAGGAGATGGGAGCTTGTGCGGAGAGAAATCTGCGTCTTTCGCTGCCATCGGTTCGGATTAAACCAAAAGTCTCCGCGAGGAAAGCCAAATGCAATCTGTGCAAGAGGGTGAAAAAAAAACAAAAAAAAAGTTGAATCAATCTAACAGTGCAAGGAAGAACAAAATCAGGGAAAGTGGATTCGAAAAGGCAGGTCCTTCGTAATGGTGGCAACGTAAAGAATCGACAGAACGATGGACCAAACAAGCGAGAGATAGGAAAACCAGGCAACACAGAGAGACTGCAGAAGAAGAGAAAAGACCCACCAAGCTCTAGCTCTCGACTACTCTGTGGAAGAAGGAAACGGGTCGCGCAAACAGAGACTGCGAGGAGGCATTACACGGGCAGAAAGCAAAGCAAGAAAGAAACCGCTGGATAAAGGACTTCGTTCTGAGTGGGACTCCGTTTTCACAGGGTCAGCCTAGCTGCTGTATGTCAGCGAGGGGACGTTTGGGGCCGAAAGAGGGAGAGAAAAAGAGAGAGAGAGAGAGAGGGCAGAGCATCCTGATGGCGGCGAAAGCAGAGAGAAGGGAGTGAAGTTTTTGTCTCTTGTTTTTTTCCCTTTCTTTTGCTCTTTTAAGCAAAGGAGAAGGTGAAAGGTTAAGGGCGAGAGAGGACGGTTTCAGGGCGAGAGAAATGGAGGGACGATCGGCTCATCTTCCCGATGGGGCCATATATATGGTTTGGCCGGAGAGACGGAGAGAGGCGGAGAGAGGCAGGGGAGCTGATTCTTTGCTTCGTAAATTTTGATTCAGGATTTCCCCTTCAGGTTAATAACTTAATACAAACTTAATCGTGACGGGCAAAAGTGCCAAATTGCCCTCACAAACTGGAAAGGCTTTATTCCTGTTGCCAGCAACACCCTGACGGCAGGGGGCACTTTGTCGAATTATAGTGATTCTTTCCTTTAAATGATCGAATCACAATCTTTAATATTTATTATGAAAATAACAGTACGTTTTAAATCATAAAAAATTTAATAATAAATTATTATAAATTATTATGGGATCGCTCTTTCAAAAATTTGTGACTCACCGCTAGTTATTATTCTCATAGTAATCTAAAACTATCGATACATAATTGCTTTAAGATGAAAAAGATATGATTTCACTTGACTTTTTCATTCAGATTTGTTGAAGATGGTATGAAATTGCACGTTTTTCTCCCACAAATTAGGACATTTCGTGATTTCTACAATATGTTTGTTATGTTCTTAGGAAAATTTGATTTATAATGAGAACTAGTTCGCTTCACACATACATTCTCAGTTGTAAGTAGGGGGTGTGCAAAACAGATTATTTGAAATAGGAACCACGCAGACTGGACCAAAAATCGGACTAGGAGGTTTGGTACGGATACTGGGATTATTGATTTTGTATGAGCCTAGCATACCCATAGTCTCAGATCAAATTGATTTCACGTCAGAGCCATGAATTCATGTCAGGATTTTTTTGTATTAGGCGGACATGCAGGCTTTACCAAAATTTGAAAGGAATTTCACCTTTGCGGCAACTTGGGGTTGCGAGCTGCGGGGGTCGGTAGACATTGGCTCACCATTCTGAAAGAAAGCGCGAGGTTTTCTTTTCGGTTTGATTGAACGAGAGGCTAGGGTTTCACGTCCGAGTCGACTCTTTTTAGCTTTTCGATGAACAGTGATGGAGGGGAGTTAAAAAGCTCTGGAGGCTGAAGCATGGTGACGAGGAAAAAGTATGCCTCGACTGCGAGAAAAGAGGAGGGTGTCGCACGCAGGTCAGACAGGAGAGGGCAATTAGGAGGAGCACCATGCTCTGGCTCTCGTCTAGAAACGAGAAGACGCAATTCTATGTGAAGAGAAAGTATGCTTTATTTTGCTTACTTAAATCCCACCAGGAATAAGATAATAACAAAGGACGTTATTATGCCGAAACATAATTTAAAGTTGCATCTGATAATGCCCTTGGCAAACCGTTCATAGGCTTTGGTTTGGAGAATTCCTCGACCACTATAAAAATGCTTGATGAGACTGTCCACGTCCCATACAATTTCGACGAAATGCTTCGGTTTTGGTGACGGCTTTGCGAATGCCTTCTAAAAGCTCTTTGGAATGAAGATCTGCTACTATCTCTTCTTATGTCACGCGCGTGTATTGCTTATATAAGATTGTGATATATATCGTTTGCTTATACGATTAAAACCAAACGAGTGATGTGATAAGAAAGTTTTAAAAATCACACAATTACATAGGTGCAAAAGGAAAAAAATATTAACAAAGACTATAGAACAAACTAACACATGCACAGAGCTCATTATCGAACACCTCGCGAGCATATGTCAACCAGCACGTGGCTGTGAAGTTGATGGCAGCAAGGATAGCTTAAACTAAGCCTCCAAATCAACCCTTCGGATCAGACTACGGTGGATGCCCAATGAGAGACTCCACCAAAGTCTTATATGAGAAAATGCTCCTTTCAAACATTTCGCTATATATGTAATGCAAAAGGGACGCACAAGTTCTTCTAATTTCTTGTTGAAGCAGTCAGTTGACGAGAGGAAAAGGCGGCCTAAAACAGCAGAGAATGGCAGTGTGAGCGGACGACATCATGGAGCCCCCGGCGGCGGAAGGCATAAAAGATGACAACATAGGCTGTGGAGGAGGAGGAGGAGGATGAAGAAAAGAGATGCGACATGGAGCTGCGAAGGGGATTGTTAAGATTGGGCGACCAGGGACCTTAGAGAGAAAGAGAAAAGACCGGTAGAGGGTCAAGCATTATAGCAAGGGATTGTCTTATGCTTGGAAAGCACCCCTCGAGATATAAGTGGAGAGAAATCGGTAGATATCGAGTTTTGATAGTTTTGATTGAGGGAGAGAGTACGCGTGCGCACAGCACCAAAACCACGAATATGCGCAATCTCATACATAAAAAAGGACTCACTACCAACAATGACAGACTCTTGTTTTCTCCTTGTACTCAACCATCTATACTCCCAAAACGGGAAAATTACCAAACAGTCATAAATTTATTGCAATTTTTCCAATTCAATTCTAAAATTTTATTTTCATTAACTCAATTATAAATCTTTTATATTTATGCCAATTAAATCCATTTAGTCAATTTTATCTAATCATCACTAATGAGATATGGACACCATGTCAATTTTTAATACTTTTTTATATTTTTTATTTATTTTTTCAACTCTCTCTCTCTCATTTCCTCTTTTCTTCTTCCTCTCGCTGATCTGGCAACCAGCTAAAGGCTAAGGTCGACAAGGTCAACCTCGTCGATTTTTCTCTAATTTTCTTTTCTTCTTCCTCTCGCCGATTTGGTAAAGAACCTCATTGCCATTAGGCATCATTGCCCACCCGTGGCAAGGACTCACCATCGCAAGTGAGGGCAGCGGCGCTAGGCTGAGGCTTGCCTAGCCCAAATCTAGCAAGGGCGAGGGTGAGCCTCATCGTCCACAAGCCTCAACCACCCCTAGCAAGGAATCACTATCACGGGTGACGTCAAGTTGCATTGGCCAAGGCTCACCTAGCCCAGATTTGCCGAGGGCAAGGGCAAGGACGAGCCTCACTATCCATGAGCCTTGGCCACCAACCTTGGCAAGGAATCACCATCCCAAGCGAGGGTGAGTGGCATTGGCCGAGGCTCGCCAAGCCCAAATTTGGCGAGGGCAAGGGCAAGCCTCAACCACTTCTGGCGAGGACTTGCCATCACAAGCAAGGGTCACTGGGCGAGGTGGAGCTTGCCTAAAGCCACAACAACAAGGGCAAGGAGCACTAGGTGAGGGCGAGCCTTATCGTCCATGAGCCTCACCATGGCTGGGCAAGGTCATGCTTGCCCAGCCATGGTGAGGCTCACCTCGCCAACCCTCACCGTCGCAACACTGGGCGAGGTCAACTTTGCCCTACAACCTTCACTTGCAACGGTGAGTCCTCGCTAGTAGGGTGGTCAAGGCTCGCCCTCACTAGTGTCAACAAGGGGGAGCCTCCCCCTTTGGCTGATCACTTGATCGGCCAAAAGAAGAAGAAAAGAGAAAAAATAAAAAGGAAACAATAAAAAAATAAAATAAAAATTGACATGTCAACTTCGGCCAAATGGCTAGCGCTAGCTAGTGTCCACATCGACACCAGCAAGCGTCTACATTAGTGCCAGCTAGCCAATATTAACCTGATAGATTGAATCGGCACAAATACAAAAGTTTTAGAACTAAACTAGACAAAACAAAAAAATGTCTATGATAACTAAAAAAATTGCAATAGATTTAGAACTATTTTGATTGATAATTTTTCCCTCCCAAAACCCCCTAGTCCATTAAGAACATGGAGTGATCATTGAGACAAAGGGGTCCAAACAATGAGGGGTTCTTAATAGCATCTAAGATGGTGAAAAAAATAACTTGAATTGCACACCAAAACACGAAGAAGCATTTTATGATTCTATATGCAAAATTATAATTTATTCAAAAATGTGCATTTTGATATAACAGCATCATTTAGTGTTAGAACTTTCATGCTAAGCATGCTTTGGTGAGAGTATTATTACATTGGTAATCTTTTAAGAAACTGCTTACCTATACACCAAAAAATTGTGAGACTTGATATAGAACAAGTCAAAACGGATAATACTACAAGTGAATGACTCCAAGAATGTCCCAATAGATAATAGAGTGGGATCCTCTCTAATAGGTGTGTGGTTTGAGAATGAAACATGCAAAAGTTGGTGAGCCTATAACAACTCGATTGAACAAGTGCAGGGAAGTGATTGTTGGGTCAGAGGATCTAGACAAAGAGAAGCTTCTGGTAGCCTCTGAGGATGGCAAAAAGGAACCAAATTGACACCAAACATGGGGAAATGCTTCTAGATTATTTATAAAACTAGAATTGACTTACATAAGACGTTTTTTTTTAAAGTAAGGGCATTGTTTAGATTTGAAAATCCCATGCTAACTATACTCAGGTGAAAGCACTATTAGAATGGATAACCTTCTAAAAAAGCGCTTATATGCATACCAAATCACAAAATTGCAAAACTCGATTTGGGATCGATCAAAATGGATAATATCTCTATTCAATTGATCTAGCGATGTCATAATATGATATCAAAGTTCAACTCCCTCTAATAGGTATATAGGTCTGAAATGAACCACACAAAACCTAATGAGCTATAATGACCCCATTCACTAAGGGCTAAGAGTGATCACCGAGGTGAGATGGCTTAGACAAGAAATGGATCCTAGAAAACCTTTAGAATGGTGATTGGAAGGGAAGCAGGAAGAACCAAATTACACACCAAGCTGGAGGAAGTGTTGCTAGATTATATATGTAAAACTTGAGTTGACCCACAAAAGTTATCTTTTGACATAACGACATTATTTAGCATTGAAATTCCAATATTATGCATACTTAGGTGAAGGCTTGGTTAAGATCGATAACGTCATGGGAAAGTACAATATCATGAGATTCAAGATGAGACAATCCAAAATGGACAATATTTCAAGTGAATTAATTTAGGGATGCACACTCTTGTTGCTGGACGTTCATGATTGCTTTTAGAAATATACTCCATTCATCTTCAAGTAATTTCACTTTTAAAACATATATTACCAAATGCAGACACTTCAACTACGATACGGCTACAACAGTAGCAAGCAGGCAGAGGTCTTGAAACGCACTTGACACCTCAAGAGGGACTACGTTCCAATATTCAACTCTAGAAGCACTTACATTGCTAAAAGTAACTACACTGATTAGGACAATTTCTGAAGTACGTACACGCAATTTCTTATGCATTGATGACCAAACCCGTTTCATAATCCCGAAATCATAGCACAGCACAACATGGCTGAAACGCTAAGAAGTTACATTGAGAACCCAAAGAACAAAATTCCTTTCTGGCAAAGGGGATTGGCTTGTAAATCAAGCATTCGGGGCATGTTACCACTTTTTAATTGGAATCCGACAGTTGGGGTTTTGTCTCTTTCTTTTCTTGACGTGATGAAGTCTTCCAACAAAAGAACTCTGCACAGTGAGATCAAGGGTGCGGCGATCTCTGGTGCCCCCATCAACGTTTGAAAAGAAAAGTAGGAAGAATAGGATGCTCCTCTAAATATAATATACAAGCTAATCGTGATTAATTAACCCTTTCATCTTTAGTCGATTACAGAATAATTAGGTCGTGTAGTAATGACAATAAGCAGCAGAATATATGACGCAAGAATATTTGATAAACAGTCTGAATAATCCAAAGTTAATCCATGCACTTTACGGGTATAATTTACCTAATTAAAAGGGAATAAGGCTTTTCATTGATCTTTATTCGATGCATTTCGCAGCTGCTGATTTGGCTTTTAATTGCCTAAGAAAAGAAGGAATAATACATATATTTCGTTGGGATTTCCCTAGAAAAAAAGAACATTCTTACGATTCAACCTATCTAAATAGAAGTTAATGATGGTATTTATACTTGCCGTGTCCTTTATATGGAAATCAAAGGACAGGGGGCCATTCTCTCAATGCATACCAATGAGAATTTGATTAGTAAGCGCAAAAGTTTTGTACGACCCAATTAGGGATCTGTTTATCTCAAAATAAATCTTCTCTATTAAATATCATTAGGTCCTTTACATCACATCTAGTCTCTAATCTATCCTAATGTATCTTATAATTAAGGATGAGTGCTCGCAATATATATATATAAAATTAACAAATATCAAAAGTTAAGAGAAATCCAACATTAAATAATAGATACGAAATACAAAGTTGACGTACGGAAACAACGGGACCACTAGTTTGCCAAGCACTTGCATAGAAATCGACGTGCCCCCACAGAACAAATTCATGCACCATTCGAAGAAGAGAGGTTTCAATCATCAGCATCGGAGGTGATGATCAGTTAGGTAAAGTCTTCCAACATCTGTTAAATAACCCTAATTAAATAGCGTATCATAGCGCACATGAAAGCTTTATATGAAGATTAACTTTATCCTCTTCTTGTCGAGATCCTTTCGCTATTGCTACAATACAACGAGCGCCATCGCACTACCGCAATGCATGTGCAAAAATACTTAATTGAACGGGCCATACTTTATATCTTAATCATGTAAAGGATATCCGTACATACATTTTCATTGGAAAATATTGGACGTAGATCACTTTATAATCCATAAAGTGAGAAGTTAGGCCCTTGCCTCCACAATGGTTAGTAACTATCTTACATCGAATGTAGACTATCTTATATCGAATGGAGACAACTTCTAGTATTCTTTTCCCTGAATGAGTTCGATTAGATTAAGGAAAATGGACGTGTGGTCCCGCACCTTCAATAGGAGTAATGATGATCTACACAAAAGTTAGCCATAAAGCTAGGATAATCGTTAATCATTTTACCCATTAACCTCTATTCCAAACTCTTGTTTTGTTCGACCACCGGTCTAAGGAAATTCTTGCACGCTCATCGTTAGAGAATCGACATGTGTATTGAAAGATAAATATGTAGTCGGAATCTTCCGTATGCCAATTATCCAACAGTGAATGTGTAAATCAAATCCTCACACTAAAAAGTGGTGCAAATTATGATTTGCACACAAAGCCAATTCCTTTTATCACTCAAAGTATAGGGGCCTCCGGAATCATTTTTCTTAAAAAGTTAATTGGTGTGAATTCTTTAATGTGAATCTCAAAGTTTTCATGTTTAATTAACTCAAAAGTAATAAAAATTCATCTTAATTCTTGATTAAGGTCTAAGAAGACTAATTGTTTCTCCATGATGGACTCAAATGAAACTGGAAAGCTCATTGGGGAGTGTACTTAAGGACTTGTTTGCAAACGAAAAAAGGAAATAAAAGAAAATCAGCTTATTTCTTGAAATTGCTCCTGGAACAAGAAGCAACTTCCATTCCCCTAAATTTTTATTCCCATCATGCATACAACAAGGCCTCGAGCCCACAAACTCCATGATGGAAATCTGGAAAGCTCAGGAACTGGTCTTGTTTGCAAACGAAAAGGCCACCATCATACAACAAGGCAGCCCACTCTGGTCTATCAAATCACCTTTCCATCAAGCATATAATTAGTGATTAAAGAAACAAGTCCGCTCGCGTGGCTTAAATGCACGATGCAGGCAAGAGTTTCCCACGGGATCAAGTGCGAATAATTTTTAGGCTTCGGCCGGCTACTCCGGTTCGGACACACGTGGTGCCCGATCTATGGAGATAGTGAGGTATTTCATGGGCCGAAGGCATGCGTCGGGAGGGAAAACAAAATGCTCCCACTAAACATTGGTAGACTATGCTTGTGGATGAAAATGCGACAGCGTTATTCTCTCCGCCAAGCTTCCAATTTACTATTACTTTAGATGATCAGATCTTCTAACTTGTGCCGTGATAGTGCTCTCCTTCCGGCAATCAATCAAAGGCAGGGAGCTCCAATAATGACAGTGTTGGGAATAAAAGTCATGATCTTGTTTTTCATGTGCAATTTCCTCATTGCTCATGGCTAACTCCACTATCCACGTACTGGACGAAAAAACACCCGAAGTATCAAAACTTTATACAATGAGACACTTAGGCAACTTTTGTTTGTGTTCTTTTTTTCTTGTCATGAACATAATTTCTATTTTTTTGTTCCGAGAAACAAAAAAAGAACAAAAACGTGTTTGTTTATGTTTTTGTTCCTAGGACTTGTTTACATTGGGGAACAAATTTGGAACATAAATAAGAAATTAAAAAAAATTATTTCTTATTTCTTATTTCCGGAACGCTTTTGAAAACTACTTTTATCTCTCCTATTTTTTCCTTCTTTTTCTTTTCTTCTTCTTTTTTCTTTGGCTAGTCACCGGCCTTGGCCATGGCTGGCGACCCGGTTGTCGAGGGTCGGCGACCTCGCCGAAGCATCGCCGGCCCCGGCGAGGTGAGCTTGAGCTTGCCCAGATCCAGCGAGGCCACCGGCCAAAAGGAAGAAAAAAAGAAAAAAAAAAGGAAAAATTAAATAAAAATATTAAAAAATTAAAAGAAATAACAAAATTATATAAGTTTACCAAACATGTTTCTGTTCTTTTTCTATTTCAAGAACAAGTTTATCAAACACATTCTTTGGTTCAAAAATTGTTCCTTGGAACATAAATAGTTTTTTCTATTTTTGTTTCCTGAAACAATTTTTTAACAGAAAACGTTACCAAATACATCCTTAAGTGCCAAAAATTAGGAAAGTAACACTTAAATGCCATTTTTTTTTTTTGAAAAATTGGACACTTGGTGCGCATGACAAAATTTCTAAAACATAAATTGATTTCTAGCCAGAAATTAAGAAGTTAAAAATTTTAGCTTATGATTTCTTCTTCAAATCTATTTCCGAAATAGAAATCTGTTCCAGAAATAGAAAAATCAAATTGCATTATTAAACGGATTTTTATTCCAAATATGTTTTGGAAAACAGAGAAATAGAGAAATAGAGAAGTAAGAATTTTATCACGCGCGCCCTTAAGTGCTACATTTAGCGAACCTCACTGGAAATCTTATGTGGCAATTTTTTATTTGCTCGCTTAAATGGCTTGCTGGAAAGCTGACTTAGCCAAAAAATACAAAAATAACATCGTTTTAGCACATAATGAATTTTAATATAAAAATTAATTAACCACCGGCCGTGATAGCTCCACTGGATAAGAACTCCATTGATCATTCCCCAAATGTGAGGGGTTCGAAACCCAGTGAAGGCATTTGGTATCTTATGTGGGATGTTAGGGTGGTGGGTCCTCCGATAGCGTCTCCTCGGGTTTACCTCGCCGGCTGCCGGCTGTATGGAGGTTCTCAGGTCATCAAAAAAAAAATATATATATATATATATATTAATTTAATTTAATTTAAAATCAATTTTTTTAAAAAAAAAGGAGAAAGATGAAAAAGCTGTCGATGGTTGTGGGCTCAACCCTCTTCGTTGCCTCCCACCATCACCGAGAAGGTGGGGGGAGGGTCGGCCATCATCAAGCTCTAGCTAGGGGCCGGTGACCCTAACTGATCGATGATGAGGGCCTGCAAGCCCTCGCCCGGCGAGCCAAGAGCCATCGCCCACTAGGGCCGACGGTGGCGATGTCGATGGTGAGGGGTAAGCCCTCAACCACCGACTTCTAGTCATCTTCCTCCTTCCTTTTTTTTTTTTTTTTTTTGATTTAAATTTTTTAATTTAATTAATTAATTTTTATATTAATTATTTACCTACGTCAGTAGTAAGACAACATTGTTTTGGCACTTGTCTAGCCACAATAACGTGTAAAACGATGTCGTTTTGCATTTAGCTTGCCAAACAATCGTCACGTTAGTATTTTGGTCGAATTTTCTTGTTATTAGTACTTAACTGATCCATTTTATTTTGATTTTGACATTTAAATATCACTTTCCTAACTTTTTATATTTAACTGTCCCATCGTGCCAAATTTTAGCACTCCAAGTGTCCCAGACTCTTGTAGACTGTTACTCTAAACTTTATGTTAGGGTACTTGTTTTTTTTTTTTTTGGTTGAAATATTAGGATACTTTGCAACCTAAATTTCAACATAGTTTAGCTCTGAAGCTTCAAAAAATGACAATATAATGTCGTTGATGATCCATATTTGTTTACCCAAAAAATGAATGCCGTCCCTTTACTCCTCTTCTTTTTCAAAATTCAAACCATTTGTATACTTTTTTAAAGGTGTCATTGGTCGTCCATGAGTTGGTTCAGTGATTTGCGACATTGACTTGAGGCTGTTAAATACTTGCCAATGTGAATTTTTTCTTATAAAGAAAAATGAGATAATGATACAATGGTCAATGATCTTTAGTCCGATGTATATTATGGTCCATGAATTTTAATTTGTTTAGAACTTTAGCCTAATATATAATATGGTCCCTAATTCTTTTTGTACATGTTTAATGTAGTTTTGGACTAGTCCTTTCATTTATTAAATATCAGAGATAATATTAAATATTTTTATATAGTTTAGGGATGAAAATGAACATATACCAAAAATTCATAAATTACATTAAACAAATTAAAAGTGCAATAATTATACAACAAAATGGGTTAAATTTCAATGATCACATTGAATAAATCAAAAGTTCATATATCACATTACATATTGAGTTAAAGTTCATGAATCATTTATGTTATTTTTCTTTATTAAAAAAAAAAAAAACAAAAACAACCTCTCTATGTGCAACTCTCTCTCTCTCCCGGTGGTTATCCGAGCAAGAGCTAGCGGCCAAGGGCATCAATTCAAAGCGAGACTCCATTGGTCGGCATGTCGATGTTAGTCTCGACATCGGCGAGGTAGTCCAAGTGCCCAATGGTGGAAGGAGGGCGGTGACCAATGCTGGGAAGGATTCGGATGGGGTTGATTTAGGATTAGGGTACTATTTATTATTTAAATTTCGTATGATCTGAGACCTTTTGTAGCCCCACATGAAAAGTTTCAAGCATATCTTGACACAGCACTTGCAATCCAGCGGTCCATGTCAGCAATCCGACAATCCTGTTCAGCAAAAATAAACCGACAGCAGAGAAAGTAAAATGGAAGGACCAACAGTCTTTTCAAAATAAAAGCTCTTTCAAACAAAAGAAAAAAAAAAAAAAAAGTAGAGATAATGTTTTGATCCTGCGCGAAAGTATACAGATCACCGCCACCGGTGACGTGAACTCATGACTGATGATTTTTTTTTTTTTTTGACCTGACTGAATTGACCTGTTAAAACTTTTAGGCCTAAACCAAGGAATGTTTTGATTTTCTTGCTCAAAAAAGGAATGTTTTGATTTTCAATGAAACACAAGATAAACAGTGCATAAAAATGACAAACTTTTCTGAAAGGACACTTTTTATGGAAAATTACACGAGTCTCTAAATACTGGCCTTATAAATAATATGATTTTTGAACTTTTAACTTATTTAATGTAATCCTTAAATTTTAGTCTAATATTTAATATTGTCCATCAAGTTTTAATTTGTCCAATGTAATTGCCGTACTTTTTTGTACATGTTTAACTTTATGTATTTTGATTATATAAAAATGTTTAATATTAACATTGAAATTGAATTAATAGAGGAACAATATTAAATATTCTCAAATAATTCAAAAAATAAATTGAACATGTACCAATAGTTCATAAACCATATTAAACAAATTAAAAGTTCAAGAACCATGTTATACATTAGGTCAAAGTTCATGGACCATTAATGTAATTATCCTTACTTGTTAATAAGATCCTATTTAGGATAGTATATTTTAGAACCCTAACTGAAAAAGAAGAAGAAATAACTGTATAGAATGTTCAAAAACTTATCACAGTAGTGTAATTGAATCATAAACTTTTAAAAAATACAATCAAATCATAAATTTGTAAATTTTGTACTATTAAGTGTTTTCATTAACCCTAATCAATTTGATTAAGTGGAAAATGCTAACTTTGTTTGTTTTCCTATTTATTTATGAATTTATCTCTCCTACGTGGCTTTAATGTTACTAGGATTGAAATATAAGATGAAAGCAATATCATTATGGTCTAAATCCTTTTTTTTTTCACGTCACCTACTTTTTTGAGAAAACATATCGAAAGGTAAATTTGTTATACGAATATAAAGTTAATGTCTTTTGTGTTACCAAAAAAAAATTTGAGGTTCAATGTATTAAAGTAGACATAATTTAGAATTTTTGGTGGCCTTTTTTTTCTGCTTTTTACATTTATGAGTAAAATCGTTATGAGATTGATTTGGAATCGAATTGGCATAATTATTTATTTTGGGGTAAAAAATTGGCATAATTAGTTTTTTTTTTTTTTTTTTTTGGACTAATTATAATAGTTGGGTCGGGGAGAAGCGACGGCCGATCCTTAAACCCTGGACTCTCTCGAAGCCCCTGTTCTTGCATAAACCTCAGCCTCTTCCTCAAGAACTTCCACCATCTTCTTGCCGCGAAGCGACCCCGATCTCCTTCCGCGCCTAATCCAGCCATGAGATCGGCTCTCCCGAAGCGCATCGGCAGATCCTCTCTCGACGGCCACCCCCTCTCGCCGGCCCCGGGCCGAGCCCCTCCCGGTGGAGGCGCCGCCGCCGCCGCAGCAGCAACCCCGGTCGAGTGCGTCCGCGACCGCGGCCTCGACCACGCCGTCGAGAGAGAGAAGTTCTTGATACCCGTCGTCAACCTCAAGAACCTCCTCAAGTCGGAGCCCTCGAAGTCGCTCCCCATTTCCGCCATCGCCGAGGGCAGAGACGACCTCCGCATCCCGATCCGCCCCATCGACTTCGTCCGCCGGTACCCGTCGGTGTTCGCGGAGTTCTTGCCCGGGAACGTCGGGGTCCACCCCCATTTCAAGCTCACGGATGAGGTCTTGGAGCTGGATGCGGAGGAGCAGCTGGTTTATCAGAGGGAGAGCTACAGGCAGGAGGCTGCGGATAGGGTTCTGAAGCTGCTGATGATATCGAAGGTCCTCAAGATGCCGTTGGACGTGATTGATGGGCTGAAATGGGACATGGGTTTGCCCCAAGATTTTGTCCAGAGCATAGTTCCGGAGTTCCCTGATTGTTTTCGAGTAGTGGATGGCGAGGGAGTTCGAGTTCTTGAATTAGTTTGTTGGAGCAGCGACTTGGCGAAATCGGTCATGGAAAAGAGAGCGGTTAATCATACGAAAGGTAAGCCGATCGAGTTCACTATGCATCCTTCAAAAGGTTTTGAGATGGATAAAAAGCTAAAGAAGTGGATTGACGAGTGGCAGAGGCTCCCTTACATTTCCCCTTATGAAAATGGGTTGCATTTATCGCAGAGTAGTGAGGAATCTGATAAATGGGCCGTTGCCGTCTTACATGAGCTTCTAAATCTCTTTATTTCCAAGAAGATAGATAGGGATGATATGTTTGGTGTAGGGGAGTATTTGGGGATTCGGTCGAGGTTTAAGAGAGCACTGCTTGATCATCCGGGCATATTTTATGTTTCGAGTAAGAATAGAACCCACACTGTGGTTTTGAAAGAGGCGTTTAAAAGGGGTTCCTTAATTGAGCAGCATCCTTTGATGGATATGAGGAATAGATATATTCACCTGATGAACAAGGTGAAGGAAGAGAAGAAAGTGATCGCTACCTCTGGTTCTAAGCAAACGAAGAAGGTCTCTGATGGTTCTGACCATCAAAGAGAAGTCAAGGATGAAAATGGGGATGAGGATGATGCTGAAAGTATGTCAGGTTCTGAGGTCGAGGATGGTGATGAAGATGAAGATGACGATTTTGAAGGTGATGAAGAAAACAGCAATGTTAGACGGACTCGAACTAGAGCTCATAGAAATGCCTCACCGCGAGGAAATGGGATTAGGGAGTCAAATTTGTCTCTAAGGTACAATTCTAGAAGAAGTCGTCCTGGGGACAAGTCAGCTGGAGAATCGCAGAGTAAGAAAACTAAAAGAGTTTTGGCTAAACTTCCTACAAGGAACGTCTAAAGATGATTCCACAGTAGATCCTGGAAGAGTCAAATGTTTCTGAAGGCAGTAGCCAGTCAAAATTTCTACGAGGACATATGTGCAGGTTCCCTTCTCACTTGAGTCTGCCTTCTCAAGTTGTCATATGACTAGGAATTAGCAGCTATTAGACAAATTTCTTTGTCATTTGTTCCACCCATGGATGATTATTCTTGCTCATACTCCATCTAGGCATAGCCATTTTGTGGTTTAGGTATCGGTTGTGCTTCAACAATGATAAATAGAGTAAAAGACAGAAACAGTTGTGATGAGAAATGGAGTTATCATGTAACATTGTGGATTTCCATCGGAGGCACATGTCATTATCTGGTTCTAGCTTCATTTATCTGGAAACTAAAGACGTGGATCACCTTTGTTCTTTGAGATTCAATGCAACATGATGAGACTCAAGTTCTTTGCTTGTGGAGCTATCATCGCCTCCTCTGGCTCTAAGCCTTCTTCCTCGATCTTCTTCTTCTTCTCATCGTATGTCTGCAAGAAAGTTCACAGATGCTCTTTGGGAGTGCATCACTATCTGTCTTATTTCAGAATGTACCACTACAATGCCAATCTTGTTAATTCTCCCTTCCCCCCCCACCCCGCGCCGTGCTGCCTTTAGGTCAAAGATGGCAGCAGCCGTGGTGGTGGTTGCAGGTTTCGGCTCTCTCACTTTTTGGCTGGTCCTCTTCCAAGTTCTCCTGATCAGGTGCATGTTGGTTTCTTGTTTAGCTTTTATGATCTAGGTTTGTGATGATTTGATCTTTGTTTCCTTTCCGTTCTGGTTTATCTGTTAGAGAATTATCTACAGTGTTTTCGCTTTGAATGTTTGTGTTTTGCTTCATGATCATGGCCATTCTTGCATTGCTGTTGGTAAGGTGAGTCCTCCGAGGTTTTGTGTGTTTGGACCATTTTTGTTATCTGTGTGCAGAGATACTCTGATGAGTGTATTATGGTCATCTCTTTATGATTCTAAAATGGCATCATTATGGTCTCAAGCAGCTCCAGATTTTTCAAAGTTTCATTGATGCTCGACCCATCTGTGCAGTACTTTTGTGTGTCAAATGGGAAAAATTGACGGAAAGAACAATCTATCCTTTGGACATGTCCTTGGGAATTCTTGTCAAGGTTGCCCTCCTTGTTGGTCCGGACGTATGAATCAGTTTCAGCCAAGGTCTAACTCAGCTAATTGCAGTTCAGAAGCTTTTATTGAGTATGGATATGGCTACTTCTTCTCCTACTTTCTCCAACATCTGAAAGAAATTATTCCAATGCCATATGAATCTGTATCACTGGATACCTGCATGCTTTTCCTCTATATTAACCATGCCGATATATACTGGTGTTTCATATACGCCATTCTAAAAAAGATTGCTTCAGTTGATGTACCTTTTGGATTTGCGGAGTCGAGATGTCACATAGATTTTTCTCATAAAATTAGGACAAACAGATCTGGTAATTGTTGATCAAACTGTTCTCTCCCCAGCAAACCAGTCAACTAACTTAAAGCCAACTGACCAAGAAAACGAGAAGAAACCTAATTGAAAGCCTAGAAAACATCAAGACAGCCAGTCTTAAACCGAAATTTCTAACTGTCTGGGCACTTCAATCTTCATACAAGAGCGGACAAGAAAAGGAAGCTGACATAACTACGCTTCGGCGAGACGTTGGACATTGATGGGATAAACTTCGGTTCTGCGAGCAGAGAGGAAAGCCTTGGTTGCTATCTGAACGTTCACGGCCTCCGTCGGATGCAGCCCGTCGAAGAAGACGTGGGAGCTCCTGTTCGCGCACGCTCGTCCCCCGGTTTTGCACAGCACTCCATTCCCTCCTTCCGCAAACGATGGCACTTCGCAACATGGCGAAGTACTGTCATTGAATCCTGAAAGACAGTAGACTCATCGCTCCTATAATTCCACCTATTATGCAACTGTTGGATTATTAACTAGCAAGGAACCTTGTAAACCAATCCACGAGAAAAATTTGCTGTATTATTCACTTTGATGGTCAAGTGCGCTAGTGTGTGTAAAGTAACCTATCACAAATGATCTGACAGAAATCGAGTGCCGGACACTTGGAGTGCCATAGGAAAAATATTAAAGTGTCAAAGGAGAGACATTTAAGTACTAAACGTTAGGGAAGTGATACTTAAGTATTAAAATCATAGTAAAATTGATCATTTAAATGCCAACAGCGAAAATATTCAATCAAAATATTGACATGGCGATTTTCCGATGAGATAAGTGCATTTGGTTTTGCATGCTTATGTGGCTAGACAAGTGTAAAAATAACGTCGTTTTGCTATTGACGTGAGTAAATAATTAATATAAAATTAATTTAAATTAATTTAAAAAACTAAAATACAAAATAAAAAGAGAGAGAGATGGAGATTGCAGGTGGCGAGGGCTGGGTAAATAATTGATATAAAAATTAACTAAATTAAATTTAAAACTAAATTTGTTTAAAAAAAAAGAGTGAGAGAGATAGAGATTGTAGGCGGCGAGGGTTGAGCCCTTAGTCACCTGCAACTATTCATCTTCTTCCTTCCTCCTCTTCTTCTTTCTCTTTTTAATTATTTTTATAATTTAATTAATTTAATTTTTTATATTAAAATTCAAATCCGTGTCAAAATGACATTGTTTCTACGTTTCTTTACTGAGTTAATGGCAAGTCACGTAAGCGAGTAAAATTAATAAAAAAATTGCTATGTAGGATTTTCGGTGGGATTTGTCGAAAGTGACACTTAAGTGTTATATTTTTCAAAAAAAGTGGCACTACTTTGAGTGTACTTTTGCCGAAAAGTGAGGTCGAATGTTGAAGTTGTTCGTTTTTACCAAAAAAAAATGTTGAAGTTGTTCGATATGTGCATTAAATGTGAGTTTGGTCTAGCATCTCGTGCCTGCGCTGATCCACTCGTACTACGGTTTTTTCTAAAAGGTACCAAAACCTTTAATTCCGCTAATGTCCCGAGTGCTTCTTATAACCCCATACGTGCAATTTACCTACTTTACTGCAAAATTAAGATTTTTATGAAAATGATGAGGACGGCGATAAGAAATTAGCACGTACCTTTGGAGGCGGGGTCCTTGATGATGTCCCTGACGATCTTGTAAGAGTTGACGACGATGAAACGAGAATCGGGTAGCTTCGCATTCAGGTCATCCACAAGCGACTTCAACTCGACATTGAAGAGACGAACCGCCCGGTTCAAGAATTGCACGCAACCGATGCGCGTCGGCACCCTCGCCTTCGCCGAAGGGCTACACCCTATCGGGTTTATTGCCATCAACACGAACTTCCTCCCTCCTAATCCGTGCAGCTTCTGCTCTTCCCCAAAAAAGAGAAGAAGAGAAGGAAGGAAGGAAGCTTAGATCGGCCATGTAGAGGACGACAAAAATGTGGCAATCTCAAATTTATTACTATAGACAAAGTCGCCGACTAGGCATCCATGTGATTTGCCTCGTTATTTTTCAAACCCTGGATCGTCACCGACAGTACATAACTTGTGTCATCAAGTCTCAATGGAGAGCAACTACATGTTCTTAGATGCAGCCCGTCGGCGTCGATTGGGGTCCTAGCGCTGGCGTCTCAACTCGGAGGAAAACTAAATGCTATTTTAATTGTTCACGAAAAATTAAAAAATCATTTCATGTCGAGAAAGCTAAAATGATAGACCAAGGTCAACTTTGACCGCCCCGATTGATGCGCATCGAGTATTTTAATCGGGCATAATAAATGCATAGCTACATTTTCCAATCGCACCTACGCCCCATATTTCACTTCACAAGACAACACGAGCATCCCATTGCTCTAGTTCCACAAGTACCGATAATGAAGTGATAAGGTAGCCTTTACCGAGTGCAAGGGAAAATTACCAAAAACAGTCTTTAATTTATTGAGTTTCTACTATCTCAAACTTTAAAATTACTAATTAAGTTATAAACATTTTTACATTTTATTAATTAAGTCAATCCAATCAATTTTAATTAGAAATTGCTGACGTGAAAGTTGGTCACGCCATATAGGATCGGTCAGTATCTATATCAACAATTTCTAGCCAGATTGACCAGATGAATTTTAGTTGGCAAAATGTGAAAATTTTTGATTCAATTGATATGATTAAAAAGTTTATGACTAAATTGATAAAATCACAATAGATTTATGATTTTTTTAGTATTTTCCCTTGAAGTGAAAGTTCTTTTGAGCCTGAGACGTGAAATTCCATCGTCTTTTGTGCAAAATTCTCTCTTAGATTCGATTTTTCTTATCTTCCCAAACAAAGCTGGGGAAAAATTACCACAATAATCATTTTCCATAGACCACCTATGTCTACTAAATATCTATGTCTATATACATAAAGGCCACGTGTTTGCCTCCAACCCTGATGGGAAGAAGCTCCATTTAATTTTGGATGAGTTTTGTATGGGGGTGACGCTGATATCGATAAGCGTGACTCCCCTCCCCTCCGACATTAACTACGAGAAAACTACAGCTCCATGCAACGCAAGGAAAAAAATGGGGGAATATGGTACGGAGTCGATAATGGGCTACAGTAGAGCGTGAGAATTGAATGCACCTGGAGCTGCAGAGACAGAGAGGAGATGAGATTGGCAGTGAAGGATTGAAGAGTGAGGTTGGCGTTGGCGCTCAAGTAGTAGTTGTAAGTGTAGTCATTGCTTCCGGTCCCCACCACGAACACGTAGTTGCCCGGCAGCGACTCGCCGCTCCGGCAACCCACCTGGGCTTCCAGCTCCGGCAACGTCGCTCCCTCGAAGTTCCTGACCTGTTGCCTCAGGCTCGTCACTTGTCCCTGATTCATCAGTTGCACCAGAAGCTTTAGGAACTCGACGACCGAAAGCTAAGCCGGCAGACGACTGGTTAGTTCTAATAGCTAAGCCTATAGAGCTGGACCTGCATGGGCATGTTCTTCCTTAAAGGGAAGGAAATGCGATTTTCTTCATTCTTACCAAGCACCCCATTGTGCGAAAAAGATCGTGATCAAACCCCTACTTAGGCGACGTGAGACTCTCAGCATGCTTTCTTTTGCGAAACGAAATCACGGAGATGGTAGATCTCAAAGCCAATACGAGGAGTCATCACACGAGGAGGTCGGGAGCGATCGAATAATGCCTCTTACCACAATCGAGCCGGTGTCGTCCAGTATGCCGGAGCCGCCGGACGCGAAGTCGACGCCGTGGACTACCTTAAGCCCCTTGGTCGAGGGGTCGGTGAAGGGCGGGATCAGTGAGGGGAGCGCGAGGTACTCCCCGAGGAGGTCGACCACGTTCCTGCCGTTGGTGAACCGGCCTGACGGGCCGAGGGGGAAGTCGATGCCGTAGGGCGAGTAGTTGGCTTTGGCCATGTTGTCGAGGAAGTTGTTGTTGCCGTTGTCCACCAGTGAGCTCCCGAACACGAACATGCCCTTCACCTTCGAGTCGCGGCGGCGGTCGTCGCTCCTCCCTTGGAAGCTGCAATTTGCGCGGACATGGGGCGGATAGGGACAAGTTACGAGGAGGAGGAGGAGGAGGAGGAGGAGGTGGGATGGTGGGGGAGAGCGTGGTTTGGCCATGTTTAGTGAATGACGATGAAGAGGAAGAAAAAAATGTCATTTATAGGCGCTCGAGATCAGGCGTCGAAAGAGACCGTCAGCTATCCCTCTTGTATTTTTAGTTTCTTAGAGGTGAATGATAACCATTTTGTTCGAGAAATGGGTTTTTCTATTTCTATTTTTAGAAATTTTTTTAAATAAAAATAATAATTTGATAATAACATAAAATTTCTATTTTAAAATATAAATTTGTTTGATAACTACACAATTTTTTTTCTTTTCGAACGGCGGTGGACTGACAACTGGTGACGGACGGCGGCGGCGGCTAACGGGCGACCGACAAACAGTGGTCGATGGCAACGGATGAAGGACTGTTTATGAATGATGAGAAAATTTTTTATTTCTCATTTCTATTTCGAAATAGAGAAGTAAAAAATTTATACTTCGATTTTTGTTCAAACCTATTTCGAAATAAAATCTATTTCAGAAATAAAAAAATGGAATGGGTTTATCTAACGGATTTCTATTTTAAAAACAGGTTTGGAATAAAAAATTGTTTCCGGAATAGAAATAGATAGTTATCATATACCCCTAATGGTCCTTGAAAACATCATCTTTGGTTCACGAAACTAAAAATGTTCGATGCGAACTTAAAGCCATAGAAACAGGTTGTTAAAAAACTGACACCAGTTTCCAAACATATTAACTCGATCATTACAAAAATGAACCTTGACTTGAATCCTAAGACACCCTTCCGCTCTCTCTCTCTCTCTCTCTCGAGCTCGATGACAGGGTCGCATTTTGGCATATACGGAGCTCGACGTTGCCTCAAGCTCCACGCGTGAGGTTCGTGTAGGGCACCCAGGCACACCATGCTTCTTGTTCTCATACTACGTGTGACGAGAATAGCACTGTAATCCAAAACATCGTCGACAACGAGGGACTCCTGGAGGTGAGCTAGGCTTCTTCTTCTTTTTTTTTTTTTCTTTACCATTGTTGTAATATTAGGTGAATGATTTATAGATGGGCTGGGTTGGACTTTCACCACCATTCTCAAGCCCCGTCCACCTAACCCCCGAGCTCTCTCACTAACTCGATAAATCAGTCTATGAAGTTGCCCATTCTTCAAAAACAATAATTTAAAAAGAAAATATGCTTAAAATAGATTCTAGATTAGGTCGGCTATGGGTCGCAAAAAAATAAAATTACCTTAAATAAATGTATCAACCTAGGTCGAGTTGGGTTGGCCCACACATCTTATGGGTCTAAGTAACATTCATAAGGGTTCGGTTAGCCTTTTAGATAGATTCTCGTCAAAATTGAACTAGTACTTGCTACCTTAATCAAGTCCAAAATCATTATTTACCAAAAAAAAAAAAAAAAAATCATCGTCTGCACAAGGTTGCATCATAGATGCTACGGTCTGCGACAAGAAAGGCCAACTTTGCGTACAACTGTCCAAAAGCCAGGGGAGCCGAAATGTGCTCGGTTTGGAAACTAACCACGTCAAAAAGGCTCATGGGAAGGACCTGGAACTTATAAGCAAGTGGCCTGACACCATTAAAATGCTTGCTTCTGGCTAGGTGATGGCCCACGTACATTCAAGGCTTCGAAATGGAATTCTGCTTAACGAATGTTAGCTAAATAGAGGCAGGTGTGGGGGTATTAATGAGCATGCCACGTTGTCCGTACTCCTTCTGCGAGAGGGCCAGCCGTATGGCCAACCGTTTCCGGCCATGTAAAATCGGGCATAACTCGGCCCGGCCCCCCTACCGCTCGAGCCCACATACTCGTGAATCGACCGCGATTGAACCGCGTGTTCTCTCCCCATGGGAGAAGCACATGCATACGAATCGGTACCACGCCAATTCTATCATTAACTCTACGCACCGCAAGACCAAAATTGGTACTGACACAAGGCAACCCCACAATCCGCGGGTGGTGTTGTGTATGATCAATGGGCAGGTCGAGGCTCGGCATCGAGCTTACAAGCTTTGCTTCGCTCGTGATGGGTAAAATTGATTAGGCTTGTACGAAGCTGGCTAGATATAGGTGGCGAGCCGGAGCTCGAAGGAATCGTCCTTTACTAGGCCCGCCCGGAACGTGCATCGGGCCTGGCGGCCCACCTCAGTCTATGCCGGCGGTGCTTGCTCGCCTGAGTCTCTTTACTAACCGATGTCTTTTCTTTTATAGGCAAAGAACCTCGACTCCAATGATTTCCATTGTACGTAGTATTTGATATCGTGTAGTGGCCGTTAACCGCGGCTAATGGAACATACATGTTACAAAGCAATTTGTAAAATGAGAATTGAATTATCTAAATAAGATGGAGAAGAGCAAACAAAGATGGGAAATCGGAGAATTGGTCCGCGTCCAAGACGGGTGACCAACCTTAGGTGACACGATGCCGGGCCCAACCAAGCCCAGCGCCGCCGCGGCATGAATTTTAGTTGGCCAAGCTAGATGCTAGATCTCTTAGGCATCCAATCGGGTCAAATCTTAAAGGCACGACTTGTAGGCGTCTAATCTTCTACCTTGACTCGAGCGACCCTCGACGAGATCTTGCCTATGAAGGCTCTTCAGAGTCGGGCGACCCTCGGCAAAAAGTAACGAGTTAGATCTCACACGAAAAATGTCTAAAAAGTCTTTAGTCGAACATCGAAAAATATTATCAATTTTCTTGAAAAAACTTATAAAAAATATTATCTAAAAACATTATATTTTTCACGAAACGAACGGAATTTTAGTATCGTCAAAACTATATAATAAGATAACAAAAGCACTCAAGAAAATCTCATTAAATTCCTCATTCATTCTAAATGGATGGGGCTAATTGAAGCATTCGGTCACTTTAATTTGATCGATCTGAAAATTTAATTATACGCCTATAAAATTTGCACAATAATTGCAACTTCCACTAAATTTCTCAGCGGAAGTGTCTCACGACACAACCTATCATTATCCGGCGACACGACAATTTTTGGTTTAATTAACGTTGGACTTGGAGCAGTGCCGCCGGTCTTTACTTTACATAGGCGCCTTCTCCTTCGTCGGCGCTTCGTCAGCGAGAGCGAAAAGATCACCAGATGCCTCTCAAGAACACCGCCACCGCCGGCGCCGGCAGCATCCTCCATCCCTCGACCCTCAAGCCTCTCTGCTCCGTCCCTTCGCTCCTCCTCTCCCTCGCGCTCGCCACCGTCCTCCTCTCCTCCCTCTTCTTCCTCCGCTCCGCTCCTCCCCTCCTCCGCTCCTCCTCCTCCATCTTCCGAAATTCCTCCGTCGCCCTCCGCCGACCGCATCAGGGTCCACGTCGCCGAGCTCCCCAGATCGCTCAACTATGGCCTCCTCGAGCGATACTGGTCCTCGCCCCACCCCGATTCCCGGATCCCCGCCGACCCGGACCACCCGTCCCGGCCGACCCACCTGCGGAAACCCGCCGATTACCCGCCGTACCCGGAGAACCCGCTGATCAAGCAGTACAGCGCCGAGTACTGGATCCTGGGCGACCTCGAGACGCCGCCCGGGGCGAGGGGCGGGTCCTTCGCGGAGAGGGTCGCGAGCTGGGAGGAGGCGGACGTGGTGTTCGTGCCCTTCTTCGCGACGCTGAGCGCGGAGATGCAGCTCGGGAGGGACAAGGGGAAGTTCCGGAGGAAGGAGGGGAACGAGGATTACGCGAGGCAGAGGGAGGCGGTGGATCTCGTGAAGGGTTCCGAGGCGTGGAGGCGGTCGGGCGGGCGGGATCACGTCTTCGTTCTCACCGGTATTGGTTCGAGCTCCGATCGTTTGCTGTTTTGCGATCCGTGTTGAACTGAATTTGATGCTAGGTTTTGGTGATTCTTGGCAATTTATGCTGAATGATGTGACCCTTGGTTAGATTTGTAGCTAGAATTCTGCTTTTCTGAGTATCCCCATGGATGCGTGCAGAACTCTGCTGAAGATAATCAATGTAGTAATTTACTAATTCGACAAAGTTTACATTTTCAATAGCCGTCGTGCAGATAGAGCAATGCTAGTCCGAAGGGGTAATGCGTGTCTTTAGGAACTTATCCTGTATCTCTGATTGTCAGGTTATGTTAAACGTTAAGGCATTGTTTCGCAGACCCAGTCGCAATGTGGCATGTGAGAGATGAGATCGCGCCGGCGATTCTCCTCGTGGTCGATTTTGGTGGATGGTACAGGCTCGACTCTAAGTCTTCGAACGGCAGTTCGTCTGACATGGTACACCACACGCAAGTTTCACTGCTCAAGGATGTCATTGTGCCATACACCCATCTGCTTCCTAGGTTACATCTATCGGAGAATCAGAAACGTCAAACCCTTCTTTACTTTAAAGGGGCGAAGCATAGGCATCGGGTAAGTTATGCTTTAATCGATTACAAGAGAAATGGTGACTTAAGTTGATATCTACTTCCTTTTATGGCTTCCCATGAAGCTAGTGCCATCCTAGGGTGATTCACAAATTTGGCTGTAGTTTCAAACACGTTTTTTTTCTTTGTAATTTTGATCTGTGTTTGTGTTTTGTTTAATTAAGATGTAATAGTTGTCAGCAATGGTCTCTCTCTCTCTCTCTCTCTCTCTCTCTCTCTCTCTCTCTCTCAGACAATATAAATACTTGGGCAATTATCAACTTTCATGTGCATTTACTGAGAATGGTGTCTTGCAAGCAGATGGATTAGTGTGCAATATAAGGGCAAGCTTTTCTTTTCATAAGAAGTCACTGAGGAAAATTGCCAGCTAATTCATGATAGCGATCAAACCTACAAGTTCCTTCCATAACTCAGAACTTCTTTATGATGCTTTATTGCTAAAAGTTGTGTAACAGGGCGGTGTAGTACGAGAGAAGCTGTGGGACTTGCTGGTTGAAGTGCCCGGTGTGATCATGGAAGAAGGCTTCCCTAATGCCACTGGAAGAGAGCAGTCCATTAAAGGGATGAGTACTTCTGAATTCTGCTTGCATCCTGCTGGGGACACACCCACTTCCTGCCGACTTTTTGATGCCATACAAAGTCTTTGTATTCCTGTCATCATCAGCGACGACATCGAGCTCCCATTCGAGGGGATATTGGATTATTCAGACTTTTCTGTTTTCATGGCTACTGCAGATGCCTTGAGGCCTAACTGGCTCATAGACCATCTCAGGAGCTTTTCTGAAGAGCAAAAGGATAGATTTCGTCGAAACATGGCCAAAGTTCAGCCAAACTTTGAGTACGATAGTGGCCATCAGGGTGGCATTGGGCCTATCCCTCCAGATGGTGCGGTGAACTATATTTGGAAAAAGGTGAATCAAAAATTGCCTATGATAAAAGAAGCCATTGTCCGGGAGAGAAGAAAGCCGCCTGGGGTTTCAATCCCCCTTCGGTGCCATTGTACGTAAGACCTCTTCCAATTTATTTATTTTTTCCATGTTTTAAATTTCACGAGAGAAATGGGTTTAACACAATTTGGATAAGTTAGATAGCTTGGGGATGACTGATCTGTGTTACCGGTGGAATTGAAAATCAAGGAAGTAAAATTTATTGGAGTTCCTTCACCTCGTCACTTGTTGATTGCTTCTAAAGATATTGAGACATTTGCAATTATTGCTATGTTCGTGGGCGATATATGGCCAGGATTATCGATCTTTTCTTCTTTGCCGGAGAAGCATATACATGACATGTACTAGAACTTTAAAGAAGTGCTGAGGGCACAGTATGGCAGTGGTTACAACGATCGAGTGAAATCTGCCATTTATCGTAAAAAGAACAGCTTGATACATGAGAGCGAGGTGTCCGTCAACGCCTGGAGTAGAAGGCGTCTCTCTGTAGAAGGAAAGGATACCCTATTCCTCTTCTTTTAGATGGAAACAGGGCGAACAGAACACTCACGACGAACCCTACCACAAGCGGAACGACATTGGTCACCTTCTTAGGCAATCCCGGGTAATAGCACCCCACGACATCACTGTGCAATGCGGCGAAAGTAAGAAATGCAAACAGGGAAAGCGATGCATGGAAGAGATCCATCCACCTTAGCCTGTAATCCGAAGGCACGCATGGCCTTTTGCTGCTGCCGTTAAAGGTCCATATGCCTCTAAATGTCGCGATCCCGTAATATAACCTGCCGGTAGCTGTTCGAAAGCTGTCGGTGAATGTAAAGAAGAGACACGAAGCTGCAGAGAGGACCAAGAAGAAACCCATCAGCCAGCGATTCAAAGGCGTGCACTTGCCATCATTCGTCAAGATTGGCACGAAAATAGTGAAGGCAAGGATGGTGGCCGATGGCAAGAGAACATTGAGTCGAGCAGTGCCGCTTAAGATCAAATTCATCAGGTGTATGCAATGGGATTCATCAGTATCGTCGTCTTTGAGGTAGGATCCATCGCTCTCGTGCTTATCAATTTCTATGAGCGATTCGTCGAGCGAGTCATCCATCTATTATCAGCTCTCAACCTTCAAATTCTCGTTAAGAGGGAAGGGAAGACAATGTGAAGCTGTCATCCCAGACCATAGATTTAAAGCGGCAGAGGATGGCACACGAGAGGAGAGATTCTTCGCTGAAATGGGAGAATAAAGGAAAACTCTGGTCCTCTGGGCTTGCCTGTGGCAAACTATATCCTCCATAATGACTTTTGGCATTTGCTTTTTTCTGATTCTTCCCGTGAAGGACTCCTGAGATCAGGTATCAAGAAATTGCGCCAGTACGAACTACCGTATTTTCTACTCAATCTACTAAAATTGGTTTTAAGTCTGCAGACCCAAGAAAACCAATTTTGGTTTGCGTCTGGCGAAAGATCTCAGAATTCCCAGGCTAGTGTGCATCTGTAATGATCGCTAGATGTACTTTGCAATCCCATTGCTTTTTTAGAACAAGTTGTGAGGTCCTTTGCGCTTTAGAGTGCAATCTAGGCTACCTTTGATCCCGGAGGAGGAACGACATGGTTTGACGAGTTCTTGAGTTAGCAAAAGCAACGGGGAAAATTCGCCAAAATTGATTAAATGATGAGCTACCGTAGTCTGTACCGATGGTTCATAGCATCCTGTACCAGGACAACCAACTTGCCAGCACTACAAATCGGACACCTGATATGCGGTAAAGCATAATGAAGTAGACTTTTATTCTCTGAAATGAGCACAGGAGGTATGATACAGAATGTACCCGACCAGAAAAAAATTTGCTTGTAAATAACTTTTGACTTTCATTGATTCCAAACAATAGCATGCCTCAACAACCTGGACTCTTTACACTTACCTCAACACTGACCAAAAAAAGATGACACTTACCTCAACACTGACCAAAAAAAGATGTTATCCCATGTTGGATACTGAAACCTATGGAAATGAAACTTCCCCCGGAAATTTGCTAAAAATTGCACAATGACGGGGTGAAGCATATACACTGCAGACGGCATATTTACACTGCAAATAAGAAGAAAACGAGAGCCAAAATGGACATGATCTATGCAGAATCCATTCATGTCCCCGCACATTGGGATTCCGACTTGGAAGAGTCATCATTAATGGTGCAAATCTCACAAGTATCAGTAGAACCTTGTGAGCACCAATCGTCTGGGACGCACAAGAAATGTGCGGACATGAACTTTCTGAATCTCTTCTTATAATCCTTTGGAGAGATGACAGTTGGTGACTGATTTTTAGGGACATAGAGCGAGGACTTAACCCATGTCTCCAACTGCTTGTCCCAGGTATACTGCCGAAGATAATCAATTATCCCACAAACAAGCTCTTGCTTCTGCTGATCGACTACCACAAGCAACGAATAGTCCATCACATTAATTGACTGTACCACAGAAAGAAAGTGGAGTAAGATAACTGCCATTACAATCTCATTTCTATGCAGATGCACTAAAATTATGACTACAGATCAAAGAATAGTGCATGTTCAACAGCAAACCCATGGCAAGTGCCATCACCACAATATAGTATGTAAAATGATTTCTTCCTGATGCGATATATATAATAACATGACCAGAAAATACTTCAACTTACTACTTACATTGAGAAAACTTGTATCATTCCACACAGCCCGCTGCAGAAGATGCTTTGCTTTGTTACTCACGTACAATGGTGATGAGTTCATGTCATTGACAAAATTCTGATCCAAGAGAACATCTCCTGCTCCATCAGTAGCTAAAGTGAGTCGAGCATGTAGAGCCCCTTTCAGATCGTACTGTCGAGTAATATTCCGACCAAAAGTAAGGTTCTCCATCACCATCAGATCATGCCTAGCTTCTTTTCCACTTTTATTTTGCCTTAAGGTCACCTACATAAGAAGCGGAAATGCTAAGAACGTACAATGTAAATGACGCAGAGGAAACGGTATGGTTCAAGAGACAAACCTGGTAGATTCCTAAAACTTTTGCAAGACAAGTCTGGTTCCCCGACTCAAATGACAGTTTCATGTACTTGAAATAATGGGGGGCAAACTTCACAAAGGAATCAAATTCAGTCTTCTTAATTTCCTTGATAATGAACCTATTGTCCAAAGTCTTAGCAAAGACAGATTTGCTCTTTCCACCTTTTGCATCCCAGTTCCTACACCGGCTTAATGAAGCAATAAAATCAACCTCGGATGGGCAACAATAGCTCCTGAGGTCATGGAACTCATTAGCGTACAAACAAACTACTGAGTATTTACCCTTCATCAGTGACTTTGTTACTCCCAAAGATACTTCTGCTTTACAATTTTCCGATGGGAGCAAAGAATCCAAAAAGCCCGACCCATCAAAGCTGGATAACCGTGACTCTTCTGAGGAAGTGCTTCTCGATGAATGAACGCTATCCGAGTCCAACGAACCATTTGAAGACGAATAAGAAGTGCTTGAAGGTACCCGAATCAGGTTCCGCATAATCTCAGCCACTTTACCAGCAGCCCAACTGTCTGAACAACCATCATCAGTAATAAGATCTGTCATTGCAGACTGACCATTCAACACGGCCAAAGCACAAGCAATGATGCTCGAAAGTTCACCCTCATAGTCCGACACAAAATAATTATCATTTGCAAGAGGAATGCGCAGCCTTGAGACTTCCTCGGAAATTAACTGATGAGTTGTGACCAAGTACTCAGAAGTTTGGCTACTAACAAACTCAAATCGTGGCGAGTAGCCTCTTAGAAGTTTATTCACGTAGAACTCCTTAATCTCTGTAAACGGTTTCCAGAACCATCCATTCACACTTTGACATGTGGAGAAGAGTGAACTCTGCGAAGTAAGACCTTGACTTTCCCTAACGCTGACAAAGGAACCTGGTTTCAGGAGACTCATGGAATTCTGATTGGTTCTATCTATATCAGAATGATCAGGAGATAATTGATTCTCTGCTTTGCCAGAGTGATCATAAGATAAGACATCCGATCTTGAAAGGAGATTCTGGTCAGATGATATACTCAAACTTAAATTGTCAGCTGTTGCTCCGTGAAGATCCTCAGAAGCTGTGATTACTTTGGATGAATCATCCTGCTCATGTTCTCTGATGGGATTTTCAATAGGGATATCCTTGACTGAAAATTCTCTTTCAACCTCAGGAGGTTCCTTTATTGGAATCTCTCTAACAGAAAAGGCGTTTGCTCCCAAATCTGTCCCTTCATTTCCTTTACCTGCACCACCGTCCATAGTTGATTCAGGTTGTTGAGCTGCTTTTCCAGAAGAAACAGCAGCCACCTTTGGAGGATCAGCAGAGGAGAGATGATGGAGACGTCTATCCCAAATGAATGATTCAAGTAAAAGCTCCCACAACAACCGGTTCAGAACAAGCAAATTATAAGCGTTCTGGCCTGGATTCTCATTCTTGACAGCATTCTGAATGCTCAACTGATCCCACCAAGAAAAGAGAGTGTCAGTCTGAGATAACAGCTCTTATAGTATGGAGAAAAAGGGTAAGATTAAAAAGGAAAGTCGACTGTCCATTGAGACTCAGAAAGCAGAGACGTACTACATACTAAAGAGACCAGCATCCTCTTTCTAATGATCCTACAGAAGTAACCTGTGCAACACCAATGCAGGACCACCCAGGACCACCCTACTTGAACAAATGTTAAAAATATAAATCTACATCCAAGAAATCAGCAAGACAGACTAGGGGAAGTAATGCACCTACTCAGCACAGGCATACATTTGTAGCTTAAGAGGAGCTAATCTGTTGTCCTATTGAGGAAACATACCTAAACTAGGACAAGCCACAAGAACAAAACAAGTATAACATTCAGAAGCAATGATCTATAGATCCAGACATGCTGAGTAGTAAGAATAGGAAGACTGAAAATGGGCATATCTAAAATGCTAAAACAAAATTTATGACATTAAAGAGAAAAACCTGGAACACATGCTATGGAGCATTTCCATCAACAGGAAACGGCCATATATAGAAAACCTTTGAGTTTAGCTCCTCATGCATATATATCAGAAGAGCAAGAAGACTAACCTCAAAATCATGGCTTTCCTGCTTAAACATCTCTTCAATGTCAGAGAATACCTTCGGTGAATCCATTAGATGCAAAACAGATCCTGCAAATTGGGGCCCTATCTTCTTCAAGTTGCGCTCAACTTCTGCAAATAGCAGAATCCTTTTCTTGGATACCTTAATGCAAAAGAAAGTGAAATTATTACCTTTGAGTCGGTATATGAAATAAGGACAAAAAGAGTGGCCAAGCACCACCAAAGTGAAGTGAAGTGTCCAGTGTTGGGGTGAACATGCACTTGCTTTGGAAACACTGTGTATGCACAAGTGTGTGCACCTTCTTAACCATAGCAACTCATGATAGCAGGTTAAGTAAGATACCGTACTTTCTCAATTTCTTTTGCAAACCAATCTGATCTGATTGAACTATTAAACTCCAGTTTCTGGGGTGGCATTGATATGGTGTATGTTGTGACCGGGGAGTATCTGAACATCGCAACAACTGGGCCTAATCTGCATCAGCATGAACAAGCCCATCAGTCTCTCACTTTAAAAGAAGAAAACCAACATAATTGAAAAAAGATGCAACAGAACTAAAATTGAACTAGACTCCCATGTTAACCCACTACAGAGTCAAAAAGATAACTCTCTCAAATGCAAATAGCATTGTGCTTAAGACTGCAGTGCAGTTGCCAACTGCTTGGAAAAGCCCATCTAGGACATCAGCATATACTTTTTACAGCATAATCAAAACATAATCTTATTAACTATCCCCAGCCAGGGCATCACTTGTTCACCTATCTAATACTAGAATGTATAAAATTAATGCTTTTCCAACCAAATAAGAGAATAGGATCACCACTGAGGCAATTTTGCATACCCAAAGAAGTAGAGGAAGTCTCTTTGAAGAGAATGCCCACAGTTTGCCAATCTCGCAAACGGTGAGTGGTGAGAAAAACTGAGCTCAAGGAACTTTCCAAATGACAGGCACCGGGCAGCAGTAGAAATTAAAACTCTTTTCGTTGATCTTGTAGATCCATTGAAAGGTTTACATTTACCACATCGACTCCACATCCAAAGCTTTCCTTCTCCTTCTCCCGGTAATTCCTTTTCTTTTGGAAGCCGCTTCACTTGGATGGTTAACTGCTCATCATGATGTGCATAGTAATAGAAATGAGCTTCTGGCAGTCCATGACATGTAGTGCACGAGCTTCCCTGCACCACCAGAAGCCTCTATAAGTGCAATTTTAAAAGAACACTTCCCAGCAAGTTTACTCTAATCTTAACAAAATAGGAAAAGCGGGGCAATGGCCTCTTCAAATTCAAAGCTATAGATATTTTGTTTAATCAAAACTAATTAATTTCTCAGAAGTAGAAGATCATGATGAAATTCAAAGAGCATTTAACAGACTATCCAGGTAGACAGAATTACAATATACCTGATTGAGTATCTTATCTCGGAGAAACTTCCCTAGGGGAACATCAAAATTCTTGTAGAACGTAATACGAGAAAAATGGCTTTGCTCACACACATCTCCACTAAAGGCATTACGACGTGACATCAGAACTAAAATACTCTGTGTATCAATAACTGTCGTCATGGCACTCTTGTTTTCTATTGAGTCATTTCCATGAGCATCTTCCACCGATTCCGGAAGGACCTCAGAGGAAGCTAATAAAGCCTGGGGTTCTCCTTCATCAGGTGACTTTGCATCATCACTACAATCTTTTATGGCCACTGCATCTGAGCTTACTGACAAGGAAGCAGGACTTTCATTATGACCATTTGGTTCCTTTCTAGTAAATCCAAAATAAGAAGAAGCGAGAGGAAATTTGTCCCCTATGACTTTCTTCAGTGATGCTGACAGGCTTGAGAATCCAGAAAAAACAACCGGATTATATGGCTCATAAGAAAATGGTGAACTTGCCCCTAATTCTGACATCACATGACATGAACCCCCATCATGGAATCCATTCGAAATGGGAACATCAATTGCACATGCGCTATGATCAGGAGTAGCCTCCCGAACACTGGGATCATGAATACCATTGGATACCCAGGTAGGGGATGATCGGTCATTTTGTGATGAATCTGCTATTCCAGCAAAAGGAATGGTCGAGAACATTGCTCTTTGATCGACAAGGAAAGCTGTCTCAAGGATCAGATGATAGGCCACACCAACAGAACACTGCACTATAGACTTGATCTTTTTCAGCTCGTCACTATGACTTCCTTTCAGCAAAATCTGCAACAAAGAATTGATGCAAGGTCAAGCAGAAATTTATCTCCCACAACATGACAAAAGAAGTCAGCAAAAAGTAAACTGCCCAAAGGCATAAAGTGTTTACAATGTAGCAAGAATAGAAAGGCACACAACCTCTCTGTAAGCAGCACTCAAAGGCATATGTAGATTACCTATGTTGAGAATGTATAATCTCTAAAACTGCATCCATAAAAGGTGCCCAAACTAAATAAATTGTGTAAGTATTCAGATATCTTTACCTTGAAAGCTAATCAAAACAACTTAACATAATCACAAAGAAACTTAATGTATAAGAGCATATCTGGCCAACCAACAACTAAATGAACTTGTGTCAATCATCCTAATGCAAGAAACATAATTTAAACTAAAGATTGTAGGTGTCACAAGTCACCTTTCATACTTCAACCGGGTAAGTCGATCAAGAAAAATCTCTTCTTCTTATTATCAGATTGTTATTAGATACACAGATGTCACCACTAATTTAGGCTGGCAGTATCTAATAGCATAGCTGTGTTTTATTTCATATAACAAAATGCATAAGATGTATGCATAAGATGTGGGCTTATTTCAAGTTGCAGACGAAACTTCTATGTCCCACTCATCAGAATAAAAGTACATGGACCTCCAAATGTATGCATGTCCAGAGAATGGATCTACTCTCCAGTTAAAAGGGAGCCCAGGCAGGTTTTTTCCACCGTAAGAGAAATTCTGATTACTGATTCCAATCATTATTGTCAACTAAATTCAAAGATATAAGAAGAAAGAAAGATTGCATTAAATAAATAAATAAAAGCTAAAAAGAAAAGACTTACTGTACAACCAAGTCTTGTTGGACAGCCCTCAAGAAACATCAAAGTTTTGCTCGGTTTCTTCCCTCCTTCAACAAAACCAGCATGCTCCTCCACAAACTTTTCAATACGGAAGGATTCACATTGTTTTAGCTTCTGAATTGCCAAAGTATCAGTTGAGACAATTGATGAGCCAGTGCAACGAGCTATTCTCTCCAAGCGATGGAGCTTCATATCGAAGACTAACGTCATTCCCTTTTCGAGAATAGATTCTTGAATATCACGAGAGACTGATTTTTCTACTAGAATTACATTCGGGTGGCACATTTCAATCATCTCAACAATGGGTTTGAGATAATTCTCCTGTAAACTTTGAATGTCAATAAAGAGAGAAAATATCAATAAAATCTAATGTACAGATTGTTGGGCGTAACAGACATCCCGGCATTTTACCTGCTGCATTGCATTAAATGATGACAAAACACTCAATGATTGTCCAAGCGTACCCTGAATCAACAGCAACTTTGGATTCTTATAGCTCGTGGGCATGTGCTTGTGAGCAGCATGCTTTTTGAAAACAAGACCTCTAATTACTTGACTGCAAAACCAAAAGCGGCATAATAAACATATGATATTTTAGTCGCAAGTATGCACACAAACATACATCAGTCTATGGTAAAATAATTGCAAGATGAAAACATATTTGAGCATGAATTAATTCTTTTCCAAGTTGGAGTCTCAGTTTGGAAATGTGTTATAAAGCAGAAGATACATGCAGCAAAACTGTAGTTTATCCAACATGTTCATAGCAGATTGAATGAAAACACTTTATGATGATCATAAAAATAAACAAGCTACCTAATGTAACTTAGAAAGTAACAGAACACTCACACATCCTTTGAATAAACAAGCAAATAGAAAATGCAGGCACCATTTTTCCCACAGGAAGAGCATACCCACCTCTGGTCGCGCGTACCAGTTGCTATGCATTTGATTTTTACACAGCCATCTGGACCAATTCCTTTTCCATCAACAGCATCAGGCTTCAAAAAGGAAGCAGCTTCCCATGATAATGAAGTTATTATGTCCGCCCAACTTTCACCACCCTCTACAGAAGGGACAACACCAAAAGATCTAAGGAGTTGAGTGATAAGGGCCTTAAATTTTCCATTAATCACCTCATCCAGAGCTTTCTGCTTTTCCTCTTTAAATCTGTAGCTCCCACTACCTTCATCTCTGACGTTACTCAGAGAACTTGAACTGCCCCATCTTGTGCCATCACCACATTCCTCATCATCATCGTCATTATAAGCCATACTACCCTGCATGTCATCCTCCGGGTCTTCTGCTTCTGGAGGATCCCAAATTTTGCTCTCTATCTCATCAAGAAAACCACTAGAATTTCCATTGCCTGTTACTCCATTAACAATTCTACTTTCATTTTCAACGCCAGTATTATTTACTTCCTGAAGATGGTTAGCATGCCTAATTTCAATATTGATGCTATTATGTTCATGATCCCCATTGAACTCTTTAAAATTTTTCTCCATTGCCATATTGGATCCTCCAACTCCACTGCTAGTTGCTTCTGAAATAGAGTCCTTATGCTCCTCTGCTCTATAAAAAGAATTGTCTCGACCACTGGGCATATTAGCTTCTTCTTGATTGATTCTGAAATTCGAAGTCCTCAATAATTAATTAACTCGGTAGCAGGTTTTTACATGCAAGAGAAAGGAGAGGCATACCTATCAGTGGGGTTCAGGTCCACTGAAAATTCACCTAAAACAAAAATATTGAAATTAGTGCTAATGTATTAGCCAAAAAGACTAAATTAATGGCTTTCTCAAATAAGTGAACACGCACGAAGCAAACTTGACAGAGACCACAGAAAACTTACTGGAGCTTGAGACAGAGCTGTCATAGCTTGACAATGAAGTTGTTGGACTAATTGTCGGCGTTTCATAAGGGCTCATGACATCCCTCTTTATAGAATCTCGTTCCTTCATCTTATCACAGAATTTACAGTGTGCCCCAACATTCAATTTCAAGATAATTTCATTTTGGTGATTCTTGTTCCCATTAGATACCTTTGATAGTTCCGAACCACAGACATGACACATAGTGCACATCTGATCCTTGTATGTCTCAGCAACCACTTATTTTGCTGCTTCAACTTCAGTCACCTATTAGTTTCAACAAACAAATCCAACGGTTTATGAAGATTGCCAATTTCCTTCCACATGAAGAAAATAACAGTGCATCTGTAATGACTAGTGAAATACAACATCAATTTTATGAGCAATACCAAACAAACCGATATAAGCAAATCCATCAACGTACAACTAAATCAAGCGTCAATAGAATCCCTAGTATGCAATCACTGTCATCATTATTGACTGACGTGGTCAATTCACAAAGTCCATAATTACTACATACGTAACAGTTCATCCTACTTATTTTAGCAATATACCTATTTAATATATCACATATTACACCTACTAACTGAATCTTAAGCAGGAAAGCTATTCACATCCTCTCATACATATTCCATAAGGATTGATATCAATAAAAAATATAAAAGCTCGCCTGTCCATCTAAGGAAACAGTATAGGCGCATATACCAGCCAGTACAAATGTTTAATTGCCGCTAAAACCAAATGCATCATTTTGCTACAAAATTTGGGAGAGGGATACTAAGTAACTCAAGCGAATATGGAGTTGGGACAAAAGTGGGTCCTACCTACTAAACCAAGTCTTATTGTCTGTTTAGAATAGCTTATTTAAGTTACTTACTTAAAATTGTCCCAAATAAAAAATTAGTTGAAGTCATTGAAATATCAGGATTCAACATGATTTTAAATGTCAACTTCATGGTTTCTAAAAGTTAAGGCGTTTGATATGAAATTCCAAGTATCAGAGGTACAAAGTAAAGTATCTGAAAAGGGTATAAGCAACTCCAAACACGTATATTAGTTAAGAAAATAACACCCGTAACCAAACAAAATATGACAAATTTACATGATGCATTAGTCTAGGGCTTATAGTATGGGATCATGCATAAACTCCAGTGGCCAGAGGAAAGTAGCAAGATAGAAGAAAAGTCAGCACTACAACTGGAGGAAAAGAAACCACATCAGATCTCTAAACGAATATTTTATTTTGAAGAAAATAAAGAACGAGCTTGCTGTTTATAAGCACACCCCACAAAATCCTAATAAAAGATCCATTAGGGAGGACGAAAAGCCACATAATCCTGAAGCCGTTACATATGGAATTCGACATGACAAAATGCGCAACAAGAAGCCAATAAGTGCACGACTCAAATAGGCCAATAGTGCAACAAACATATGCCGAACTTTACAAGTCCTCCAAAAACAAGATTTCCGATCCTAGTACATATGTTTGGATTAACGCCTAAAACTAGAAGCCCATAACCTGATCAGCTAAATACTCAGATCCACCGCGAAGAAATTGAACCCAAATTTTAATCCAAACAGATCAAATTTGAAATCAGGATCAAACCTGATCCGGCACAAACTGCCAGCAAAACATTCAATTCTTCCACAAAAAAAGGAAAAGGAAAAGGAAAAAAAAAAAAAAAAAATTGGAACCGTCAAGATTAAAGAATCAAGGAACAAAAGTACTGATCATTCACCTCTTTCGACCAAACTCATCAGCAAAGTCAAAAAAAAAAAAAAAAACGGATAAAACTATAACAGAATATTCTATTCACAACCCAAAAAAAAAAAAAAAAAGTCCACACACGAACCAGGAAAAACGGCGGCCTCCTACGGCTTTTGCGATCAACTGATCAAACCGAATCAACCAATATTATCTTGAATCAATCCACGAATTCCGGGGGCGTCACTATTCAGTAAATCCAGAAACCCAATTTCCACATAAAAAAAAAGAAAAGAAAAAGAAAAAGCCCGAGATTTAACCAGAAGGAAAACCTTGGACGCACTAAGCTAGCCGAGTTCACAAGAAATGGAGAATCCGAAAAACAAGGAAGAGAAAAAAGGAAAAAAGAAATGGAAGCGGAAGGAAAGGAATGACGTACTGCCGAAGCGATTGACGAACAGAGATTTGGTCGCGCGACCACCTCCACCTCTTCTTCCTCCTCCTCCGATTCCGCCCACGAGCATGTCGGAGCGCGACGAAGGATCTCTCCCCCTCTCCGCCGCGGCACGGCGGGCGGCTCTCTGTCGCCGAAGACAAATGAAAGCTTTTGCCGCGCGCGACGCAAAGATCAGAAACCGGAAATCGGATTCGGATTCCGACGACCGAGAAAAGAGAGAGAAAGAGTCTTGAGAGAGAGAGAGAGAGAGGAAGAGTCCTGAAGCAGTATATAGAGAGAGAGAGAGGGAGACGATGGAGAGACGAAACGAGAAGAAATGAATTTGAAAGCGAGCGACCACTTGCATTTGCGTTAGTCGCGAAGGATTTTATTTATTTATTTATTTTCTCGTATTTTAATTTCGTTTGTTCTTTTTTTATTCTACTCTATTTTATATTTTATCTACCTTCGCGGTAACTAAATTCTGGTTGCGGAGCGTACAGTACCCCCGCGTCGGTAGATTTCTGTAGATCCTGTCCTTGTACGGCCCCACCATGGAATCCTCGGCGTTCGCGTCCCGGAGGTGCTGAACTACTCTGATTTCACGGTCTGGCCCCGCGAAAAACGCCGATTTGTTTCATTTACGTCCCTGCTTTTGTCGCCTTCGTCACGCCCACGACCTTCAATTCCTTCCCCCCTCCTTTTTCTTGGCCCGCTTCGATTATTTCCACTAAAGCCCGACAACATCCACAGCCATTTTTTGACTAGGACCTATACCGCCCTCATTCGGGAAAAAAAAGAGGGCAATTTGCAAGTAGGAATGGATTTTTCCTCTTTTATTTGACTTTTACTTTTTGGGTGTTCTAGATTATTCAAAATCGACTGTTTAAACTCGTTGAATTTCTTGTTGTCATAGAGTTTCAGAAACTCTTATTGTTGACTAGAGGATCCACGTGCCTCTAGTACAAAAATGGGATAATCAGGTGCTAATTGCGATAGATCTAAGGTTTAAAAAAAAATGTAGTATTTAGTTGAATCGACCGTTTTAATTACTTATGGAATCGCAAAAAATTTTCATTTTAATGAGAGAGACAAATCAATTTTCCTCCACAATTGCCGTAAATCGAATACAATCCAACATCGCCCACAAAATTAAAAAAAATTCATCTATCGATGACGTTCCTAATAAAAACCTGCGGATTCATGTATCAAGTCCTATGATCGAGCTGGCTCGTCTTCACCAATTACCATCGGCTCAAAATGAACGAATGAATTGTTGGGGACCTCGCCCGGACGAAAACATGTCTCTTTTGCCAAGAGAGGTAAAACGAAACAGGTAATTCATTGCTGTAAAGCATTGCATCTCTCGGCATTAAAGCGCACGTACCATATCATGTATTAATTATGGATTAACTATGGATATGGTTATTAAAATTAGCCAATTTCTCTGCATACAGTTGTGTAGAAATTTCTAGACATGAATACAAAGAAACCCATCCATACATTTAATATTCTTTATTTACTTACTTTATCTTTAGTTTCATGAAGTCCATGGTTAGGGTTTTATTAGGGGTCACGTCGCTCTACGATAACGCTAATTTAAAATTTGTACGCCTTTCGTAAGATCCTACGTCGAGCTCGAATCTACGCACGGAAGGCCACCAAAAGCACTTTGAATTTCACCTCCGTCGTGCACGAATCTTTCTGGAAGAACAGGTCGATCAAGAGCTTTTAAACGAAAGAACCGACATATTCTGTAGAGACATGGATCATGGATGCATGTGAGTGCGTACCAAGGAATCAATCTCCCGAGATTAAAAACTTCAGATGTGACGATGATAATACCCCAATAATTTATACGTAAATGGTATCGGGAGCTTACTAAATTGGGGTCATTATTATTAATTAATGATGCTTCCCCGGTCATTGGATGCGAGGGAACAAATATAAAGTAATAGCAAGAATCGTACCGTGCCTTTTTTTTTTTAAGCCGGGATCGCCTTAAAAAAATGCTTTCCCCTCTCGAGATTTTTCGAGTACAGTTAAACGACCTTCAGTTGATGGTCTTTCGAGATTGCTTCTTATTGCCGGCTACATTCTGCTATGGATGAGTGTGCTTTTATTAATGAGTGCTTAATAGAAAGAGAACTAGTTCTCCCATGCGCTTGCCGGTTGCTTTTCGTATTAATTTTTAAGATATTTGCAATGCCAAAACTAGAGATGTATTCATTTCCCATGATATTATCGACTTAAACTAACAATTAACTGAGCCCACATCGACCCTGAATAGTAACTGAGGAAGCTTGGGGGGCATGGCTCTTGTCACAAGCTGAGCATGTCTCGCGAGCAACAATTGACCTGACTTAAGAGTCTAACACTTAACTTTTGGATTGAACGTTAATGCAAGTATAAATGTCAATTGATGTCGACCAACATGCATGAATCATGTGGGTGTTGCAAAGATCACCATAAAAATCAAAGGACGGGCAATAAAATTGAAATTTGAGGCAGTGAAGACCATGCTAATTGCAATCAAGAATTGATAACTAAAGAGGACACAAAATCCCACAAATGATAGGAAAATGTGCTCATCAACTTAATTATGGTTGATTGAAGTACTTCATCAATTTATGGAGAGACAAAGAGGGAGTTGGCGGGGCCCAATCCCTAACCTTTAGAAATCCCGGCATTTTTTAAAGTTGTGCATGGTCGTCCATAAACCTTGTCCCCACCAAAAATTTCAAATTTCTTCACATCTCTAACTTTAAGAAAAGATTAGCAATGAATCTCCTGTTTCTTCCTAAAAAATCAAAAGCTAGTGATGGAGGTAAAACATAGTTAAGAGCCATTATCAATCAAAAGGTGGAGTCACAATCTTACTCCAAGTCCACGCTTGACCACCGTAAAACCAAGTACCGATGGATTTAAGCAAAAGAAGACTTCAAGATCATGGAAAAATTATTCACTCAATTCTAAACATATCATACGAATTCAAATTCAAGTCATAAATTTATCAATTTTGCATATTTAGTCCTAAACCTTTTTGTAAAATTCCTATGTATTTCTTTCAGTTAATTTTCATTGGAAATCGTTGGCATAGTGATCCAATCATCGCTGGGTGTTTTACGCGGCACACTCCATGTCAGCAATTTCCAGTGAAATTTGACTGGAAAAATTACATTGAGATTTTAAGTAAAATTTTATGACTAAACAAACAATTTCTGTCGGGACCACCAATATTGATTTGGATTAGACCAGACATAACATTGGAAACGCAGAGGAGTCGTTTTCTCCTTTCACAGCACCGGTCATCGCTTTACGGAAGGGGCCACCAGTGCTCGAGTTCTATCTGGCTTCCGGGAGTCTACGGAGCGACCATTAGTGGAACGTATGTGACGACGTGGGAGAATCGATTCGCAATAAAGTAACATCCCATTGGGTTTTCCTATGGAAAAATCTAGGCATGCAGTGTTTCCAAAGCAAGGAGGAGGATATTCCCCTGGTATAAGAATGAACCGGAAGGTGGTGATGAATGACCATTATCCAACCATTTAAAAAAAATATATATTCCTAAAACGAATTAGTATTTCATAAAACACAACGAAACAATATATATCTCAACGCTAGTCTTCATTTATATTTGTGCAAGGTTTAATTTTTCTTCTTTAAGGATACACTAGAATCACATGAGAAATTAATCTAGTAACAACATTGACATGTCCAATAGATGTAGCAACGACACAAAAAAATTTAAAATAGACATTTCATATGATGGAGATTAGATTTCAAATATTTGAGTAATCATCATAAGTATAAGTTTTCACTTGAATTGCGGGAGGGAGCTATAAGGAACTTAGAAATATGGGGATGGAGAGAATTTATCCACCTTTCTAACCCCGCCCCTCCCTTAGAAGATCGAATTAGTATCACAGGAATTCGGTTCATGTGAATCCGATTCGCCAAAATAAATTACATCATTAGACCCTTGCACGATCACTTGATTTATTGAATTTAGTGAACTGCGTGCTGCACCAAACAAAAATGACCGAAACGATATGTCCAGCCCCAACAGCTCTATTCACCCTTGATTATAGGTCTTTAATCGGTCGGATATTTAGCGCTGACATGGTGCGATTCTATCGGGTAAGGCTATAGGGTAAAAAGAGAGTTTGAACTTTTTGGATCACTCAACTTGACTTACCTCTATAAAGACATTATGCAATATATAGGTGAGCCGACACGATGCCCTTTTGACACTCGATGTACGGCAATCATGGAAAATTCAATCGAGAGTTTAATCAAATCAACCTAGGAGGACCCACGTTTGAGAAAAAATTGATTTCGGAAGTCCTTTGAACTTGGTGTGAATGACTTAATTTTTCGCGTGCCTGGAATAATCACCAAGGCAGACCAAACAAAGAGAAATGAGAAGAAAAGTGGAACATAGAATAAGTCAACCCAACTCGAGCATTCGGATTGGATAAGAACCTCCGAGGCAAGGCACGGCGGGCGGAAAAGGAGAGAAGTTGGAATCAAAACCGAATTCGATGCCAAAGGACTTCTGACGATTGGACCGCCCCCTCCCTTTGAAGCCAATTTCCACTTGGTCCGGGGTCAAAACTGAGAATTATTTTGTTCCCATTTAATCAAGTGATGAGCTTTTAGAGCATAACGAATGTGCGACTTCATCATACTCGCAAATACGTCAAAGTAGAGGGGCTGCTTTATAATTAAGAAAGAATTTGCAGCTGTATAATTTACCTTGTTTCAAAAACATCGTCCATATCTCCACAAGACCTACATAGACGGCCTTTTGTCTTTTGCAATTTGTAAGGCATATGTAGCGGTATAATTTATATATTACTAGAGAATGGGCATATTCTTTTTACTATTGTATAATCTGTTGACATCCTTAAATTATTTTTTTTTTTTCTCAGAGGGAGCATGTGTTGCAGACATTGCAAAGTTAGATAATATGTCCACAAAAAAAAAAAAAAAGGATTGATTTCAAGTTATCTAAAAAGATAAAAAAAAGATAGTCATTTATTGTGAAACGAGTGAGGTTGGTTATTCTTTGCGTTGAATAAGTGAATCCTTTCAATTTTGCCATAAAATTTAATCCTTATTTTTCTTAAATTTTTTAAAGGAATGAAAAGTGAGTCAATTGAGTGGTCCAGCTTAATACATATAAGATAATCATCAAATTCATTTTTGTTGCGTTGACAAGCCGCTCGTTTAGGATTTTATTGAATTTTCACTTTCCCATTATACCAGAAAAATATGAAATAAATTAAAATATTAGTCAACGTGTCAACATTTATGTCGTGAAAATATCAGATATCTTGAGTAAAATAAAGTCAAGAGTGTGTGAATTGCAAAAATTTTGGTCGAGCAAAATGTTCAAAGCGAAAAAATTCAATTCAAACATATTTAGATTGACTAGTCATGATAAGATTAAAAAAATTCACAAAAAGATCTTCATTTTTTTTTAGTACCCACTAGGAGGAATGGTTTTCTTATAAAAGAATCACGTATGCTTTCATAATTTTCTCTTTGACTCTCTCTCTCTCTCTCTCTATTTTTTTTTTCGTTATTATTATTATTTTCCACTTTGATTTTGACGGCCTCCTTAGAAATTTATCTTCTTTCCAATTGGAGGCCGGAGATCTCCCCTCCTCCCCCACGCCGTTCATCCGGCGCCAGCTAGTCCGACGGCATCTAGATCAGCCGCACAGTTCCCCCCCACCACGATACCGACGCGTGTCCAAGGCCTGGGACACCCGAAACGTGGGCGAATCCCAGGTCGCTCATGCCCATAATGGAGGGAGGTGGAGATCTCCGATCCGACACTCAACGATACAGGAAACGGGCGGCGTTGCGTGAGCCGGATGAAACACGCTCCGTTGTCGACGTGGCGAGCCGCGGTTGGCTCCGAGGGAAGGAAGGTCATCCGAGGAACGGGAACCGGGGGGGGGGTCCTTGAATCGAACGGAAAGCAATGATTAAGCTCTTGATTGAAATCATGTGTCATCGAAATTCAAAAAATTGCTCGACAAACATCGTTTTCAATCATATTATTGGCTGCTCATGTTCTCGTCGGGTTTTGTAATTTTTGAAAACTTTTGGTCTTTTCTCGAGAGGGAGAGAAGAAAAGAGATCAATTGTTAAACCCAATTTGTACCTTACATTTTAATTTGGAAAAATTCTCTGATGAAGAGGTTTTATGGCCAAGGAAAATGTTTTTTGAGTTTGTCGAGGAGTTCCTATTCATAAAGGTAGGCATGGTTTCGAGGACTTGTAAATTCAACAAAAGCGATTTGATTTTAAATGTAAGTCGATTTGATCTCAACTTTCGGTCTCGACAAATCTAATTGATTTTGACATTCGTCAAAAAGGCAATGAATAAATTCATCATCGTATGGGAGTTTGATGACTTTGCAGGTCTATCTTTCACCATTGATGGAACTGAAATCCCAAGTTTGACATGCCTGATTAACATGGTTGGTAGAGAAAAAGGGTTACGTGTCCACATGAAGGTGCAAATAATACATGCGCAGGGGCAATTACACGAGGGTGAATATTATAGGGCATGACTTTTGTGTCTTTCGTTTTTTCTTCTGCTACAATCTGTTTTCGTTATAAGTCAAGTCGAACAACTCTCCCAATTAATGGCGATAGATGTGGTTTTATGAAATTTTTCTTACTTAGAATCCTTCCCAAAAAGAAAACATCACCAACAGATTAACGCACTGCTCCTTATGTCCGTTTTTCTAATCACGTGCCGGCCCTTCTCTTCTCAGTGAGCGGCTAGAAAAAACGCGCACGCAAAGAACAGCAGAAGAGTGCGCTACTAAACCAAACCACCAAGCGGAAAGGCCCAAGCGACATTGGAAAAAGGTGATGGTGGCCTAGGATAATGGAGGCCCATCAAAACCAAAACCGAACCCGCAATTTAGAATGGGGGTTTTCTCATTGGGAAAAAAGATGGTAAAAAGCTCGCTCCAAGTAATTTACATGGGCAAACGTTTTCTTGAGTCGCTTACGAGAGCAATTCCTAGCGAATCGAACGGAGCCAGAACTATCCGAACCAGAGAAAAAAGAAAGGGGACATGGAACTTCGATTGTCTCGATGCCTCCCGCCCTGGCCCTTGATCAATGGGAAGGGACGTGGTAATACTTGCCCTTGCACATGCACCGGTAGACCACCGGGCACGACTCGATCGAGCACTTGTAGCTCACTATCACCCTCCTGCACGGCACGCACGGCCCGCATGCGTGCGAGCAGTCCGGCAAGCTCGACCCTGTCGGGAACAGCTCTGCCCCGGTTTCTCCCTTCCTCTTTTCCTGCACCAACAGAGGTCGAACATCAGCAGCTCTGTAAGATTCCGCGCCAAAACGTCATTTGTCTTATGAAATTTCAAATTAAGACCCGGAGTTTATGTAGATAATTCACCTTTAAGATGCCATCGATACGGTCTCCATTGATGTCCGCCTGTCCCCGGGAGCTCGCTACAATGAATCGAATTGAGAAGGAAATGGTGAGACCGCTTTATAAATGAGGCGATTGTGATGTCGTCAGAAAACGAAACGAATTGCGATTTCAATCTAAGAAAGGTGCACTTGAACAACATGCTAAAACTTGGGTGAGACATGGTCGTGGGGTTCGTGCTGAAAGGACAAGCTTCATTCATCTAAACCGTGTATGTCACGAAGGTATAAACTAGAACTGAAGGAGAGCATTGATAAATGCACTTACAAGGATGAGGATTCATCCGAAGCCCGTCGCAACCCAACACCGCCGCCGACAATAGGAGGAGAACGGTGAAAGCAACGTGGGCTCCGAATGGAAAGATCTTCGTCATTCGATCCGGCTCTCGTTGAGGAAACTGAGGAAAAGGGGGGTTATTGCGCGCTGGGGTGATGCGTTAAAGGACGAGGTGGGGGTGACGTTATATACCGGGGGCGGGGAGGGAGCGAGAGGGAAGGGGGGCTATAAATGAGGAAGCAGAGGTAACACGTACACACCTGATGAAACTCACATGATCCACGGCCATCTTCTGAAGATCTAGATTGGGTCCGTGAGTCGCCCTGGAAATTTGAATTTTACCAATTTAATAACAAGTTCAGATAAGTCTGCTTGCTAATGGCCCGAAGACGGTGCGAATTCCTCTCGTGTCATCTTATAATTGGCGCGCGCATTCATGGGAGATGTAGACCGCTTTAAAGAAGATCCAGTCGGGTGATGTCCTGTATTGCTCGGTCGTGTTTTCTTTCGGCCGATGGGGACGTAATTTGTGCCTTAGAAGACGGATATATGTGTTGAGGGGAATAAAATGACTTCTTCATGAGATATCCTCACATCAATTGATTCGATTTACTAATAATCTCGAAATTTCCTTTTTGATTACTCCCTTATTTCAAAAGAGAACTCTGTACAAACTTGTGCTACTCGAATCATGCTAAACGAATAGAGGACACATTGACCATAATGTAGCCTGAGGACCTTTATAAGTTTCTCCCTATATCTTTCTTTTTTCGGTTGAATGTTTCTCCCTATATCTACCGCGCCCTTAAAAACCCAATTTTCAAAAGCGTGGTTAAAATGTTATTTCGTGAGTGGAATTCATTTGCAAAATGATGACACGTGAAAATACTTCAAGCTGTAGAATTTCGATGCCCCTTTTAAGTTTCCATTAAGAACAAATTCTCAATGGATCGAAGAAGCAGGGAGAAAGTAACGTTAAGCATTCATGATGCCAAGTGTCTCTAGTTAAGGTGATATGACCCATAAGACGACTAGGACATTATGACAATGTGATAACTGGATTCTTCAACGTGTATAGGATAAGAGTTTTTGATATTTCGTAAGTGCAGCATGAAGCTATCCTAGATTGAGGTGAGGAGTGTTCTAAATACGCTTTGGGATGTGCTTGTTTCGCGAAAATTGAATAATTTGGGAAATATATAAATATAAATTACTATCGATAATGATAACATTTCTATTGACTAATTATTTCAATTGACATAATTAATAATTTTAGAATTTTTTTTATTCATTTTTTCAAGCGAAAAATGTTTTAAGGTCCATTTGTTTAAGAGAAAATGAATGATTTAAAAAATATCATCCTGAAATGATTTGGAAAAAATCTCCTAAAAATGCACATATGATGAGTCATTAAAATAAGTAACGCTTATATTGGATGTAAAAATAAATGAACAAAAAAATTAAAAAATTCTCATTCTTCATGAAGATATTTAAATATAAATTATTTTTGATGATGAAAATATTTTTATTAATCAATTATTTTAAGTAGTAAATTTTTTTATTTTTATTTTTTTTAAATTATTTATGTTTCGCAAAATGGAGGCACCTATGATGACGGCATTATGGGATGCGAATGAGGAGGTTCACGTGGATAAAGTTAAAAGGGCGACGAGACACGAGACCTGATCTGTCAAACAGCAATTGAAGGAGACAAAAACAGAAGCCAATGCCACAAACGTGAACATCAGTCTCCGACTTAAATGAACTGCAAGCTCTTCTTCCCTGCCCTTTTTTGGCGAGACATGCACAGTCGCCTTCCTTTTTTCAAACTACTTCAATCTACGTGTGTGATCTATTTTATGATCCAATGCACGTGCGTTCATGTTTTCTTAAGAGGGACAGCGATAGTGCCAATCTTTCCAGGGATACTTGAAGACTCATAAAATGTCTTGTCGCCACATGAACCGATTAAGTTTAGGGTTTTGGTTTGTACAAATAGCTTTGGCCTAGAATATTTCATATACGGTTGGTGAGATTCAAATGGATGGCGTCTAATTTCTAAAATGGAAACTCCCCAACTCAATTAACCACGCATCTAGATAAGGTTATATTTTGCTGAAAAATGCTAACAAAATACCTTTCGAAGTATGGAACGATGAGGGAATCAACAAATATGCAAAGGGTTCTTTTGTTGGTTTTTAGACAGGAAACTCAAACAGCGAGAACATTAATAATATCAAGATTGAAGACGATCATATCGAGCCATGTAACGGTGCTAAAATGTAAAGACGAATAGCGAGATAAAATTGAATGATTAGTGTTATTTGATTGATTGGTGTCTCTTTTTGTTAGCTACGATTCAAGTATTTATACCCATGATTGAATATTAACAATAGTTACAAAGTAAACATTAGCATTCTACATGGCTACTTTAATTTAATGAATCCTATTTAGATAGGATTACACAACAATAAATCGATTCCACTACTCCACGGTTATGCCATCTCCTCTACTTCAACGGTTGTCCCTCCTTCTCTTCTCGACAACCACTACTAACAATTGCTCGCGAACTTCTCAGCTCCACTATTTAATGGTCGTGTTGAATTTTTCTTTCGTGAATGTTTCTCCAACAATTGCACCTGAGGTTATCAAACTCCAACACCTGGATGGATACTTTCATCCTTACTATGTCGACAATCATGTCAACCGGGGCCTTTTGTCACTTGAGTCGGCCTTCCTTCATCCACATTCTACTTCCTAGACCTGGCTATTTTCACTTATATCCTGTTGGTTAAAACCAGTATTTTTGTCTACTAACGGAATTGCTGACTAAGAGCTTTCGACACTTCGCCAATTCTCCTCTATCGCACCTTGCTCGGTCTCTTCCAGTCCAAGTCGACGGTCAAAGACTTGGGCACCGGTTATAATGACAAGCATCTATTTGGAGCAGCTAGGAGGTTAACTATTTACCTGTTACTTCGTCAAATGCTGCAGCGTCTGAGTCGGTGATGACTAAACCTTTCAGTTTGAACCTTCTTTGGCCGTTGGACTTCTTCAGAGCGCATGGTGGGAATGAAGCCCATGGCCGGTCCAGGTGGAAAGAGAGGTCTTTTTTAAGCGAAGTAGATTTTATTATGTATATACAGATTATCATGCATAGCCGGCCGGTCAGGATCAACCTAACCTTGCAAAAAAACATATTTTGCTATTTAGTTTTCTGGTTCAACCTTGACCTTCTACGGAAACAATATATAAGTGAAGCTTGGTCGGATTTAATCATTCCACAATCAAATTTTATATCTAGAAACCAAAAATTTCAAAAATTATCTTTGTTGTGTGCCACGTTGGACGGCCTAGATCCATGTCAAGGGATTTTCGATCGACATTGGCCAAAAGGACTATGTTAGCAAATCGTCAAAAGATTTAAGACTAAATTTGACTAAATTGAAAGTTTTATGAATGAGTTGATAGTCATATAATAGGTTTAAGACATTCTTGGTAATTTGCCCTATTGATAGCATTTCTTATTACGAAAAAGCAATGGCACCTTGCGTCCTTGAATGATATTTCTTTTGATTCTGCATTTTTTTAAATGAATATCAAGAAAAACAATAAATTTTTAGAAAATAGGAAAGATCAAGCTATTAGAAACCACCGCCTTGGTGGCCGCGATGGTTTGGGCTCTCTTCCCCTCACGAAGGGGAGGAGTTTGAATCCCCTCACGTCGCTTGGAGTCTTAAGTAGAATGCCGGGGGTGGTGAGTCCTCCCGCTTACGTGTCTCCCCAGGTTTACTCGCCGGCTGCCGGCTGTACGGGGTTCCTAGATCACAAAAAAAAAAAAAAAAAAAAGTTATTAGAGCATGTCTTCGTAAGTGGCCAAGTTGAAAGTTTAGAACTGAATTAACCATTGTACAATATGTTTAAGATAATCTTGGTAATTTGCCCTATTGATAGCTTTTCTTATGACAAAAAGAAATGGCACCTTGTGTCCTTAAACTGATATTTCTTTTGATTATGCATAATTTTTGGAAAGGAATATCACCAAAAACATGAAATTTTTAGGGAATAGGAAAGACGAAGCTATTAGAGCATGTCTTCGTGCGTGGTAAAACTATATTCTTGGCACGTTGGTTGATTAAATACGTTAACATTTTGGATCACTTAGTTTATATCATAATTCTTGGTATTTTGACGACTTGATCGCAAAGCTGAAAGTTTATCCTCCCTTGAAGCTTTCTGCAAGTGTTTCTTCTTCGTGAAGTTAATATATATCGTACGCTTGGATGAAGATTCCTTTTTCTCCTAGTTCTTCTTCCGTGCGTTCTTCTTAAGCATCTTCGAACGCCATCGATTTAATGTTACATTCAGTTTCAAATTATCATATGATTGAATGGTCGTATGAAATGTTTTTCAATCAGAAATTAGTTTTCTCTTCCCTCGTATAGATTATAGTATCTTCAGAATCTTCGTGGTGATTATCGCACTAAGCAACCACACCGAAATGCTTGCTAATGGTGATTATTGCACTAAGCTCTAGAGAGGGTTAGGAAGAGTCTTTTTCCATTGTTTCAAGTATTTGATGATATAATCGAGCAGGAACCTCAAATTACAATCGTCAATCTCTCATTGATCTAATGATAAGGATTCCATTTCCTTTAATGTGCCTCGGAACATTCTACAATGTGCAAGAAAATTCTAAACCTCCAAAAGTTTTCAAACACCCTGAAGTCATCTCGTGGATCTCCTCAGCTAATTGGGTCATGAGTCATTCACATCTGTAGTTGTACAAACTAGGGGTATCAGAATTGAATTGAAATCAGAATTGATCCTACCCAAATCAAATTTTCGTACATTTTTTGTTTGGTTTAGATTATGAAAAATAACTGATTTACTTTTTATTTTTTATTTCGGTTCGGTGATTAACCGAACCAAAATGAAAATCGTTCATTTTCTTAATATTGTAATTTACACAATCTCTCATTTTTCACTAAATCCCTTTTTAATATTTCAAAAAGGAAAATCGGAAAACGAATCAAACTGAGTATTCAGTTCGAAGCACATGCACACCCAAACACTTGGGTTGGGTTTGGGTTTCGCGAAAATTCAAACTAAACCGTTGACCCACCTAGTACGAATTGTATATCGAGTCTAGATTGGCTTTTGCTTTTATTTACGTTGTGCTTTACGATAAAAAAATTAGCTCGTTAGGTCGGTGTGGCGTCGCTGGAAAGGAGAGGGGTCGGTAGGGAGGCGATTAGGACTTTATGGTGCAATGAGCAGAGGACGAATCTCCAATCAAATGGAGTTTTTAATTGGAGTATAGTTGGATCTTGGATCTACAAAGACGAGGACGGATCCAACAGATCTCAGTTCCGGGTTCGTATTTCCTACTTGATAATATAAACAAGGCATTAGGTGGCATAAGGACAAGCAGACAAGGTCGAGGATGACATATGATTGATGATCCGACCACGTTGAACCACTAGTCAACGGTTCCTAAACAAATCACCGAAACAATGGCAAGCGCAATGACGCTTGAACCCCCCGTGACCAAAGTTACATGGTTTGGGCATTCAAATAATAGAGAAAAAATCACGCAAAAAGAAAAAAACAAAAATTTTATTGACTGTGACACATCTGCTTTAATTTTTTTGTGAGATTGAAAATTCTTAAATTTACACTCATATCACGCGTTTACCCTTTGTTAAAGAGCATGATTAAAAATTTGCCTACATAGACAAATGGCAAATGGTATCGACACAACATGTAAGTATAAAACAATGTTGTTTTTGTTGGAAAATCTTTTGACGAAACCTTAAAATAAGGTAAATGTGTCATGGGAATATATCATATGGAAAAGTTTAGTATAAATATATCACAATGAATATAATTTAGGGTTTTGGTGATTTTTTTCTCAAAAATATGCGTGCGCATCTATACAAATGAAGAGTTTTGTTAACGAATACTTGCAATATTTATTAAATATATTTAATGGGGAATATTTCGATTTTCAATGTGTTGATTATATATAATGCAAGAAAAATAGCATATGGGAAATTACATAACTTATTTTAAATATTTCTCACATAACATATATGGGAATAATTAGCGAATCAGTCATAAATTTTTTAATTTTTCTAATGTAGTGTAAAACCTCCATGCGGAGTTCTAATCTAGTCCTTCCCTAGAAATTTGCTAACGTTGAGTCAAGTCATTGTCGGCCATCTATGTGGCACGCTGATGTGAATGACTTTATTTGAAATAATGTCTCACATGAATCGCCACATTGGCAATTTTTAGCGCCAATTTGCTAGGAGGACTAGATTGGAACTTTGCACAAATGTTAAGGACTAGACCGCTAGAATTCAATTAGGTCTGATTTGGTAACTGGGATGAACACTTTGCAACGGGAGGGCAGAGAAAAATGGTAATTTTTCCCCCTTTACGGGCGATGGACGCGATCAAATTACTGATTTGGTCGTGAAGAGAGGGGGCATGACGGTCTGTTCACAACGAAGAACGCCATGTGACTTGGTCAACTCTCTCTCTCTCCTGGCACAGTTTGGACTCCTTTTTGTGTCGACGGGAATAGGGGAAGACCGCTCTACCTGCTTTCAATTACATCAGAAGGAACCGCAGTCCATTTATTACACAGGAAAGACACGTCCCTAAGATTCCACTTCCAATTCAATTCAACTCACCTACTCCTACCATCACTGAAACATTGCATTGCAACATACAGAGAGAGAGAGAGAGAGAGAGAGAGAGAGAGATATGGAGGAGAGTAGAGGAACACCCACACACGCTCCGTTGCATCCGTGGGTTCTTGTTCAAGAAGCTGTGAAGTCCATACTCAGGTGCTTAGGTCTAGAAACAACACATGATCATCCTGATGTTCCTCCACTAAAGCCTCAAGACTCTTCTCCTCCTCCTTCCACCGTAGAAGCTGATGATCCGCCATCATCCACTGCGGCGGCCGAACTGGATCCACCATCGAAACCGTCGGACCCCGTCGGAGATGATGATCCGCCAACTACAGCAGAAGAGGTCTCTCTCTCTCTCTCTCTCTCTCTCTCTCTTTCTCTATCATAAATATGTCGTCGGCATCATCAGGCTCGTGAACCGATTTCGAGTTACCACTACTTGATTTTTAATGAGTAAATAGTCCACCAGTTAATAATGATCTTATGTTATCGCGTGCTCAACTACAGTCTACAGTCAACTATATGTCCACTGATCCTATACCTCATAACCAACGAAAATAAAACCTTTAATCCAACATCGCATGGTGCATTTCCACTCCGTTCATACGAGTTTCGATAATTAAAAGTCAAGCATTTTTTAGCATTTGCAATTTGATATCATTTTATAAGCTTCTTTCCCCCTCTGACCACCCAGCAAAAGCCAACTTCATGTTTGGCAGAGAAACTTACTCAAGTAACCCTTTTCTCTCGAAGATGATTCGAGAAAACCGGTCTATACGATGCTAAACCTAAACTGGTCAGTACCGTATTGCTTAGTAGTTGGTTTTGGAATGCTCGCGCGTCACTTGTCGAGCCAAAAACCAAATGATGGTGACCGGGCTATATGTTGTTGGTTCTGTAACTTCTTCATTGCAAACACAGCTTCGCTTATCATAAGCCTTGATGAGGATCGCTTTTGCACGCAGGGCGACAGTCCGGACACATTTGCACAATCCGAGGTTTCCAGGCCATCGATAAACACGGGATCGGGTGCTCAAACTAATTAAACTTCATCCACAGTGGGTGAATAAGCTCCTTTTTAGTGTTTTTATTTTTTTTTTTCGGAGTCAGCTGTTTTTCTATCTGTTGAATCTAAATCCAACTGCCAATTCTTAATTTATTGCTTCGCTTGTGTGTTATGTGTGTGCATGACCAGATAGTTACCGACCCTGTAGACATGCTTCCTCTCTGCAGAACATCACTTTGTTGGAACGTGATTTGTATTGATAATTATGAGTTTCTTAATGTGAATTTGATGCTATAGCTTCTTTCTTTACCCGGTCATGTAGATACTTTGAGTTTTCGACCTTGGCGATGAGATTGTGAGCAAAATTCCTGGATTTCGTCTTGCCGAATTACACGGTTGGAGCTAACTTTGTTACCCCAGCCTACTCCACCCATTTCAAGTTAATTCATATTAGAAATATAGACTAGATACACATCGCATTGGTCCAGCCTAAGGACCTTAAATAAAGGCCCCTTTAAAGTCCCCCCCAGGGTTACAGGGGGTTTGACCGCAGGGGCTCTCCTGCCACAACCCAAGTCGAAAGACTTGGGGGATCCCCCTATGAGGCTGGCTCTGCTTCCCTGGCCTCTCGACGAGTGCTAGGCGAGTATCTTGCCAATGATTAGGCCAGGCCATGTTAATGTCGGTTGGGTATTTGGATGCAGGATGATTTTTTTAGGCCTACCCAATTTTACTTTGGGCCTGAGCGGCCTTAAAATTCCAACAAACATCTAGTCAGCTCCGTTTCTATTTTTTTTTTTCGATTGGGCCAGCCTGTGGGTCTTCATTATGCGGCCCGATATCTCTCTCTCTCTCTCTCTCTCTCTCTCTGAGTTCTGGACCTAAAACTATAAATTTTAACCCCATCGACCTATGACTTATATGGACTAAAAGACTCAAGAGGTGCCATCTCACCTAAATCTTTGAATGGTTGGATGAACCTAGAAATTGAATCAATAACTGTGTCATGTGCTGGTATTTTTCCAAATTGGTAAACCTAGGTTAGGGAAGTTCCCAAATTAGTTACTCAAGTTCCATCCATGGAATGAATTTTAGGTGACCCTAATGATAGTCGGATAGGTCTGCCTATGTAATCTTGTGAATCGGGCGTGACGTAACTTGGTAACAAGTTTGGGGTCGTGATAATAATACAATGATGTCGTCTTCTTTTGTTATAGTAGGAAGCAATGCTTGGAAATAGCTGATCCTAATAGTAAGTATTGATTAAGCTAACTCTTGATCACCATTGATTGACACTTACCAAATCCTACTTAGCGTAGGAAATTAGGAATCACTAAAGCACATTGCATTCAACTGTTGCGATCAAGACAATTTCCCCTTATGATGGGCTGCCTCATTCATCGAACTTTGGCAACTTTTCCCTTTTTGGCGGCACTCCTTTTCTTCTTCTTAAGGCACTTAACCAAGTATAGGATCTCATCAACTGAAGGACAGCAATGGCCTAGTGGAGCGAAGCCTGAGGATCTACATATTGGCGACATAGATGTCACAGCGGTCGATGGTTACTTCAGAAGGACGCGTGATATCGACGAAGCTCTGTTCTATGATGTGTTCGTCTGTTACTTTTGAAAGGGAGTCGTGTTCAAATACCTAATCGACCTATGCATGACGTCGAAAGAGGAGATAAGGAGGTGCCGAATGGCGACCTACCAGATCATGTCCTTTCAAGTGCTTTTGTAATTTCTCCTTTGGACAATGACAGGGATTAGGATCCCGGTGGGAAAGGGAGAAGCCATCTCTCTGTCGGTCTCAATTTCAAATAGGTTTCTCTAGAAAAGACTTTCTCCGCGAGTACACGCATGTAACTAAGCCGCTACGATCTTTCCAAATCTTACGAATTACGTTTTTCAGAGTTCTCTGGTTATATCATTTAATTCCCACATGAAAGTCGCTCGACGCGCTACAGTCATGTGGGACCACGTTCAGTTTGTTCTTATTGCCTTCCTGCAGTGACGACAAAATTGCAACGCGAAAACAATTAAATTCTAGCGCTTTCTACGTTATAGGAAGCAGACAAGTATACAATTTTACTAATGGCGATGACAGATTATGTTGGTCCTTCGCCCTCCAAGTCCCACGTCGATCATTTACTTTTGACAGAACAATTTTTTTCTGTACGCAGGAAATATCTTTCATTGCACGACATTCATTTGTTGTGGCAAAGCAAGGCACAGAATGGTCCGAAGCGATTTTTGTTTGGACTTGCATTGGCGCGGAATGGACGCAATAATTCATGAGCTTTCGAAATGATTTTTTTTGGGTCCTGGAGAATCTGCCAATAGTTCCTCCAGGACCCTGTGAAGATTGCGAGAATCCATCTTTATCTTCCGTGTCTCGTACTTACACACACACACACACACACACACACACACACACACACTTATTGAACGCCGTGTGTTCCGTGTCCTTTTTCATATGGCTAATCAATCTGCTTTGATACACTTTTTAACATTTTCCAATCCACTAATTAACCCACCTTTTGACCGGGATTGAATTATCTTCTTCAGCCTGTCGTCTGCGCTTCCTCAAACCTACATTTTAAAGAGAATAACCAATACATGGACCCAAATAGCTGGTGCGGGAAAAATTTACTCGGCTTCTGGTTTTATGAAAGTAGATAATCTCAAACCTCAACCTCATATATCCTTCTTCTCGAGCGAAACCGAAAAGCAAGTTAATGAGCCGGATCATTCAGAAGAGCCACCGCTCTACCTGGTCGCGTGAAACTGGCATGCATCCTGGCTGCCGGGACCCTTTCACCCCCTAAGATCAGACACAACGCAAATAGGTTTCGTTACTTGGAAAAAATCTTTAGAAATGAAGGGTTGGCGTCCATACACGAGTTAATATAATTTAATGTCCGGAACAACGACCATGATGGAAGACTTTCATCGAGGGCCCTACTCTTGGCATAAACTAAACAGCACTGAATAGAATAATCAACATAGGATCTTGTGGATCCCGATGGCCGATGAACGTAGAAGTCGGACGATGCTGCTCTTGGATTCTGATTTAATTAAAAAATAAATAAATAAGATCACAGGGGGCTTATGGATGATGTGGGTGCATGTCATCCAAGCTTAGTGAAGTACACAATGTACTCAGAAGTTCCTTGTTTCTTGTACTACTAATATCTCTTGAACACACACAAGATATAAGATGAGTGCTTCCTTTGATACCTCCTCAAGTTGAAGCTTCTCTTCTTCCCAAAACCCTTCTTTTAAATCCCATGAAATATTCATCGAAGGATTCACCGGAATTGTTTAGCTATTTGAATCGGGTTCAGGTAGTCCTCTTTTAACTCATCATTCTCTACTTGCTCGCCAACGGGATCTCTTGCTTTCTGTCGAAAAATTACGAAAAACCGTCCTCATCAACTTTCTTTACACAGACAGTTTGCATTTTCGGTCTTCAAAATCGACACTTTGTACCGTGAAATTTCAGAAAACGCACACCTTGCACCTTGGAGTCCAAGAAATTATAGAAATTAGAGGGTCTAAAGTACATCTATATTTTGAACCGACACTTTACCAAATGCAAGATGTCAGTAGATGTCTCAATTTTCATGATTTTGAGAGACTTTCACCTAGTGTCGAATTTCTTACATCATCGAAGGGAACCTTGCTACGAAACTAGATGGCTTACCTACTGTCTTTGCTATTTATATATCGTAGGGTTTCTTCTTTCGGCAAATATTGAGTATCATTGATTTAAAAACGAATAGCAAATGTCCTTTGGTTTGCCGTGGGTTGAACTAGCCTATGCACCAATATGCTTTTCAAATTAAATGATGAAATAGCAACAAAAAAAAAAGGGATTTCGTTTATCCATTTCAGCATATGTGTCATGCTTGTACGTTCCGGTAATTATTGAGGTTGTCGCTATGCACAAATTGATTATTTATCTATCTACCTGTATCTATTTTATTTGAGAAATGAATTGACCGACACAGGCTGAGGGTACTACAAAAGCCAACCGCATTCAAGAATTGCAATGACAAATCCTGTCAATTATTAGACAACAGCTGAGCTGCTTTGTCCTTTCAAAGGAGCATTGCATTATTATCTGTCTCGATTATTTCAAAAGGTTTTCTGTTCCCCCCTTTTTCCGTGCAAAATGAATTATTCTTCTTTTAATAAAAAGGCCCCTCGTTGAGTTTTAATTGATTAGTTGGATGTGATCTTATTATGATAAACATTTGATAAGTCGATGTGAAAGTATACGAGTCTCAGCGTCTCATTTGTTGCGATATTTAGTCAGAGTCATTTTATTAACAATGTTTGTTAGCGAGAGAATTTTTCCTTAAAGTTGAAAAATTCAAAGAATATATGTTCTTTTTTCCAAAAAAATTTAATTATTGTTCCGGGACAATAATTTAAGTGACTAATCAAGAAAACATCAAAGTTTGCAATGCTTAACTGTTTTTCAGTAAAGTTTGCACAATATGCTATAATCAATGTTCGGTGGCATTTGTAGAATATATTTATATGTCTGCAACATTTGAGGGATTTTTTTTTTGTCACTTGTGATGATTGATGAGTGAATGATGAGAGGAGTCTGTTGAAAGAAACAAAACAATTTGCTCTTAGAGAAAGACCGAAATCTAGGCCAACAAATATTGATATAAACAAATCACGAAAAGTATGATTAAAATATGGATGGAAGAAAAGAAAATAAGTTATTGCAAAATTTAAACCTTACGACTTTTCAAAAGTAGTGATTTACTAAAAAAAATAGTAAAATGTAAGATCTACGCATAGCATGCATCTGCTACTTTTGATTAACTATACAATTTGGCAAAGTAATGTATATGCTACTTTTATTTATTATACAATTTAGCAAAGTGGTTTTGTTAACAAACATCAGTTGTTTTTTGGGACCACTGAAATAATCTAAAAAAACGATTATTTCCTCCTCTCTCTCTCTCTCTCTGAATAATCATGTTTTGTTTTCATTAATTAATTTATTTGATGATTCTAGGATATCATCAAGTCTGGCATGTCCTAATCACCAAATAGAAGAAAGCTGCAAAGAACACGATGTGGCCTTTTATCATAGACTGAGGGCTTTTATGTTAAGACGTCGAGTGCTAAATTGTCAATTACCTATAAAGAAGATGGACATAATCATACTTCTAGGGCAACGTTAATTTCCTTGAATTTCGTAATCATATGAAATCACGTAAAACGATGGGCGATGAAAAAGAACGAGAGCACTATTGAATCTCGATTCCATCAAACGGGATAAATAATCCAGACGCCCTCGCCTCGCATGAGATAATCCACTAACATATAATATGCTCAATAGATGATTAAATTATTATTTAGCCTATGTCTCCGACATGCCTAATCATACGAGAGGTGAGGCAGAGCCTAGCCACTTTAAGGCCTCGGCTGAGTGCTAGGGTCACTGGTCACCATCACCTTTGGCGAGAGGAGAGTAAGTTTGAATAAAAAAAGTTAAGAAGAGACTTGATTGCACTAAAAAGGGGGGAAAATGAATGAACCGAGCTGCACAAATAACAACCGTTAAAAGTTAAATATGCAATCAAACCCTAAAAAATTATTTGGCTTGTCAATGGAACGAAAGAGGGTCTTTTAACCCCTAAAAATTATAATTGTGTTTTGAAATATATATTTGATGCATGTGTTGAATCGTTCAGTATGATTTAAGAATTCTTTAATACACTTCAAGAGTGGTGGGTATGCCACCAACGCATGGAATTAAAAAGTTGATCATTTTGACAATTGCAACTTGAGTAACATGATATACGAGTTTGGATGGAGTGATTAATAGGGATATATATAGAATGAGGAAGCTGAACTTCCGAAATTGAGGAAAAGATCAATGGAATCAACAATTTAAATTCCTTTAAACAACGTTTTTCTCGGATTGCAAAGTCACGGCAGAAAATGCGTTGCCACAATTTTCTTGTGTGCCGACATGAATGATCTTCTTGAATTCTTCATTCCTTCAACGTTTGATCTCTCCCTGGCCTTTGTCATGGGTTTCATAAAATCCCTAATTAACTCACAGTAACAAAAATGAAGGGAAAAAAGAGAGGGAATGTTAAGTCTACCGAAGAGTCTAAAAATTTAAAAAACAAAGACGAAAGATGGAGGAAGGAAGGAGGGAAGGAAGGAGGATGTGCCCTGGGAAAAATTCAAAAGAAGAGCACATGGTTTATGAGATGGCATCTGATGTCAATAGCTACGTATATATTATATATACACCATATATTTGATTTTCTTTTCAAAATTTCTTTAGGAATTTCATATGATATGCTTGTCGTGTTAAAAAAATCGTTATATAGGTGGAGTTCGGGTAACAATCTATCTACGCCTTTGTATTTGGGCAACTACATTCATTCCTTTAGCAGGTGAAAGCATTCATTTCATGACCAAGCATTCTTTGAATCAATATGAGGATATCTGCGAAGAAACACCACTTAATCGTTTAATATTACCAAAACACAACGCAAAACAAAAGTTTTACCTTCACATGGCAATTCAGATTGTTTTTATATAATTATATCTTCTTGTATCTAGGGTTTTTCTTTTATGGTTAAGATAAGAGAGGAGTACAAATACATTAGTCGATTCTTCGATTCTCTTTCCCTACAAGTGTCAAGTGATACAAATCTCTGAAACTCGGTTTTGTTTTTGGTTGTCTTGTTCTAAGTCAATACTACGAGGGAGACTTCGAATGAAAATCTCTAATAAAGGCCTCAGACCTATCAATGATTGCCTTGGGAATGATTGCTCGATCCTTATACAAACATGTCACGATAGATGGAGAATTGCTCACTTGGAATTTTGTCACTTAAAGGATCCAAATGGGAAAAAGTGTGCTTTAATCAATTAACGTGACGGCTACATTTAATATTCGCATCAAAGTGGCATATTCTCAAAGAGACTCGCTTGTATTTTCTTTCCTAAATTAAAGCCACTACAAGAGTCCTAAAATCTTTCACTTAGGTACTTGTCTATTTTCTAATGACATGACTAACGATTTTTTAGGAAAATTATACTAAGGATCCCGAACAATTGGACTAATGTGCAAGTGTGTCCTGAATGTTTGAAAGAATGTAATCAAGTCCTGATCACTTTAAAATAAGTACATTCAAGTCATTTTGGCAGTTGCTTAGCCAATTTTGCAAATGTGACCTATTAAAGTTGATATATATATATATTGAAAAAAGAAAAAAACTAAAAAAATGGGAAAAAAATAAAAAATAAAAAAAAAATTTAAAAAAAGTCGGGGGTAGAGAGAGGGCGGGCTTTGAAGTTGCCGATACGCGACCACCGGCGGCAGTGGGCCACTCCTGCTAGCAGTGCTGCCCAATCTTCAACCACTCCACTATCTGGGGTAGCTGGCTTTTTTTTGTTTTTTTGGCCCTTATTGGACTTATTTTGTACCACATCGGTTCCATCTTTAGTGTCCCATCAGTTATATGTTAAAATAAAAATAAAAATATAAAGCAGGCATGCCATGTCAGCGAATTGAATGAACAATTGCATTCGATTCATAATATTTATAACTTAATTTCACTTTTTTAAACCTTAGAAATTGATTGCATATTTAAAAACGTTTCGTCCTGTTCGGGTAATTTTCCCTAATCATTTCATTCGAGACTTGAGTAAATATTTAGTCATTTAATGTATGCATCCCACTTACCTCAACTTTCATTTAGAATTTATCATTTATACTATATATAAAGTCGACTTTCAAATTTTGTGTTATCTTTTTTAATGATCAAAATACCATCATTTTCCAGTTTTCAACGTAACAAAAACATAGAGCCAATTGGATATCGTTAATGAAATTTCGATATCTCCGAAAAGTATCTAATAATTCTCTTACTGTTACCTTGAATTCAAAATCGATATTCTTATTTACTTACTTAAAATTGCCAACAGCATTTGCAGTTTGGCATGCACAGGGCATGTGTGAATAGCCTAATATTGTTTATTCTAATCTCAATTCCAATTTCTTTTTTGATTATCATGGCAGTAGAATGAATTGAAATTACATTGGGATTAGAAGGAAAGAGAAGGATGAACGCCACCCTAAAAATCAACCCTATGACTTTTGTCTATTTGATGCTGGAAACATTGCAACAAATATAAATATAGTCAGAACCGGTGGTGATACAGAAAGATAGAGGTCAGCTTGATTTTACATGCTATCAATGTTATCCTTCTCCTAATGTATTAGTACCAACAATTGCCAGGTTAAATGAGGGATCGGTAGACAAGTACGATTAAGGGTTCATCCCTTTTGATTAGCCGCCTAAAGAAATTGGAGTCATTACATTCCAAGAATCACATCACTACCCACTAATCATTATCATTCAAGCCGTATGTTATTGTTGGTTTTTTTTCTTAATTAATTCAAGAAAATGGACGTGAAGCCCCGATTATATAAAAACCTGTAAAAGTATCTTGCAAGTTCAATGAACCGGCAAAATTTAGACCTTTGGCTCTCAAGTGATTTGGGTGTAGAGTAATTTGCCGTTATGATCCATAGATTTTAATCATATCATAATAAAGTTCACATCAACTTATAACAGAATATCTAAATATGTTTGAAGTGACCTGTTATTTGGATTCTTACTCATTTTGGCTTTACGGCTCTTACGATTTGACCTTTATTTAATTTGGAAACACTTGAAACATTCTAAGAGATACAAATATTGCTATATACACATAAATGTATATGATAGTTCATAATACATATTTTTTTCCTTTAGTATATTAAACCTTTTCTAATTGTTATATTGTTTAAGGGAAACTCCTTTTTAAAAGTATAGATGAACACACCATTGAAAAAACTTATGGCGTGGTGTCCATGTGATTGTCACAATTTGAATTTATTAGGAGATACTCCGTTTAGCTCTTTAAACTTAAAAAGGGGGCATGTCACCCCCTAACTTTTTAGGTCCGGCAGCTTTACATCCTAAAATTATAAAAAATTAAGATGCCACTATGATGAACAACTAAGCAAGGGTTTACATCTGATGATGCGAAGACCCTTATTCATGTACGCAATCGTTCCAACTTTTGGATAATTGTATTTATTCTGCAAAGTTCTGTTTTGCATTTCAGGAATATTGTTACAATATAATAGTTCGACAAGATTATTCAGCCAATCGGACCTTAGCCAATCGTTCTGGCAGCCAATCGCACGAAGTTGAAGTGGCCAAGAGTAAGTACTTCCATTGACGCTTGCGCAGAAATTTAAAAAAGAAAAAAGGTTGAATTGGTGCAATTGGCGAAGAAGTGCTCCATTTGGTGCTCCACTTGAGCGATCATGGTGCCCCCATTACACGAAAGATGAACTCAGCTAGTGGTGACTTGCCCATTGGCTGCAATTATGCCCGTCGTTGTTCATGAGTTCTACCTGCCACCGCTGAAAATAACAAGGCCAGAATAGTGCTTCAGTAGAAGACTGCCCTAGTGATCAGTGCAGCACCATCTTGCTCCTCGAACACTATCGCTGCTCGTATGAAGAAGAAATGGTTGCATGGTCTCCACGTTTCCCCATTCTCTCTAATGCTAAAAAAAACCTTAGTGATCGCGATCTAATTTTAGGAGATAAAGACGAAGTTTACACGAAAGATATTTCGAAAAGTGAGCCATTTTACCATTTCTTCATGTCCGGCATCACAAATATTCAATGTCCATTCTTGCTCGGTCGGCTTTGCAAGCAAATCAATAATGTCATTCATTCTTCATATGAGCTTTGCATGATAGTGTGGTAGTGTTATCAAGTGCAGCTTATTCATGAATATCATCATTTATTACGTTAATCTTACCATTCTCTCACCTTATGGTTTAGGCTTCCAATTAAAATTGATCATGCAAAGTAAGGAGGATCGATTGGATTGAGCCAACATCGGGTGAGGGAGTATCTGAGCAAAGGGACGGCCTCCATCGGGTAGAAAGATCTTTCCCATCTACTTAAGTGGGGATTTCGATGCCCTCCACTTCTTGAAATGAAAGAAAAGGAAGCGAGAAAATCAAGACATGCTATTTTGGGCCGTTATTGGGAAGAACTAGTGCATCCTTCGCAGAAAAAATATGTTTACTTTAGATAGTGGGGAAATGTTGGACCATTTCCAGCTTCGTCTATATAGGTCCCGAACTCGAAGCACTCCTATCATCCCCTACCACATTATCTGGTTAGAGAAATAGCTAGCAGATTTCCTCTTCTTCTTTTTCTGGTCATAAAACAAGTTTTCCATTCATTAAGTTCGGGCCAGCTACATAAAGTGGACGTGGGGAGTTTGAAGCCTAGTTTTGGTGGAGGAATATTACATCAACGTGCCTTGAGCACGTAATCTTATGGCTAGAGGCACTGAGGACTGAAGTGGATGTGGTCCCACATTTGCTTTTAGGCATTACGAAGCTACTTTACTTAGAAGAAAAAAATCACAAGTGTACTACAAATTTTTATTTATATTTTGTCGTTTATGGGAAGAATATCCACTACACTTGTATGTCTCTTCTCGCTTCCTCGGTGGAGGGGTTAGGCAATATTGTAATATCTTAGGTCTCATATTAGGTGAGAGAAATCATGTAAAAACTTTCATAAGTCAATATTGAGTCTCAAATCGTCTTAATTTTATATAATTACTCTAAGATCGGACCCCTTGCCAAAAAGAGAATTAGATTAATTGTACAATGTGATGACCACTTATGAATATGCTTGTTTATTAATCACTCAATATGGTTTCGCCCATCTCATAGAGGATTTGAGATGTCACAAACTTTAACATAAAGAATTGATATCCTTGTCAGTAATGCTCCATATTGCCAGCCTAGAAGCCTGCTAGGAGTTACACATTTAGTTGAGTGTTTTTTGACCTAAAAATCGCTCTCCTCACTAATTGAATCTAGAATAGGCCTAGATCCAACCCTGACCCACACACCCTGACCATTTGCGACGATTTGACCCAATCTACTTCAGCCATGTGTATAGAAGTATTTTGAATAACCACATAAGATAATGATCATTTGGGAATGGGTGTAAACTTATGAATTACTTAATAGGGTTTCTTCTAATTGATGTGGAACTTGAAATGTCAAAGGTGAATTATGGCTTTTTGGCAACAGTCAAGGTATAGAGGAGAAATAAGGAAAAAAAATAGAAAAGGCTAAAAAAAAATGAAAAGGTATCAGCACTCATTTTCAAACTATTGAAACTAAATAGACGTGTTTTTCTCTATAAAGGAGTAGATATTGGATGTGCATTTAAGCATAGTAAGGATTCTAAGTAGATTAATTTACAATATGATTTTTTTGTAAATAAGGAGAAATTTACCAAAAGAATCTTAAATCGTATGAATGTTTACTTAATCCTAAACTTTTTAATTTGGTTAATGTAATCCTTACCTTTTTAATGATTTTCCAATATAATCATACTTGGCACGATTGATGATTGACATGGAAAAAACGAATTGAAATGAGATCGTTTTTGCTAATTCTTGTTAATTCTCCAAATCTTTTCATTTTCGTTTTCTGTTCTTTTCTTTTCCACACCACTGTTCATCTTTTTTGCCGGTCACAGGCGTGGGCTGCACGCCTTCACTGCCCACGGGCGAGGCGATCACTGAGAGATTTTTCCTGTAGCTCCTCTCTTGATGCAGAAGTCGGATGTAAACTTGCCATATAATCAACACAACTCCCGACTTAACCTCACTACCAACACAAGTCACAGCAGAAATGGGAAACACCAAAAATGGAGATTCTGAAAGCAAAAATCACTAGCGGAGCCTCTCATCCTCCGACTCCAATCGCGACTGCGATTCCCGTTGTTCCTGCTCATCCTCGATTTGCGGCCCTTGCCTGTGGCGGTGGTGTGGAAAAGAAAATTTTAAAAAAAGAAACAAAAGGAAAAAAATCACAAAAACATTTTTAATAAAATTGCAAAATGGCCTTGTTTCTTCCATGTTAGTTGGTGGTCATCTGACCATGTCACATACAACAGACCAATGTTGATTAGATTGTTATGTCAGTAATTTTCAATTTATATTGTTCAGATGGACTAGACTCAAATACCGTTTAGGACCAAATTAGTGTCCATATAATAGGACAAGGGCTTTTGTGTAATTTCCCCTAAAAAAAGATAAAACTAAAAAATGGAGGTCATTCATAATGTTAATGTATCGCATATTGTTTGGCTATTGTGTTTTAATTGGCTTTATATGCAAGGAGTCCCTATGTTTATTAACTTAAGTTTTTGGGTTTGACATCTTAATGCTATCAAAGTCAGCTTTTGCCTAAATTTATTTCGTCTGCTTGACTTTTTTCGATTTCACATGAGATTCATATTATTTTATATTCATTTAATCTCCTTTCACTTATTAACTTAAATTTTTAGTTGGGACTTTTTAGCATATAATAGTAATAACTCAAAGCCAATGGGTGGTGCTTAAAACAACTAGACCAATTAAAAGCAAGGGAATGTGTTTTGTCATTTTAATGCTTGAGAAGAAAAAATTATATCATCAATGGATTGACAATGATGGGTTAATGATTCGTGATTTCACTTCTAAATTTCTAATATAAGGAATTTTCCTGAACTTGACAATGATTTTAACCCTAAAAGGGTGTATTTTCAAATTGATCGGTGGCACTTGATGGGACATTTTGCATTATAATTACAAAATAAAACATCGTAAACTGGGACAAAAAGTTAGCCGGTACAACCTTCGAGTCTTCGACGACCGAAAATTTTGGTTGCCAAAGACAACCGGTACTTCGGCCGGAAAATAAAATGGACAACTGGGACATTCCTTTTTATCCTTTCTAACTATTAAATGTTATAAAAGGTCATTTGTTTCACGAAAATAAATAATTTAAAAATATATATTTTAAAAAATAATTATTTGTATTATTTGAAATAATTAGTCAATTAAAAGTATGTTCATTATCTATAACAATTTACGTTTATATATTTTCTAAGACAATGATTTTTTTTTTTGTTCATTTATTTTTTTTAGAAAAATATTTTCAAGATTATCTTTTGACTTGATATTACAATTATAAACAAATCCCTGTCGAGAGAGGTATTGCATCACATGGCAGTAATGTGTTTGGTCTGGATCGAGCGCCAAAGCAAGTGGATAGGGATAGTGCACTTGTCTAGAGCTTGCTTGCTGGATTTATGCTCGTGTCGATTGCTCTAGAAAAAGTAGCCTTCAGCGTCCACCTCCACGATTGAAGATATCTAATAAGATGACTATGACGTAAATTTCTGTAGTTCTCTTTTAATTTCTTTAGAAGATAATACTATAAATTGTTTTGTGGATATGATATTTGTTAAGGAGATTTTCTGAAGTTAAATTTTAGGTAGACTATGCGCGTGCTGCAAAAGGGGAAAAAAAATCAACTCCAAAATTCATGTGATAATCTCTCTAGTGGTGTGCCCCAAAACAACGAACGACCGCATTGACGACCCGAGCAGAGGGGTCGCATGGACCAATGCCGAATAGCCAATACAAGGGACAAGGAAATCAAACACTTTTCCCACGTGTTCAAGCCCCTCCTCGGTGCGTGTTTTCCGATTTCCTTCATAGGATAGGTTGGTGTTTCTTGGTCATGCTTCTTGGTAAGTGTTCCGTCGGACGACTAGAGAGACTAGGACACTTCCTATCGTTCCGGCCCTCTTAAGGAAAAGAAAAGTGATGTACCCATGATTCCGGTGTCTGAAAATCCGATCCCGAAATCGATGCTCCTCAGATTATGAATGAACCGATGTTATTCATTTAGGAACTTTAGTTGTGAAGACGAGCTAAATTGAAGTATCGTTTGTAGATCCTCATTCATAAAGCGCAATGAAATGCCTTCCCCTTGGCCGAATTAAAGTAATGTTTGATGAGATGAGTACTGGCACGTTATCACCGGTTCGATTCCAATGTGTTTCGTTTGAACTAATGGAGAGGAGGGACAGGCGAACGATGAAAAGTAGTGACACAGGAGAACCTGTGGGACGCCAATGTCCAAGTGCTAGGGGCTTTCCGCGTGGGACCCCATCCCTCTTTCGTGCCAAGGAGTGAAACATGGCACTATAAATAAGAAGGCCAAACCAGCTTCTTTCCATCACAAGACACGAGAGGTGAAACACCAGACTAAGAGATCGGCCTTGGAAAAGCAGAGAAGAAGATGAGAACAGGGGGGACTGGCAACAAGATGGCCTTGATCTCTGCTCTTCTGGGCTTCGTCTTCTTGGAATACGGCTCTCTTCTCTGCATGGCTCGAGGCAATGTCCATCACTACGATTTCGTGGTAAGTGTGCTCGTGCCGACACAGACGGCGTCTGTGTCTCAAGGCACTTTTGAGTTGCTCACGCATGCTTACATGAAAAGAAATGCGTGGGACGATGAGGGTTTCTCTTCTGTTGTTTGTTGCTGCTGCAGCTGAAGGAAACCAACTTCACGAGGTTGTGCACGACCAAGAGCATGCTGGTGGTGAACGAGAGCTGGCCCGGGCCGGTGATTCGGGTTCACAAGGGCGATACCGTCTTCGTCACCGTCCACAACAAAGGCACCTACGGCGTCACCGTCCACTGGTAAAAAACCCCCCCTCTCTCTCTCGCGGGGACATAATGTCCTACACGGTAAACTCGCGGCTCGTTATTACGCGATAATCAAATCGAAACAAAATGCGATAAAACGCACCTCGGCGATAATATGCACTTTTGTCGTCTCTCGGACTTCATAATTGATTTGCAAAACATTCGAATCTTCATCCACAAAAGGAGGACATGTGTTGTAGAGCATGGTGCACTGATGCTCGAGGACAAAAGCAGAAGGACCCCCTCCCATCTTCCCCCTCTTCTTTAGAGTTGGAGTCTCAATTTGGTGCTCTCTTTCTGCTTCACTGAAAAAGACAGTTCCGTAGCACAGAGCCCTCATGTCCCTCCATAAATTCGCAAAATAATTACCATAGCTTTTACCGACCCAAAAAGAAAAAAAATTACCCTAGCTTTCCTCTTACTTTTCTCTCCTTGCGGAAATTATGGTACCGCATGTCTGCTAGCCGAAGTCCATAAGATTCCCATAGCTTCATTACATGACCTAGGTCTTGCGTTATCTTGGACCAATGACTGCATCAAAAGCAGGGAAAACTCATCTGCACACGTTGTTCCCCACCACAGTGTAAACATATAGCTAGTTGTGGCTATTTTTCTTTTGTTTCCTCCAATGGCTGCAATCCGCGTAAAGAATATATTCCCATGATAAAAGGGGACTAATCGTCGATCCTTCCCAACAACTGGCGGCCTCTAGTTCACACCTTTAGCGCTCTCGTCCACCCTACTAATTTATTCATTTGATCGTGATAAATCAAAATCGACCTCTTCCCAAAAGTTCAAATCGTCAATACCCCTGACCTTGCGATTGATACATGTGAAATTGGCCATGACAAGCGTAACCACATCAAACCGAGCAACAAGACGCTAAAGCGTAGAAGGTTAAATAATTAGAGAATGAATTAATCCACTTGCGAGCATGAGATTGTGTGAGCAAGCGCGATGCCTGATGACGAAAGTACTTTTAATCTACAGGCACGGAGTCAAGCAGCCTAGGAACCCATGGCCGGATGGTCCCGAGAACATTACACAGTGCCCAATCCCGGCCGGTACGAGCTTCACTCAAGAACTTTCCTTTTCCGACGAAGAAGGGACGCTCTGGTGGCATGCCCATAGCGACTGGTCACGTGCCACGGTCCATGGTGCCATCATCATATATCCGAAACCCAGAACCACCTACCCTTACCCCATGCCGTACAAGGAAGAGCTACTTGTTCTTGGTATGTTCATACTCTCCTCCCATGGGAATGTCACATGAGCCGCTGCATCTTTTCCTTCTTTTCCGTCTTGACTACAAATGTTAGCGTTTGTCAATCTTGGATAGAATGACGACGGGGACTTGTATGCTTCTCTTTATGCTAGGCGAATGGTATAACGGAGATGTGATGGCCATAATCGATGAGGCACTTGAAACTGGCGGTGATCCGAACGTGTCGGATGCATTCGCCATCAATGGTCAACCGGGAGATCTATATGACTGCTCTAATGGTACTAATTCAATTTTATATGACTTCCCTCTGATTTGTTGCAAATTTAAATATTTAGTTTTACTGAATTATCGGTCGACAAGGCACTATATTCAATAGTTCCATTCCTTTGAAGTGTTGTTGGTTACATATACATAGATTTACATTCATATTGGTTTTAACCTAGGTAAAGTGGATTTTATTTTTAGAAATTTAATCAAACTCTCTTTCCTGTATAAGGATAAATATTTCGCAAGACTGATGAAAAATATGATAGAAATTATATAGCTACCCACCACACTAATATCTTTCTTTATGGCCTATATTTATAATCGCCAAATTCAGAAACCATGCATATGTAAACATTGTTTCATGCTTTTATATGACGACAATAAATTCAGAGTCACTATTTTTGACGGCGATGTCAAGACAAAGCATGATTTTTTTGAAGCACTTCCATTTTCTGCTTGTTCTTATGCGGATAAAGGAAATTTTTTTTGGCTTCTCGCAGCATCAACGTACCGCCTATTGGTCAATTATGGGAAGACGTACCTCCTCCGCATTGTCAATGCGGTGATGAACGAAGAAATTTTCTTCGGCATCGCAAAACACAACCTTACGGTGGTTGGAATGGATGGAGCGTATCTAAAACCCATCAATACCGATTACATAATGATAACTCCCGGACAAACCATGGACGTTTTGGTCACGGCGAACCAATCTCCTAGCCACTACTACATCATGGGAAGCCCTTTCGCAGATACAAATGCTCCATTCGACAACACTAGCACGACAGCGATCTTTCAGTATAGTGGCAACTACACTCCGCCGTCGACCCCGTACTCTCCATCTCTCCCAGCTTATGATGACAAGGATGCCGCAGGCAATTTCACGGTCCGTTTGAAGAGTTTAGCAAGCAAACAGCACCCCATTAGCGTCCCATTGAAAATCACGGAGCGGATCTTCATGACAGTTTCCGTCAATCAAATATATTGTGCGAACGAGTCTTGTTCTGGTCCGGACGGAAATAGGCTATCGGCCAGCTTGAACAACATCAGTTTCGTGACTCCCACGATTGACATTTTACAAGCATATTACAGGTAATGCACAAAAGACATTGTGATCTAGATTTCTAGTGATAAATCTCATTATATGATGGATGATATGACACGGTACAAAATAAATCTCTAAATCCAAATCATGTTGATTTAAAGTCGAGGACAAATCATGATGGACTAATGCCAATCGGACGATTCTTATTTTCAACAGGCATATCCATGGAGTGTATAACAGTACTTTTCCGAGCATACCACCGTATTTTTTCAACTTCACCGGCGACGTGGGCAACAATACGATATACCCTAGCCAAGGAACAAAAGCGAAGATGATCAAATACGGGTCGGTTGTCGAAATAATTTTCCAAGGAACCAACGTCGGCGCTGCGGAGAACCATCCGATGCATCTGCACGGTTACAGCTTCTACGTGGTGGGAATGGGCAATGGAAATTTCGACAACAAGACTAGTCCAAAGACATACAACTTGGTCGATCCACCGTTGGTCAACACGATCGGACTTCCCAAGAACGGTTGGACGACAATCAGATTCGTCGCAAATAATCCAGGTACTTCACTTGTCAAGCTCACAAAATCAAAGAGTCGTTACGCATCGTGTCTGACATAATTCAGTAGTAAAGCCTGTGTATGCTGGCTTCATTATGCTCATGATGGCGGTTTTTTTTTTCCTTTCAGGAGTATGGTTTATGCACTGTCACTTAGAGCGACATGCTAGCTGGGGCATGGACACGGTTCTCATCGTCACTGACGGTCCGGCTAACGCGAACAAAATGCGCGGGCAGCCCGCTTATATGCCTCCTTGTGCCAAGTCCTAAGGCAAAGAATGAATTTGCAGCTTACTTTTGAGCTTGGCAAGCGTGCTTGTTCTTGATTTTGAATAAAAAGTCGACATGACCAAAAGGATTGGGAGCTTGTGTGAGAAATGTTTTGGCTACAAAACTGCAGTATATGCAATATATCGAATTCTCTCTCTCTCTCTCTCTCTCAAGAAAGCACAAGGAAAGGAACTTTGAGTAAGAAGATGCCATGTTACCCCTGCGTGAAAAAGTAAAGATATCATATATGTCTAATTGTTTCTTTTTCATGATATATTTGCGAAATTTCTATGGCTTAACTTATCTTGATCTTCCATGTACTAACCGATACTACCTAGATTTTCAAAGAATAAAGAAAAAGGAACATCAAAGCTTGATTTGATGTGATCGATACTAACCCTGAATTTGTGATTACCATAATGTGATGAGATACATTAATTTTTTTTTCCAAGTAAGTGCACTGACCACCATCTCCTAAAAAGATGGTCTTGGAAGTCCAACTTCACTAATCAATAAGGAAATCCTGCCCGATTCGAATGTTGATTTTTCATAGAGCACATAATAATGATTTTGGAAAGATGGCTCTTCAGATGCTTGGAGTCAACTTTCTTTTTTGGATTTTCTTAAACTAAACAGTAAATAAAAAATAAAAATCACACAATTGAGGTTCAAGCGTTGATATATGTACTTCTAAATTTTAGTAAACAAATTCATTTTTTTCATAAATGAGGATTTCTATTTCATGACTACTAATGTAAAAATAACAAATTGCAAGTACCCTTTGTCGGTCTTCTCGTTTTGTAATGAAATTGTTGTTGATCTTCTCTTTCTTGGATGATCAAAACGGATTATAGCTTCTTCAAAACCTTAGTGAAGTCCTATCATAGAACCTCGTGAATGGTTCTTTTCCAAAGGTCCTATCAATGAGGCGTGACCGCGTGAGCCGCCCAATGCGGCTTTACCTAATATTCGTACTCATGGGACCATGAATCACGAATCTACATTGCACATTCACCCTGTCTTTTAGAATGGAATTTAGGTTATAAAAAGCAGACAACAAAAAGTTGGATGCCCTAATTAATGTACATTTTAAATATCCCCAATTGGTGAAAGTACTATATTGTCGTGTCGCTTGTTATCTTCTAGCAGTGATCTGATGGATAGTGACGTGAATTATTGCTTCATTTTCACGTGGGCGTCTAGTGTCTTGTCCATTCCCTAATAATGTTTAATAACGCCTTGCGCGTATTATCTCCTAATCACTAATCATCATTATATAGGTTTTTGAGTAATTGTTGATCTGAGTGGTACGCTAATCAATCCTTCCACAAAGGAGATGTTATAACCACAGAATACTATTGTTCTATGCAAGAAATATATGCTTTTTTTTTTTCCCACGTTGGTAAAATTTAATAAGTATCAATAAATGATAAAAATTGTTAATATAAAAAGACCGGTGACATTTTTTTTTATTTTAAAATTACTTGTTGGTAACTTACTGATATTTTATGAAATTACCCACTTCTTTAGTAGTTTGCGAATCATAAACTTTTGTACTTGCTTACCTATTTTTATTTGCATCACTTTCTAATGCTCTAGATTTACTAACTATTACATGAAATAACCAATGTAAAGTAGAGCGAATTACTAACTTTTCTCATTTTGGGTTTACCAACTTTCATTTGAGTTACTTGCTAATATTTTTTGGCTATTTAAAGATTCAAATAAACGTTGGTGATTAATTCAAATAAGAATTGATGTTGCAAAACTAGTTGGTAGTCGGTAATTTCTAAGAGAAAGTTTAATGGGTTGTTAAGTAAGGTAAATAAAAGTTAAAGACTGAATGAAAACATTCATAAGTGTGAAAACAAAAATTCAGATAAAAATTTTAAGCAACTTGAATGAGAATTGATTAACCTAAACTAGTGGGTAACGTAATGGAAGAAAAGCTGATAAGTCACATAAATAAAGATTGGTAAATTTATATAAAAGTTGAGTAAAATTAGAGCGCTTGTAGGAATAATAAATAAAAGTTGTAAAAAACAACAACTGAATAATTATAAAAAAAGTTAATAAGTAAGTTAATAAAGATGGGTAAATTCATATAAGAGTTGATAAACATGAGGTGTTGATAAGAAAACCAAACAAAAATTGGTAAAATATAAGAAAAGTTGGAAATTTCACAAATTGTCAAAAAGAGTTGGTAATGTCAATATGTGAATAAGTTACTTGAAAATAAGGAGGTAGATAATTCTTATACCAACAATATAGAAAAAAAATCTTCTTTTTTTTTTTCCAAAGTAGAACAGGGTAATTGTCCATAATATCCAAGTTTGGAGATATACCCTGTTTATAGACATTTTTTTTTTTTTTTTTTTCTGGAGAAGTGCAATAGAAGTCCTAAAACTTGTAACGAAAATGCAATTGAGTCCTAAACCTTGTAAAAAATGCAATCAAGTCCTAAAATTTGTTAAATTGTTTCAATCGAGTCCTAAAGTTAACATCGTCAACATTTTTTAATGGAAAATACTGACGTGGCGCGGACTTGATATTTAAAATGAATTTTCATTTCCACGTGGCTTTTTTTAATTATTATTTTTATTTAAATTAAATTTAAAAACTAGAAAAGAAAAGTTAAAATTTATTAAAAAAACAAAACAGTTTAAAAAAAAATGGCTGTCACCTATCATCGGAGGGGCTGACGGCCGTTGCCAACCTTGGGTGGGGGTGGCCGGCGATGGGCGGTCGCCATTTTTTTTCCTTTTTAAATTTTTTTTTTTTTTTAAAAATAAATTTTAACTTTTTTTTTTTAGTTTTTAAATCTATTTTTTAAAATTGAATAAAAATAATTAAAAAGCCATGTGAAAAATGAAAAATTATTTAAAATGCCACGTTTGCGCCACGTCAACATTTTCTATTAGTAAATTTGACAGTGTCAACTTTAGGACTCAATTGAAATAATTTAATAAGTTTTAGGATTCGATTGCACTTTTGTAAGTTTTAAGACTCAACTGCATTTTCATGATAAGTTTGAAGACTTCTATTGCACTGATCCTTTTTTTTTTTTTTTTTTTTTCGGTTGAGAAAGCAATTTGTCAAACACGTGAAACAAGTCTTCAATTTGAGTTTTTAGTCTCAAAATTTTCAAGTCTAGTAATCGTATTATTCAACCTGTTTTCCCCTCCCTCAATTAACTTGTTAATGATCGACCCAAAAAAAAGGTAAAAAAACTTGTCAAAGTCCTTGTAGTCACATTGTGCGTTCCAAAGTGTTAGGCCTGACTTATAATGATACTGCAAGTCTTAGGAAATTTGTGCTATTTACACTAACAACGTTTGCAATTTTTTTCCTCGAAGGATGAAGAGAGTCATACCTAATCCGCATTTGTCCTCTAGCATCCGCTCTCAATGTCAACGCCGGCCAGCTTAATGCCTTCATAATCGATGTGCTCTTTGATCTCTACGCATTTCACTGCTTCACTAGAAATTTCTTTGCCCCCTACCATACTCCAAAATAGTCTTGACCGCCTGTCTTGCATTGGATCCTGGCATTTGACGGTGGATTTTTATATTTTTGTAGCTTGGAACCTATTAAAGTACATTATGACTTTGCTCTCTATTGCTTCGATAAGAGCTACAAACTCTACCTTAGGTTAGAGCGTTCTTTTTCAACTCTTAGAATTTTTTCAAAATTTCAAGGCTCATTAAAAATTGACATTTGAATATATGTGCCAACATTTGTAATATTGTGAAAAATTCCGGGTACTCTGAATTAAGAAAAGATCAAAGTACATCCACTGCAAAATTTATTTATAAACAAAAAGCAAAAGATAAAAGCATACTCATACATGCTAGTTTGCTTTATCGTGCTCCAATTGAAAGTGTCGTTGACTTGTTAGAACATATAGCATTCCTTCTGGGATTTTTCGAAATTTCAAAGCTCCCATCAAGTCCGCTTTTGGTCATTTGACATAAAATTTGTGCGATTTAATCTTCTAATTTAAGCAACACGCTAAAACCGTACCTCCACACGCAACTAAAATGTGTATATATATATATATATATATATTTTTTTTTTTTTTTTTAAAATTTTATGTCAAGGGTTGTCGTGGTCAAAATTTAAAATAATTCTTGCTGGGAGTGGTAGAGGAAATTACCAAGTAAAAGCCGTGTTTACGGGGAAAAGCCAGAAGTAGACTAGAGCAAGAAATCTTCCCGTCCTTAATACTTTTTGGACAAAATTAACGGTTTGATTTGATTTGATTGAAAGTTGCTGTCGGTCTTAGCTTAGAAGATACAACCATGCCTAATTCTCAATGCCCACTCCAAAAGCAAATATCTTATTCACGGGAATTTTATATTTTGTCCAAATACGGTTGAAATCTCTTCATTTTCTCTCATTCATGCACATGTGCATCATTCATGGAAAAGAATAGATTCGGAAGCACCATGAATCTTAGCATCTATTGTCTTCATCAGGTTAGAAAGACAGAAAAATCAAACGTTTCCACGTTATTTTTCCAAAAAGCAACCCTCTAACGCGTAAGAACTAAGTCCTTGTAAAATTATTCTGGTTAGTACATTTGTTATTTATTTACTGTGAAACGAAAAATTTGAGAAAGCATCACGATTTTCCTTGCTCATCTAGAGAAAGAACAAGGGCTATTGCCATTAAAAATCTCAAACTGATTACCCATGGTATATTTATCCCATGACGCATTTTCCCAAATTAGTTTCTATCTTACAAAAAAATCCAAATTGGTGCTTCGAAATCAAATCTATGAGTGCAAGGACAGAATTGGCCACATCAGGTATGTCATGTTAGTGTTTTTGGGTCAAAATTGGTTAGAAGTAATACATTGGTAAATTGTCGAGAGGTTTATAACTGAATTGGTACAATTGAAAAGTTTATAATTGAACTAGCCACATTATTTTGCTCTTATATTTATATGGTAATATCCCTATAGGGTCGGAAACTTTCCCCAACATTAAATGATTTGGCATATTGAGAATTTTATTGTTGAAAAGTTTAGATCCGGATGTGATAAATTAAACTCCGCTACATATGCACATATTCCTAAAAAAAATACATATCAGAATTTGGGAAAATATATGTATTCGAACAAATTAAATAATGATGCGATACCTTCTTACCTTAAAGTTTTGTCCTATCAATTTGTCGTCAAGAATTAAGGAATTTGCACTCGTGTAGGTCCGTCCTACGCACTTTCGTTTCGAATTTTGGGCCTGGGCTCACCTATGGGTTTCTTCTAGTCTCTTGGTTAGATTAGTTCTTTAAGTTTTGGGCCTTTGATAGGGCGAGGCCCAAAAAATGGGTAATTCGGAAAAGGTTTATTAGAAATAACTTTGGTAATTTTGGGAACGACCAAACCAGCATCAGTTAGTGGCTCAAATGGCGTCGATGGCCTAAAATTAGCTGGTAATTTAATTGGAAAAAAGTGGTAAATAATTTAGATAATTTTTTTTTAACTACTTTTTAAGGGGTTTCTTTGTGGCCACCCTTCCAACATGGAAGGGGGAGGTGGGAGGTTTGAATCCCCACATTTTCAGGGGGTTGAGGTGGTAACGATTTAGTTTTAAATATGGGTTTTGATTCGCACGCTCTATAAGGAGGCATGACAAAAGTTTGAGAGTGAGAGTTAGAGTATGAATATGATATGACTGACCAAAAAAAAAAATTAGACAAAGTTTTTGATTAGATATAAAAGTTGGTGACATAAGTAAGAGTTGGTTTGACTTCTTGAAAAAAAGTTGGTTAGTTACTAAAGAATTGGTAATTTAGAATTTGATTGAATAAATGTTGGTGAATGGCTCAAATGAGAGTTTGTAACGTAAATACTAGTGGGTAACTTTATCATAGAGAAGTCTTAGCTCATCACCCTAAAGGTTGGTAATTTCATGTAAGATGTAGTAATTTCCATAAAAGATTGTAACATATTAGAAAAAGTCGGGAAGTTATTAGAAAAATCAGAATTGATGTACTGAAAGTTTGTGAGATATTAGAAATGTAGGTAAATTAGTAGAAAACTTGGTAACTTGAAATCCATCTAATAAAAAACTGGTAATTAGCTCAAATAAGAGTTTATAACCTAAAACTAGTTGGTAATTTAATCATTTTTGTATTTTATTCAAATAAAGGTTGGCAATTTCTCATAAGAGATGGTGATGTCAATGAAAATTTGTAAGATATTAGAAAAGTTGGTAACTGGGAATCGATTAAATAAGTAAATGGCCAAAATAATAGTTTTTAAACACAAAATTAGCTGGTCATTTTATCGTAAAAAAGTTGTATCTCACTCGTATAAAGGTTGACAATTTCTTATAAGGGATGAAAATATCAATAAAAGCTTGTGACATATTAGGCAGGTTGGTAGTTTTTATAAAAATTAATAAATTTGAAGGGATTTAATAAATGTTTAAAAGTTATTTAAGTAAGAGTTGGTGACTTCATCGTATTAAAGTTGGTAGCTCATTCAAATTTAGTGCGGTAATTTTACATGTTTGGTAACTTATATCAGTAAATTACAGTAAGAATAGTATCGATATGTACGATAATTTATAAGTTATTTATAAACAATTCCATAAAAAGTAGTAATTTACTATGAGAGTTGGCAGCTCACTAATGAACTACCAGATGAGCAGTTTATTGATAATTTTTTTCACCAACAATATATTTGATATTTGTCAACGTAATTACACATTTATCAAATTGCAATAATTTTATGGCAATTTGATGTTCAGAGCACATCAAAAGTCTTTTTATTCGAACACATACTGACTTTTCTAAATTAATTCGAACACATGTTGTCATTTGTTGACACCTAATTAAAAAAAAAGAAATAGAAAATAATCTTTGATTAGAGGGAAATTAAAAATTTTTTTTGAAAAATTGAATTAAAAAAAACTGAATGGCCAAATGTTTTGGAACCACTTTGTTATTGAGAAGTTGAGTGAGGATGTGTAAATATATCGAAAAATCTTCATCTGCAAAAAGACAAACTCAAGTCTTTTTCAATAAATTAAGAGTACGAAGCCTTGGAAAAGGGGGGCTTCTCTTCATCTTTCGTCCAAAGAAAAAAATTAGAAAACTGAAAGAGAGAAAAAGTGTGGGGGGGCTTCTCTTCACGGTTCGTCCAAAAAATAGCAAATTGAAGAGAAAAAATGAAGAAGAAGTACAGTTGGCAGAAAGTGAATGGGGGGTTTTTCTTAGTCTTTTGTTAAAAAAAAAGGGTGAAAAGAGAGGAGAAGGAAGAGGGGTTTCGGTGCTTTGGGAATAGAAAATCAGAAAGAGAGCAGGTTTCTTTTTCCTTTTTGCTGATTTGCTGCAGAGGGGAAAAGAGAACAGAAGGAAAAGAGAGCAGAGGGAGAAGACGTGAGGAAGGACGTGCGGCCAGAAAGAGGAAAAGACAAAAGAAAAGGAAAAAAGGAGAACAGCACACTGTTTATCTTCTTCGGCAGCACCTTTCTCGCCAGCCATCGCCGCTCGTCCGTGAGCCCCCGCGCCCAAGGCCGCCGCTTGTTCCGTCCATACACCGGAGCTTCGCCTGAGCACCAGCGTCGCCGCTCGTCACCCCCGACGACTGAGCCCCTGCAACCCGCGGCCTAGCCAATTCCGAACAGACCCGCCGCCTCCGCCGCTGCTCCAGCATCACTCAACACCGGCGGACCTCCATCGCAGCAGCCTGCTCCCCGCGACACTACTCCGAGCACCATCACGCCTCCGCCACCATTGCTTCGCCGGACTTGCCATTGACGCGCAGCAGCACAGCCACCAACGCTCACGCTCCCTGCCACTCCACTCGCCGACCCAGCCGCCGGACGCCTCGCTGCTCCACTCCCGACGCCCGCGCCAGTAGCCTGCGCGTCAGCTGCAGTTCGTCCGAGCCCCGCACCTCCTGCCGTCCACCGCCGCTCCGAAGCCCTGCTGCTCCGCCTGCACCAGTATCCGAGGCTTGCTTCACCGTGATCAGCCCTCTGCTCGCGCATCCGCAGCACCGCTGCCACTACCACAGCTCGCATCCTCACCTCTGCAGCAACCGACGCCGGCTCCACGCCCGAACAGGACCATTTGCTGCCTCCTCTGTTTTGCTGCAGGTCTGGTTACCGCCAAACCTCGCCGGAGCTCCGACGGACAGCCCTTGTTCCGAACGGCGACCCATCACCGAACCACCAGCTGCTCCTCGCCATTCCTCAAGCCAACCGTGAGTTGGACTAGGTGATTTTCTAGATATTTGATTTCATGTTTTTTTTTTTATTATTTATTCTAACTTGATTTGTTTTGATTTATTTTTATCATTAGGAAATTTGTCATATTAAGTTATAATAATAAAAAATATTGACCCGCGAGACGTCGGGTTAGATTTTTAATATTTTTAATTATTTCGACTTTTTATGGCGAAATTCATGAATTTATTTGCATCATTGATTCATATTAAAATGCCATTGATTTACATGGATGGATTTTTATTTTAGCGTGTTATTATTTGCTCATCATATATCATGCATCATATTAGATATTTAGGTTTATACACATTCCACATTTGAAGCAATGTATTTTATTTTTTAGATTCATGTAAAATTAGGATGATTTTCCTTTAATAAAATCAAAACAAAAAAGATGTTATTTAGGTTATATAGATTTTATAATGCACACATTACATGTTGCGTTTTAATTAGTAGGTTATAGGTTAATGTTTTAACATTCTCATCATGTAGTATTTTTTTTTATAATAAAAACAAAAAATGCCAAAAATTAGCATTGCTTCATTACGTCACCTTTTTAAATAAAAATTACTAGGTCATTTCAAATAAAAAAAAGAAAACACAAAAATCTTTTACCCGGCTAATTAACAGGTTAGTTCATAATTAATCCAATGTCATGTCATCATTGTTTAATATAGGTTGCATATGTGTAATAAAAAAAATCATTAAAAAAAATCACAAAAAAAACATGTATATAGAATTATTATGTCATTCATCTCATGTCATGAAACACATGCATATTTAGGATTATATAAATAAGATTGCATATATATAGTGATAGTTCTAGTTAGGCCATACGAATTGCATTTCCATATCATTAAAGTAAAATCCATGCATATTAAAATCATGTTCAGGGCATGCATTTTTATTAGCATTTTTTATTGAATGTTATTTTATAGATTGTGCACCCGCATGACCACCATTTGCATGTCAGTAGCTTAGGTTTAAAATTAATCAACATTGCCTGCAAAGTATTTTTTGAAATTAAAATAAAAGGTACCGAAATGACGTTAGATTTTTCTAGCGTAATCATGTCCTCGGACTTATTGAATCTCTGGTTCACAAAAGTAAAGTATTCTCCCATACTTTACTTGGGTTTCTAACCAACCCTAATTGGTTAGCGGCGGCTCCAAATTGAGTATAATTACATGATTAAATGGGTTAATTCATTAGTATTAAGTCGCGATTGGTAGGACTTGGGAGGGTCCGCGCCAAGTCTTAGGACTTAGTAATCCATTAGCCCTTTCGAATAATTCACCCAGAAAAAAAAATCGGGAAGATCGCGATATCATTCATTAGAAATAAACAAGAAATTCGTGCATGTGCGCCGGCCGCACAAAACTACTTTAGAAGAAAACCAAAGGAGGTGCAGAGTCGACGCCACCATGCGAAAATTGTAAAACTAAGTTGTCTCACATTTGAACTGTCCTCATGCAAGGAATCCAATCCGAAGGTTGTGGGGTCATTTGCTCATCACTTAAAATTTCAACGAGAAGTCAATGCCCAAGAATACATTACGCCTAAGCTGCTTGGAGAATGATCCTGAGTTGGATCCGTACTTCTCCGGTGATGGATTCTGTGAAGGAAGAGGTCCAAAGCTAGTCGGGCCGGAAAATGCATGGACCGATTAGGAGAAGCGCAGGGAAGTCATTACTGAAGACTGGGGTGTTGATGTGGTAGCAAGGACCCTGCATGCGCTTCAAAACAAGCTCGACCATTGCAGTAAAGCGCTTCTCAAGTGGGTGCAAGAAGAGCGGTCCTCACAGCAGGAAGGAGATTAACAGCATAGAAAGAGAACATGCTTTCAGAGGAGAGCCAGCGATGAAATTCTAAGACTAAAGATTGATCTGTGTCGCGACCTTCCCGAATTTTTTTGAAAGGGTGAATTATTAGAAATGATTAATGGATTACTAAGTCCGAAAACTTGGCACGGACCCTCCTAAGTCCTACCAATCGCGACTTGATAGAAATTAACTCATTTAAACATGCAATTATATTCAATTTGGAGCCGCCACTAACCAATTAGGGATGATTAGAAACACAAGTAAAGTATGTGAGAATACTTTACTTTTGCGAACCAGAGATTCAGTAGGTCCGGGGACATGGTTACGCTAGATTAGTCTAACGCCCTTTCGGTACATTTTTATTTTAATTTCAAAAAAATATTTTGCAGGCAATGCTGATTAATTTTAACTTAAGCTACTAACATGCAAATGGTGGTCATGCAAGTGCGCAATCAATAAAATAACATTCAAATAAAAAATGCTAATAAAATTGCATGTCCTAAACATGATTTCTAAATGACATGACACTTAATTTTTCTTTTTTTTTAAATGTTAATTATATGCAATCTTAATCTATATTTAATATGCATGGATTTTACTTTAATGATATGTAAGATGCAATTCATATGGTATGACTCAAACTATCACTATATGTATGCAATCTAGTTTATATAACCCTAAATATGCATATCTTTACGTGATATGGGATGTATGATGTGGTAATTCTATATGCATGTTCTTTTTGTGATTTTTTTTAATGATTTTTTATTACGCATATGCAAACTATATTAAACAATGATGATATGAAATGGAATTAATTATGAACTAACCTATTAATTAACCAAGTAAAAGACTTTTGTGTTTTCTTTTTTTATTTGAAATGACCTAGTAATTTTTATTAAAAGAAAGTAACGTAATGATGTAATGCTAATTTTTTGGCATTTTATATATATATATATATATATATATATATATTTTAAAGAAAATACCACATATTGAGAATGTTAAAACATTAACCTATAACCCACTAATTAAAATGCAACATGTAATGTGCACATTATGAAATCTATATAACTTCAATAACATTTTTTTGTTTTGATTTTATTAAAGGAAAATCATCTTAATTCTACATGAATCTTAGAAAAAAAAACTAAAATGCGAAGCTTTAAATATGAAATGCATATGGACCTAAGTAGTTAAATTCTAGATATGACATATGATATGATATGTGATGTGCAAATAACAATGATGCATTAAAATATATGTAATATTGAAAATATATCTATGTAAATCAATGACATTTCAATGACGCAAAGCAAATCATGAATTTGCCATGAAAAGTCAAAATAATCAAAAATCTAATCCGCCATCTCGCGGTTCAATATTTTTGATTATTATGGCTTAATATGACAAATTTCCTTACAGGGGTAATGATAAAAATAAATCAGAACAAATCAAGTCGAATTCATAGATTATGAAAATGAATATTTGATCTAAATTGAGTCTATAGAAATTACCTAGTCAAAGGTACGGCTTCTTGTCACTAATAGCAGCACCTGCACAAAGAGAAATTAGAGAACACCCCCAAGGAAAAGTCACGTCTCGATGTGGGGGTGTAATTTAGCCGAGTATGGGAGAGAACCAATATTGGAACAGCCACGTCAAACTCACAGCAACACTTATTCCTCCAGTAACAGAAGTAATAAAAACCAGTCAACAAAACCACCGAGTTGACATAACGTTGGACGGTAACTCAAAGGCAACAGGAACCAGCAAGTGATCTCCGGAAAACAGCGGTGGCGAGCGGCGGAGGTGCAGGCACAGCGGAGGGCAGGTGTCGCGGTCGTCGGAGCTCTGGTAAGAGGTAACAAACCCAAACCAACAACAGCAAAGCAGCAACCGTCGCTGATGCAGGAGCAGCAGAGGGCGGGCAGCTCGGTGAGCGGCTGCTACGGGCGTTGCAGGTGAAGCGGGGCGCAGCAGAGGAAAACTCGGCAGTAGGGGCGTCGCTCGGGCGTTGGAATCGCAAATCAAGGCTGATCACAGGGGCTGCAGTAACTGGCGCAGGGGGGCTCGGTGGTGCGCCGGTGAGGAGGAGGCGGCGTCGGGTCGTCGCGTGGCGCTGCTGGGGTTCCAGGCTGCAGGCGTCTCGGTGGTTGCTGCGGCAGAGGTGCGGTAGCGGTGGAGACGGAGTCGCGAGCAAACGGGTCGCGGGGGATCTCGATCGGCGAGGGCCGAGGTACGGTCGGAGGGCAGCGACCTGCTGCGGTGGCGACGACGGCGAGGCAAATGGGTTGCGACCGGCTTCGGGTCTGCCGGCGTCGGGGCAAGCTCGCGGGTGCAGAGGTGCGGCGGGGCACGATGCAGTGGCCGAGCAGCAGGCGGTGCCTCGCGACGGTCGACGCAATGGAGAAGATGAACAGTTCTCTGCTCTGCCTTTCTTTTTTGCTTTTTGTTTCTTCTTTTCCACTGCTGCACGTCCTCTTTCTCTCACGTCATTTTCATGTCTCCTCCTTCTGTCTCTCTCTGCATTTTCTGCAGCTTCTTTTCTTTTGACTTTTCTTCTTCTTCCTCTCCCACAAATCGAAGCCCTCTTTTCTCTTTTTCCTGTTTTCACTTTTCACTTTTTTTTTCGATGAAGGGAACCCCCTTTTCTCACTTTTTGCTCTGAATTTTTTCGATTTTTTTTCTCCTGCTTTCACCGAAGCTTTGTATCCTCTATTTAAAGAGGAAACACTCGAATTTTGTTTTTCGCAGGTGAAGATTTTCCGATATTCACTCATCTTCTCAACAAAAAATGGCTCCAAAAATCAAACGGTTGTTGAGTTTTTGAATTCAAAAAATTAAAAAAAAAATTCCCTCTATAATCAAAGATGAGTCTGCACAGATGGGTTGAAAGAGAAGATGATGGTACTGTCTGATTTCAAAAGTTTCAAGATGAGTTGTTTCAATCAGGTTGGGAATCAGGATGGGACAGAGAATAGATTATAGAGTGACCTTGCCGATCAGATTCCTGACTTGATCTTCCCTGGATACGCATGCTATTTAAATTCTTCAGATCTCCGGAATATTTGATTACAGGCTTAATCATTTTCTCCCCCAAATCTCTACTCCTTATCAAAGTGCATTCTTTGAAAGTAGCCTTAATCATGATATCACTGTGGCCCAGGAAGTGTTTCATCACATGAAACCAAGGAAAGAAGTAAATTGGGGTAACGTGTAAGGGTGTACAATGGGAACTGTCCGAACCGGAATCACTCGAACTAGACCGGACCAGCCGGTTTTGGATGATTTCCGGAAAGGGCGGTCTAATTCCTGGTTCTCATTCCTAGAATCGGTGGCTGATCGGTCCAATTTCCCATTCTAAGGTGGGAACCGGACTGATTGGACCGACTAAACCTGATCGGTTAATATAAAAAAAAGAAAAAGAAAAAGAAAAGCTTAACATTTTTAGGTTTTACTTACTGCTTTCCCCACCTTCCTTTGCAATTGTGCTGCAGTTTATGAATTGACAACAAGGCCATGCAGCCACTAAACGAAATTCTTTCTGGATGATTTATAGAAAAAGACAGAGCTATCAACAAAACGATTGACTCCTATTTGCCCGGCGATTAGACGGGGTCACTACAAAAGGACCGATCTAACTGAAACAACCACTTATCTCCTCATCCTTCACTGCACACTCGGAACATCCTCAAGTCGTGAGCACCAACTCATCTAACGCGGCGACAAACAAACAACAAATTATTGGTTTCATCGGACCGGACCGGTTAGTTGGTCCGATTTCTGATTCCAGGTTCAGTCCGTCCGATTCTCAATCCTAGAACTTGGGAACTAGTCCTCCCAGTTCGGTTCCTGGCCACATTGGATCGGGAACTGATTAGTCCTAGTAACGTGCTCTTGAATTAAAATATAAATAAATTTTACAACCATATTGAGTGGGATTTCTTAAAATTCACAATAATTAAAATGGGATCTAATGTAGAGTGAATAAATTGGATTATCGGTCGTGCAAGAGCTGTCACTTATGAGGTTTTTAATCTGTGGCCTTATTCCGTCAACGGTTACATCTATTGTGGTTTTTTGGTTACTTAGTCGATCTCCGTTTGTCGACATTCCACTCCAAGTCTTGATTACTTTCGCTCATATTCTTTGTCGTACAAAATTAATTTTCTTGTCGACCAATTGAGTTTGGCCACTAAAAGCCTTCAATAGTTAGCAACTTTTGCCTCTATTGCATCTAACTCGGTCTCTGCCGACCGAGTCACCAGACTAAAGATTTGGAACACTCTTGATCCAGCGAACATTCCCTCCATAAATACTGGTCATTAGCTAAGTCAAAAGCCAAGTTTCATATCCTGCTGTTCTCTGAAGTTTTACTAGGGATGTAATTAATTAAAAAGACTATGCTAGTTCTATAGGGTTTTAACTTATTCTGATAAATATTGAGATTTTGACATATCATTCGGTATAAAAATTTCGCCACATATATCTTACCTTTACCAAAAAAATAAAATAAAATTTCGCCACATATGATAAGTTTGGAAATTACTTTTTACCGAGAATCTTCTATGAGAAGCCACTGCATAACATCACTGACAAAATATGAAATGACAAATGTAAAATATCGAGCCTATATTTAAAAGGTAATAGAAAGATTTTGACAAATGCATGACGTTACTAAAAAAATAAATAAATTCAAAACCACCGCATCGACACAGTACATAAACAAACAAATAAGATGAAAATCCTTTATTGGTGAACATATAAACATATAAATATATATATATATATATAATTAGGACTTTTGCAGTGCGCATGGTGCGGCTTCTTTTTCTTTCTTTTTTCGACCATACTTGGTGCCCTCCGGTCATTATCACTATACCTAAGTAAAATGTATTTTCTTTGTTTTCCCATCAAAATTCAAAATACTATTTAAACAGAAAAAAAATAAGAAAAATTGTACGTGGATATATGTCGCGAAAGTTTGAAAAGCCTAGGGTTTGCAAAAATTTGAAGAGCGGGACTAAATTTTAATTAAGGAAAAAAATAAGAAATAAAAAGTAAAGTCAATCCAAACAAGTTAAAATAAGAAAATTACAAAAGCCGTCTGCACTTTTTCTTAAGTTGCATTTTGCATCCTCTACATTCAAGATTTTACGGTTTTTATCCTCTCGAGAATCTATGGACATAGAAGTATTCGATATTATATTAAGAATTCCGAATATAGAATATAGGGAATTATTTTCGCAAATACGATTACAAGCGTTACGACATGGGGTCGGCCGTTTGTGTAACAATACCTGCCACACCGATGCTTCACGGTGGCCCCTTGATTGAAATATTCAACAACCGGTTAGGTAAGAATATATTAAATTCATCTTATTTGTCTCTTTCCTTCAAAGGTCACTAACTAGATTGAGAAAAATGATAATTTCTATGTAAAATATTTTATTACAGAATCTTCCACCAGACTCTCTAAATTGTTGTCCTGTGTACTCGTGATATTTGAGGATAACATGCATATGGATCGAGATACAACCAATCCTTACTTATGGGGAGTTTTAGGTGCAAATTTTTATAAGTGTTAATTCCTTTGTAATTCATAAGTTTCATGCAAAAACAGGATCCATGTATCACGAGTATATATTATCCTTAAACTTTTCGAGTGGCCATTTTTCCTTTCATTCTTGCCCGTAAAAAAGGCCCACTATAAACAATTTCACATGCTGGTCCATCGAATTTAATTTTTATCTCTTCGTACGACTGAATTGTTCCCATCCTTAGTAGATCAAGATCTTAGATTTTGTTGTTGTTTTGGTCCGCAATCAAGATCACCTCCCACGTCATGTGGAACGAACCATCATGGAAAAATGCTTCGGTGACCCCGAAAAAAGACGTTATAAGATCACAGGAGATCCAATCGCATGCTTTCTCTATCATTGCGCCCCTCACGAATTTAAAAAGATTCAGTACTTGGGGCTGCGCTGTCCGAAGACCAAAAGCCTACCAGAAGTTCTGGAGTCACCCGTAGTTCCTGGGGCTCGACTGTCTGGTGCGCATGTGAACTCACTTCGTACCCGCGCGGTCGCCTCTCTCTTCCCTCTTCCCTTTTAATACGCGACCGCGTTCTCGCTCGATCTAAACGCAAGAAAAACCGAGAGAAGAGAAAAATTTGTGTGCGCGCTGATGAATCGCGTGAAGATGGCGATCCGACCGCCTTTCTCCGCTACCATTTCTCCCCATGCTGCAATTTTCTTTCTTCTTGCGAACGTCCTTCTCGGGGCTCAAGCCAGCGTTCATTACTATGACTTTGTTGTGAGTGCTTTTGTTCGTCCATTGCATGGTGTAACGTGCTCCGTGTGCGAAGTTTTGCGTCGACAATCCTAAAACCGATGCATGCAGGAGAGTTTCCTATAATTTCTTGTGGATCGAGGTTTCGTTATTCTTGTGGGGTCATTTCGTTAGCAAAGGGCCCGCAACTGCAAGTGACATGTTTTATATGAGCAAATATTTAATGAAATGGGTAGGGTCGAGTGGTAAGCAAAGCCTCTTTCTTTTGCAAATGACGTCCGTCGTTGCGCTTCAGTAAGAAAAGAGGAAAAAAAAATTAGTATCTGGGCAATTGCCTTCGGTAGATTGCGAAAGGTCACCTTTCATTTTCGAGTGTTCAACACCTTCCACGGACTTCTCGACCGCGATGCATGCAAGCACCGGGACTGTTTTATTGTGGAAAAATGTAATGTTTTTGTCGGTCTCTCGACCGAAGTCAGAAAGTGCTCTTGGTTGTTTTCTTTTACTTCTTTATCTCACTACGTCTATTTTTGAATCATCTCTTTTTTGCTGCAGCTGAGGGAAACAAACATTACGAGGAACTGTACTACCATGTCCCTTTTAACAGTCAATGGCAGTTTTCCGGGGCCCGTGATTCGTGTTCATAAAGGCGACCTCGTTTTCGTGAACGTCCATAATCAAGGAGATTACGGCATCACGCTTCACTGGTAATTTCATTTTGTCGAATATCTTTTCATCTCTTTACGCTCTCTGTGTTCCCTTGGTGTGCACTCGTTACTCGTACTGGCGGTATATATTTTTCTTTTCGTGTTTCACTGAAATGGCAACGTGAATGAGAAAACAACAAAAGACGGCACTTGTAACGAGATCGTTGTAGGCGGAATTTGGTCTGGTGCATATTGATTAATTGAATATTCTGGGAAGGGGAGAATGAAAAACCGTACTACACATAATAATCTGGCAAGAGTAATCCAGAAATAGAGAACAGTTTACTAATCCGATGGTGGTGGTCGGGTCTTGGTCCATTCAAGGGGCTGAATCGATCGACAACATTCAATAAGTTGAATGCCTCACTTGATTGTAAGTCCTGATTGAGGTCGGAGAATATTTTTCAGCTTAGGGTTTAGGATTGACTCTTTTAAATCTTTTCATTGAAACAATATAAATGCGAAAGTGGAAGCCAACCTGGAGAAAAAGGAAATGTTTGAGAATATAGATAGGTAAAAAGCATATGATCTTTTGTTTGATTCTCCTTGAAAATTTAAAGTGATAAATCACAAATATAATTTTGAAAAAGTCTTTTCTTCTTAATAAAGAAAAGACTTGCCATCTTTGGGATTTGATGGAAGGCCTTCTTTCGCGAGCCCAAGCCATTAGTGAGATACTTAACAACACAAAAAGAAGAAAATAAAGCATAACTCGCAATATGATTGTAAGACTTTTCCTAGAAAACTTCCTGGGCAAGATCTGAGGACTCTCGCTCGAAGATTGGAAAGGCGGGTTCGGAGTCAGATCTGGGGTGGGGTAGAAGCTAATCTTCATATCGAAGGGTTCCCTTTCTTGATAGCACAGGAAAGAGGCTAGCACTAGCAGTGCGTATTCCATCAAGAGCTGCTCAATCTATGCAACTTGGGATCTTATGGCTTCTTCCTCTATCGTTTTTGGGGAGCTCGGGTCTCAAGGACCCCGTTTCTTACAATATACTAGAGTCAACTTCCTATGTTCAAATTTAATCTTTCTAAAAATACGCGAGTGATGAGGCATTTCCTAACAGATCTTCCACAAAAGAAGACTTCGTCAAAGAAGCTTTTCCTCTGATGGGATCGGATCCCTTTGCACAAGTCCTCCGATCACACACACACACACACACACACACACACACACACACACATATATATTTTTAATGTTAGAATAGTAAAATAAGCTTTATTTTTCATGACGACAAACCAGGAAGGACTCCTGCTTATAGGTCTGCTTGGTTGAATCATATATGCTTGCAAGGAATAACCGGTGCAGATCCTCAATACTTCTAAATTGGTCAAATCCTAGTTATTTACGTAGGATGAAAAGCGAAGGTTCTGGCAAAGGGGACTCCACGAATGGGGTATGATGTCCGAAACAGTATAAGGATGAAGGATTTTCCTTCGAGACAGGCGCAAGTGAGAAAGTATCCAATGGGCAGGGGCAGTGCCCCCGCAGGTGCCCATCCATTTCTACTTAAATTGAATTATTGATATCGCGAATATATCACCTCGAGTCAAATATCAATGATGAGCTTTTCTCCGAGTTAAAACACCCAGAAACGGAAAATATACACACCCCCCCCAACACCTTCCCCGGGGCGGCGGGTAAAAATAAAAATGATGAGGCCACAGGGGACTAATCTTCATAAACTAAAATATGTGAAACTTCATAGATATATAGCTAAATGATAAAATTGATGTATCTCGATTTTCAAATCACGTGATTATGTCACGTTAATCTTTAATGATAAAAGTCAACTTTCGGATTGTGGCAATTCATTGGGCTTTGGTGGGTTTCCAATTGAAGAATTGCGTGTCAGCTATTTGGTCAAAAATACATGTGCAGGCCATTGGCTGGAACTTAAATCATTGATGAGGTTTGTAGGGTGTTTTACGGTGAAATGGCCGCATCTTTTTCCTCCCGATGGAAGTCCTTTCTTTTCTCAAAGTCAAGACGTTCTTGTCTCACCTACCAGTATATATATTCCCATAAGGAGCGAACTACCGGTCTGTATGTGTCCTCGTACTGCTTCCTGCGTGTGCCTCTGTCCACCATTCTTATTATCTACTTTCAAGTCTTTGTTAATATTTATTTCTATCTGTCCCGTGTTAGTAATTGACGCAGACAACTTCATAATTGAGCTCACTTATAGAAAGTTTGCAACTTCCACAAGTCGTGAATCAAGTAGAATCGCCTGGCCCACCCGCCCTGTCCTCTCACTATAAGGATTTTTTTGGGCTCGGATTAGTGGTTGAGGATAATAAAATATGTTAAACCATCACGCTTTCGTTTAATAACTTTGACTTTTAGAGGAAAACATCCAACCCTTCCAACCTTTCCACACGCTTGGCCACACCTCCGTGGAACTTAGTTCACATATTATCATAAAAGCCCCATTAGCATCTTGACTAATATAAGATGAAGACATTCCGATGGTTTAGAAATGATCATCCCGATGTTTTCGTAGCTTCAAGAGACCGAGGATCACTCGGTCCAGCTTTCATTGCTCCCGTCCTGCCGAATATGTCGTGCAGGACGGAGACCATATCACATGGCGTGACATAATACATGATGCAAATCCCTAAACAGATTGTCGTCTCCTATAGATCTTGTATAGATGGACCTGAGCAAGTCCTTAAACTGCTCATGAGGGAAACTGAGGGAGAACCTCTTTGGGGAGAGTGACCCTTTACGCCCCTCCCAGATTGGGATTTGGGCCTGGAAAAGATTCTAGCCCCATTGGCTGACCCAGCCACTCCCTTACGAGAAAGGGGGGCAGCCACGTCTGATCCCCGCGACGCCTTCCCCCAGGGAAACTTGGGGCTGATAGATGGTTAGAACTTCATCCGAGCTGATAGATTGTCGTCTCCTATAGATCTTGTATAGATGATAAACAATGGATAGGAATATGATAAACAATGGATAGGAATTTTATTAATTAGCCCTCGTGATGCTTGTCAATTGTTTGGTATACTTGCGTGGGAGATTTTTTTATGCATATCAAGAAAAGAGATTCTATATTTTATTATATTTTAAAATGTCGTTTTGTGACGTCGTTTAGCTTAAAATATATTTTGTGCATCTGGTTTCATGTGTGGACGAATAGGAAACGAAGATAGTCATTCTATTCTACCCCTCTACTTTTGGGGTTACGTTAAACCCTGAATTTTAAAAAAGTTACATTTTATTCCCTCCCCCTCTACTTGCATTTTGGTGCACTCATTTTTTTCGTTAAGGTATATATATATATATATTTTTTTTTTTTTTTTTGGTTCCAATGTAATTGATCTTCAATTTTATATCCAATATCCTATTTGCCCTCTATTCACATTCATAACGAGTAAAATATATAAAAAGTTTGAAATTGCCGCCACTAAATCTAAATTTTACTGTTTAATCTGTTTAGTTAATAAAAAAATAAAGAGAAGATAAAAGTACTTGTTTAATATGAAAATTTAAGATAAGAACTACCTTAAGTGACAATCAAGAAAAGACAAAAATTTTATGGGACTTGAAATTGATACATAAGTATGAGATTGATTTGAAATGATACGATTTGGATAAATTAGCATCTTCTAATTGTGTTTAGTTGCACAGGCTTCTCTAACAGCACAGCACTTTTCTAGATTTAAACGTGTCTCCCTTCGGCTCTTTTAGTTCAAATCCCAAATATTTTTCCTATCTTTAAAGAATTTCCTATATCTTTCATATTTTTTCTTCAATTTTTGCACAACAAATTAGTAAACCATATGGTTTAGCAATGATAATGAGCTAAATCAAACGATCAACAACTTTTTCAAACGGTTTAGAAATCTTCCAGTTTTTTTTAGTCAATAGTCAATAATATTTTCATAATTAATTATTTATCTGTTTATTTTCTATTTATCCATTTAAAATTTCATTTTATTTCCTAATTAAATGTATAGTAATTTTTTTAGTGTTACTGTTGTTAATTTCCTCTAACAATATATTCTTGAACTTTGAAGCTCCTCTACGAAGAGCTCGGTGGGCCCTAGTGGGCCACTTGGGATAACTCCATAAATACATAAACTCTTCCCTCTAGAGGAAGGAAGTTTTAAACTCCCCATGTCCTTATTTTTATGTGAGAATAATGGCCACTGGGTCAAGTCTCCAATGATTAAATTCAACCTTTTAAAATGCAGGATTCAACATCATCAATCTCAAAGTTTGGGAGTTATGTGAAATTTTCCCTAAAAGGGGACGGCACAAGTCATATAAATGCATTTGGAAATATTCTTTTCTTGTATTGAAAGTAGGGAAGTCCATGTTTACTTCTCTAGCATTAGTCGTTTCCCTTGAACATCAATAATAAAAGGCCAAGATACTCAGTCATAGGGCCAACAAGTGTACTCAAACGTTAGACAATATCAAATAGATTTTCCTTATTATATTGCAAGGCAATCAATAATGACATGACGGGTCCTTTAACTTTTATTTAATGTTTAACTTAGTTCTTGAGCAATCTTTTGTTTAATCTGGTCTTTGAATTTTCAGAAATTCAATTAATATAGTCTTTGATCCAGTAAAATTTTTAACACTGTTAACTGATGCAACCATAATTTCTGTTAACATGTTGTCAAATTGGTATGTTGACATCCATGTGGCTTTCATGAACCTTCCTTTCCACTCCCTCCCCTTCTCTCTATTTTGGCAAAAAAGGAGAGAAGAAAAGAACTATGCATCACCCACTCGTGGGCAGCGCAATTGGTTGAAATCTCTCCTCCAGCGAAGAAGGTCAATGGTTCGAAACCCTGCGCTGTTAGCGATTAAAGGGGGGCATTGGCGGTGGGTTGTTGGGCCAGTTTCCCCCGAAGTATAGTCGCTGTTGGGCCTCCACCGCGGAGGCCCGTGAGACCCCAGATCAGCGTAAGCCGGTAAGGGTAGGCTTCGCCGGATCCTCGGTCACTAAAAAAAAAAAAGAAAATTAAAGAACTATGCATCAAGTTGATATATGAAACTTCACTAATTCAATTGAACATAAAAAAAGTTAAGGGATCACATTAAACATTGAAAAAAGAAAAGTTCAAGATCCATGTGTATTATTAGCCCTTATTACAATACCAACCGATTTTATTTCGATTATTTCTTGGTATGTTGCTTCTCACTCGAAGTGGTGTTTTTTCTTTGAGCTGCTAAGCATCCAATTACAGATACATATCTAGTTCTGAAGCAAAACATGTTTAACTTAAGAGGGGTGTGATTAATTGGAAAAGTTGGCTTACATTTCAGGCATGGGGTGAAACAACCAAGAAATCCATGGTCAGATGGACCTGAATACATTACTCAATGTCCGATCGAACCACAAACAAATTTCACATATGAAGTGAATTTCACTGACGAGGAAGGAACTCTTTGGTGGCATGCTCACAGTGATTGGACGAGAGCCACAGTTCACGGTGCGATAGTCATCCTTCCGAGCGAAGGATCGAGCTTCCCTTTTCCTGAGCCAGATGGAGAAGACATCATCGTGCTCGGTAAGTACTTCAGAAATTTTATTTGTTAAAAAATGTACTAACTATGGTCCCCATATCAAACAGCCTAACTTTTTTGAACGATTTGTCCCCTACACGCCAACTTCAGAAGCATTCAACTAGAGATGGGGATCTTCACTACCAATAGAAAAGGCAGTAGGTGAACGAAACTGTGATAAACTACGTATGGAGAAAAATGTTGACTTTGTGGGTTGTTGGTTTCTTTATATATTTTATTCCGTTTCGAAGTTTCCTGCTTTGGCCGACGAGAAGCAAATAACTCGAATAAAGATAGTCGAAGACATTCGAACAGAGATGAAAAAGTCGGAGACATTGAATATTTAGATTTCATTTTCGACTAGTACAAGTTTTAGAAAAGAGCAAAGGTGGTTTAGTGTGACTGATATTTTTTAATTTCCAAAGGAAGGCAAGGGTTTACAGGTTTGTAAGGCTTGGGAGTCTCATCAAGGTATGTAAAATAAAAAAAAGCAAAGCAATGATCTCGCACCGAAAGATAGGATGGGAGGTTCTTCCTGTAATTAATTCTTGTTTGGATCATAGCATTCTTAGACTTTTCATAGAAGGGGGAATTATTCTATATGGTAAACATGATTGTGCAACATAATTAATGAAAATTATGTTTTTCCACTAATTTGTTGAAAGGTTACCATAGAAAGGGGAATCATTCTCCTTTTTGGTTAGTGAATGTGTTAGTTTATGATCAAATACTTTCTTAAAGATTACTAATTTAAATTAGCTGAACTTCCCCCGTCAAATTACTACATATTAATGGAATATCAACTTTTGCATAAGTTACTGAACAATATATATATAATTTGTCGATCTTTCTTATCGTTTACAAACTTATATTTGCATTTCTCCACAACCATTTAAATTTTACCAAGCATTTTTCAAAAATTTAATTACCAACTTCTTATGTTTTACCACATTTTATTTACCTTGCTTAACCATACCATTAACTTGTCAACTCATATATGAAATTGCTAACCATTGAGTTAGTTACCAATGTCTATTTGGTTCTTTTTACAAACGTCTTGACTAGGTCACTTAATGGAAAAAAAATGGTAAGTCAACCCAAATAAATGTTAATATTTACCATTATTATAGTTGATACTTTAAGGTGTTGGTAAGAAAGGTAACTGAAAAATAAGAGAAACTTTTATTTTTATTTTTATTAGAGATAAGAAAAATTGATAATCTAAAAAGAATGAAATAAATGTGGTAATTGACTTAAGAGTAAGTAATGCCTAACTAGTTGGTAACTCAATAGAGTTTGTAAGTATGGCAAAGAAAAGTGGCAACTCAATTTTTTTTTTGGTCCAACCTTATTCTATATTTATTTTAGAAACTACCGTGTGTGTTATGTATTGTACACAATTTGTAAAATCCTGCTTTCTCACTCACGCGTCCTGCATCGGCCATTCTACATAACACGGTTAGTAATAATATGAATATTTAACTTAATTTCTAAATATTTTTAAAATTTATTTAATTATATTCTTTTCGTTTTTCCTCTCTTTGCCCTTCCATTTTTTTTTCCTTGCCTATCTCTTCCCTCCACCAATCGCCCATCTATGGCTGGGGAAGTCACCAGTCGCCGATGAGGGCAAGGGTTAGGATGCCCTCCTTGACCTTTGGCGAGGGTTGGACAAGGTTGCCCCTTGTTTACCCTCGCCCAAGGCTGGTAAGGTCCCTTGCCATCGCTAGAGGTTGGTGATTTTTTTTTTTTTTTGGGAAAAAGCTACGAAAAATCCTAAACTTTGCTCAAAGTGACACATTTACTCAAATTTTTTTTTTTGACATGAAAAACTCTAAACTTTTCAAATCGTGACACATTTACCCTATCAAGGGCATTTTTGTCTTTTTATTTTGTTTTTTTTCCTTTTTCTTTTCTTTTTCTTTTTTTTCTTCTTCTTCCCTCCGTCGGCTGGCGTCTAGCGAGGGTCACCCTCGCCGACGTCGGGTGAGGGCGGCCCTCACCGGCCGGCGTCTAGCGAGGGTTGCCCTCGCCGGCATCGGGTGAGGGCGGCCCTCAACAGTGTCAGGCGAGGGCCTCCCTCCCCAGATCCGGCAAGGGTGCCCTTGCCGGCGTCGGGCGAGGGTCATCCTTGCCGACGCACGCGGGCGGGTAAGGACACCCTCGCCCGATGCAGGCGAGGGTGGCCCTTGTCGGCGTCGGGCGAGGACAACCCTCGCCCCGGATCTGGGAGGGAGGGACACCCTCGCTCGATGCGGGCGGGGCGGCCCTCGTCGGCGGTGGGTGAGGACGGCCCTCGCCGGATCCGGGAGGGTAGGGACACCCTCGCTCGACGCAGGCGAGGGCGGCCCTCGTCGGCGGTGGGTGAGGACGGCCCTCGCCAGATTTGGCATTCTGACGAGGGCAGGAACACCCTTGCTCGACGCAGCGAGGTCCGGCGAGAACGGCGGGGACACCCTTGCCCGACGCCGGTGAGGGCAGCCCACGCCGGACGCCGGCTTCCCTTTGCCGGCTAGCCGGCGGAGGGAAGAGAGAAGAACAAAAATATTAAAAAAATAAAAATATTAAAAAATGAAAAGACCAAAATGCCCTTTAATTTTGGGGGTAAATGTGTCACATAACAAAAGTTTAGGGTTTTTTGTGTCACAAAAAAAAGTTTTGGATAAATGTGTCACGGTTGGCAAAGTTCATGATTTTTCACGTCACAAAAAAAAGTTTGGGGTAAATGTGTCATTTTAAGCAAAGTTCAGGATTTTTCGTGGCTTTTTTCCTTTTTTTTTTTACCTACTTTTATCAATAAGTTATTGAGAAATTGATGGACTATTAATTTTCTACCCACAATTTTTTGATATATACAAGCTTTCTAAAAAATCTTCCACTATGGAAAAAAAAAAATCCTTTCGAGATCTGAAATAGTAGAATCATCCTACATATGAACTAGAGGAATTGTTTAGTATGAAGAGGTGGTATGAAAATTTCAATTGGGCATAGGCCCCGCAACTTGTTGCATGGAACTTTTCAAGGACTAGCATTGTTACCTAAACTAACCACGTGAATCACTCGTATTTGGATTTACTGTATGCATTGATTTCTTATTGGGATCGTTCATTGAAGCTTGCACACTAGTTGGAAACGCATTTGTTCAAACTGAAAAGAGGGCCATACGTACAATCCACCCTGTTAGGATGCACCATTTTCAAGTGAGATTGCACTAATTACAAAGGGTTAAATTTCACTTAAGTTGCATTACTTGAACCATCAATCTTGTGATGGTTCGTAGGTTCTTGGTACGAAGAAGAAAAACTCAACGAAGTATTGAATGAGGACTTAGCGGCAGGCAGCGATGTACCCCGAGCAACTGGCTATATGATTAATGGACAGTTTGGAGATTTCGTTCCGTGCTCCAAAGGTATATTTCTGGTTCCTTCATGGATTCGTGATTTCAATAGTATATTGGGATACAATCTTCATTAAGATAGTATTGGTTTCATAGAAACAACATACCATTTGTTCGTCGACTATGGCAAGACCTACCTCCTTCGAATAGTGAATGCGGCGGTCAGCGCAGAGCACTTTTTCTCCATTGCCAAGCACAACATGACGGTCGTCGGCATGGACGGAGCATACACTAAGCCGGTGGTAACTTCGTACATGACAATCGGTCCTGGACAAACAATGGACGTCTTGCTAACAACCGATCAGTCCCTCGGAAGATATTACATGGCCGCTCGACGGTATTCAAGCGAAGACACAGAAGTCACGGCCTTCTCCCACATCAATGTTACAGCCATTCTCCAATACAAGGGAAACTACAGTCTCACATCACCACCAATTTTCCCAAGCGACACCCTTCCAGGCTTTTATGACTATTTTGCGGCAGCTAATTTCCTAGCCCAGCTTAAAAGTTTAGCAAATGAGGAGTATCCCATAAGTGTCCCTCTGAACATTAGTACGAGGATGTTCATAACAGCTTCCTTGAACGAGCTGTTATGCGCAAACGATTCGTGCGCATCGGGCGATAGCAAAATCGCCACGAGTTTGAGTAACATAAGTTGGGTGAATCCTTCAATCGATGTGCTGCTTGCCTACTACAGGTACCCTAAATTTCTTTGTGCTTGATATTTACATTCCAAATCAGGTGGTGGCAAGGGCCGTTGATTCTAAGATTTGCATCTGGATATGAAATTATATGTTCAGTTTATACATCTGAGGAATTTCCATGTCCTTGATTAAGATGTTTTGTTTTGCTAATGCTTGATTTACGGGTACTCGTTTCATTTCGAAAGAATATAAACTCCCCAAAAGTAATGAATGACAACTCAGAGGTATTTATGCAGGAACATCAGCGGTGTATACACCCCAGACTTTCCGGATTTGCCTCCGATGTGGTACAACTTTACAGGGGATGATTTATCGACCAGTCTTGCGGTGGCTGCTGAAGGGACAAAGGTGAAAGTTTTGAATTTCAACGAAACCGTGGAGATAATATTTCAAGGGACAAATCTGCTGAAAGGTTCAGAAACCCATCCTATGCATTTGCACGGACATAGTTTCTATGTTGTTGGATCCGGCTTCAAAAACTTCGACAACGAGAGCGATCCTCAAGGGTACAACCTGATTGACCCGCCTAAAGTCAATACGTTTTCGGTGCCCAAAAAGGGATGGATTACGATCAGATTCACAGCAAATAACCCAGGTATAAATACACCTTGTCATGCTCTTTCCCTATGTCATTATCTAACGATTCGATATCCTTACCTAATGTATCCGGTGGATTAATTGATCACAGGCGTATGGTTTTGGCATTGCCATATAGATCGACATATGAGTTGGGGTATGAACACTGCTTTCATAGTACTAAATGGTGGTACCGAGGAGACCAGTATGCGACCGCCCCCTTCCTACATGCCTCCTTGCACGGATGCATCGAAGATTGCGCTGAAAGAAACCGCCAGTTTCTTTGGTGACGTAAACCAAATTTGACAGCAGATTGCAGTAAATTATTTACGTGGTAATAGAAAGTCATCAAGTTAGTCGTTAAAATGCAGTAAATCAATGCCAACACGATTCCTTTTTGTGTCCATGAGAGTCATTGAGTAGATCAGTCTGCGTAAGCTCGTGGTTAAGTGTATTCATTTGCAATATCTTTGCGTTCATAATTAGGTGATCAAGCCAGCATATTGAGAAAATGTGAAGGGGTATAAACCAGAGCCATCACCTGGACACAGATTGAGTAAACAGTCATTTGTTTTACCAATTTACTTCCACATATCAACCGTTCATAGAGGCATAGTGATATTTTAGTAATTTAACTTATTAACAAAGTTGGTTAGATGGTTACTTGTGCTTGAGCTCCCTCTTAATGGTCTTACCATATTAAGGTATCGGGTTTCTACTATGCCTTCTAACAAAAAGACTTTCCACGGGAGAACTTCTTTTGACAATTGGTTTGATGGTTAAGACTACAAGAGCTGGATAATGTTGTTGTTTGGATCTTCCTCACAATGAGAGTTTTATAGCCCATCACTAGCTTTATGACAATGATTACCGATATTTGATGGGGATGGATGACTATATATCTTATTCATTTCGAAAGACTACATATCTTAAACAATAAATACAACAGAGATATCTAAAAGATACATGTCAAAAAGTGAATTTTTTTTTTTTTTTTTGCAATATAATTTCATAACACATTTTCGCCGAAGTAATATGCGAAAAAAGGATACTTCTTTTAGCAATGCGCGAGTATACGACCAATGCTGGCTCATGAATGTAGCTTTAAAATAGAGGAATATTTTTTGTATCATGATAAAATCTTAGTTATGATTTTGGTATTTTCCCTAAAAGTATTTTAGGCGTGAATACAAATTTATCATGGTGTAACCAGCCAATATTTTCTTGTAAATTGATCACATGAATGTCGTAGTAACTATTAAATCAATTTTTGTATTGAATAGGATGGACACACGCACTTTTATTGATCACACATATGCAGTGCGACCGTTGAATGGGAGAATCATCCTAATGTAAAACATCATTATAAGGTGATCAATTAATTGTTTCATGAGTGTAATAAATATGCTAAATTGAATCTACTATAGGCGAAAAGAAAATTACAATCACAACACAAACACACAGAGGAGTAAATTCTAATCTCCCAGCGATGGTTGTCCAAGACAAGTCTTTGATGACGTACTTAAGATGCCCTAGACTGAACCGCGCACTAAAAGGGCACCAACCATTCAAATTGATATAGCTTACCTGGTCTTCAGTGTCTTTCTAATCTTTTTTTTTTCTTTTTTCATGAACTTTTGAAAGGCCATTAAATTGCTGGGGTATCATGATTATAATAATTAGCTAGCCTAGGCACCGGTCACCTTGTTTCACGGTGTGAAGATGATCAGAATGAATGGAAAATGAAGAATGAGCAAGAAACTTTTGGATTTTCTTCTCTTTCTGTGTATTCACAGTACAAACTATTCATCTCAGAGCATGCATCGATGGCTTGCTCTGTTTTTCTATATGTATTTCATGAGCTCGACGAAGAAGAGCTTAAAAAGAACTAAGGAATGCAAAAGCAGATTAAAAAACAGAAAGAAGAAACTGTTGTTTAAATATGTTACACAAGCTAAACTGAATAACAGTTTTTTTATCAAACGATCTTCTCTCTGAGTTGAGCACGTGTAGTTTGAAATCTTCATCACCTTCCACTTCATGGCTTTCCCAGTCAACTGGTTTTGAGTCATTATGCCGACACGTGGCTGGCAGTGTCACTGACTAGCGTGCTTCACTTCCTCTGATCTTTTTCCTAGCAGCAACCCTTTCATTCTCCCTTTCATTTTCTTCTTTCGTTGAAGCCACAATAGAGTATTCTTTCTGAACAGAGTATTCTTTCTGAGTTCTTATATTCTTAACACACGGGACCCTCAGCAGTGCCTCTTCGATCGAGAGAGACACGAGAATGCGAATCTCATTTATGACTTATGGAAGATCTAGCTTAGACTAATTATTATTATTAAAAAACTTGATATCACCCTTTTGGTATAAGCATTTTAAAAGCATGATAACACGACAAAGTAGACCGCATTAAATGTATTTGCCAATAGAAATATTCCAACATTCTGACTAATGAAGAAGGTGGATGTGAGCCCGCGTAATCAAACCGTGTTCATTTTGAGTCATTACTTAATTCGTGGAATGATTCCACCTCCAAGAAATGCCAATCTACCGTCACGAGTTTCAATTTAATCATGTGAAACAATTGAAAATGTTCATCCGAGGTTCCACGGTTGTTGTCTAAACGTAGGCGGCGTTCACGAGTTGACTGTCTGCTCACTCGTCGGATGTGCCGTCCATTGCTTGTGCTTTGGAAAGGAGAGCCCATACCGGCTCAAGAACGGCAAGTGGAAAGAGAAAGGGAAAAGAAGAATAAGGGTGTTGAAATGGTCATGGAAAATGGTCAAATCATTGTCCAATGCCTCGTCGCGGTTCTACATTTTTTAAGGAAAGGTGCTAATAATGTCCACCAATCCGACGATAGTCGAAACATGCAGATGAAGAGAAGAAAGAGTCCATCCATATGACCATCTCTTATTATTTCTCGTGAAGTAAGGCAACGACAAGCCTGCACTCGCAATCACATGGGGGTGCGCCTTATTTCCTGGATAAATAAGTAAAACGGAAATTTCGTCGGCGAGGCATCATTCATCTACTCTGGACCCCCGCTGCCGAGGTTGTCTTCCTCGAGATAAGAAATGAGGGAAAGAGAATCGATCGGGCCATTGTGCGCAGAACTACAGGGAAAAAAAATAAATTCTTAAATGCCTTCAGAATATGTGAACCCAATTCATATACACTGTTAGGTGAGGAGGGACAAGCAGAGAATCTGCAGTACAATCGAGTTCTTCTCTTCCTTCTTATCTTTCTCGGATGTGGACCATCGACTAGGTAAATCGTGAATGTTAACAAAATATGATTTTGGGAACCACATAGAGGGACCGGCCATCCTCTCGTCTATACATAGTACATGATAATTGTTCGGTTTTCCGCATGTCGAAATTTGAGTGGTCGGTAACATGTTACACAACGTTTTTTTTCCCGGCAGCTGAGAGAAATCAATGTCACAAGGACTTGCACTACCACGACCATTTTAGTGGTGAATTGACAGTCTTCCCGGGCCAATCATTCGCGTTCAAAAAGGTGATTTTGTGTATGTGAAGGTTCATAATCAGAGACTTTACAAAGACACTCGTCACTTGTATTTTATCATGTCCATCTTGTTCTAAATCTTTATTGCTCTCTTATTGCTAGTTTGAGATGCAATAGACAAATAAAACGAAATAAGTGCGCGGCCTAATTCAAAAAGGACGTTGGAAATGCAAGATAGAACTAAACTAGAATCTATCTTTTCTACATATTTCATTTTTGGTATATTTTCATGCTATTAATTTGACAAAAACAACCCATCGCTTGTTTGTTGATTATGTAAAATCTATCTTCTCCACATGGTCAACGCGGGGCCAGTTTGGATATGTTCTTCTCTATAGCTAATCACTACAAGGCGCTAGTTAGAGTGAACGAGGTTGCTAGTGTGGAGATTACTTTTTTAACTTATCTTGATTGAAATTTTGCAGTGCACCCACAATGTTGGTCGGCTTTTCGTTCGAGACCCCTGAAACTTTGATAATATATAAATGGTAATGTATAAATTCTCTTATAATCTTTTTTTCATAGTTCTAAATTTCAAATATCAAACTCGGCAAAAAAAGATATAAAGTAGTTTCTTTAAATATGCTTAGTGCTAAGCAGAAAAGCCAGGAACACGAGACACAATATATTACTATTTCACTTGCCGGATCACAGGCAATTCCTTGCCATAGTTTGAAGTAGAGTGCCCAAATCATCAGGCATCAGGGGGAAAAATGCGATATGAGATGAATTGAGGGTTTAAATAGTTCAAGACTCGGTAAAAACAACAGAACTCTCAAGTGAGACTGGTGTTCCACCAAAAAACAAACATGGAACCGGTGAAAACAATAGCTTTGGCAATATTCGAAAGTTGAAAGCGTGATTCCCGGTGAATTTGGGGTGGAATAGCATATTCGATAGAGGCAGGGTTGAAAGTTGATTTTGATTGAAAATGGGGTCACAGTGTGACAATGGGATTGTGGGTGTTTTTGGCGCATGCAATTCACTTTTTCACAACTTTTGAGATTAAATATTCCATATAGTTCTTGCTTTTTTGGGAATAGGCTAAATAAATACTAAAAATTATTTCAAAGTTACTTTCAGATGCGATGAGACCTAGTGTCCTAATCCCACTTTTCTTTTAATTATTATATATATCCAACTTGTAAAGGGGCCGAATATAACTCCACAGCCGAGAGTTTTTGCCGTGGATATAACTCCAACTTCTTAGTATCCTAACAGTAAGGTCACTAACTAGATTGAGAAAAATGATAATTTCTATGTAAAATATTTTATTACAGAATCTTCCACCAGACTCTCTAAATTGTTGTCCTGTGTACTCGTGATAATTGAGGATAACATCTATATGGTTGGAGATACAGCCAATCCTTACTTTTGGGGAGTTTTAGGTGCAAATTTTTATACGTGTTAATTCCTTTGTAATTCATAAGTTTCATGCAAAAACAGGATTCTTTAAGCAGACAAAAGTTTTCGTAAAAAAAAAAAAAAAAGCAGACAAAAGTTTCGTAATATCTTGAATTAATAACTTTAGTTAGTAAATTATTATATTTTTCTTTTATTTTGACGTGCTGTTTTACTTTATCCGTGTATCATGAGAATATATTATCCTTAAACTTTTCGAGTGGTCTTTTTTCCTTTCATTCTGGCCCGCAAAAAAGGCCCGCTAAAAACAATTTCACATGCTGGTCCATCGAATTTAATTTTTATCTCTTCGTACGACTGAATTGTTCCCATCCTTAGTAGATCAAGATCTCAGATTTTGTTGTTGTTTTGGTCCGCAATCAAGATCACCTCCCACGTCATGTGGAACGAACCATCATGGAAAAATGCGTCGGTGACCGGAAAAAAAAAAAGTTAGAAGATCACAGGAAGTCCAATCGCATGCTTTCTCTATCATTGCGGCCCACACGAATTTAAATTGATAATTAGCAAAAGAAAACAAAACCTTCGTGGGAAAAATCGAAACCCGCACGTTTCATTACGTGAGGCTGCGCTGTCCGAAGACCAGTAGCCTACCAGAAGTTCTGGAGTCATCCGTAGTTCTCGGGGCTCGACTGTCTGGTGCGCATGTGAACTCATCTCAACCATTGGGGGTTCGCCCCAGTGGCCACCCTTCCAACTTGGAAGGGGGAGATTAGGGGTTCAAATCCCCACCTTCTTAGAGAGGATTGGGGTGGGGACGATTTCATTTCAGGAGTGGGTTTCGACTCCCACGCCTTGCAAGGAGGTAAGGGCAAAAGTCTGAGAGTGAGTGTTAGAATAGGATTAGAGTAGGATCGACCAAAAAAAAAAAAAAAAAAAAAAAAAAAAACTCACCTCGTACCCGCGCGGTCGCCTCTCTCTTCCCTCTTCCCTTTTAATATGTGACCGCAGTCCCGCTCGATCTAAACGCAAGAAAAACCGAGAGAAGAGAAAAATTTGTGCACGAGCTGAGGTCTGCAATTTGGTGGGTCCACCTAAAGTCAAGTCAGTAAGGAACCTAAGTATGTCCTAAATCAATTTCGTCCAAACTCTGGGATGTAAAATTCGAAGGTATTCTTAGGAGTACGGGAATAAATTTTCTCTCCAATTGGGGGGATAAAGAGTGTAGGCACTAGCACATTAAAATAAGAAATGCATTTAGACTGATCGTTGGGTTACTAGACTATTGCTGGAAGCCCAGTCTGAAGCTTGCTTCCTATTGATTTTTGCATAGTGTCTAGAGCCAGCACATCTAATCAGTACCTCCTGGCTCTTTCTAGACACTATGCACATTTGGAGTTCTTAAAAGAGGATGGATTACAATTAGATTCTGGGCAAATAATCTAGGTATTTCCCATGCCTTTTTCCTTCCTTTTTATTTTATTTTATGAAATTTAACGTATCTGGACCAAATTACAATTTTTGTATTAAAAAAAGAATTCGATGATTGAACATCGTATGTGGCAGGTGTATGGTATTGACATTGTCATATAGACTGACAGATGATTTGTGGAATGAGTGCCGCTTTTATAATGAAAAATGGGGATATGGAAGATGCAAGTATGAGGCCACCTCCTTCCTATGTGCCTCCTTGCATTGCATTGGAGGATAAGTTCTCGGGAAAAGATGCAAGTATGAGGCCACCTCCTTCCTATGTGCCTCCTTGCATTGCATTGGAGGATAAGTTCTCGGGAAAATTGTCCAAAAAGTCCTAAAGTTATTGTACTTTTGTCAATTCAGTTATAAACCTTTTAATTTTGTCAATTCAGTCATAAATCTCCCCACTTCTTAAAATTAGGTAAATATGACCAATTTTGACTATAAATTACTGATATGAACGGTCAACTTTGACGTGACACTTTTTAAATAATATTTTAATAACGTTTTGAATTTTCTTAATGGTTTTTCCTTCTTCTTTTTTCTTTTTACTTTTTTTTTTCCATTTTTTATTTATTTATTTAAATTTTTTGAATCTAGGGTTGGGAAGGATTGGCCGACAAGGGTTGGCCAACCAACTATCGCCGGTGACAGGCAAGGGCCGACTATCCCTTATTGGCTTTGGGCGAGGGATTGCAAGCCCTTGCCTGTGGCTGGCGAGAGTCGTTGGCTTGCGAGGGTCACTAGCCCTTGCCTATGGCTGGTGAGGGTTGGTTGGCAACCTTTGTCAACCCTATCTAAACCCCCTCCCCCACAAAAGAAAAGCAAAAAAAAGTAAAAAAATTCAAAAATTCAAATTATTATTAAAAAAGTACCACGTCAGTATTGGTCGTTCACATTAACAATTTCCGGCTAAAATTAGTGAGATTGGTTCAATTGGTAAGAGATGAAAATGTTTATGATTAAATTGGTAAAATTGAAAGTTTTATGACTAAATTTGACTAAAGTGCAATAGGTTTACAATTTTTTGGACAATTTTTCCCAAATTCTTCGATGAAACATATCAGAATCTAAAAAGTCACATATGAGATACTAAGATCAGGTAGAATTATAGGCACCGGTTGACAAGTGCATGTTCATAGAGTGTCCCAATTATTTCAACTGTCCCAATTATTTCAACCGTCGATCCAAGCGACAGTGTGTTTGCTTCTAAAATTTATAACGAAACATATCAACAAATTGAGATAGTTAAAACCCTCACGGAATAGTACTAGAGAGTTCCCCCATATGCAAACATCATTACAAGAGGATCAATTAATCATTACATGGGTGCAATTGTTATACCAACCTGTATCTCGTGTAGGCAAAAAAAAAAAAAAATGCAATCACAACACAAATACACAGCGGAGTAAATTGTCATTTCAAGCCATAGTTGTCCAAAAATGAGTCTTTGATGATGTACTGGAGATGCCTTAGATTGAACCACGCACCAACAAGCGCGCAAACCATTCAGATTGGTATGACTGGCGTGGCCCTTAGTAGGGGTGTGCATGGTCCAGACGGGTGGTTCCCGACCTAAAATCGGAAACCGCCCGTTAAGGACCTGTTTCGAAAAATTGGAACCGGGATCCACTTGTTTGTTGCATGGATCCACCCGGGGACCGGACGGTCCGGTCCGGTTCCTGGGTGGATCCATGGAACCAATCTTGATACGAAACAATTTTGGTTTTCAACATAGAACGACTACGTGGCATCAAAGCAAGCCAAAAAAAGAAAAACCAAATTTAAGTACGTGGAACAAAGATTCATTTGTTGCAACTATAAATGCAACCAATGAAGGAATGGATGTACGTAAGTTGATATAGAAGCGGAGAGAGTAGTAAGTGTTCAGGAAAAAAGGGTCTCTCTTAACGCTATGAATTGGACATATCCCTCATCAGGTTCGGCAAAATATCACAAGTCGCACAGACAAATCAAAGGAGGTGAAATGAGACACCATCCAAACACAGGAAACAAAGGAAGTGCAACTAAGCAAGACTTTATTGAATACATCACCTTCATTATATTAATAAATAAACTAAACAACCAAAAAGCATAAGAATTCCCCAATATTCAGCTTTGTATTCATCCTGTAGCAGAAACAATTGCCACAAAACAATTGCTTTGTATTCAGTTTTAGTAATTTTTTTTTTAATATTAAAAGTGAACTACTTCGGTCCGGGTGGGCGGCCGGGCAGATTTGCCCATGGAACCAGGAACCGCCGCTTCCGGGCGGTTCGGGCGGTTCCCGGGTATTTTGCACACCCCTAGCCCTTAGTGTCTTCTAGTCTAAGTCTCCGGAACGTATGGAGAATGACAGTCGTACTGCAAATGTTATCTTGTTTCACGCGAAACTGATTAATACCTCATCCTTCGAGAGAGCGTGAAAATTGCAAATGTTGTCCGTAAGTCCTTGAAGATTGAGTTTGACTATTTACTATTGCAACACTTAATATCACCATTTTAGTTGGGAAGGACCGTAAAAACTCAATACCTTTGCTTTGGGGAAGATTGCTAGTAGGGAGACTAAGTTCGAATGTATCAACATATTCAGTTAGACTCATATTTACTCAAAAGTTTAGTCAATGAATTATAGGCCAATTATAATATATTAACTATTTCATACTATACCAATTCTCCAATGTGGGATTTTCTAACACAATTCACTCATCCACCTCAATCATCTCCTCCTCACATGTGAACTTAATGCTAAGTCTGGATCCCTTTAATTCAGGAATCATTCTATGTCAATTATGTCTTAATTAGAATATCCACTTCGTTGTGACCACATTGCTACACCAAACACCCACCTTCAACTCATCTCTTTGGCTTTGTTGCATGTGCCGATCACAACAACAACACCCACATTTATCCCTAGTCTCTTTCTCTAGACTGAACTTATAAAGCCTACCATTAGGACCAAATTGTTACACCACAACTCCTACCTTCAACCGGTCTCTTGCACCAGACCGATGAAAATTGCTCGGAAATTGAGTTTCTCATGAGGTTTCTTCCTTCGGATATTCACCAAATACCGTTATACATTGGGATGAGCTACTGATCAATCATCGGCTCTAATACTATTTCTTGGGAGCTTGTAGGAGAAGCCCAATATCTTTGCTTGTAGAGGACGCCATAAGGGAGCCCAAGTTTGAGTCCATCAATAATACTAGTTAAACCAACATTTACTAAAAAGTTTAAACCAATGAGTTATGAACTAATTATGATATAGTAAATACTCTACAATATACCAATTCTTCTATGTAGGAAATTCTAACACAACATATCCATGCATCTCAACAATTCATATTAAATTTTAGAACTTGATAAACATGACAAAGTGGACCTTATTAAGTGTATCTCTAGGAGAGATATTTCAACATTTCGTCTAATAAAAATGATGAATCCCATGAGTCGCCCATGTCCAAATCCACGGTTTACGTTCATTTTGAATCATTGCTCCATTTACTGAATAATGCCACCTCCAAGTTAGAGATATTAGAAGTCCTAATCTGAGGTAAGTATAATACAAGTGCCAATACTTTCATAGGATGCTTGCTTAAGTGTCAATTTTTTTTTTTTCCATTCACTTAAGTGTCATTTATGGCTAAACGTCCTACATGGATTTTTGTGTCTTTTTCCTTTTAGGGCCGGTGAGGGTCATTGGCGACCCTCACCGACCCTAAAAGAAAAAGACAAAATAATTTTAAAACGGTTGCAAGCGAGGGACCCCGTGGCCTTGCCCACTATTGGCGAGGCCCTAATGCTATCTCCTAAGGCCTTCACAATGAGAGCAAGGTGGTGAGGGCCCTCACTGGCTTTAGGCAGCCATAGGCGAGGGTCCTTGCGGCCTCAGTCGTTGCTAGCGAGGCCCCAACGCCGTCACCCAAGGCCTTCATGGCGAGAGCAAGGCGGTGAGGGCCCTCGCTAGCTTTGGGTGGTTGCAGGCAAGGGTCCTCACGGCCTTACCTGCTGTCGGAAAGGCCTCGATAGCCTCGCCCAAGGCCCTTCGTGGCCAAGGGCGAGGCAGCCCTTGCTCAATTTGGGTGAAGATTTTGCGATCGGCGAGGGTCGCTAGTGATCCTCGCCGGCTTTAGAGAAAAAAAAAAAAGAAAAGCAAAATAAAAATCCAAAAATTATAGTAATTATAATTATTATTAAAAATATTTAAATAATATTTTTCGACGGTTACGTTAGCTTGTTTGGCAGGGTAAATTGGAAATGACATTCAAATAATCGATTTTTCAAATTTGTGGTACTTAAGTGAGTGAAAAAAAATATTTTGGCATTTAAGTGAGTGTTGTACGAAAGTATTGGTATTTATATTGTACTTACCGCTCCTAATCTCATTTGAGGAAGATTGTTTGAATATGTGGTATATCTACCCCCAAACCTCACATTGTTAACGTGTTTGAAAATCAATGGAACCAATCAATCAAAATGTCGAAATCAATGGAGCCCGTCCACTGAAACGCTCATCAGAAGTTCTGATATCGTTTTATACCTGTGAGTGGCGTTTGCGAGTTGACTCTTAGATACACCGTACGATGTTCCTCCACCGCTCGCTCTTTAAAAGAGAACTCATGCCCGCCCAAGACCAGTAAATGGAAAGAGAGAGAAAATAAGAAGTGTACGATCATCAGGAACATGGCCAACTCATCGTCGCCTACCTCATACATTTACTTCGTCGCCATCTCTCTGTTTCTAGGGAATTTGGTCTTTCGGAGCTCGAGCTATAACCGTCCACTACTACGATTTCGTGGTAAGTAATCCAAAGCATAGTATCTGCAGTTTAGACCTGAGCAGGTCTTTAAATTGCTCCCCTGGTAATGACGGGGTACCCTTGGGGAGTCTTCCCCTAATGGGATACCAGCTGAACCAGGCAGGGTTGCCCTGCCTTTGCAGGGTCCCCCGACCGTGAAAAACTAAGGGGGGTAGAGGCAACTTCTATGCCTCGAAAAATATAGCGGCTGGGGAACGCCCTGTAAGATGTGGTCTTTAGCAAGACCTTAAAAAGCTATGATCACAGGGAAAGTCCTGGTACAGGCAGGTAAGGGCCTGGAAAAAGATTCCCTCCCCACGGGGGTCTGCCAAGGGACCTTTTACAAGGTTTCCCTAGCCCCCAGCTTGAGAGAAGGAGATTGACTGCTTAAATGCGAGACTAAACTTTCTCAATGATAGTTCCAGACTCCCAGAAGGGTCTGGGTGGCGGCACGCGTGTCCAACCGTCCATGTGCGGCTCCTGTCTTGTTATTGAAATCCATATTGTTTTTTTCTGGCATATTCCAATCGAAATACAAATACAACTCTCACTTTCTAGAAAATACAAAACTACTTATGCTTGCACATTTGTATGATAGCGACTAATTATTCTCGAATCTTTTTCCCCCTTTCTCATGTTTAAAAATTGTCTCGCATACTTCGGATGATAAGTATTTCGTCATCAGCTCTTTCAGAAATTACACATCGAGAGAGAGATAATAGATGTGACACGGATTGAAACATGCGAATGAAGATAGGGACAGTCTATTCATATAATCATCTATTTAGTTCCATTTGCAGTGTTTTGAAATGTACGGACCAAAAATTAAATAAATAAGTAGAGGGAAATGACATATATAAAGAACAACCCAAAAGCTTATATTATAAGTCAAAAAAGAGTATGTATGTGTATGTCTATATATGCATACTATACATATAAAAGCAAAAAAAATCTCCATGAACAGGCGATATGAGACTCTTTACCGTACAGAAATAAAGCAGTGAAAAGCCTGCGCTCGTAATCAAACAGGGATACGTCTTATCTTGTGAACAAAACACGATTCATTGGCGGGGCATCATCTGCTTCCGAACCCCCGCAGCCGAGGTTGTCTTTCCTGGTTGTGCGGAACTTCGGGGCAAAGCCCTAGACGCAACTTTGAATTGCGGCCGCACCACACGGTCAAATGCTGTATGTAAACTGGACTGACATGTGCTATTCTTGTTTTCTTCGCTTTTGTCGCCAAAAAGAGAATCGATGGTATGGACCTAAGCAAATCCTTAAAAGGTTTTGACATCCTGGAAAGATAGGATAGAGGTCGGGATTTGGGCCTCGATAAATATACCGGCCCCATTGAGGCCTCCGGTCACAACTCCCTTTGGGGGGTGGAGGACCCCCACCTGACTGTCGCGATGCCTTCCCCTGGATTGACATGTGCTGTTCTTGTTTTCTTCACTTTTGTCGCCAAACAGAGAATCGATGGTACCATGTGCTATTGTTTTGCTAGAAATACTTTCCCATCGATGAGATCCAAATAGCACGTACTTCGACAATCCGATACTTTTCTTTCTTCTTTTATTTATTTATTTATTTATTATTATTATTATTTTTTTTTTTTTTATGGTCAAAACAATCTGATACCTTATGAGTCATTTTCTTTTATACGGATGGTTCAATTTGGGGGTATTGATCCCTCCTTACATGAAGTCCATCCTTTCTTTGTTTCGAAGCTGAGAGAAATCAACGTTACGAGGAATTGCACGACCACGACGATCCTGGTGGTGAATGATAGTCTTCCTGGACCAACCGTTCGCGTTCAAAAAGGTGATCTTGTGTACGTGAAGGTTCATAATCAAGGATTATTTGGGGTCACTCTTCATTGGTACTTCATTCTATCTATCTTGTTTAATATTTGATTGCTCTCCTACATTAGCTTGTGATGTGATAGATAACTCAAACGAAAAGAAGCTATATGCTAACACATAACCTTATCAGCAAGGTATGAGCTTAGGTACCTCTAGGTATTTGTGGAGTGCTTGTTCATGGGATTTATGCAGCTTTAGTTAAAACAAGATTGATTTATATATGTGTACAAATTAACCGAAGAACCTGAAAATCAAACAATTCAATATTTCATCACAAAACTATATCTCATCTTTACAACGTGAAAAAAAGGACATTAAATTTAGTTTATTAAATGCAAATAGCAATTGTCTAGCTCGTGGAGTCCATCCATGTATGATGAAATTCATTGATTTGTAGGCATGGGGTGAAGCAACCGCAAAATCCATGGTCAGATGGTCCGGAGCATATTACACAATGTGCTATTCCACCGGGAACAAATTTCACTTATGAAGTGAATTTAACTGAAGAAGAAGGAACTGTTTGGTGGCATGCCCATAATGAGTGGACAAGATCTACAGTGCATGGTGCTATTGTTGTTTTGCCACGTGTTGGGAATAACGGATCCCCGAAAAACGGATTCGACACTAAATCGAATCCCTAAATCGAATGCGGAAGACGAAGCCCGGGAAAACACGTATCACCGATCGTAAAGCACACCACGGATTCGAGCGTACCTTGTTAGCCACAGATTAAACACCAATGCTGAAGGCCGAGGAAGAAATTTTGATTCGATGATGTCAATTTGCCTTGAAAAGGGAAACGACGTCGCCTTAAGCGTTTTGGGAGAAAAAGAGAGGGAAAGGAACGTACGTTACTTCATTATGCCAAGAGGTGCCATCTCTCTCTCTCTCCTCCCTTTTATACCTTCCCCCATCCACGGGCCTTATTCCCGTGGGCCGGGCTTTTGGGCCCAGCATGGGCGGACGGGCCTTAAGCCCATCACCAATTAAATCCATCATCTCCCACTCGCACATGGTGGTCCAAAACCAACATGGGCGGACAGGCCCTACTCATCCCCATCAAAGAAAAATCCATCATAGACTCTCACTTAACATGATGGGCCGAACAGAATCCTCTTTTCCTCTCTTCAACATTCATACCGGTGAATAATCCGTGCGACCAAAGATACTTTGAGAGCTCGTTGCTATACATCTGTTAGGAATATATAGCAGCTCATAATGAGCATCACATCCTGAGTAGATTTAGTATGCAGTACCCTAGATCGATCGATCACATTTATATCTCTCTTGATCTCTTTTAAACAATGATATATATATTGTATTCACAATTATGATTATCCCAAAGACAGTCATAATTGGTTAACCGGTGAATACAAAACTATAATGTGATTCTCCAAAATCGATCTTTCTCTTTCCTTCAAACTCTCAATTTCAGTTTAGCTTGCTTTTCTAGAAATGCCCCATTAGATCGAATCAAACTCATGACCATTGGCAACATCCTAAGATAACAAACACTAAATAGAAATCTTGAGAATAAGTAAGAGTCATAAGGGGACTAAAAATTGAGGAACTCTTTTCCTCAAGAGTCTCACACGACATAAAAGTTGAGGTCAAACTTTTGCCACTCTTATTGGTCGTCTCATGCATACGTAGTATGAAATACGTATTACGGTATTAACTCCTTTCCCATGGAGCGTATGTCTATTTTCAATACCGTACAGATGATAGTTCAGACATACCCAATGTCTAACTTGAGTTCACGTATCTACTCATTCACAAAATTCATCAGAACTCACATCTGGCATCTTAGACAGATAAAGTAAAATATGTGGGGTATTTTACTTTCGGACATCACAAGTATTATGTCCTCATCTTAACACTTAGTTAAGGCGACATACGTGTTTTAAGCTTGAGCTCTCGATTATCACCTAGATAATAAGCTTAAAAACAGTCTCATCTCTATTTATCACACAAGAAAACGAGGCGATTACCCGTGTGAGTGGGCTAATCTTATATCTATCGACATACTTCTCAACTTAAAATAATGCACTGAGCATTAAGATGCATAAAGATCAAACAAAGATTCATAGGCATTAATGATGAAAACACAAATTCATCAAATTGTGAACACTTAGGGAAATTGCAATATTCAGTACATCAGCCTCTACGCAATCCTAGAGATTTCATATAGCCACAAAACACATCTCTAGGTATTGGCTTTGTCATAGGATCTGCTACCATTCTATGCGTAGTATGTACTCTAAGTTCACATCTTTTCGTGCAATCATATCCTTGACAAAATTATACTTGGTATCTATAGGTTTGGTCTTGCCATGATATTTTGGATCTTTGGTGTACACTTTTGCTGCTTGGCTATCACAGTTAACCAACAATGAATCTGCAGCACTTCCAATAACACCTAAATGATCCAAAAAATCTCTTAAGCCAAACACCTTCTCATACTTTGCTTCGCCGACAATGCCACGAACTCAACTTACATCGTGGACAAGGCTATACACTTTTGTTTCTTATTGCTCCAACATATGGTGCCATTATTCGGTAAGAAAACAAACCCAGAGGTAGATTTCCTTTCATTTAAATCTCCTCCCCAATCAACATCAGAATAGCCTTAGAGTTGCAGATCCTTTCCTTAATAACTCAGCATCTAATCAGCAGTTCCCTTTAGATACCTCAGTATTCTCTTAACGGCTTTCCAACGTGCTTGACCTGGATTGAATTGGTAACTACTCACCATTCCAACTACAAAACATATGTCAGGTCTCGTACATATCATAGCGTACATAAAGCTTCCAACAGCACTAGCATAAGGAACATGTTTCATTTGTTCCTTCTCTTGTGGAGTCCTTGGACACAGTTTATGGCTCAATCCTTCACCTTTTGCAATAGGAGTATATATGGGTTTACAATCTTGAAATCTTAACTCCAAGAATGTATATAACATCACCCATGTCTTTCATCTCAAAGTTGGAAGATAACGAATTCTTCACAGTATTAACAAACTCCATATTACTTCCGACAATTAGTATATCAACATATAATGATATGATCACAAATTGATCATTGGATCTTTTGATATATACACAATGATCCTCGTCAATCATTGTAAAATCATATGCCATTATGGCATTATGAAAATGTATATACCATTGTCTTGACGACTGCTTAAGGCCATATATCGACCCCCAAAGTCGACATACATTTTCTTCTTGGCCTTTCACTATGAAACCAGCAGGTTGTTCCATATATATTTCTTCCTCTAATTCTCCATTGAGGAAAGCAGTCTTTACATCCATTTGATGTAACTCAAGATCCATACTAGCTACTATTGCTAGAACTATGCGAATCAAGGTAAATCACACTACAGGAGAAAATGTACTTTCATAATCAATTCATTCCTGTTGATTATACCCCTTCGCCACAAGGCGAGCCTTATGCCTTTCTATCGAGCCATCAGTCTTTTGCTTTATTTTGAGAACCCACTTGTTCCCAATAGCTTTGCGTCCTTTTGGAAGATCAACCAGTTGCTAAACATGGTTTGACTTCATTGACTCCATTTCCTCTTTCATTGCATAAATCCAATTTTCCTTCCTAGTGCAATTTAGAGCCTCATTAATATTTCTTGGCTCATCCTCATCTTGTGGAGCAACCATAAAAGTTTTCCCTTCAATGTCAAAACGTCGACGGGGAATACTTTGGCGACTTGTTCGCCGTATGGGAAATTGCACACTTAGCACATCATTTCCCATTATGCTCCCACTAGGATTAGGTAATGATGATGTCATCTCATCAAGTGGTTGCAATTGAGAATGAGTTGAATTCAATTCATCACTTCTCATATTACTCCCACTTGGACGAACTCTACTAACATCATTATCCTGATCTAAGGTCTCAAATAGGAAGTAATCTTCTCCTATTTCGCCCTTCTTAGGAAATTCATCCACTAAGAATGTGACATCCCGTGATTCAAATTCAGTTATACTCCCACTTTCCAACTCACCTATGAACACATACCCTTTCGAGTGTTCGGAGTATCTCATTAAAATACTCTTCTTTCATTTTGGGACCTAATTTCCCAAACTTGTGAGAGGACTGATGAGTATAGGCAGCACAACCCATGACTTAAGAAAACTTAAGTCCGGTTTTCTACCTATCCATAACTTATATGGAGTGGAAGCAACTGATTTGGAAGGCACCCGGTTAAGTATATAGGCAGCAGTTAACAAAGCATCACTCCAAAAAGTGATAGGTAAGTTAGCATGCGCCATCATGGACTTAACCATTTCCAGTAGGGTTCTATTTCTTCTCTCCGCAACAGCATTTTGTTGAGGAGTATATGGAATAGACAATTGTCTTTCCATTCCTTTTTCATCACATAATTTTCTGAACTCATCAGATAAATATGCTCAACCTCGATCGGATCTAAAAAACTTTATTTTCTTGTCTAATTGATTTTCTACCAGGTTCATAAACCTTCTGAAACAACTTATGCTTCAGATTTCTGAGAAATCAAATAGACATATCCTAATCGAGTATGATTATCTACAAAAGTGATGAAATAAACAGCCCCATGCCTTCCTCTAACATTCATTGAACCACAGACGTCATAATGGATTAAATGCAGAGGAAATTCAGCTCTTTTACCTTTTCAAATGGTTTCCTTGTCATATTCCCTACTAGGCAATGCTCACATATTGGCAAATCGATTTTTTCAATGTTGCCCAACAAGCCCTCTTTGGCTAGTCTTTTCATTTGTTGTTGGCCAATATGACCAAGTCTAGCATGCCACATATTCATATCATTATCATATGAAGTAGAAGACGTGAAACAAGGGAATAACTAATATTGACATCACCACAGTCAACATATAGTACAATGAAACCATCCAGAAAGTGACCACAACAATAGTAGTTTGTATCCAAATACAAATCTACACATCTATTATGGAAGTTTACACTAAAACCAAGCTTAACCAACGCCAAAACAAACACTAAATTTCGATGAATCTCCGGAGCATATAGGACATCATGTAGGAACAAGGTGCGTCCACCACGCATATTCAATTGGCAAAAGCCAATCCCTTTAACTTCAACTTTGAAATTATTTCCCACATAGATCCACATAGTTCCAGTTGGTATCGTCGGAATTTCACGAAGGATCCTCTATCCTTCCTTACATGGTCTATCGTATTTGAATCTACAGTCCACAAAGGATTGGATTCAGCCAATAATACAGAACTTGGCACATAAGCAAAGTTCTCAAATGTACAGGAGGTGTATACCTTCTTTAGCTCACGACAGTCGCGAGCATAGTGACCTCTCTTGTCACAAATGTAACACCTCACCCTTGACATTTTCTTCACTTGAGGACGTTTTCTTCTCTTGTGTTGGTTAACTCTTGATTTCTTACAACAAGGACTTAATCCTTTGCATTCTCAAATATTGAACGAATCAATACACTTGCGCTTAGAGCACAAAGCCCTCTCTGAGCTAGAACCAGCATTGCAAATATCTATTATCGACTCAAATGCCGATAGGCAATCCTCTACTAGCTCAAGGTGGCGCACAACATCCTCAAGATCTTCCATAACATGGTCAAGAGCTTCTAGTGCTTCTTACTTTTCCAGCACATATTGAATCTTCATATTCAATATTTCACAATTGTTGCCGTTCATATCAGCAATAACGTTCTTAATTACTGAAAACATCGATCTGAACACATCAGACATACATGCACGAATAATTAATGCCTATCACTTATGCATCCCTTTTGCACAGACCCATCATATTAATAAACAATTTCAAGTAAGGTTTTGGAATCAAAAGGTCACTATGTTTCCAATCATCCTCCAAAAATCCTAACTTAAAATTATCATTAATATAATTGTCTTATGCAAAATCAATTTTATGAAACTACAAAAGCTTCTAAAACTACCCACAGCTAATTACCCACAAAGAACAAAGAATAACATAAAGCAACAATATCTAATTGGCATCCAATAAAACAATAATGCTTTCAGCTAATACAAACAAGATATAAATTGCTATATCAACAACAATCAGGTAGTAATCATTACATAATATGTACACAAAGCACACTTAACAAATATCAGCCAATACAACTAACACCAAGTCAGCACACGAACTGGGAAAAATCCTCTTTTGATCTATCAGTCAAAATATCTGAGAAATTTGAAGGCACATTTGCCAACCATGGAAAAACTTTTGGAGAGCTGTCATGTCGCCACCAAGGCGCATTTACTCTGCGTCATGTGGCGCTCATTCTAAGGGTTGAAGTTTTGGCTAACTCAATCCTATAGTACTCTCTTACAAAAGCTTCCACTAGCTCCCTATAACCCGGAACCACGTTGACCTCCCATAACCGATCTAACACTACTTGCCATTCAGGTGGAAGAGTGTTCATCATAGCCGTCACTTTCTCAAAATCCGGCATAAGATAACCATTCCAGATGATTTCCTGTATCATCTGATTGACCTTGACCACATGTAATACTAAATCACCGTCATGCCACCAATAATCAGCTAACTCTTTCATCAGCATTTTAAGTCTTGCATTTCCCTCGTCCGTTCTCGGGATTGCAGGTATCCGTGCATGACGCATCATGGTTCCTGCAACAAATGCAGAACAAAAAATGGATCACTTATAATCTATAATGCATACAAGGGAAAATACATAATTTTCCAAAATTCATGCAACAAATGCAGAATAAATAATGGATTACATATAAACCACATAGGCATACATGAAAAAAGAAACAAATTCCTTCTTTTTTTTTTTTTTTTTTTTTTTTTTTGGGGTCAACGGTCAACGGTTAAAGTCAACGGTCAACGGCCGGTCAACGGTCAACGGTCGTCGGTCACGGTCAACGGGTCGGGTCAACGAGCGCGCGGGTCGGACCGGACGGGACGGTCGGACCGCTCGCATGGACCGACCGCACGTGCCTCGCGCGTGCGGGGGTGACGTCACGCAGACGTCATCCGGCACGTGCCGGGCGTGTGCCTGCGTCCGCGAGTCAGGTCGGGTCGCCGGTCGGGTCGGGTCGCCGGCCGGTGACCGCCCGGCGAAACGTCGTCGGCGATGACGTCATCCGAGCGGTTACCGACCGTTGGATGACGTCACGATGACGTCATCGCGTGACGTCAGCATGCGTCGGTCCGCGGATCGGCGTGTGCCGTTTTGCCGGTCGCCGGCGCGCACGTGCCAGTTCGTCACTGGCGCGTGTGGCGCACGCGCTGGCCATTGCCAGCGCTACCGGGCGCGTCGCGCCCACGCGCAGCACCTTCCGGCCGCGCGTGTGGGCGCGTGCGACGTTGCCCGGCAGCGCACGACGTGTCGTCGGACTCGTCTCGATGTCGCCTTTCACCCAGTGCCTTCAGAATTCCATTTCGACTTACGCAAACACAGAAAAAACGACGTACAATGCTCGGGTGTCGGGATTTCACGCCCCGATCCGTACGGCCGAGAATTTTTTGCGAAAAATCAATCAAAAAACGTCAAAACAGGTCGGGAAAACGTGAACTAGGGCTCTGATACCAATGTTGGGAATAACGGATCCCCGAAAAACGGATTCGACACTGAATCGAATCCCTAAATCGAATGCGGAAGACGAAGCCCGGGAAAACACGTATCACCGATCGTAAAGCACACCACGGATTCGAGCGTACCTTGTTAGCCACAGATTAAACACTAATGCTGAAGGCCGAGGAAGAAATTCTGATTCGATGATGTCAATTTGCCTTGAAAAGGAAAACGGCGTCGCCTTAAGCATTTTGGGAGAAAAAGAGAGGGAAAGGAACGTACGTTACTTCATTATGCCAAGAGGTGCCATCTCTCTCTCTCTCCTCCCTTTTATACCTTCCCCCATCCACGGGCCTTATTCCCGTGGGCCGGGCTTTTTGGGCCCAGCATGGGCGGACGGGCCTTAAGCCCATCACCAATTAAATCCATCACCACGTGAAGGATCAAGTTTCCCATTCCCTACGCCAGATGGAGAGCATGTAATTGTGCTTGGTATGTGCTCTAAAGATTTCTTATGGGACTCTTTTGGAACTTCTTGGGATATGAAGTGGATTAGAAATTCAAAATCCATAACTCAGTTATGAAAGAAAAATAGATTTCCGATATTCGTATGATAATAAAAATTTGTCCATTTTATTCCATCTCAATGACTTAATCTTTTGGCTTCTAACCCTTCGCCTAACTTTGCCTTTCAACCAATGACGGACTGCTCGCCCAATAGATCAAAACGTACCTTTTCCTAGAAACATGTAAAGTGACTGATGATCGGTTGTTGTTATCTATTTGAAATCATTGCAAAAGTTTATATTATAGTGAAGATCAAATTCTCTTACTAGAATATTGATATCATACCACTGACGGACTGCTGGAGATTGTGGTTTGATGGCCTGAGCTTCTTCGATGGAACTCCTCCATCATGATCTCTATTTTCCAGTGCATCTATCTTGCCCTAAAGAAAAGAATAAATAAATTTAACTTATGTAAAAGTAATAAAATAATAATAATTATTATTATGAGACGACTATGCACTTCATTGAAATATACATTTGCGTTTGAATGGTAAATGCAAATGGTAGTATAAAGTCATTTTCCTTTCATAATTTGCAGGTTCTTGGTATAATGAAGGAACTTCTCTAAATAAAGCCTTAGAGATGGAAATGTCCATCGGCAGTCCCAACATACCTCGTGCAACTGGTTACCTGATCAATGGACAATATGGAGATTTTGTTCCATGCTCCAATGGTAAATTCATACTCTCATTTATTTTATTCTTTCTTATTAAGTTGTTCTTTGGACATTATGAGTATGAATACAGGAATGCAGACCAAGATGAATGCAGACCAAGATGTAAAAGCAACTTCCTTGAAATGTTTACTCTGAGTTATTTCAGATATATGATTTTCTTTTACAAAAATATACTGCAAAGTTGGTGCTTTCAGTACAGTGTATGTAGTAAATCTAACTTGAATTCAAATTACATAGACGTGTGTGAATAAGCATTGAATTATCTTAGATTGAAGGTATTATGCTTTTTTCAGATGTCTCATATTTTGCTGTATCCAATGTTCTGATATATTGTTTCTTCATGCTATCAATTTTACAGAAACGACGCCTCACTTTTTTGTTGATTACGGTAAGACTTATCTCCTCCGCATAGTTAGCGCAGTGGTCGGTACAGAAATGTTCTTCTCTATCGCCGATCACAACATGACTGTAGTTGGAATGGATGGAGCATACACAAAACCGATCGTTGTTTCATATCTAATGATAGAACCTGGACAAACGATGGACATATTAGTTACCACAAATCAATCTCCAGGAAGGTATTACATGGCAGCTCAACGGTTTGCAACCGAATACCTGGCTTTCACTAAATTTTCCCACGTTGTTGCTACTGCGATTATCCAGTACAAAGGGAATTACAGTCTGACATCACCACCAAGTTTTCCAATTGATACCCTCCCATTTTATCACGACTATAGTGCTGCAGCGAGTTTCACACATCAACTGAGAAGTTTAGCAACTGAAGAATATCCCGTGGACGTCCCTTACAACGTGACGACAAGGATGTTTATCACAGCTTCCCTGAATAGCTTGCCATGCCCAGACGATTCGTGTTATATGGGTAATTCCAAACTCGCCGCAAGTCTAAATAACATAAGTTGGATGGACCCATCTGTCGATGTGCTGCAAGCTTATTACAGGTTCATCTCTCCTCCTAGTAACTTGATCTTTTCTTCCTACGGCTTTTTATCACTATAGGCTAGGAACATCTATTTTGACGTTATGAATACCCGGAAACTAAGAGTAACACATCTTTGCAATTAATATGCAGAAACATCAGCGGAGTATACACCGCAGATTTTCCCGATTTTCCTCCAGAAATGTTTAATTTCACGGGAGATGATTTGCCGAGCAGTCTTGCGGAGGCTTCTGTAGGGACAGCCGTAAAATTTCTGAATTACAACGAAACGGTAGAGATAGTTTTCCAAGGGACTAATTTGTTGGAGGGATCAGAATATCATCCGATGCATATGCATGGATACAGCTTTTACATCGTTGGGCTCGGCTCAGGAAATTTCAACAACGAGAGCGATCCTCTAGCATACAATTTGGTCGATCCGCCCAAAGTCAATACATTTGGAGTTCCTAGAAGTGGATGGGTTGCAATCAGATTCAGGGCAGCTAATCCAGGTATTTCTGATACTCTTCTCTTACTTCTTCTCGTGTAATTCAACGTCTAAGAAACATGGAGACATTACTTGATTGGTTTTTGTCCATAGGTCAAAATGCCATTTTTGTATACATAAAGAGTTGTGGGAAAAATATCAAAAATCATTTTCGCTATTTGGAGCAAAATACCATTTTGTATTTGGAAAGGAGTTCCACGAGCTAACATTTTAACTTCGTATGTGGCAGGTGTATGGTTTTGGCATTGTCATATAGACCGACATATGAGCTGGGGAATGGATTATGTTTTCATAGTGAAAAATGGGGATACGGAAGAGACAAGTATGAGGCCACCTCCTCCCTATATGCCTCCTTGCGTTGCCTCGAAGAAGGACAAACTCTTTGGTGAACAAGATCGGAATTTAAAAAGTGACATATAATTACTAAGATTAGGCGTATTTATAGGCATCGAGTAGCAGGTGCATGTTCGCATTATTAATATGTAATTTATATGTATTTGGAGGCATTTCTTAGTTATGTTCCTATCTATATCCTAAATATAATTAGGGTTTGTTTGTTAAAAAGTGTTTCTGTTCCCGCAACAAAATTTTTTGTTCCGGGAACAAAAAAAACAGAAACGTGTTTGGTAAAACTTTTGTTCCTGGGAACAGATTTGGAACAAAAAAAAGCAGTAGAAAAAAAGTAGCTTATTGTTCCCGAGAACAATTTTGAGAATCAATTTTTCTCTCTTCTTTTTTCTTCTCTTTTTTCTTCTTCTCTTTTCTTTCCTCCTTCTTCCTTTTTTGGCTGGTGGCCTGCCTCGGCCATGGTCGGCGACCAGCCAATGAGGGTTGGCGACCTCGCCGGAGCCTCGCCGGTTGGTGCGAGGTCGAGCCTCGCCGGTGGCCTGGCGAGGCTTCGGCAAGCTCGTTGGACCTCGCCTAGTTGGTTGCCGGTCGCCGCCATGGCTGGTGACTGACCACAAATGAGAAAGAATGAAAAAAAAGGAAAAAATATAATAAAAATATTGAAAAATTAAAAAAAAAACAACAAAATTATACAAGTTTACCAAACATATTTTTATTCCCGAAATATAAATTTTTTGTAGTTACCAAGTGCGTTCTTATATTCAGAAATTGTTCTCGGGAATAGAAATTAAAAAAAAAAACTATTTCTGTTCAAAAATTGTTCTCCGGAACAGAATGGTTACCAAACGCGCCCTTAGTCATTTTTATAAATGCATTTTATGCAACTCTAATTAGGTCTAAGCCACAATGAACATTTGTCATTATATGCTTTTGACTCTAAAAATTAACTTGTTACCAAAGCAAGAAAACACATCAAATTCTTCAACATCTTAGCCCAACTCAGCACTTCCTTTGGTCCTATTTCGAGATGCGGACCCCTGAAGTGCCACAACTTGGCAGAAATGGATACTTAAGTGCCATAACTTACGAAATGTACAATTAAGTGTCAAAATCGGAGCAAAATGGATTACTTGAATGCCAATCCGGTCAAAATTCGGCCAAATTGCATACGTGGCATTTTTTTGACGAAGCGAGCTCAAAATGATGTCGTTTTGCACACTGACGTGGCCAAATAATGCAAAAACAATGTTGTTTAAGGCTGACATGATAAAAAAATAATATAAAAATTAATTAAATTAAATTTAGTTAAAATATTTAAAAATAATAATTTAAAAAAAAAAAATGGGGAGACGGCCGAGGACCACTGCCGTTGCCTCCCGCCGTCACCGGAAGGGCCGGCGACGAGGGGAGAGTCGGCTAGGGTCGCCCGCCCGGCCGGGGCCGGTGACCCTTGCCGACCAACGGCGAGGGCTCGCGAGCACTTGCGCAGATTCGGTGAGGGTTGGCTGCCCTCGCCCGGATCGGTGAGGGCTCGTAGCCCTTGCCCGCATCCGGCCGGGGGAGAGGAGGAGGGGAAGCAACCGGCGGGCCGAGGAGGAGGAAGAAGAAAAAAGGGGGGAAGGAGGAGGAGGGAGGCGGTTGGCGGTGAGGGCTGGTGCCGCCGAGCCCCGGCCGTCGGTTGGGCGGGGCCGCCGGCCCTCGGCTAGGGCTCGGTGGCCCCAGCCTAACCCTCCCCACCTTTCGGCGATGGTGGGGAGGCGGCGGTGATGAGGGCTCAGCCCTCAGCCGCCGGCTGCCTTCCTCCTCATCCGTTTTTTTTTTTAAATAAAAATAAATTAAATTAATATTTTTTAAAATTAAATTTAATTAATTTTTATATTATATTAAAATTCAAATTATGCCAAAATGACGTTGTTTTGGCCGATTTAATGGTTCTATTCTGGCCAACACCCGAAACAACGTCGTTTTCGGTGAATTAGAGCCGACTCAGCTCTCCAGCGAGCCACCTCAGTGAGAAATATTAATATTTAAATGCCACGTATGATTTCCGGTTGGTTTCACTGGAGGTGGCACTCGGGTGTCCCACTTTTATTCAAATGTGGCACTTAAGTATACCTTTTGTAAGTTAGGGCACTTAAGTGTCCCTTTGTGCCAAATTATGGCACCTGTAGTGTTCTTTTCTTATCCTATTTCTATCTCAACAAAATCTGGCGCATTTCTAGCTTTTTTTTTCTCTACCATCTCTTTATTCAACGTCTTCCATTTCCATTAATCCCAATTTCCAAGTCATCTCTCTACAATATTGTGCCTACTTTCACCTCTCTTTCCCTCTTCTCTGCTACTCCAATTTCTACTATTGCTCAAATGACATTAGTGCACTCAACCCCGCCACCTTTTGTTCCTTCCAACATGGCAAGTCTCTTCACCATCAAGCTTGATCCAAACAATTATCTTCTGTAGAATTTGGACTAAAGCCTATTTCAACATGCACCAATCTACTAGGCTATATGGATGAGCCTTTGCCATATCTGACAAAGATTTAAATGTACAAACAAGATGGTTAAATATGAAGCTTGTATCCTAGGATTAAGGGCGGCCTTGAGCATAAAGATTGAAGACCTTTTAGTATTCGGGGATTCGGACTTGATCATACACCAGGTTAAAGGGGATTGGCAGACCTGCACCATCCTCACTTGGTCCACTTGAGCTAGATGTTCAACACCTCTTATCAAGATTGATTGTGGGAGCAAATCAATCATCCAAGTTTGACTATGAAAATGACTTAAACATCCATTTGTAAAAATGACTAATTTGAAAAATATTTGTCATGCCTTAAACCTCGAGCTTGCGAACATCCCTCGGCGGTCGATTATATTGCGATGTCTCAGAACATGTCGTCGACCCATTCTTTTTATCTTTCGATTAAACACATGCGAAAGTAACTCAAATAAACAACACCCAATCAATAATCATAGTAGGGATAGTAAAATACATTGAATGTTTCCAAAGGCACAACCTTTATTAATTACTTGTTAACCCTAGGAAGTTTAACAATTATAAGCCCATCCAAAAGGGCAACTTCCTACCAACCAACTCAAAAACTTACTGGAGTCAGGGTTAACCTAAACTTTCTTAACGGCAAAACAAAGTGTCGCATCTCACTTCCATCACAACTATACCTGGCAGTTCTTCATGCTACAGTCCTGAAAATAATTAACAACAACGGGATGAGATAAAAATCTCAGCGAGTCAACTTCCTAAATCTCGATTGGGAAGCTAATTCACCTCGGAGGTAGCCTAAACATGCAACGACATACAATCTTACTTTGTCTTGGCATATCCCTGCATATTAGTACATCTCACATAGCAATATTAGTACAACTCACATAAATAATAATCAGAACATGTTCAAAATATTCTAAGCACATTACCAACACATGTGTTCCAATTATTACGACCCCTCGGGCCATAACCAACACAAGAGTCTACATGGTCCTGCCCCATCGGGCACGGCATTGTCTATAATCGTTACCTAGACGACATTCTATAAAAGGAGTATCGATGCGGCCTTAATTGCGACTTGGCATCCAGACCCCTGCCGGGCATCCGATAAAAATCGGGTATCGCCCCTAAACTCCTGTTGAGTGACAGGTTGGATTAAATGACAACTCAAGTACACCAACAATCAAATCAATTCTTATTGCCATTAATTAGCCAATAACAAAAGAGTTTGTTTTTAAATAATTAACTTTGACAATTTTTCACATTTAAAAACCTTAGTAAATATTCGTACGTGGTCACATATTTAAAATCAACTCATCAAACTTTGCACACTTCTATTTTAAAACCCCATTATTTTCATTAGTACGTAAAACTTTACGTCCAAACCCAACACCTCAAAATTCTCTATTTTCTTGCCTATAAACCCTTTTTTTATAATAAATAAAATCTATAATTGGGCAATCAATAATATAGCATTACACGTGCAAATTGTTAGAATTATGCACAAACTCATCCAGAAAAAACGGCATAAAATTCTACTTAACGACTAATCGGTCATTAATTACACTAATCATGATTAATTAAGCTAATTACGATTAATTAGGTTAATTACAATTAATTAAACAAAACTCGATTAATTCACCTAACTACACTTAATTAAAATTAATCATTGTTAACTAAAACAATTACGATTAATTAAATAAATAACCATTAAATAAATTATGATTAATTAAAATAAACTCAATTAATTAATATAACCATGATTAATTAATCTAATCGTAATTATTTAAACTAATCGCACTTAAATTTAATCTAAAACTTCCTTAATTGCAATTAAGGCTAAAACCAAAATTAACTAATATTAAACGTAATTATCCCTAAACTAATTTACCCCATAAACGTAATTAACATCCTAATTCACGATTAGGAAGTTATGGGTTTCTGGTGACGGCGAGCTCGCGGCGAAGGCGGCACAGCGGCGTTGAGAACTTAGGTCTCATGGCACCCATGGCGGCTAGAATGGCATGGCGAAGGTGGTGGTGGCTCCTCAAGCTCACGGCTAGCTTACTTGAGGTTTTGGTGGTGGTCCGATGGTGGGTGCTCGAAAATAGTGGTGACTCGGTGGCTGCTTGCGGCGGTTTGAGGGACAGGTGGCTCAAGTGCCAGCGACTCGAGAGCTCGGCGGCGGAGATGATGATACGGGTGCGATGGTGTTGGTGATGGTGAACGGTGGTGAGAGATGGCGGATGATGGTGAGGATGGTGGACGGTGGTGGTGGTGAGGTGGTGTGGTGGTGGCGATGGGGTGGTGTGGCGGTGAGATGGTCGGATGATTATGGTGGGTGAGGGGCGGCAACAAACGAAAGGGGTAAGTGAAAAATGGAGAGGAAGGTGGGGAAGAGAAGAAAAAAAAGGAAGATTATGGGGTGGTCTGTGTAGCCAAGGGGAAATGGCGTGGGGTTGGGGGAAAGAAGTAGAGAGAAAGAGAGAAGAGGAAGAAGAAAGAGGGAAAAAGAAAAAGGAAAATAAAAAGAAAAGGGGGTGGCAGAAGGTGGCGTGAAAGGGGAGGGAGAGAGAGAGAGAGAGAGAGAGAGAGAAGAAAAGGGAGGGGAGGGTTGTTCTACAGTGGGGTGGTGTGAAGTAGGAGTGAGCATTGTTTCAAAGTAGAACCTAAAATATGAGAATCGGACCGATGGGAATCTGTAGGTTCCAGGTTCCAAGGTATGTAGGGTGGGCTTCAGGTTTCAAAAAATAAGGAACCTGTTTCAATGGGTAGGTTTTAAGTTCTTAATTGGAGGAACTCGGAACTTGAAGCCTGGAACCTAGAACCTATAACCTAAAACTTGCAACAAGTTTTAATGTTTTTCTTGGTCAGTGTTTTCGTGCGATCCTCCAATATTCCATATCGTTCAATGATGAGTGTATAATTAAGAAGTATTAATCCGAGTTTCCATTTTATGGTTAAGATTTTTACTTTATTAATATTAATTTTTTTGTGTATCTAAATATAAGTTATGGTTAGTGAATTGTAATCGTTCAAATAATAATATAGGTGAAACTTGGGTAGATCCTAGAACCCGTGACAAGGTAAGTTCCAAGTTTTAGGGTATGTAAGATAGGTTCTAGGTTCTAAAAAATAAAGAACATGTTCCAATGAGTAGGTTCCAAGGTTAAATCTATACGGAACCTGAAATTGCTTACCCTTCTTTTATCTAGTTGAATTTCTTGCCAATGATTCCTTTTCCCCTATTAATAGTTTTGTCCGTTTTTGTATTCTCTTTGATGAATGATAAGATTATTTATTATTGTTGTGTTAATTTTTGTTTTGTTTAACTAATATATATATATATATATATATATATATATATATATATATATATATGAACCTGTTGGACCTGAAACTTGTAACATGGTAGGTTCTAGGTTTCAGATTCTAATGGGTAGATTCCAGGTTCCAAAAAACAAGGAACCTGTACCCGAGGGTAGGTTTGAGGTTCTTTGGAACCGCTCACCCCGTCATCAAGGGTAGGGGGAAGAGAGAGAGAGAGAGAGAGAGAGAGAGAGAGAGAGGATTTTATGATGATTTTTTCTTCAAAATCATCATTTTCCTCACACCAACTCCCCCTAAATCCCTCCTCACCAAGTCTCTTGCCCACCGACCAAAAAAAAAAAAGAGTCTCTTGCCCCCCTCTATTTCTTTTAATTTCTAATTTCTTAAAACAAGTTTTTTGGTCCATTTTTTTTATTTTTATTTTGCCACTTGATCCGATTTTTTTTCCAGTCTCTAATTTTTCATTCAATTATTCCTTTTTCCTAAAATTTCGGACTCGATGATAATTCGATGAACAATGAGATGACGTTCAATAATTAAATCTTGAAACTCTTGAAAGTTCGATAATCAAAATCAAAATCAAATTTCATGGTTAAAATCGATTGAACACGAATTTAGTATGATTTAAGCTATCAGGTAGCTTTTAATAGGGGTGATTGGGTCTAGGGTAGGTAGGATCTAGACCTGGACTCTGTATCCAACCATGTTATGATCAGTTTCTTTTTTTTGGATCCCATACCCGACCATATTTGTATTAGACCTTATACCCGACCCACCTTGTTTTTCCGGTCCGGTTCCAGGATCAATCATGTTTCCACTAGAACCTGTTTTGCAATCTATTGATATTTTATACGACTTTGAATTTTATATTAATACCCAAGAAAATAATGTAATTATCCTAATTTGTATCGAAATATTAAGCACTTGTAATAAACAAATACAATAACTTTTTGACTAAACAAAAAATTAAGGATTCACAGGATTAATTATAATAAAAATCATAAGGCAAAGAATTAGCAACAAATATGGGTCTGATATTAGTCTTATTTCCACAATTACTACATGAAGCTACTCATTTATGCAAACATAACTCCTCATACAAAAGAAAAATTATGTGAGACAATTCACGTGGTATACAAGAATTTGGCAGCATTGAACACTGTTCGTCTGTCGGACGGTATGATAGGGAGCCGATAAGGGAGGAAAGCAAGTGAGGAAGAGGAACGACGAATGAGGAGTGTCGTGCGTGTTTGAGAGAGCCAAGAGGAAAAACACGGTGTAATTGTCGGAGTAAAAATAGAAATAAGGGGAAAAAATGGTTTTGAACCTATACTTACAAAACCGGTTCCAAAACCTATCCGGGAACCGGTTTCCGGGTGGGTAATCAATGGATCGGTTTAAACTGGTTCCCGAATTTTCGGAATCGATTCCTAGACCGGTTTCAACGAGAGCCAGTTCCTGACCCTATTTTCTGGGTGGGCCGGTCTGGTTCCCGGGTATACCCGGTTCGGTTGCACACCTTTAGCTTTTAGGAGCTCTCATGCAGTTGACCCGTGGTCGATAATTTTCAATCTACATTTGTATCTTTTTGAATCGTGGACGACTCATAATGATCCCATGCAGTGGGTACATTATAGTTCCAGACTTCTTCAGGAATGGTTTTGTTTTCTTGGCATAAAATTCTTTGGAGTTCTCGGTACTGGTGTTCACAACATCCAACAAGTCTTCTTTCCCAAGATCCCTATGATCAAGGACCTTTGTCCTTATCCCAAAGAATGGACATGTCTTTCTATGCACAACCATCTAATTGGCCTTAGCCAAGCATTCCTGTCGACACTACAGGAGATGACAACACAAACTGGGCCTAAGAAGAAGCATTACACTGGGCACATGAACAAGCATCCTCATCATACCAGCCAAACCAGATTCTCTCACCAAAAGATCTTGAAGCTCTTGAACAGAAATATGAAGAACATCTTTTTGCAACAATGCACAGTTCAGATGATTCGGACTATGACTACAATACTCATGACGGATGAGATCGCTGAAAAACCATTGTCCGTACAATTTCACTGTAGCAAGTCATTGTTCACTTTTACTGTAACACTAGGCTAGGGAAGGTACTGTTCACAATACAGTTACTGTTCATAGTGTGCGAATAATTCTCTCCCGGAAGTTTCCGGTGCCTTTGTTTTATTTCCGGACCTGTGAGCCTGGTCCTTGTATGCTTGTGACCTCTCATTGTCTATATAAGACAAAGAGGGTGTAATGTATTGGGCAGAGTCCCCTGAAGTAAAGTGAGTGCTTTGTGAAAAACCTCTCTATGGCTGTCTAAATTCCTCTTCTTCTTCAACTTGATAAGATCCTCCGAGAAATGCAGCTTAGGTAGATTAGGAACGTTTCCATCCTGGCATCTCTGAGTGTCTCTAGGCTCTCAACTAAAGGGCTGAGTGGTTTTTTACTAAAAGGCTGTCCCTGAAGAGCTTGAACGGGTTGTTCGCCCACTGTGGGAAGGCATACCTGTAGAAAATTGACTTCGTTCTCCCTGGTTCTAAGTCTAGGTCCATTCATGATGTAATCGTGATGGTTCAATTATGTACTATGAATATAAATATCAATAGAAAATAGGTTTATTGTTGGTTGACGCAAATATTGGAATTGTGCGGAATCACTCGCGAATCGACTACGTATTTCCGTCGAATTGATTTATCCATTTGCTAACTGACTTATAATAGTGTAGTATTGACCATTGTCAATCCTTATGGTTGAGCGGTCGATCCCTGCGAATCCTCTGGTCTTTCGCGTTTTAACCTCTTTACGGCCTCACCCAATGGATTAGTTAACTTGTGAGTGATTAGTTCAGAGTAAAATAACTATAAGTGCGTCGATAAAATAACCATTTCATATATTTTGAAATATGGCCAATTTTCGAAACATCACAATATTTGTTTTAAAAATGAATGACCGTGTTGCTTACAAAAATAAATAAACAAAAAATATTTTTACCATATGTGAAAATATTTAGACATAGATTATTGTCAATTGTGAAAATAATGTTAATTAACTACTTATTTTAGGTAATATAAGTGATTCTTTCTAGAATTTTTTTTTTCTAAATTATTCATTTCTCATGAAATAATTGAGCTTAAACCTCTTTCGCATTGATCATACAGTAGCTTTTTCTTTAAAAAAATTAAAAGACCGCACAAAGACAAAATTGGACAGGTATGCTTCTTCGATGAGCCGCATAGAAGAAAGTCGCAAGTAGGTCTCTCTTTTTTTCTACAACCTTTTGAAGAGCTCTTAATATGGCAAGGCTTGCGTTATGAGTTTTACATCTAAATTTAGTCTTCCTTTTTTTTTTTTTTTTTTATAATGAATTTAAGATAATTTGTAGCTGAATTTCTCTTGAAGTAGGTATGGATGAGAATTTCGGTGATTTCATTCTCTCGCATTACTTTAATTGTAAGATCTCCTTTACTTCCATATTTATTTTATAATAAGTTCAGATGCCATTATTTTTATAATTTTAAATATTTGATAATATCAAATAAAGTAAAAACTGTGATTCTAAAAATTAAAAATTTAAAGATGGTCACATCAAGCACCAATAATATAAGCTTTCCAATCTCGGACTAGGCAATATAATTAGATCTTCTGCTTTCAATTTGAGCACTAGAGAGTGAGAGAATAAGTAGCGGCTAAATACTGTCATTTGATTTTGTTTGTTTAGCAGAAAATGAATAATTTAAAAAAATATTTGTGGCACCCCCGAACAGCTTAGGTTGCCATAGCTACCTATTGCTCCTCCTTGTGAATACCAGTTATATCTCTTCGCGGAAGCATCGTAGTTCATAGACATTTTTTTTTTTAATAAAAGAGTTTAGCGCAGCTCATAGTGAAATTAAAGACGAGTCTCACCATCCCTCTACTCTCTTAATGATGGTACAATGCACACTTACTACTCATTGAAGGAAAACATAAGCCGAGCCACTTTTATTTACATCTTTAGGATGGACATCTTGGGTTGGTACAACCAAAAAGCCAAGACTTTTAGATAAATTTGGCAGCAGCTCAAAAAGAGACCTCGACCTTCTATATCGATCATGTATAAACCTCCATTTACAAGTGTCGGCTATATCAAAAAAAACGTCAGCTCCCACTCCTCACGCGGGCCATCACACCCATCTTGGCGCATCGGGCGGTGGCGGCGGCAACATCCCTCGAATCACTCCGTCACGGCGGACGTGGACCGATAAGAACTCTTGGATGACCAGGCCCCCAGCCAGGCCCACATCATACATAACCAGCACCCAAACCCGTACGAACGTCAGACTAGGGATGGTGACACAATCAAGCTCCGAACAATCGACCTCCACGTTAGATGGAAGGCCGTAAAAGGTACCCCGCATGACCGGAGCGAGAGGCAGCTGTCTAATCTAAAATATTGGTCTCCAAAGGGGTGAGTACAACCACTCAGCAGGTAAAGGATCTAATCACTACTCAATGCATCAAACAAACAATCATAACATCATAGTAGAGTACATATCATTCATACACCTAAACATAACTTACCTTGCAGCTATGCATATGTCATCATACCACATGTGCATACACCATCATGCACTCATCATCAAGCATTCATGCATATCCATGCCTTATGTGCACATACCACCATGCACTCATGCACATCATATCATACAGCCATGTATAAATATCACCATACCATGCATGATTCAATTTCCCCTTTTTATCTTTCAATTGAGTCACCACACTTTTCTTTCCCGGGACTAGTAACTTACATCCCACATTTTATCGCTTGCACCCAACCTGGCGTTACGAGGAACCTCCGACACACACCTCCGGGCATCCGGCACACACCTCCGGGCATCCCGACACTCCCGAGGACATTTGGCACACACAATCCGGGCATCCGACACCCACCTCCGGGCATCCCAACACTCCCGGGGCATCGTTGGCTCACACCTCCGACAGTATCCTCATTTATCATAATTCATATACACATTTTGTCTCAATATCAACTTGGCACATGATGTAATGGCAACAAGGTCAATTTCAGCTTTTGAAATTCGCACAATTCAGCTTCCACAGTTTTAGAAAACATTTTCATTAAATACACAAATGACATTAAAAAATTATGAAATTCAAACATGTGATAGTCAAGAAATAAGGGCAGATACTTCATGAAGAACACTACACCAAAAGATTCCCATATAGCTCAATACAGAACACGCATCATAGCACTACTAATTCTGTCCGTTTCAATTACACAGTTTTTAAAACATTTTTGGTTAAATAGGCAAATGAACTTAAAAAATTACGAAATTTGAATATGTTGTAGTCAAGACATAAACAAAGATATTTCATGCAGAACACTCTTCCAAAAGAATCTCATACGAAACAGTATAGACCACGCATTGCAACGTTACCAAGTCAGAACACATCAGATTACACAGTTTTAGAAACATTTTTGATTAAATACCTAAATGACCTTCAAAAATTATAAAATTCAACTATGTGATAGCCAAGACCATAAGGTAAATACTTCATGAAGACATAGAAGTCAGATTCGTTCTAGGTGATGAAATATAGGCGGTTGAAACTTCTGTTCCCAGTACCGAAATCTCCAGATCTAACCATCTCCATAAGACCACGATTTCACCTACCTATTCTTGTTTGTTTTCTCTAAATTTTTGATATGTTAAACCTCAGGATGTCATTTACATCTTTTGTTAAGAAATAAAAGTGAAATTTCAACAAGATAGCCTTGCAATCCATGCATTCATCAAAGGTAGTTACCGAAATCTCCAGATTCAGTCTTTCCAAAGAATAAATATTTCACCCACTTATACTTATTTTTTTTGTCCCAAATTTGAGTATGTTATACTCCAAAAAGTCCTTAACAACTTTCATTGAGAAGTCAAATCCAAAATCCAACTCGAACATCACATGCAAGCCACTAGAACATCCAAGGTCAAGCTGTTTCTCAAGAACAGTTTACTGGACTAGAACCACCACACTTAAAACTTCGGTTTTTCACATCCTAAACATCCGAAATTTGTCACCATTCAATCACATACACTAAGAACAACGTGCAAGAGTAGATCAAGGATCCCACTTGCCTCTAAACCGAGCAAACAGCAAGCACCACGGCGACGGACGACGGACGCACGGCAGACGGTCGACGAGCGGCTCTCCTCCTTCCTCTCTTCCTTTCTCCCTTTCTCCCTTTCTTCCTTTCTTTCTTCTCTCTCTCTCCTCTCTTTCTCTCTCGGACGAACTCCCTCTCTCTCTCCCTCTCTCTCGCTTAATCCGGCATCATCTTCCCCTAATTTTTCATCCCCATCATCATTAGCTATCATTAGGTCATGCATGGAGGACACTTGGCAGCTAGGAGGGAACACATGGCCTTCTTCATGCAAGATGGGCCTCCATCTTCGGCTGGGCTTGGGCCAGCCATGGGCCGACGGCAGCTCTCCTTCTTGGCTTCGTGGGCCGGTCGAGAATGGGGTGAGGCAATGGGCTGGTTTGGGCCTTTAATTGTCCAGCCCATCCTCATCCTATTAATCCACCTAATCCTTAATTATATAAACACCTAATTGGAATTTATAATTCACAAAAATTTGTGACCTATCTTAAGAAATTCCAATCCATAATTCACATGGCCAAAAATAGAATTTTCCTATCAAATAATTACCCACCAATAGCTTGGCCAAAAATCTCAATCCAAGACGTGAATTAGAGCACCCCTAAAGATTGGCAAGGAATTCTAGGATGCCACAATATTTCTCTAAAAAAATTATTTATATCATTTAAAATAATTAGTTAATGAAATATATTATCATTATCGATGATAATTTATGTGTAAACATTTTCGTGAAAGATTTTTTTGTTCATTCATTTTTGCAAGCAATTTAAACGATAATTTTTAGAAAACTATTATTAAAATCATTCATTTTTCCCGAAACAAATTCATCCTTAATTTTAAATGCATCTCCCTATTTTTAAAAATAGAAAAGGGATGACCTCTCTTGATGGGATCTTCACGGCCATTCGCGATGGTGGTCATGTTCCTCCATGGGGTGTCGGTTGCGGTGGGCCCAGCGTTTGGATCGTTGTAATGTCGAGTGGTGGTCTATAGTGGTTGTGGGGTATTTTGGGAAAGAGAAATAGTTAAACTACAATAGTACGTACAACAATATTGCTGAAGTGAGATATGAAAATTAAGTGCATTCCCAAGAGAAATATTTCGGCATTTCGAATAATGAAAACGATGAATCTCACGGGAGCCCGGCGTAATCAAATCGATGGTCCACATTCATTTTAAAATGTAACTCAATCTATGCTCATTGAAGTACTGACACCATCCGGGAAGGCCCTTCATGCTTGGAATACGTGCCCACGGATCGTCACGTGTTCGAACTGAACGGTGCAAGTCAATTGAAATGCTCGGCCGACTTTCCGATGCTGTTGTACACCTGTGCGTAGCATACAACAGTTGACTGTTAGCTTACTTTTAGAATGTGCCTCCACTGATATTTCGTTATAAAAGAAGAGAGACCGTCACCAGCTCAAGACCGGCGAAAAGGAAAGATAGAGTGTGAAGAGAAGAAGAACCGATCGATCGTTGAACGATCATGAGCATGGCCAAATCATCGTCCAATTCCTCCAACATTTTCCTCGCTGCGGTCTTACTAGTCTTCGGAAATGTCGTCCTCGGAGCTCAAGCTAGTAATGTCCATTACTACGACTTCGTGGTAAGTAACTCAAGTTTATGTCTGCGGTGCTAAGTGTGCAATTCATGTTGTTTGATATAATATTTGTATTTATTTATTCATTCTTTGGCTAGAATATCTGATAGACAAATATAACTTTCAGTTTCCAGAGCATATGGAACCAGTGATTATGCAATTTGCAGGATAGCAATTAACTATGCTCGAATCTTTTCTCTTTTCCCATGGATGAAAGTCGTCTCGCATGCTTAGGCTAATGGTGGGTCAAATCTTATATGCGCTCGATGTACATGTTAATCCAATTCACGCGGGATGTTAAATGAGGCAGGACTCATGAGGTGAGACCGATTTAAGGCATGTGTGATCTGACAGTGCATGTAAGTTGAGTTCACATATGCATCGGCGCCAGCCCATGTTTCTTCCATTTATTTTTCTAAACAAAGAACCGCGATCCTGAGGTGTTCTAGTTAGGTAAAGCGTGAATGTACACGTTCAAAAGAATCTGAAATTTGGGGGAACCGCATAGAGGGTCCAGCCGACGATTCAGCTAACGGTCCACAATCATTTTGTACGTACTTGGACAATCCTGCATCTTACGATGTCGTTTTCTTCATTTCCCCCCCTCCGCAGCTGAGAGAAATCAATGTCACAAGAAATTGTACAACCACGACGATTTTAGTGGTGAACGATAGTCTTCCTGGGCCAACCATTCGCGCTCGAAAGGGCGATCTTGTTTACGTGAAGGTTCACAATCAAGGACTGTACGGGGTCACTCTTCATTGGTAATTTTAGTCTATCCACCTTTCTCCTCTGACTTTTTATTGCTCTCCTATCGTTAGCTTGTGATGCAATAGACAACTAGAACAAACTGAAATTGTATCTAAAATTATACTGCGGAATATATTCTCAAGTACTTCTAGGTGTCTCTGGTGGTGCTTGTTAGCAGGTTTAAGGCCGATTTGTTTGACAAAATATTTTTTGTAGACTAAAAATTACAAGTTTAGATCAAGAAAAATGACTCCTTCTTATATGAAGAAAATCAAGAAAAGAACACTACAAGTGTCATAACTTGGCACAAATTAACACTTAAGTGCCATAACCTACGAAAGATACATTTAAGTGTCACATTTGAAGAAAAGTGGGACACCTGAGTGCCACCTCCGGCGAAGCCAGCCGGAAATCATACGTGGCATTTAAATATTAATATTTCTCGCCGAGGTGGCTTGCCGGAGAGCTGAGTCCGCTCTAATTCACCCCAAATGACGTCGTTTCGAGTGTTGGCCAAAATAGAACCCTTAAATCGGCCAAAACGACATCGTTTTGGCATAATTTGAATTTTAATATAATATAAAAATTAATTAAATTAAATTTAAAATAAAATAATAATATAATTTATATTTATTAAAAAAGAAAAAAGGGAAATGGAGGAGGAGGAAGGCAGCCGGCGGTTGAGGGTTGAGCCCTCGCCGCCACAGCCTCCCCATCATCACCGGAAGGTGGGGGAGGGTGGACTGGATCTTGGGCAAGGGCACACAATACTCATTGATGCTCACGTTCTTCTACTTTTATGGAAAACACGATCCTACATAACATTTAAAAAATGTAACTCATTATCTCATAAATAATTTCTTTAATCATGTTATTTTGATAGATTACAAAATAAACAAAACAATATTGATTCTAGTTTGTTAGTCATTAAGGTCATTTTAAATGATGCAAGCTGCCTTTAGTAGGTTCACTTATTATCAAATATCATAAAACTAAATTTTTTTCAACTTGATTTCAGCACATACACTAAAAATGATTTACTTTTTGAAATTGAATTTCTTGAAATCATTTTCCAGCGGCAAGAAGTCTTTTGTGCAACAAATATGCTTGGTTTTTGAGTTTCCCTCATTTAAAACAAGATTGATTAACACATGTGCACAGTAAATTTAAAAATCGAATACATCTATACTTAGGCTCCATTTGTTTTGTGAAAAATAAATGCTTTGGAAAACATTTTTGTAAAAATGATAATTTCTATTGCTTGAAATAATTAGTCAATATAGAATTATATCATTATTGACAACAATTTATGTCTAAATATTTTCGTGGATGATTAAATTTTTTTTCATATATTCATTTTCGTAAGCTATACAAGCGATTGTTTTTTGGAAAATGTTTTCCAATATTAATTTTTCATGAAACAAACGTAGCCTTAATGATGGAAAATTATTTTATTGAAAAAATGTGCAAGAAATACTTGAATTTTGATTATCAAATGCAAACAAAAATTGTCTAGCTCATTGAGTACATTTTTATGTGATCAAATTCATTGATTTTCAGGCACGGAGTGAAGCAACCACGAAATCCATGGTCAGATGGTCCGGAGTATATTACTCAATGCGCTATTCCACCAGGAACAAATTTCACTTATGAAGTGAATTTAACTGAAGAAGAAGGAACTGTTTGGTGGCATGCCCACAATGAGTGGACTAGATCCACCGTACATGGTGCTATTGTTGTTCTACCACGTGAAGGATCCAACTTTCCCTTCGCTAAGCCAGAAGGAGAACATTTAATCGTGCTTGGTACGTGCTCTAAAGATTTCTTACTGGTCTCTTTTAGACATAAAAGTAGAGGCTTAAGGTAGGAAGTGGATCGGAAGTTTAAAAACTTAGAGTTCATAAAGCATGCCTTTTCCTAAAATCATGCAAAGTAACTGATGATCGTGGGTCGTTATCTATTTAAAATCCTTGCATATATTATAGTGAAGATCAAATTCCCTTACTAGAATATTGAGATAATTTGAATATTTCAATTGGAGATTGTGATTTAATGGTCAGAACTTTCTTCAATGGTACTCCTCCATCATTATCTCTATTTTCCGACTATGCATTTCTTTGGAATAAACATTTGCGGTTGCATGGTAAAAGCAAAGATTAATGTAATTCAGTTTCCCATTTTCCTTTCATGATTTGCAGGTTCTTGGTATAATGAAGGAACTTCTCTAAATAAAGCTTTAGAGATGGAACTGTCTATAGGCAGTCCTAACGTTCCTCGTGCAACTGGTTACCTGATCAATGGACAATTTGGAGATTTTGTTCCATGCTCCAATGGTACATTTATACTCTCATTATCTTCTTTCTTCTTATTCTTTTTCCTTTTTGGTTTGGACATTATGCTTATGAGGATAGGAATGCAGACCATGAGGTAAACGCTACTTCCTTGAAATGTTTGCATTTCGAGTTATTGTAGATATATAATTTTCTTTCACAAAAATATACTGCAATGTTGATACTTTTTTGTATCTAAAAGTAAAACTAATACTTTCAGAAATGCCTGTATGTAGTAGATCTAACTTGCATTCGAATTACATAGATGTGTGATTAAGCATTGAATTGTCTAGATTGATGGATATGGTTTTTCCATGTATTTGTTACAAATAATGTCTAACATATTGTTTTTTCATGCTATTAATTATACAGATACCACGCCTCATTTTTTTGTTGATTATGGCAAGACCTATCTCTTTCGTATAGTCAATGCAGTGGTTGGTTCAGAAATGTTTGTTAGCATCGCTGATCACAACATGACGCTAGTTGGAATTGATGGAGCATACACGAAACCAATAGTTGTTTCGTATCTAATGATAGAACCTGGACAAACTATGGATGTATTAGTTACAGCAAATCAATCTCCAGGAAGGTATTACATGGCTGCTCAACGGTTTTCAAGTGAAGACATGGATTTCACCAAATTTGCCCACGTCGTTGCTACGACAATCATCCAATACGAAGGGAATTTCAGTCTGACGTCACCACCAAGTTACCCAAATGACACGCTGCCATTTTATCATGACTATAGTGCCGCGGCGAGTTTCACACAACAACTGAGAGGTTTAGCATCTGAAGAACATCCCGTGGACGTCCCTCACAACGTGACGACAAGGATGTTCATCACAGCCTCCATGAATGACGTGGCATGCCCAGATGATTCGTGTTATTTCGGCGATACCAAAATTGCCACAACCCTAAATAACATAAGTTGGGAGGACCCATCCGTGGATGTGCTACAAGCTTATTACAGGTTCATCTCTCCCCCTTCTGATTTGATATGTTTCACGTTAATGATAGATGAAGATCATGAGAAGCACATCCTTTTGCCATTAATATGCAGAAACATCAGCGGAGTATACACCACGGATTTTCCCGATCTTCCTCCGGTTATGTATAATTTCACGGGAGATGATTTGTCGACCAGTCTTGCTGAGGCCGCTGCAGGGACATCCGTGAAAGTTCTGAACTACAACGAAACTGTGGAGATAGTTTTTCAAGGAACTAATCTGTTGGAGGGATCAGAAAATCATCCAATGCATATGCATGGATATAGCTTTTATGTCGTTGGGGTCGGTTTAGGAAATTTCAACAACGAGACTGATCCTGAAAAGTACAATTTGGTCGATCCGCCTAAAGTCAATACATTTGGAGTTCCTAAAAGAGGATGGGTGGCTATTAGATTCAGGGCAAGCAATCCAGGTGTTTCTCATACCCTTTTCTTTCCCCTTTTGTGTAATAATACGCATTAGGACCAAAATATCGTTTTTGCATGAGAAAAAGAATTCCACGACTAACATTCGAACATTGTATGTGGCAGGTGTATGGTATTGGCATTGTCATATAGACCGACATATGAGTTGGGGAATGAACACTGCTTTTATAGTGAAAAATGGGGATACAGAAGAGACAAGTATGAGGCCACCTCCATCCTATATGCCTCCTTGCATTGCCTCCAAGGACAAATCATACGGTGAAATATATCAGACTTTAAAAAGCGACATGTAATTACTATGATTAGGTAGAATCATTTGGCCATGGGAAGTCACTAGGCACGAGGTAATTAGTCGATGTTCGTGCTCCGCATGAATTCTTGCTTTCGTTGGTGCCGTGAAATTGAGTAACTTGAATTGAAAAAATTACTGCGCTATTTATGTGGATCTTCCATGTACAAAATTAATTTGAATTGGACAATGTTCTGAAATTCCTCAATTGATTTAGATGATCATAATTAGCTGAGTGTGTCGAATGAGTTTGTTAAAGTGAATTGCATAATAAGTGCAGGAGAATTAAGGGCGAAAAACGTAATGGAGCAAGACTTGAAAAGGTGTATATAATAAAGTTATGCTAAAAGTGCGTTTAGTAATCTTTTTATTTCAATGAACAATTTTTGTTCATAAATAGTATTTTTCATTTTTGTTCCCAGGAAAAACGAAGTAGACTTTTTTTACTTCTTATTTTTGTTTCAAATTTATTCTTTGATCACTTTTCTATTCCAAAGAATAGAAAAATTAACTAATGATAACAAATTGATTTTTTTTAATGTTTTGGGAAACGAGAGAACATTAAAAAAGAAAAAAAAAAGGATGGTTACCAAACAGGTCCTAACTCGACCGACTTTGCTGTTCCCTCCATCGAGATACTTTGTTTTCTTCGTTCAGAACCAAACTGTGTCCAGAAAAAAAAAAAAAAAAGTCTGATGTTTTTAAGGGCAGGAAGAAAGAGGAAATTAAGAAAACCGTCTCATTGAAAACTAGAAGTTTAGAATGGAAAACTTATCCATGGATGCATCTAAGTCGTCCCTCCGCATCCCCGATAACCATTTTTACTAAAATGAAACGAAAAATGTGCTTATCTTTGAGAGTTGCTGCAAATTAAAAATATTGCACGACTAAATTTTATGGAAAATCCAATTTCTTTATATTGGCTGCAAGTATTTTAGGCAATTAAGGAGATGTTGGTGACCGTTTTTACCATGTGACATTGTCTCATGGGTCAAAATCACTACCAATTGTTTAATGAGGCATAATCCAAAATCACCTGACAAATAGATTCAATTTCAAGTGACCTCGACATAGTAGAGCTTGTCGTGACCCTGCCAATGCAGGGAGCGGGTTTAGTGGATCATTGAGTGGGAACGTTCATTACCTCACATCAAAAGTTTGCTTGATTTCACCACTAGGTTATTAGGGCCATTTAGGAGCCAACTAGAGAAAGGACGTTCTACTTCCTACAAGGTATAAATTCTAAGTACAGGGAATCAATTACACTAACTAGTACAATTTCAGTACCCAAACTTGATTATTTGTTACAAAGTATCCCATGAGGTCTTTTGTCAAATTATGAGTGATAAAATTCTTATCCACTAAGTGTATATAAGATCCACTAAAGTGTATATAAGATGCTTTTATGTCGATTATGGAAAGTAAACCAATACAATATTGGGCAAAGAGTTTTACATGGCATCTTTATAAGCCCTAGGACATGATTTCCATGAACTTAACTTAATACAAGTCGGGTAAATAATATGCGAGATCTTATTGTGAAATCCAGGTAATGAAACCACGCAAGCTTATTCATTTAAATCTTATTTCTCAAACACATGCTGCGCAGTCAAATTTACACATGCCGTGTAACAACACCGTAGTCAGTGCAAGAACAGAGAGAGACAGCAGAACCGGCAAAGCAACTTGAAGTAGGTTTCGCACGAAACGTGACATGCAATCTTAACAACGTGTGTTCGGCCAACAAACAGCACAACTCACACACTTGATTCAAACACAACCCGACCATAACGATGCCTACATACGTTCGGGATGAACTGGATTTAAAACTTCATGAGTCTCTCAGATCAAGCGTGAAGGGGGTACATAATCGTCTAAAAAAATGTACCAATCTGATCGTGTGAGGTCAAATATTGATCAAAATGACTGTTGAACTTACTTTTTCCGACGAACATGCATTCTGACATCACTTAAGCATTTTATCGAACAGGTTGAATGCGTCTCGGATGAGGAGACTGTGTGCAAAGCTAAAGCGGCGTTTCGGCCCAGAACAATCAAATCAATGAAAATATCTCTAATCCTAATCAGGTCCAACGCACGAACAGCAAGGTCAACCCCAAACTCTATATTCGCTTGCAAAGCGACTAAGTCAAAGGACCCAGATCTCACCTCGAAGACGCAACTTCCGGCCGGGAAAGGCAGTCGAATCAGTGGATAGAAGGTTCCAGAAACCTCTCCGATGAGTTTTGTCTCGGCCATTTGGCCAACCGGTTCGAATCGATTAAGTAAAGGCACAAATTATAGCAAATGCGGGAAATGTGATTTCGTCCGGGCACAGCACCGTGGAACTCATTAAGTAGAGGCTGAAAAATGGTTGGGATCTCCTCTTTGGCTTACTTGTCTTCCACTGTAACAAGAACATGAACCTCGCAAGAATCCTCCGATGTTTCAGAAAAGTGAGACTTGGAAAGAAAGCTGGTCCTTTCTGCTGGAGTAAAAAATTGGAAACTCTCTCCATCTTGCAACAGCCCAACGTGACCCTGACGCCAAGTTTGACAAATGAATAGGTGTTTTTGAAGCCATCATGGATTACCTTCCGATCGTACATTCGATGGTCGTCCAAGAAATAAATGACATGCGCCCGTAGAAACAACGTCACTCACAAGCACACATCTTTGCTTACGTGAAAGAAATAACAAATGTCCTCTGCACCGGTTTGGTTGCGTTCGCTTTTACATTCTCAAATTTCGCCACCTATATTCTTCACAATGAGATTTTTCTAAGCCGAAAAAAAAAAATGTAGTTGTCCACTTTGCATTTCAAGAAAGTTTCAAAAACTTACATTTAACGCCCTTGATTTACCTTAACTTTTTCCTTGAATCTCAACGTGAAATTGCATGCAACATGTGACTTTTGGTAGATAGTCAAATTGAATGAAGAGCAATCATAACAATCTGCAGGAAGAATTGGCTTCTCATGGCTTGTGTAGTATGGATACGAAGATTTATGGGTATGAAGATGAAAAGTAAAAGAAATTTACAAATGTTAGGATGAATGTGTTAGGATGTGTTGGGAATAACGAATCCCCGAAAACCGGATTCGACACTAAATCGAACCTCTAAATCAATGCGGAAGCGAAGCCCGGGAAAACGAACACGTATTATCGATCCTAAAGCACACCACGGATTCGAGCGTACTTTTTAGCCACAGATTAAACACCGACGCCAATGGAGGAAGAGAATCCGGTCCAATTCGATCCGATGAAGCCTTGAAGGGAGGAAGAACAAGCCGTATGCGTTACTGTTCTTTCTTTTTTCTTTTGAGAGAGAATACGCGCGGGAGAGGGAAGACGTGAATTCTGATTACAACCAACAGGCGTCTTCTCTCTCTCTCTCTCTCTCTCTCTCTCTCCCTTTTATACCTCTCCCCATCCACGGGCCATATTCTCGTGGGTCGGGCTTTTTGGGCCCAGCATGGGCGGACGAGCCTTAAGCCCAATTCTAATAAAGCCTTCATCTCCCACTCGCACATGGTGGGCCGAACAAGATTCTCTTTACCTCTCTTCAATATTCATACCGGTGAATAATCCGTGCGACCAGCATACTTTGAGAGCTCGTTGCTATATATCTGTTAGGAATATATAGCAGCTCATAATTGGGCGTCACACTCTAAGTAGATTTAGAATGCAGTACCCTAGATCGATCGATCACATTTATATCTCTCTTGATCTCTTTTAAACAATGATATATATTGTATTTACAATTATAATTATCACAAAGACAGTCATAATTGGTCGACCAGTGAATACAAAACTACAATGTGATTCTCCAAAATCGATCTTCCTCTTTCCTTCAAACTCTCAATTTCAGTTCAGCTTGCTTTTCTAGAAATGTCCCATTAGATCGAATCAAACTCATGACCATTGGTAACATCCTAAGATAGCAAACACTAAATAGAAATCTTGAGAATAAGTAAGAGTCATGAGGGGACTAAAATTGATGAACTTTTTTCCTCAAGAGTCTCACACGTCATAAAAGTTGAGATCAAACTTTTTGCCACTCTTATTGGTCGTCTCATGCATACGTAGTATGAAATACGTATTACGGTATTAATTCCTTTCCCATGGAGCGTATGTCTACTTTTTTAAATACCGTACAGATGATAGTTCAGACATACCCAATGTCTAACTTGAGTTCACGTATCTACTCATTCACAAAATTCATCAGAACTCACATATAGCATCTTAGACAAATAAAGTAAAATATGTGGGGTATTTTACTTTCGGACATCGTAAGAATTATGTCCTCATCTTAACACTCAGTTAAGGCGACATACGTGTTTTAAGCTTGAGCTCTCGATTATCACCTAGATAATAAGCTTAAAAAACAGTCTCATCTCTATTTATCACACAGTAAATAGAGGCGATTACCTGTGTGAGTGGGCTAATCTTATATCTGTCCGACATACTTCTCTTAACTTAAAGTAATGCATTGAGCATTAAGATGCATAAAGATCACATAAAGATTCATAGGCATTAATCAATGAAAAACAAAATTTCATAAATGTGAACAACTCAGGGAAATTACAAATTCAGTACATCAGACTCTACGCAATCCTAGAGATTTTACATGACCACAAAACACATCTCTAGGTATTGGCTTTGTCATAGGATCTGCTATCATTCTATGCGTAGATATGTACTGCAAGTTCACATCCTTTCGTGCAACCATATCTTTTACAAAATTATACTTGGTATCTATATGTTTGGTCTTGCCATGATACTTTGGATCTTTGATGTATGCTATAGCTGCTTGGCATCACAGTTAACCAATAATTGATTTGTAGCTTTCTCAATAATACCTAAATGATCCAAAAATCTCTTAAGCCAAACTCCTTATTGTACCGCTGCTGATAATGCCACGAACTCAGCTTCCATCGTGGACAAGGCTTTACACGTTTGCTTCTTACTGCTCTAAGATATGGCGCCATTGCTCAGTAAGAAAGCAAATCCAGAGGTAGATTTCCTTTCATCCAAATCTCCTCCCCAATCAGCATCTGAATAGCCTTCAAGTCGCAGATCCTTTCCTTGGTAATTCAACTTGAAATCAGCAGTTCCCTTCAGATACCTCAGTATTCTCTTGACGGCTTTCCAATGTTCTGGACCTGGATTGGATTGGTATCTACTCACCATTCCAACTGCAAAACATATGTCGGGTCTTGTACACATCATAGCGTACATCAAGCTCTCAACAGCACTAGCATAATAAACATGTTTCATTTGTTCCTTCTCATGTGGAGTTCCTGGACACAGTCTATGGCTCAATCCTTCACCCTTTGCAATAGGAGTGTCTATGGGTTTACAATCTTGCATACGAAATCGTTCAAGAACCTTATTTATATAGGTTTCTTGCGAAAGAGACAACGATCTCTTCGAATGATCTCTTGAAATCTTAACTCCAAGAATGTATGCAGCCTCACCCATATCCTGCATCTCAAAGTTGGAAGACAACAAACTCTTGATGGTATTAACAAACTCCATATTGCTTCCGGCAATCAGTATATCATCAACATATAATGATATGATCACAAATTGATCCTTGGATCTTTTGATATATACACAATGATCCTCATCAATCTTTGTAAAATCATATGCCATTATGGCATTATGAAAACGTATATACCATTGTCTCAAAGACTACTTAAGGCCATATATCGACCTCAAAAGTCGACATACTTTTTCTTCTTGGCCTTTCACTATGAAACCAGTAGGTTGTTCCATATATATTTCTTCCTATAATTCTCCATTGAGGAAAGCAGTTACATCCATTTGATGTAACTCAAGATCCAGACTAGCCACTATTGCCAGAATAATGCGAATTGAGGTAAATCTCACTACAGGAGAAAACTTATCTTCATAATCAATTCCTTCCTGTTGATTATACCCCTTCGCCACAAGGCGAGCCTTATGCCTTTCTATCGAGCCATCAGCCTTTCGCTTTATTTTGAGAACCCATTTGTTCCCAATAGCTCTACGTCCTTTTGGAAGATCAACTAGTTCCCAGACTTGGTTTGATTCCATTGACTCCATTTCCTCTTCCATTGCATTAATCCATTATTCCTTACTAGGGCAATTCAGAGCCTCATTAATGTTTCTTGGCTCATCCTCATCTTGTGGAGCAACCATAAAAGTTTCCCCTTCAATGTCAAAACGTCGACGGGGAATACTTTGGCGACTTGTTCGCCGTATGGGAGATTGTACACTTTGCACATAAGTCCCCACCATGCTCTCACTTGGATTAGGTAATGATGATGTCGTCTCATCATGTGGTTGCAATTGAGAATGAGTTGAATTCAATTCATCACTTCTCATATTACTCCCACTCGGATGAACTCCACTAACATCATTATCCTGATCCAAGGTCTCAAATAGGGAACAATCTTCCCCTATTTCGCCCTTCTTATGAAATTCATCCTCTAAGAATGTGACATCCCGTGATTCAAACTCAGTTATACTGCCACTTTCCTGCTCACCTATGAACACATACCATTTTGAGTGTTTCGAGTATCTTATGAAAATACTCTTCTTTCCTCTGGGACCCAATTTCCCAAACTTGTGAGATGACTCATGTGTGTAGGCAGCACAACCCCATGGCTTAAGAAAACTTAAGTCCGGTTTTCTACCTGTCCATAACTCATATGGAGTGGAAGCAACTGATTTGGAAGGCACACGGTTAAGTATATAGGCAGCAGCAACAACGCATCACTCCAAAAGGTGATAGGTAAGTTAGCATGCGCCATCATGGACCTAACCATTTCCGGTAGGGTTCTCGTTTCTTCTCTCCGCAACACCATTTTGTTGAGGAGTATATGGAATAGACAACTGTCTTTCTATTCCTTTTTCATCACATAATTTTCTGAACTCATCAGATAAATATTCTCGACCTCGATCGGATTCCAATGCTTTTATTTTCTTGTCTAATTGATTTTCTACCAGGTTCATAAACCTTTTGAAACAACTTATTGCTTCAGATTTGTGAGAAATCAAATAGATATATCCGAATCGAGTATAATCATCAATAAATGTGATGAAATAAACATCCCCATGCCTTCCTCTCACATTCATTGGACCACAGATATCAGAATGGATTAAATGCAGAGGAAATTCAGCTCTTTTCCCTTTTCCAAATGGTTTCCGTGTTGTTTTCCCTTCTAGGCAATGCTTACATATAGGCAAATCGACTTTTTCAATGTTGCCCAACAAGCCCTCTTTGGCTAGTCTATTCATACGTTGTTGGCCAATGTGATCAAGTCTAGTATGCCACACATTCACATCATTATCATATGTATTAGAAGACGTGATAAGGGAATAACAAACATTTGCATTAACATAGTCAATATCTAATACAATGAAACCATCCAGAAAATAACCACAACCATAGTAATTTGTATCCAAAAACAAATTCACACCTCTATTACGTAAGTTCACATTGAAACCTAATTTAACCAACATTAATACGACACTAAATTCCGACGAATCTCCGGAGCATACAAAGCATATCATGAAGGAACAAAGTGCGTCCACCACGCATGTTCAGTTGGCAGGTGTCAATTCCTTTCACTTCAGCTCTAGAGTTGTTTCCCACATAGATCCACTTAGTTACAGTAGGTACTCGTCGGAATTCCACGAAGGATCCTCTATCCTTCGCTACATGGTCCATCGCTCCTGAATCCACAGTCCACAAAGGATTAGATTCAGTTAAAAACACAGAATTCGACACGAAAGTAAAGTTCTGAAAAGTACAAGGGGTGCATACCTTCTTTGGCTCACGACAGTCGCGAGCATAGTGACCCTTCTTGTCACAGTTGTAGCATTTCACCCTTGCTAGCTTTTTCATGCGAGGACGCTTTCCTCTATCATGTTGGTTAAACTTGGGTTTCTTCCCTGAAGGACCAGCTTCTTCCTTGCCTTTCCCTTTATCAAACCAGCTAGGGCGCTTGCGCTTGGAGCTCGAAGCTCCATTTGAGCTAGAACTAGCATGATAGAGTTCAAGATCCGGCTTAGCCGCCAAGAGGCGGTCCTCTTCCAGCTCAAGATGACGCATAGCATCCTCGAAGGTTTTGATACTTTCATTATGAGTCAGGTGCACCTTCATATGCTCCCAACTCTGAGGTAAGGAACGAATCACTGCTTGCATTTGCTGCTCATCTGTGAGGACATGGCCAGCATCTTTCAGCTTAGTTATCATGTTTGACATCTTTCTAAGATGTTGCTTCATGGTCTGACCATGAGGCTTCTTATAAGAGTCAAACTTGATAGTGAGCTGCCTCAGTCTAGTCACCGAAGTATGACTAAATCTAGCTGCCAATGCCTCCCACATTTCCTTGGCATTGTCAAAACGCCGAAACTCTCGCATGACGTCATTTTCCATGCTGCTCAGCAACGTGATGCGAGCGAGAGAGTTCTTTCTTTTCCACGCAGAAAAAGCTTCTTTGTCTCTTTTGTGCTGTGTAGTGGTTCCCTCTTCAGGTTCAACCATGGTCAGGTTAAGAGCCTCAAGTGCTTTTTGCTCTTCCAGCACATACTGGATTTTCATTTGCCAAATTTCATAGTTGTCACCATTGAGCTTTTCACCTTTGTTCAGCTCGGCAACTATGCTCTTTGTGGTGAAGCCATTGATCCGAACACATCGATAAATATGCACGAATTATTAATGCCTATCTTTTATGCATCCCTATTTGCATAGACACATCATATTAATGAATAATTTCAAGTAAGACTTCAGAATCAAAATGTCACTATGTTTCCAATCATCCTCCAAAAATCCTAACTTAAAATTATCATTAATATGATTGTCACATGCAAAATCAATTCTATGAAGCTACAAAAACTTCTAAAACTACCCACAGCAACCAGCAATAACAGAAAGCAATTGATAATTGACATCAAATAAAACAATAATGCTTTCAACTAATACAAACAATATATAGGTTGCTTGATCAACAACAAATAGGTAGTAATCATTACAAAATATGTCCACAAAGCACACTTAACAAATATTAACCAATACAACTAACACATAGTTAGCACACGAACTGGGAAAGATCCTCTTTTGTTCAATTTCTTGATCTTTTCCCTTGTCATAATACAGTAATATTCATTTACAAAATCTATTATAATTTTCTTATAGGAAGCAGCTCCGTTGATATCCCATATGCGATTCAACACATCTTGCCATTTAGGTGGAAGAGTGTTTATGAAAAATCGCACCATCTCTGACTGTGACATAGGACGACCATTCCATATGACCTGTTGAATTTTCCCGTTGACTTCAAGGACGTGATCAATTAAGTCACCTCTCTCCTATCGATGATCAGTTAACTCAGCTATCAACTTAGACAGCCTATCCTTTTATTCATTGGTAACTGCGCGAATAGGTGTGCGCAACCTCAGGGGAGGCATTGTTCCTGCAACAAATGCAGAACAAAAATAAGGGATTACTTATAATCCACATAAACTTAATTGAAAAAGAAACACATTCTTTTCACTTTTTTTTTTTTTTTTTCGGTCAACGGTCAACAGTCGTCGGTCAACGGTCAACGGTCGCCGGTCAACGGTCGCCGGACGTCGGGCCGGTCAGGCCGGTCGGCCGGTCGAACCAGGTCGGATGAACCGACTGCACGTGCCGCGCACGTGTGCGGGCTGACGTCACGCAGACGTCAGTCGGCACGTGCCTCGCGCGTGCCGGGCATCCGCGGGTTGGGTCGCCGGACGGGTCGCCGGCCGGTGACCGCACGGCCAACCGGCGTCATTGCTGACGTCATCGATGACGTTACCCCAGCGGTTACCGACCGTTGGGTGACGTCATGCTGACGTCAGCACGCGTTGGTTCGCCGGCCGGCGCCGCGCATGCGCCGGGTCGCCGACTGGTGCGTGTGCCGCACGCGCCTGGCGATCCAGAGCTTCCGGGCGCTTTGCGCCCACGCGCAGCGCCTTCCGGCCTCGCGTGTGGGCGCGTGCGGCATCGCCCGGCGGCGCTCGAGGTATCGCCAGACTCGTCTTGACGTCGCCTTTCTTCCTATGCCATCAAAATTTTATTTCGACTTACGAAAAATCAGAAAAAAGGCCGAACAACGCTCGGGTGTCGGGATTTTTGCCCCGATTCGTACGGCCGAAGTGTTTTTGCGAAAAATCAATCAAAAACATCAAAACAGATCGGGAAAAACGTGAACTAGGGCTCTGATACCAATGTTGGGAATAACAAATTCCTGAAAACCGGATTCGACACTAAATCGAACCCCTAAATCAATGCGGAAGCGAAGCCCGGGAAAACGAACACGTATCACCGATCCTAAAGCACACCACGGATTCGAGCGTACCTTTTAGCCACAGATTAAACACCGACGCCAATGGAGGAAGAGAATCCAGTCCAATTCGATCCGATGAAGCCTTGAAGGGAGGAAGAACAAGCCGTATGTGTTACTGTTCTTTCTTTTTTCTTTTGAGAGAGAATACGCGCGGGAGAGGGAAGACGTGAGTTCTGATTACAACCAACATGCGTCTTCTCTCTCTCCCTCCCCCTTTTATACCTCCCCCCATCCACGGGCCATATTCCCGTGGGCCGGGCTTTTTGGGCCCAGCATGGGCGGACGGGCCTCAAGCCCAATTCTAATAAAGCCTTCAGGATGCACGTGTAAGTGAATTGTCTTAGAAAAATTATATATCGAAGAATCGATGTGGTATAGAACAATTAATATATTCTATTTGACTCATAACTTATTGGCTTAAACTTTTGAGTGATAAGTTTAATTGAATATATTGACAAACTTGGGCTCCCTCTCAGTGATCTCCTCAGGTGAATGTTGTTGACACCTAAATTTTGACTGAATTTTTTAAATTAATTTGCATAGGAAATTAGGGATCAATTTGACCCTAACAAAAATATTTTGCATCAATTAGGCCTTAATTTCTTTTCTTTTTTTTTTTTGCATCCATTAATCTTTAACTTTTTCACTTTTTCGGATAATAATAATAATAATAATAATAATAATAATAATAATAATAACCTTATATATAAAATAAAAACAAAAAAGGAAAAGCAGCCGTTCGCTGGGGCTGGGCCTTTGCCCCCAGCCCCTTTTTCTTCTTTTCCCCCTCCATGCAAGGGCTTAGGGCCCGACCCCTTCTCCCCTAGGCCCAGCCCCCTTTTTTTTTCTTGTCTTCTTACTGGCCTTGTCTTCTTCCCCGTCTCTTCAACACGCGCAGAGGAAGCAGATGTGCGCAAGAGGAGATGGTGATGTACAGCACAGGCGATGGGGACGCGGCATTGATGGCGAGCAAGCCTCCGTGGAAGGGGAAGAACTGACGCCATATATCTCAAATTTGAATTTTAATATAAATATTAATTAAATTAAATTTAACAACTAAATTTAATAACTATATATTTTTTTTTAAGGAGAAGCAAATTACAAAAGGCGAGGGCCATGCAAGCCCTTGTCGTCAACAAGGGTTGGTGACGGTGGAGGGAAGGTCAATAGGGGTTGTTGAGACTTGGATAGGGGCTGACAACCCTAGTCGATCGGTGGCGAGGGCTTACAAGCCCTCGCCTAGATCTGGGGCGAAGGTCACAGCCCTTCTCCAAATTCGACGAGAGTCGCTAGCTCTCACCCAGCTGGGCCAAGGGCCATCGCCCGTTAGAGTTCACCGCCGGTCGGCTAGGGTCGCTAGTCCTTGGTCAAGGCCTAACGACCCCGGCCAACCCTCCGCCCACCGTTGTCAACCCTTGTTGGCGATGGAGAGGAGGCAGCAGCAAGGGCTTGCATAACCCTTGCCTTCTGCAATCTGCTTCTCCTTTTTTAAAAATTAAATTTAGTTTTTAGATTTAATTTTAAATTTAATTTAATTAATATTTATATTAATTTTAAAAAAGAAGCTAAAACAGCGTTTTTTTTTTTGCTCTTTTTTACTAACTTGTAGCAAGTCATGTAGGCAAGTTATATTATTAAAAAAATTACCATATATTTTTTATATGGTAGATGCTCGTGAAAAATTACCATATATATATCTCTCTGCCCATTTCAATTTTTTTTTTTTAATTTAACCAATTAAGTCATAAACCTTTTAATAATTTACTTATATAATTTAGCCAATTTTGATTTGCAATTGCTAAGGTGGACGCTAACCGTTCTACAAGATACATACCAATTTTACATGTTCAAGTTAACTCCTAAACTATTTAAATGTTCGATATTATTCTTCCATTAATTCAAGGTTGGGAACAACATTGAAAATTTTAATATAGTCTAGGGACTAAATTGAACATATACAAAAAATTCACAATTCACATTAAGCAAACTAAAAGTTCATCGACCATATTACATATTGAGCTAAAGTATAAGGATAACATTGAACAAATTAAAAGTTTAACGATCATATTAGATATTTGATGAAAGTTTAGAGATCATTTGTGTTATAATCCTTATTCTAAAATGTGCATGTCATATATTGCATCTTTGTCTTGCCCTCACATGGAAAGGAAGCTCGTGCTAAAATCTTTTGTGCATCTAAACGTGCTGACCCGTTTCTGCTTACCTGCAAGTCCTTGTAAGAAAATCTCTTTCCGCATATTCTCAAGTAGATTAATGGGTCTTGTATTTATTAGGTTATCGTTTAGTATGGCCTTTCTCGTTCTCCATATGTGCTTAAAGAGTGAAGAGGTGAGTCTTCAGAATTGTACTTTTGAGATGGGAATGCCGATAATTTTTTGTTATAATAATATTTCCATACCAACTATTCAGATACTATAATCTTTTATTTGGCCGGGTCACATCTTAATTAATTTTTGTAGGATATTAAATGGGAAAATTATCTAATTATACCTAAACCTATTGTAAGGCAGCCTATTCAATGTCAAACCTGACAATTGTGCCAATTTTATTTAAAACCTTATGACAACTTATTAATTTGGTCCTAAATCTTTTAATTGTACGAATGTAGTCTTAAATCTTGTGATTATTAGTGAATATAGTTCTAAACCTTTTAAGATTTCCAATTTTGGCAAAAAATAATTGACGTGGCGGTCTAGTTAGTGCCAACCATCCTACGTGGCATAGCAGACTCTGACTCGGATAATTTTTGCAATTTTCTTAATTTTATGATTTTTTTCTTATTTTTCCTTTCTTTTTCTTTTTTCTGTTTCCCTTTTTCCCTCCACTAAGCCAGGAAGAATAGCCCTAGCTTGAGGTATGTGACCTCTACTAAATCAATAAGGCCTGGTGACAGTCGGCATAGAGAAAAAGGGAAAAACGAAAAACGAAAAAAAAAGAAAAGGAAAGGAATAAAAGAAATTTTTTAAAAAAACTTATAAAAATTATCCATATTAGTACAAACTATCCTATTAGCACTGGCCATGCTTAATAGGATAGTCAACGCCGACTAAACGGCCACATCAGTGATTTCTAGTTAAAATTGACCATAAGAACTAAATTGGTGAATTATTAAAAATGTTTAGGATTAAATTGGCAAATCATTAAAAGTTTCATAACTAAATTGGCATCATTCAAAGGTCTATGATTATATTAACAAGTTATCAAAATGTTTAGGACTAAATTGACACACTTGAAATTGATCATTGTACAATAAGTTTAAGAATTTTTGGATAACTTTTCTGACATTAAATAATGCCTTTCCCTTAACTCATCTTTCAGTTTGCTCTTGTCATTCACTTCAATTTGATATGCTCAACTAATTTGTTTTCCCGTCAAGAAAAGCTGTATTTCACTTGCATACAATAAGGAATATCATATAAATATATCCATGTAGCTGGATCAAGCCTATATGTTTTCTCTTTTAGCTACTGTTAAGTGTTTTCTGTACGCACAACACATAGCACACATAATGGCTGGTAAATTATCGAGGTCAGCATCGACAATCCTACATAGTATCGCTAGTCGGCCACGTTAGCAATTTCTGGTCAAAATTAGCTGAGAGGACTCAATTGGCAAGAAGTGAAAATGTTTAGGATTGAATTGATAAAAATGTAATAGATTTGGGACTTTTTGGATAGTTTTCCTGTGATATCGATATTTGTGCTGAAAAGAAGCAAATAAAATAAAGAAAAAAAATCGGACACCAGATTTACGTAGTTTGGTCATTATGACATGCGTCAAATGTGATTCTTACTCTAGGAATCTTTGGATTTATGGAAGTTACAACGACATTCAAGTCCGAGAGTGAGTGTAGAGTAGGAATAGAGTAGGACTGACGAAAAAAAAAAAATTACACCAAATAACTCACCCAATGGGTAGTACTCAACAATTGCTCATGATATAATCTCGCAATCTCATAAATAAATTCACAAATCTTACCCCAAAATTTATGCCTTCAACACTATTGCATTGCTCCAGAGGTAGCTTTTCGGATTCTCTACACGGAGAAAAACCACTCTTTATATATAGACAATAATTGAATCCAAAATAAGAAACCAACTCAAACTAGTAATTTTACTTGGATTATGTTTTCTTCATTGGCTCAAACTCAAGATATATTTTTCATAATATTGTAGCGTGTTCTATCAACATGCACCAAGTTGGTTATGGGCTTTGACAGGAATATTCCAAACCTGTCTTGTTTAGAATCAGTGGTTACCCGAGCCTGCCTAAACCTGACTAAAGTACGAGCAAAATTTTATTTTTGTGAACAACAAATTAAGCACCATGCATAAAAATCATACGAAGAAAGGAGAAAAATATGAGCTGACTTGAAACCTACACCTCCATATCCTCTACAGAGTATGAACCGGTGCACCAACAACAAAATCCTCAAAACGAAAGAGGAAAAAAGAAAAGAAAAAAAGAACAGATGACACATAAAAAACCGCCAGAAGGAGCCGAACAATTCAACGAGCAAATCGCGATGACGAGTCAAAACACTTGAATTTTTTGAAACATGCAAATGTTGACATGCACGTTCTTACATGAAATTTTTGTAATTTATCGAAATGTGGATAATATTTTTAAATTTTGTCAGGCATGCTTTTTTACTTTTCAAAAATGCACAAACAAATTGGCCCATGTAAGACTACTAAATGATTCAAGATCTTAAAGGATATCATGGTATTTTATTTAATTTAGATATGTCCAGTAGGTTTCCCATCTATTATTAGAATGTATGTGTGAGTTGTGTTAGAAAAATCTCATGTCCGGAGTATTAATGTGCTGTAGAGTAGTTAATATATTATAATTGACTCATAACATAAGTTTCTGAGTGAATGTTGGTTCAATTGATATATTAAAAGGCTTTTGAATGAATATATATCAGATATGTTAACAGACTTTTGAGTGAATATGGATTTAACTAGATACGTTAATAAGCTCGAACACGCGAAAGCTACCGAGCTTCTAGTGCGTGTTCTCAGCATCTATAAATTTCCAAACTCATCCCAAACTATATGACCTTGTATATATTTCGTGCATAACAGCTATACACGTGAATACTTCATAATGTCGACAACAACGTAAGCAGTATAATTGCTTTTTAGTGTGAACTTCCATGCATCTAGGGGACCATGCTCTTCGGAGGTTCTCAGCATCTTAGGTTGTGGTCTCGCATCTGAATTATATAGTTTAGTATTACGTTTTCTTTAAAAATTATCAAAAAATTCTTAAATGTATTATACGAATATTAATTCAATCTTTTAATTTGACTAATTTAAGATATTAAATAAAGCAATTTGGGCCTATGCTTTCAGTACATTGTTGTCATCATTTAGATTTGATATAGTCCACTGATTTTAGGAACTTCACGAGAATGTCGTACGAGAGTATAACCTCGTCCTTTCATTTAACTACTGTTCAGTGTCCCACGTTCTGTTCTGGGGTTTGGCAAAATAGTAAATAACCACTTGAAGTGGGGGTGGTTTCGTGAACTTATTATCCCTCTGAGCCCGCTTCAGGCGTAGTTTCTCAAATCAATCACCCTTCCTGGTGGGTCCCGAATTTAGTTTAGGCTTTTCACGGCGAGCCCCACTTTTATTTTCTTTTCACTAACAGAATACAACCTTTACGCCCTTCTTTATCCTTGAAATAATTATCAGAATTGTCGTGAACTTATTGTATAAGTATCAATTAAGTCTTTTTTTTTATTTGATCATTTTTTTTTGGTAAGTCCTACTCTATTCCTACTCTACATTCACTCGCAGACTTGTGCCCTGCCTCTTGCAGGGCGTGGGAGTCGCAATTCACTCTCGAAACTTACGTGTCCATACCCCCATCCCTCCTGAGAAGGTGAGGATTTGAACCCCTCACCTTCTCCTTCCATAATGGAAGGGTGGCCACCTGGGGCGAACCCCCAGTGGTTATTTGATCAATTTAATCATAAAATTTTTGACGATTTGTCAATATAATTCTTTCAACCAATTTTGATGGCCTAACATGGAAGACACCACCAATGTTGCCATAAGTTATATATATTTGAATTTGTATAAATTTTTTATTTTTATTTTTTTTAATTGTGGCTGGCTAAGGCCTCCCTCACCCAGATGTGACGAAGGCCTATCTGGCCACAATGAAAAACAATGAAAATAAAAAATAAAACAAAAATATATATACAAAAATGCAAAAATGATCAATAAGAGTGTCAATTATGCTACATAAGACGATCAACATTTATATTAGCGATTTTCAAGTAAAATTGGCTAGAAGGACTACTTTGACAAATTGTCGAAAGATTTAGGGCTCGATTAACTAAATTGAAAGATTTAGGAACATTTGTTACCTTTGATTTTGGAATCAACTTATAATTATTAAAGTGTTTAGTTTGTACCCCCATTGACATTTTTTTATTAATGCTCCGTTCGTTACATGGAAAATAACTCCCAGAAAAATATTTTCCGGATTTTTCAATATTTATTTCACAGAAAATGAATTGGTTAGGGAAAAAAATGTCATGAAGGGAAAAAAAAGATTCTCTAAGATAGGGGAAAATATTTTCCGCTTTTGAGAAAAAGGAAAAACATTTTCTGTACCTTTCTTTTTCACATCACTTTCCTTCATCAAATACCTTTGCCTTTTATTTTTTAAAAAATGGATTTTTAAAATTATTTTTATACTTTTTCTTTTTTTCTTCTTTTCTTTTTCTTCATTAGCCAGTTGCCGACCACAATGGTGGCTGGTGATCGGCTAGAAGTGAGCTGGAGCCTCACCACAAGCCGATAAGACTTGATCTAGCCATCGAGCCTCGCCAGCCTATGGTGAGGCCAAGCTCACCCGACGCTAGTGAGCTCGGCCTTGCTAGAATTTGGTGAGCTCAATCCTCATTGGCCTGTGGCGAGGCTCCAGCTTACCTTTGGCCGGTCATTGGCCATCAACATGGCCAGTGATCGGCCAATGAAGAAGAAGAAAAAAAAGAAAGAAAAAGGAAAAGAACAAAAAATAATTAACAAATTGATTTTTTAAAAATTGATTTTTAAAAATTAAAAAACTTATTGAAAGGGATGCACGTAGGAAAAGATTTTTCTTACCAAACAGCAAAAAATATTTTCTAGTTCATTTTTAGGTTTCAGCTGAATAATGAAAAGTATTATCATTTTCCTCAAAATGACTTATTAGAAAATATTTTTTAGAAAAATTATATTTTTTACAAAACGGATAGAGTTTAAGATTTTGTTTCTTCTGTCATTCGAAAGATAAGCCGATAGTATGTGGGCACACGTACGTTGCGTCTTAGGTATTATTATGGTGCATTGGTTAACAAAAAGAGGTTTCGTTGACGCATGAGACCCTCGAACCTAAAATATAAAACTTTATGCCACCAAGAGACGCGTTCATAGCTTTTTCTTCTTCGGCAGAAAATGCTATTTTTATTGATTACTGCGAAGATCTCATTTCAAAATTAGATCATAAAGGGGTGAGGACATGATGCAAGGATGGCGTTGATGTCCGATTTGTAAGGCTAGAAAGATTATGACATGACACAAGCCTAACATGGCTCGCAGGGACAGCATTTCCCGGATGACGACAATGGAACCACACGGAAATTGTTGACTTCATTTAATCAGATTTATGCAACATAGAAACCTCTCTTGACAGTCGAATTTAAGTCTTAAGCTACTTCATGGCTTCTACGTGGCGTTAGGGTTTCACCACACAGACGTGGGCTCAATGTTCAGAACGACAAATGCCCCGGTCCCGCCATATTTCAAATAAAAATATTGTAATTGATCGTCTTTAAAATTTCTGAAATTTTAGTTTTTTCCTAACTCAGGCGTCGACTGATCCTTGCTTGGTCAAGGCAAGGGCATCGTGGTTCTAGCCGGCCATGGGCAAGGGTTGCAATGCCCTCACTAGCCTAGAATTAGAAAAACAGAAAAGAGAAAAGAGACAAATAACAACAAATACATAAACTTTTAAGATTTTAAAGATTATTGACATATGCGTCGACTGTATCGTGCGGGATGATCAACGGTAAACTAGACTATTATTTCTATGGTTTTCGGTAAAAATTAGTTGGAAATTCTTAATTAACAAATCGTTAAAATGTTTAAAATTAAATTTATATCATCAAAAGGACTAAAACTAAGTTGTAACATCATCAAAATTTTTAGGTTGAATTGGCACATCATCAAAAAAATTATGATTATTGCTGAAATTAAAATGTTTATAACTGAATTAACACAAATATAAAAAGTATAGGATCTTTTTGATAATTTTCTCAAGTAAGAGATTTGACGTTTCCATAAAGCTTGTTGTGCCTAAATGATCCAGATTCAAGGAGGCCTTGAAGTCGCGCAACTTAGTGTGGCCTCAGAAGGGCAACCCTAGGTTGTACAACCCTCAATGCCACCTAACCTAGCCCACTTGAGGCTCGGCAGCTTAGCATGCCCTTGGGTTCACTAGTTTCGATTTTCTTCTGGTTTGCTTCCTTTCAATGTTCATTCTTGTCCTTTTATTTATTTGAACATATTAAAATTTCTTTACATAAACCTAAAGTGAATGGTGCATATCAAGCACACTTTGCATTTTATGAAAATCCTTTAACTTAAAATCCTTTATAGTTATGCTGAAGGCAATTAGGAAAAGCTGAATCAAACATTGCTCTACACCTCCATCTGAGCTAGTGCATACCGACAACAATATCTAAAAACGGATAGCACGAAAAGATCGCGAAAGGAAGAACAAATACACGAGCAGATCACAATGACGACAGTAAAGAGGCAATCGGTAGCATAGACGAGCAGGTAATGATTAGCAGCAGAGGTCAGAAATGGACTTAATAGCCTAAATTTTATGTTTTGCGCAATGCGCAGGACGAATTTTGACTTTTCTTAATTTAGAACATCTGAAAATTTCAAAATATACAAATGCTGACAGGTAGATTCATATACAATAATTCCCCCCTTTTTAATCATACAGTATTTTAAATTTTGGCAGAAATGCATTTTATCTTTTAGAAAACACAAACAATCATATACATATAACTCATCGGTAGGTAGTTATGTTGGTTGGGAGTCTCTAATTTATTGCCAAGGTCGAGGGTTCGAAACTCGCAATTGCTAGCGTTATAAATGAGTAGTCATAGAAGAAGAAAAGAGCAATTATATTGAGAGACCCATTAGCTATATCTGCAAAGATTATCACGATGATAATCTGTCACTGGACCATCGTAGCCGAGATGCTAATTGGCAAAGGCCCGGCGTAACATGCACTTAGCCCAAGATTGGATTGCCAATCTCCAGCCGCTTTGAAACTGACGTTGCTACGCGTCTTCTGTTTCCTTATTGCAAACCTGACAACAGTAATGCAATTATCTATTTTCTGAAAAAAGAAGAAGAAAAAAACATCCAATTTAACTGCATACCTAACGTCGTCACGTGATATGCACCGTCCGCCACAATCCCTGATGCATCGTCGCATCGACTCGTCCACCGAACGCCCCACCGCCTGTTTGATTCCTATTTCAGACAATAAACATATCCACACAATTCCGAAACCCGCGTCTCAGGCACCTGGTCGGCAAGCACCTTTAGTTCTGGCCCCTCATATGCGAAAGGAACCTCATAATAAAAGTCCTTTGCCTTCTTCCCGTCCGCTAGTCCTCGCCACGAGATCGCTTTCTGCAAGTTCTCCGGGGAATGATGATGAGGGCGCGGGTCTCGCATCGATCGGTTTCTAGTTTAGCACAACCTCTCTTTTGAATCTGTGCCTGTGTCAGTATAAAACAAAGGGGGTCAGAGTCTCTCTTCAGCAGTAAGATTCTTTTAAGATGGAAATGCCAATGATTGTCTATTATAATAAAATATCAATACAATACCACCTACTCCAATACTGTAATCTCTCATTTGGCCGGGTCGCACGACTGATACTTCACAGGACACGTTAAATAACGCAACTAGGCTACTCGTTTATCATGCCAGTTTGATTAGATATGCTCAAACTGATTCTCTTTTTCCCCATCAAGCAAGGCCGAATTTCACGTTTGCATATATAGTCAGTTTTCTCAGAGAAAGATACCAAATAAATATGTTCATGTGGCCGGGTCAAACCCAAGTGTTCTTCTGTCTTTCAACTACTCTTCAGGGTTCCACCTTCTGTTCCGGGGGCCGGTGAGAATAGTAAATACGCCGTTCGAAGTGGGAGAGTGGGGAGCGGCATGACTGGATGACAACAATCGAACCATGCGGAAAATGTTGACTTGTTTTTTTCCCTTCTTCGGTCCGTTTACCAATTCGAGCCTTACGAAACGCCGCAATCGCTCCGTTCTGTAATCCATATTCGTGCCGCGTAGAAATCTCTCGCGACGGTCGAGTTAAGTCCCGGGCCATTTCATGGCTTCTACGTGGCGCTAGGGCTCGGCGCACCTATTCCTCCAGCGTTTGGTCAAATGTCTAGAACGATGACTTCATCAGTCCCTAATTCTTTCTCTTGCTATTCTCTATTCCAAGCTCGGGCGACCGTTTCAATGACCCAAAAAAATAACAAATAAAAACACGTTTAGAACCCAGAGCATCAGCGTGGATTTGTATCTCAATTTGGTAAAGGATCTCATGGGCTAATGATATGTCATCAGATGAGTGGCGTTGATATCCCGTGACAGCGGCCCTAGAGATACGCATACCCTTTGAATAATGCGTCGCCCAAACCCTCACGAGAAGACATCAGATGTTCGAGGAGCTAGCGGCATGTGTTCAACGTGCTCCCGTGCTGGTCCTCATCCCCCATGCGTTTCTCGCCGAGAGCTCAGTTTACCGGGTCGTCTCGAATTTCAATGGGGGAAATGCTCATCGAACGTTCTCGGCGTCGTCCGCTGTCGTCGCCTGTACCCGTAGGTCAAATCGCCTGGGGGTTTGAATGTATGGTGTGCGCACGTGAATATTATGGCAATTTGCTCTCTCACTATAAAATGAAGAGAGGGAGTGTGTGTTGTCACCTCGAGTCAAGAAGACACAAAAAGGGCAAACTTCATCCGGCGTGTTTGAATTGCAGAAGATGGCGATGCGATCGCCGTCCGTCTCTTTCTTCCCCACGCTCGTTTTCCTTCTCGCAAACGCTCTCCTCGTTGCCGAAGCCACCAATGTCCACTACTATGACTTCGTGGTAAGTTGCAACGCATCCTTGGTACCCTTTTGTGCTAATTTGATGACCCCCGAAACCCCTGTTAGTCTCGTGGGAATGGAAGGCGGGATTTCATTAGAGTCAGTGTCGTCGTCGTCTGCGAAATGTGTTCTGTCCACACGCAATGCTCGCTAGCTCGCTAGCTCGCTTGTCACTTGCACTAATAAAACACTGGACTAGAGAAATTTGATCAATTAACAAGTTTCGTTTGCCATGCTCGCCTTATAGGACTCCATAACTTACCACGTTTTTCAATCACCATGTTAGCTGCTATGAACTAAATTTACTTTTTGCAGAATAAACTGAAAGCTGCTTTCGAAACTTTGAACGCAAAACGCGAGGAGTCACTATTTTGTCTTTCTGTCAGTGCAAGAAGCGAATAATAATAATAATAATAATAATAATAATAATAATAATAATAATAATAATAATAATAATAATAATAATAATAATAATAATAATAATAATAATAATCTGTTCTTTTGGGCTAACTAGGTAGGGCATGGTAACGCTCCTGTTTCTCCCAATTTCCGTTCTTTTGTTCCTTGGAACAAAAAAAGAACAGAAATTTGTTTAGTAAAAAATTTGTTCCCGAGAACAATTTCTCTAATTTTTTGCTCTTGAGAATAGTTTTGAGAAGAAAAAAAATTGCTTCTTGTTCTAGGGAACAATTTTTTAGAAATAAGCTGATTTATTTATTTATTTATTTATTTTTCTTGCCGTAGCCACCGTCAACCGCTCGGAGCCATCGCCCACCGTCGGCCACTGCTGCCACTGCCGCCGGTCCCGGTCGCCGGCCCGCCACCCGTTGTTGCTACACGACCGCCGGCTGCCGACCGTCACCGCCGATTGCTGCCGGAAGCCCATCGACCACCGACGACTGCTAGCTGCCGGGCGGCCACGGGAGGGGGCGACTGATGGGCTTTCAGCAGCGGTCGGTGGTGATGGTCAACGGCCGCCGGTTGTGTAGCAGGGGCAGGTGGTGGCGGCGGCGGTGATCCGTAAGCAAGAATAAAAAATGAATAATTATAAAAAAAAATTATTACATTACCAAACGCATTTCTATTATTTTTCTATTCTAAGAGTAGAAATTTTGTATAGTTACCAAACATATTCTTTTACTTAGAAATTGTTCCCCAGAACAGAAATAGAAAAGAACTATTTCTGAAAAAAAAAACTTTTTCTCAGAACAAAAGCATTTTCATTCGCAGCCTAATGACGGACAAAATGACAGACCAAATAGAAAAACCTTTTCTTCCATCTCTAACCTCGGGATATGTGCAAAAAAAAAAAAAAAAAAAATCTCTGACCTTCGGAAGGTAAACCCCCAAAGTCCAAGCACTTTGTCACTCTCGTCCCAACTGTACGCAAGCCCCATGAGATGAGGAGAACTATGGCCAGAACAAGATGTGATTTTTACAGGCAAAGATTTCATTAGCGATAAACGTAGCTCTTTCTTGTTTTGGATTACATGTGCCTCCGCTCTGAGTGTGTCACTGTATTTACCCGTGACAACATTCTTTCTCGCTCTCATTACAGCTGAGGGAGACGAACATCACCAGGAATTGCACTTCGTGGAGTCTGTTATTAGTGAACGACAGCTTGCCGGGGCCGACGATCCAAGTTCACAAAGGCGATCTCGTGTTCGTCAACGTCCATAATCAAGGAGATTACGGAGTCACACTTCACTGGTATTTATCAAGCCCCTTCTCTTTCTGTTTTCTTCCTTTCTTTTTTAACTTACACGAAAAACGATAAGAAAACGACCATCTTACGACGCGCCTAAACAATTAGTGGTCAAACGAAATTAGGTTAAAAAAACAATGGCAACGCCGCTATTTTATACGAGATAAGGTCATTTGAGGTATACGTGTACCAAGTTTCTGCTGCCCAAGTTTCTAGTTTCCCGTTAGCTCTGTCTGGCGTATGCTCAACTAAAATCCAAGACACAGCATTTAAGAGACCTCCTCTGTCCTGTCCCCTTCCTTCTCTCTTCCTTCTCTTTCCTCTTTTCATATTTGTGAAATTAGCTGGACAAGGGGCCGAAAACAATTGATTAGGCTTAAGAGGTAAACCGAACCTAAGTTTACAGAGAGGGATATTTCGCGGTGTAAGAAAAATATTATACCAGCATAGTTCAGGGTACCGACACTCAATACCTAGAGATCACCGTTAATTTTGATTAGGGCGTTGCTAAGAGAATAGCACCGTTATTCTCTGAGAATGACGGTGCTTTTTGGACCATATAATTCTCATTTGATGGGAATGGCAACCGGCAAAACAAATTTAAAAAATAAATCAAGATAGAAAATTCTCATATATTGAAGGGAAAAAACCACAAAAAAACCCCCAATTTTGCCTGGAGTGACACATTTACCCCGAACTTTGTTTTGTGACGTGAAAAACCCCAAAGTTTGCTAATTGTGACACATTTACCCCATTAAGGGTATTTTCATCTTATTCTTTCTGTTTTTTTTTTCTTCTTCTCTCTTCCCTCTGCCGGCCATGGAGGAGGGAAGCCGTCGTCTGGCGAGGGAGGCTCTCGTCTGACGTTGACAAGGGCCGCCCTCGCCTGCATCGGGCGAGGGCCTGGCGAGGGGTGCCTTCGCTGGCGTCGGGTGAGGGTGCCCTCGCTAGATTTGGCGAGGGAGGCCCTCGCCCGATGCCGACGAGGGCTGCCCTCACCTGCATTGGGTGAGGGGTGCCCTCGCTGGCGTCGGGCGAGGGTGCCCTCACCAGATCTAGCGAGGGAGGCCCTCGCCGAATGTCGGCTTCCCTCCGCCGGCTTCGCCATGGCCGGCGGAGGGAAGAAAGGAAAGAAGAAAAAAAAAAAAAAAAAAAAAAAAAAGTTTTTAAAAGTAAAAAGACCAAAATGCCCCTATGATTTAGCGTAAATGTGTCACACAAATTCGGGATTTTTTGTGTCACAAATAAAAGTTTGGGGTAAATGTGTCATAGTTAGCAAACTTAGGGATTTTTCACATCACAAAATAAAGTTTGGAGTAAATGTGTCACTCAGGCAAAGTTAGGGGTTTTTGGTGTCCCTTAGATGTGTCACTGCAAGCAAAGTTGAATAATACTTATTCTTCCCTTAAAGGAAATTAAAATTCATGTTTGGCCCATTTATTACTTTGCATAACTACTTAAATATAAAATTCAATTCTTTAGCAAATTACTCACGAAAAGAATTTCACTAATTCTAAACATAATAGAAGTCAAATTAGTAATCCACATATGCACTTTTACCTAATTAAAGTGATTTCTAAGAATTACCGAATAAGAGAAAAATTTGAAAGTTGGCTAGCATGTAATAAAGTGGGGTTGTATAAAAGGAAAAAGTATCGAGGTAAATAATTTAATCTAACAAATTCAATATACTCAAATTTTTTATATAAAATTTATTTAGAGTTAGTCATGAGATGATTATAACTTCGATTATTGAGTTAACTTGGACCGCGATTGCTCAAGCAAGATTTATTAATGCTTTAAGTTATGTAAACTGTGTATTCAACTCTTTATTTTGACAATTGTATTCATTTTGCTCATTATTTAATAATTTAATTCAAGATTGCAAGTGTAAAAAATGTTTAATCATAGAGTTTTTTTTTTTTTTTTTTTTTTTTGGGTAAAGCTGTTTAATCAGAGAGTTGTTGTCAATAGAAATCCAACATTTATTTCATCTTATAATAAAGATGTTTAAATCCTTCTTTCTAAATTCTAGGTAAAGATATTTTATGTCGATGATGTTTTTTTTTGGTCAATATGTCGATGATGTTTTTAATGATTACCTTTTCCTAGTTTTTTTATTTGATTTATTGTTTTTTTATTAATTGAATTCCACTTGGTGGGACCAACCAATGGATCCACAGTTCTCTCAAGGAATCGTTTCCTTGAGAAAACTAGGGGTTGGAGGCAGCACCGTTACTCTCCAAGGAGTGACGGTGCTGTCACCTTCTCATTTCCCTTTTGATTATTATATCCATTCAATGATAAATAAGAGTTTTCATTGTATAAAGAAAAGGAGACCTACAGAGGAGGCGGAGCCGCTCTATTTTGTGGGCGGGCTCGTATGTGACGAAACCCTATCACAATATCATCTAGCAATAATACAGCCACCCTTCTATAAAGTCCGTGTGGGAAGCTTTTATCTTTTACCTTTCCTGACGTTGTCCTTTTTACTTCGACGAATTCAACTATCAAACAGCTAACAATGTACGAAATGTCTCTGCAACATCAATGCACGTTGCCATGGCCCGCACTCATCTAGAACTTAGGCTTCTCACTTCCATCAATTGATTAAGGTGCAACCACACCAAATGGTCACCATTGAAAAGCCAGGGAAAATTTCCATCGTCACCGGGAAGGGTGCAATAAAGGGAAAAAAAAGCTTCCCCATAAAAAATGTGTGGGGTGCATTTCAATTAGCGCATAACAGAGTAGGCACGGTCCATGAATTTGCACAACTTGTCGTATGATTGCCTAGAATTGTCCCTCAAGCAGGGCCGAATGGCGTCATGAAATTGACAATTGCACACATTCCGATCAACAAATTTAACATTTTCATTTTTGTATTTGCTTGAGTATATAATGTTTTCATCGAGCGATATTTTTGGTAGAAACACGAAATATGACGTCATCCGGTGGGAAGTTTCTCATACTGTCGGCTGATGTACTGTTAGATATTATTTGTGATAACTCAAATTCAATAGACCAAAGCTCCAGAAAAGAGTATTGAAATGGTGACATTTAAAAGTTGAGTCACTATTGTCAAAAAAAAAAAAAAAAAGTTGAGTCACTGCGGAAGTACCCCTCAACGAACCTTCTCCCGCTATATGAGTTGAAGATGTAATATGGCTATCGAGTGATGAATATCACGAAAGTTTAATTTCTGACAATTGGTGGAGCTTGTGCATAGCAACCGCTTTCGAAGTACAGGTTTAACATAAGCATTGTTTACATCGAAAAAGAGGAATGTTTTATGATTGAGAACATTTGTATTTGTGCAGGCATGGCGTAAAGCAACCTCGCAACCCATGGTCAGATGGTCCGGAATACATTACTCAATGTCCGATTCCACCGGGCACAAATTTCACGTATGAAGTAAATTTTACAACTGAGGAAGGAACCCTTTTCTGGCACGCCCATAGTGATTGGACAAGAGCCACGGTGCATGGTGCAATAGTCATTCTACCAGAAGAAGGAAATACTTACCCTTTTCCTAAGCCAGATGGTGAAGAAATTATTGTGCTTGGTACGTGTTTTTAAGATTATTCTAAGAACTTTGAGGCAGGATGAGAAATTTGGGGTCACAGCTAAAAAGATAAAAGCTTTTAGATAAGCTCATGAAAAACTTCATAGAAATAAAACTGCACTGTAGTGCATTGATGCTTATGAAATTTAACGTGATCTTTTATCTTTTATAATGTGTAGGTTCTTGGTATTCGCAAGGAGATGAACTGAATGCCGACTTAGCCGAAGATCTAGATGAAGGCGCTGATGTACCTCGTTCAGTTGGTTATATGATCAATGGAGAATTTGGAGATTTTGTTGCCTGCTCACAAGGTACATTTTTACGCTAGACTTATATGACTTCACATTTTTTAATGCATTGCAGATCCGTACTTGGTTTTTCTTTCATATTAGTGTCACATACGGCTATGTAACATAATTACCACAATGACATTGATATGACAGATTCGACATACCACATGTATGTCGATTATGGCAAGACCTACCACCTCCGGATAATCAATGCAGCCGTGAGCGCTGAACTCTTCTTCGCCATTGCCAACCACAACTTGACGGTAGTCGGAATGGATGCAGCGTACACAAAACCATTAGTGAGTCCATACATAATGTTGAGCCCTGGTTCAACCATCGACGTGCTATTCACTGCCAATCAGACCCCGGGAAGGTATTACATGGCGGCTCACCGCTACTCGAGCGAGAGCACAGATGTCACGAACTTCGACCACACCGTCACCACTGCCATAATCCAATACAGCGGAAACTATAGTCTGGACTCATCGCCAATATTCCCAAACCGGTCTCTTCCGAGTTATTTCGACTATGATGCGGCAGATAGCTTCATATTCATGCTCCGAAGTTTGGCAAATGGAGATCATGCGTCGGATGTGCCTCTCAACATAACGAGGAGGATGTTCATAGTAGCTTCGATCAGTGAGATATTGTGTCCACATCACGATTGTGTCATTGGTCCGACCACGATCGGTTCTAGTCTCAATAATCAAAGTTGGGAGAACCCATCAACGGATGTGCTCCAAGCATATTACAAGTAAGATTTTTTTTTCTTATGCTCACTTTGATATGCCAAGAAGTAATGATTTATCAGTTCTCCATCGTTGGACAAGTTTAATATAGAGTCTCGTGTGTGTATGCAGGAACATCAGTGGAGTATATACGGCAGATTTTCCAGATTTCCCTCCGGTTTTCTATAACTGGACGGGAGACGATATGCCGGAAGAATCGGGAGTGTCAGACAAGGTGACCAGAGTGAAGATGTTGGAGTACAACGAATCCGTGGAGATTGTCTTCCAAGGGAGCAACATCTTGCGAGGTGCGGAGAGTCATCCGATGCATATGCATGGATACAGTTTCTATGTCGTGGGACATGGCCTGGGCAACTTCGACAATGAGACGGATCCCTTGAACTACAACCTGGTCGACCCGGTCCTAGTCAATACGTTTGCAGTTCCCCGGGACGGATGGATCGCCATCAGATTCGTGGCAAATAATCCAGGTATGTTCTTCCAATCCACACTACTTTCCTATTCAATCAACATATTTAACATCTAAACTTACAAACATAAATATGACATTGATTATGTGATCTATTGCAGGTGTATGGTTTTGGCATTGCCACATAGATCGACACATGAGTTGGGGCATGGAGACAGTTTTCATAATAAAAGATGGAGGCACTGAGGAAACGAGTATGCGAGGGCCTCCTTCGTACATGCCTCCTTGTGAAGATTCCTACAATATTGCCAGGATGAAATATCGCCGTCTCCCCCGTCAAGTCTCTCGCACCTGAGAACACATGCAGCAATTCAGATCTCAGCAGGGGTTGCATGGCAATTATTTGTAGCCATATAATTCGTAGCCTCGTACGTCAAACGAGTTTTCCCCCTCAAGATTTCCCGTGGGTTGTCGATGTTAGAAGTTGTACCAATTATGGACACTCAATTTAATAAATTCATTAATCGAGAGAATTGTAGTATAGATCAACCCATGTATTTACTACGATTAGGTAGAATCATTTGGCCATGAGAAGTCATTAGGCACGAGGTAATTAGTCAATGTTTGAGCTCCGCATGAATTTTCGCTTTCATTGGCGCCGTGAAATTGAGTAAATTGAATTGAATAAATTACTGCGCTATTTATGTGGATCTTGCATGTACAAAATTAGTTTGTATTGGACAATGTTCTGAAATTCCTCAATTGATTTAGATGATCATAATTAGCTAAGTGTGTCGAATGAGTTTGTTAAAGTGAATTGCATAATAAGTGCAGAAGAATTAAGGGCAAAAAACGTAATGGAGCAAGACCCGAAAATGTATATATAATAAAGTTATGCTAAATGTGTGTTTGGTAATTTTTATATTTCAGGGAACAATTTTTGTTTATAAATAGTTTTTTTCATTTTTGTTCCCAGAAAGAAAGAAGTAGATTTTTTTTTACTTTTGAATTTTTGTTCCAAACTTATTCTTAATCACTTTTCTATTCCAAAGAATAGAAAAATTAACTGATGTTAACAAATTGATTTTTTTTAAATGTTTTGGGAAACAAGAGAACATAAAAATAAAAAAATAAAATGGTTACCAAAAAGGTCCTAACTCGACCGACTTTGTTATTCCCTCCATCAAGAGACTTTGTTTTCTCCGTTCAGAACCAACAACTGTGTGTGAAAAAAAAAAAAAAAAAAAAAAAGTCCGATGTTTTTTAGGGGCAAGAAGAAAGAAGAAATTAAGAAAATTGTCTCATTAGGGGCGTTTGGTAACGTTTTTGTTCAAAAATTGTTCCAATGAACAGAATTAGAAAAAACTATTTCCGCTCAGGGAACAATTTTTGAATAGAAGAAGGCGTTTGGTAAACTTGTTTCGGGAATAAAAGATTAACGAAATACGTTCGGTAAATTTGTGTTCTTTTTTGTTTCTTTTAATTTTTTAATATTTTTATTTTATTTTTCTTATTTTTCTTTATTTTTCTTTTTTTTTTTCTTCTTTTGGCCGATCGCCAGCCTCAGCCATGGCCAGCGACCGATTGACAAGGGCCGGCGGTCTCACCCAACCACGACGAGGCTTGCCAACCCCCGGCGAGGCCGAGCCTCGCCAGGGGCTGGCGACGCTCCAGCGAGGTTGCCGAACCTTGATGGTGTCGCCGGCCCTTGACGGCAGGTCGCCGGCCATAGCCGAGGGCAGCGACCGGCCAAAGAAAAAAGAAAAAGAAAAGAATAGAAAAAAGAGAAGAAAAAGAGAGGAGAGAGAAATTTTCTTCTTAAAAATTGTTCCGATACAAGAAACATGTTTTTCTTGTTTCTCGTTTTTGTTCCAAATGTGTTCTTGGGAACAAAAAAATAGATTTGGAACAAAAACGCAAACAAACGCGTTTCTATTCTTCTTTTGTTCCCTGGAACAAAAAAACAGGATTTTTGTTTATAAAAAAAAAAAAAAAAGAACATTAACAAACAGGGCCATTGAGACTAGAAGTTTAGAATGGAAAACTTATCCATGGATGCATCTAAGTCGTCACTCCTCGTCCCCGATAACCATTTTTACTAAAATGAAACGAAAAATGCGCTTATCTTTGAGAGTTGCTGCAAATTAAAAATATTACACGTCTAAATTTTATAGAAAATCCAATTTCTTTATATTGGCCGCAAGTATTTTAGGCAATTAAGGAGAATAAATAATAGTGGAAGTATTGCAATCAACCTACTCTTCCCAAAGCCCATGATTGCGACATGTTTTTTCTTTTTTTGGTTATAATTAGCATATGAATTGTTGGTGAGCGTTTTTACCATGTGACATTGTCTCATGTGTCAAAATCACTACCAATTGTTTAATGAGGCCCAGTCAAAAATCACCCGACAAATAATTTCGATTTTGAGTGACCTCGACATAGTAGAGCTTGTCGTGACCCTGCCAATGCAGGGAGCGAGTTTAGCGGATCATTGAGCGGGAACGTTCATTTCCTCACATCAAAAGTTTGCTCGATTTCACCACTAGGTTATTAGGGCCATTTAGGAGCCAACTAGAGAAAGGACGTTCTACTTCTTCCAAGGTATAAATTCTAAGTACAGGGAATCAATTACACTAACTAGTACAATTTCAGGACCCAAACTTGATTATTTGTTACAAAGTATCCCATGTGGTCTTTTGTCAAATTATGAGTGATAAAATTCTTATCTACTAAGTGTATATAAGATCCACTAAAGTGTATATAAGACGCTTTTAAGTCGATTATGGAAAGTAAACCAATACGATATTGGGCAAAGAGTTTTACATGGCATCTTTATAAGCCCTAGGACATGATTTCCATGAACTTAACTTAATAAAAGTCGGGTAAATAATACGCGAGATCTTATTGTGAAATCCAGGTAATGAAACCACGCGAGCTTATTCATTTAAATCTTATTTCTCAAACACATGCTGCGCAGTCAAATTTACACATGCCGTGTGAGAACAGCGTCGTCAGTGCAAGAACAGAGAGATAGCAGAACCGGCAAAGCAACTTGAAATAGGTTTTGCACAAAACGTGACATGCAATCTTAACAACGTGTGTTCGGCCAACAAACAGCACAGCTCACACACTTTGATTCAAACACAACCGCACCGTAACGATGCCTACATATGTCCAGGATGAACTGGATTTAAAACTTCATGAGTCTCTCAGATCAAGCGTGAAGGGGATACATAATCGTCTAAAAAAATGTACCAATCTGATCGTGTGAGGTCAAATATTGATCAAAATGACTGTTGAACTTACCTTTTCCGACGAACATGCATTCTGACATCAGTTAAGCATTTTATCGAACAGGTTGAATGCGTCTCGGATGAGGAGACTGTGTGCAAAGTTAAAGCGGCGTTTTGGCCCAGAACAATCAAATCAATGAAAATATCTCTAATCCTAATCAGGTCCAACGCACGAACAGCAAAGTCAACCCCAAACTCTATTTTCGCTTGCAACTTCCGGCCGGGAAAGGCAGTCGAACCAGTGGATAGAAGGTTCCAGAAACCTCTCCGATGATTTTTGTCTCGGCCATTTGGCCAACCGGTTCGAATCGATTAAGTAAAGGCACAAATTATAGCAAATGCGTGAAATGTGATTTCGTCCGGGCACAGCACCATGGAATTCATTAAGTAAAGGCTGAAAAATGGTTGGGATCTTCTCTTTGGCTTTATTTGCCTTCCACTGTAACAGGAACATGACCCTCGCAAGAATCCTCCGATGTTTCAGAAAAAGTGAGACTTGGAAAGAAGGTCCTTTCTGCTGGAGTAAAAAATTGGAAACTCTCTCCATCTTGCAACAGCCCAACGTGACCCTGACGCCAAGTTTGACAAATGAATAGGTGTTTTTGAAGCCATCATGGATTACCTTCCGATCGTACATTCGATGGTCGTCCAAGAAATAAATGACATGCGCCCATAGAAACAACGTCACTCACAAGCACACATCTTTGCTTACGTGAAAAAAATAACAAATGTCCTCTGCACCGGTTTGGTTGCCTTCGCTTTTACATTCTCAAATCTTGCCACCTATATTCTTCAAAATGAGATTTATCTAAGCCGAAAAAGAAAATGTAATGTCCACTTTGCATTTCAAGAAAGTTTCAAAAACTTACATTTAACGCCCTTGATTTACCTTAACTTTTTCCTTGAATCTCAACGTGAAATTGCATGCAACATGTGACTTTTGGTAGATAGTCAAATTGAATCAAGAGCAACCATAACAATCTGCAGGAAGAATTGGCTTCTCATGGCTTGTGTATGGTATGAATACGAAGATTTATGGGTATGAAGATGAAAAGTAAAAGAAATTTACAGATGTTAGGATGCATCTGTTAGGATGCACGTGTAAGTGAATTGTATTAGAAAAATCATATATCGAAGAATTGATGTGGTATAGAACAGTTAATATATTTTAATTGACTTATAACTTATTGACTTAAGCTTTTGAGTGATAAGTTTAATTGAATATAGTGATAAACTTGGGCTCCCTCTCGGTGATCTCCTCGGATGAATGTTGTTGACACCTAAATTTTGACTAGGTTTTTAAAATTAATTCTCATAGGAAATTAGGGATCAATTGGCCCTAACAAAAATATTTTGCATATGCAAACTTGCTGGATAGTTTTTCAAGGGACAAACTTGCTGGATGGAAGATAAAGTCATCTGATGCATATGCACGGATATAGCTTTTATGACGTCGGATTTGGCTTAGGAAACTTCAACAACGACACCGATCCTCAAAACTACATTCTGATTGATCCTCCTTATGTCAGCACATTCGGAGTTCCTAGACATGGATGGATCGCCATTCGATTCACAGCAAATAATCCAGGTATGTCTCGTACTAGTTTCTTTCTTTCCTCATGCTGGTAATTAGGGTCTATGCTAACAGCATTGCGGAAACCACCTCAGTAATCAAGTTTTGCATATATGACAGGTGTATGGTATTGGCACTGCCACGTAAACCGGCATATGAGCTGGGGTATGAATACCGTTTTCATAATGAAAGATGGGGAGACTGAAGAGACGAGCATGAGGCCACCTCCTTCGTACATGCCTCCTTGCACAGCCGCATCGAAAATTGCACTGTAGAAAAATAGCAAAGTCGGAGGTGAAATGGATCAAATTTGAGACAACATGAAGTTACAAAGATTAGTAGGACTCCCCAAAGAATTGAAATCCATTAAGTGCCGGGTCATAAGTCAAAGGCGACATCAATTTTTTTGTTATCATCATGGTCCATGACCTCGCATTATATAGTCGTCATGAACAATTGCATTGAATAAGTACCTGCGCCGTTACAATCGTGGATCCCTTGTGGACCTATCATAATGAAGGACGGTTCATTTCAGTGGATAGTGTTGAAGAAATTTCTTGACTTTGTTTTAGATTTTGACACGGCCTAAAGCGTGATTCATCAATCTGTCAAACCAAAATCAAGAATTGGAAGAATACGAAGAGGATAAATAGATGGATGAAAAACCTAATGCGATCAGACGTAATAATATCTTTGAAAGTGTGATCTAAATATGATACGACTCCACCTATGCTTTTTGGACATCACTGTATAAAGAAACAAAAGCAGGGTAAGTAAAGTACAAGTGCCAATACTTTTGTACGATACTTACTTGAATATCAAAACTTTTTTTTCGTTCATTTGAGTGTCACAAATTTAAAAGATCAATCACTCGAGTGTTACTTCCTATTTTCCCCGTCGGAAAAGCTAACATGGCTATTGGAAAATTTTATTTTAATATTTTAAATATTTTGTATTATTATTTTTTGAATTATTTTTATTTTTTGCTTTTCTTTTTCTTTTTTTCTTTAGGGTTGGTGTAGGACACTGGCAACCCTCGCCGGCTACAGCCACCTCTCCCTTGGCTGTGAAAACCCTAGGCAAGGCTATCGGGGCCGCTTTGGGGGCATCTAGCTCTAGGCAACCATGAGCGACAATACCCAAAGCGAAAGAGGGCTGTTAGGGCCTCACCGATCACTGGTGAGGTCGTGACAACCCTCGCTTACTTTGGGTGGCGTCGCCCATGGTCTCGTCCAGATCTATTGCCCTCGCCGTGAAGGCCTTAGGCAAGGTTGTCAGGGCCTCGCCGCTGAGCTAGCGAGGCCACGATGACCCTTGCTTGCTCTAGGTGGCGTCGCCCACAATCGCTCAGAGGCGGTGAGGGGCCTTGTGGCCTCATCCAGATTTGGCCACCCTAGTCACGAAGGCCTTGGGTGAGGCCATCGAGGCCTCATCAACCGTTGGCAAGGCCATGATGACCCTCACTTGCTTTGGTTGGTGTTACCGCGATTGCCCAACGATTGACAAGGGCCCTCACGGCCTTGCTCAGATCTGGTCGTCCTCGCCACGAAGCCTTGGGCGAGGCAATTCGGCAAGGGTTGCGACCCTCACCAGCTCTAAATTTAAAAAAAAAAAAAAAAAAAAGAGCAAAATATAAATGGAAATAAAAAAATGAAAAAATAAAAAAAAAAATTTCCACATTGGACATTTGACCAGTATTGGCATTTAAGTGATCGATTTTTCTCCAATGTGGCACTTAAGTAAGTGAAAACAAAAAGATTTAGTATTTAAATGAATGCCATGCAATAGTTTTGGCACTCCCACTATTCTTGGAGTAGATATATGAAAGAGAATTATATGTAAAAACCAATAATGTTTTTGGAGTAGAGAGTACACAGAAAAGTATTATAGTCATTGCACATTATGCTAAACTTATGATCAACGGTGAGACAAACAAGATAGGTTAATGAGCTCGAATGAGCTCATTCTTGATAATTTCCACAATAAAAGTGCAAACTGTCCATGCGGGCCGAACCTATAGGGAATTCGGCTTGACTGTTGCGTAAACGGTCTATCAGCCCAGCCCAAAAAAGAAAAAGGCATGGGCCAAAATTACACAATTTGGGTCCGAGCCGTTCCAGGCTTTAGCCCAAAATCTTACCTCATGCTTGACCTTTTTAAGAAAATATTATTCATTATCAAATCTCAAACAACTAACGTTAATTTACTTACAATTCACACTTTTATCAGAAAAATCTCAAAGTGCACATCTCAACTTGTTTATATTGACCCATTTCAAGTTTGATGGTTGATTTCTTACTTGTTTATGGCTTAATATATTTCGCAAATAATAAATAACTCTGAATTGATTCCGTTAACTCATTTCAATCGCACAGTTCTTTCACAGGAACCGAAAACTAGATTGATCATTCTTAGCTTCAAAATTCAGGAATTAGGAATCGGACTGATTGCACCTAGAATCCGCTAGTCCAATTTAATCTAATCTAGTTTTTGGGGTGGACCAAGACCAATGGACGCCTCTAGTCGGGCGGCATGGTATCCTAAAAAACAATTCTTCAACAAAATGAAAGGAGATCGCATACGTTACGTTAGTACTGGCTGTCCTTTGGGTCCATTTTGGACCACGTAGTAATTGACATATCGGTTTCTGAACATCGCCTAACCCCACCAACATCATATCGTCCAATGTCTTATTATTTCCCGATGGCAATTGACACGTGATGCTCCAGTTCGCATCTCGGTGATCACATCTTCGCTGTCCAATTAAAGGATATTGTTGACCGTATTTTTTGGTAGTATAGCAACTCTTTCAATCTTCACCCTGCGTCCTCTCTGCCCGATAGTGGCCTCCTCTCTCGCTGAAGGTGAGTATCCTTCTATCCTTCCTGGTGATAGATCCTCTTTTCTTTCCAGACTTGGAATCTATCTTCGCAATGGCTATTGCTACACATTCCCCACCTGATTGATCAACCATTTACTCATTTCAACCCAAAAAATGAACAAATTGCTTCCTGAAACCCTAACTTGTCATACTCAGATCTATCAGTCAATATTTGTGTATTTAACAGAGCTCCCTTCATTCCCCATAAAATCATTGTCTGAATCAAAACATGCCCATCTTTGGAACCCCCATCTTGTCGTCAGTGAAAACCCTCTTCTATTGTAAGATCAGCTGAAGCAATGGAGGGTAGCCATGAAAACCAGCTTCGTTTGTTGGCCCTCTGTAAACGTATGGGAGATCTCTGGGCTGCGGATGATATTACAGAGTTGAATAATCACATCCCTGAGGTAAACAAAAAGGTTAATGAGCATCTATTATATGGAAAATTGTTCTCGAAACCAAATGTTAACTTTCCAGCATTCTGGGCTACAATGAAAAAGTCTTGGAAGGTAGAAGAAGTCCGATGCGAGGTGATAGAACAGGGTTTCTTTGTTTTCATATTTAAATTGGAGGCAGATAAGAAGAGAATACTCCAAACAGGCCCCTGGTCTTTTGCTAGTAATCTGTTAGTCTTACAGGAAGGAGACCCTACCATTCCTGAGCATTGTTATGAATTCAAATCCTGCTCGTTCTGGGTGCATTGTATGGGGCTTCCAAGGGCGGCAATGTCGGAGAAGTGTATTAGCATGATTGCTGGAAAAATGAGAGAGGTAGAGGAAATTAGAATTGATGCTCGGAACAATGATTCTCGAAAAATAGGCAAAGCAAAAGTGAGGCTGAACTTAATGCAGCCCCTTAAAACTGGAACGATCATTCACGTGGGAGATCGAAACTGGTGGATCGACTTTAAATACGAGAGACTCCTACATTATTGCTATTCTTGGGGTTATATAGGCCACTATGCTAACTATTGTCCGACATTCCCCTATGAAGAATCTGGACTTCCTCAGGACAAACCAGGCCGCTATGGTTCTTGGTTAAAGGCAAAGGTGAAAGATCTTAGCCCTTGTTGGAAAACTTTCTACGGCGATATAGATTTTACCTTAATAGAAGATGATATGGTTCTCGAAACCCCTGTTATCCCCTCTTGTGATGAATCGAACATGAAAAGTTCATTTGATGAGAGTCAAGCCCTTGTGCTTTATCAACCTGTGACACAAACAACACCAGAAGGGCCAGATTCAGTAGAGCTTATTGCACAAAAGAAAGGGAAAAGGACACAGCAGCCTTCAGATCTTCTAAAGACATATCAAATACATGATGCAGGTGTAGCGACTCAGGGGGTAGTGAAACTTGGTCCAACGAAACCAATACCCAAAAAATTGAAACGATTTGCTCCCTATGAGAAGAGGGTTTCACTGACAACCCTTGTGGATCTAGACGAACTTATGGATACACCAATTCAAGTATGGGAAGGTGAATCTGTAGGGGCTTTGGTGGCTAGCCCTAAAAAGCCACCAAAGGAGCCATGAAAGTTTTAAGCTGGAACTGTCAAGGTCTAGGCTCTCCCTTGACAGTCCAACACCTACGAGCCTTAGTGGCTCGTGAGAGACCTAATCTGGTTTTTCTTATGGAGACAAAGAATCAATATCCGGTGGTGGAAAATATCAAAAAAAGACTAAGATTTACTTCTATGTTTGCTATTAATCCTATCGGCATTGCGGGAGGACTAGTACTCTTATGGGATGAGTCGGTACAAATTACTATTGAGTATAGTTGCCAAGAGATGATTGAAGTTTCATGCACAGATGCTGGAAATGGAATCAAAATGAAGATTTCGATGCTGCACGCGTCAACAAATTTCCAAGAGAGAGTCTCTCTTTGGAACTATCTTCGAGCAAGAAATGGAAACACCTCACAACCTTGGCTATCCGGAAACACCTCACAACCTTGGCTATGTATAGGAGATTTCAATGAGGTATTATACCATTGGGAGAAGGTGGGTCGAAGATCAGTGGAAAGGTTCCAAATGACAGCGTTTCGGGAGTTTGTTGATTCATGCTCATTAATAGACATTGAAAGTAAGGGGTGTGCATTTACGTGGACAAATAACAGGGAAGGCGAGGAATTAGTCAAGAAGAGGCTTGATCGAGCATTTTGCAACCTAGAATGGAGGCTCTTATTTCCTAATGCTGAAGCTTTTGTATATCCAGCCATAGGTTCTGATCATGGTCCTCTTATGCTTTGTTTAAATGTAGTTGTACAGAAAAAACAAAAATTGTTCAGATTTGAGCCTTACTGGGTAGATCATTCTGAGTGTGCAGCTGTAGTAGATAAGGCTTGGAAGGCAGTGAATGAGCAGCATCGAAACCTGGTTAGGAAAACAAAGCAAGTAACTCAAGATTTGAGAAATTGGAGTAGGAGATCTTTTAAAAATGCATCAAAACAGATTGATCAGCTCAGAAACCAGCTTATCTAGATAATGAACAGGGCAGACCAGACAAATATGGGAGAGGAATACTATAATTTAACTGAGAAAATTGGCACATTGTGGCACCAAAAAGAAATGTATTGGGGCATTAGATCCAGAATTAATTGGCTGAAGTGGGGTGATCGGAACTCGAAATTCTTCCATGCAACAACCATTCAGAGGCGACAAAGAAATAAAATCAACATGCTCAAACTTGAAGAGAATGTATGGAGCTGTGAGCCTCAAGTTATCAAACAACACATCACAAGCTATTACAAGAATCTATACCAATCTGTGGGGTACCAATAATATCAACCAGTCTTAGAGCAATGTCCACGCAGGGTAACTGAGGAAATGAATGAGACGCTCATAAGACCAGTCACCAGGGAAGAAGTGCAGCAGGCTGTTTTTCAGATGGGAGCAACTAAAGCCCCAGAACCAGATGGTTTAAGTGGCCTATTCTATCAAAGTCAGTGGCATATCACTCATGAGGACATATTCCAGCTTGTAAACTCATTTTTTAGAGAAGGCACCTTTGATCCAGAACTAAACGTAGCCCATATTACACTTACCCCCAAGGTGGCAAACCTCGAAAGCATAACAGAATTTAGGCCCATTAGCTTGTGTAATTTCAGCTATAAAGTTATCACAAAAGTCATGGCGAATCGACTCAAACCTTGGCTCCATCTTATTATTTCTTCGGAACAAAGGGCTTTTGTTAGTGATCGACAGATACAAGATAACATTTTTATAGTCCAAGAAGTCATACATCAGTTACGAGTTAGAAAAAGGCAAAGAAAATTCCAGGCTATGCTGAAACTAGATATGCAGAAAGCATACGATAGAGTAGATTGGGACTTTCTATGTGATTGCATGCAGAAGATGGGTTTCAGTGATAGATGGGTGAAGCTGATTAGATTTTGCATGTCCTTAGCCCAATTTCGAATCTTAGTCAATGGTGAAGCAGGGGAAACCTTCATTCCATCGAGAGGTATACGACAAGGTGATCCGCTCTCACCTTATCTTTTCATAATCTTGGCTAATGTCCTCTCCCACATGGTGCAAAATGCTGTTAGTGATGGTAGCCTAAAAGGTATCAAATTAAACCCTCATTGCTCCACTCTTTCCCACTTATTTTTTGCGGATGATGCTATTTTCTTTCTGGATGGAACAATTAGAGAAGCTCAGAATCTTGCAAACTTACTGAATTGCTATTGCTTTGCGTCAGGCTAGTCAGTTAATCTTAACAAATCTGGGGGTGTTTTTTGGGGAAAGCTGTCCACAGGTTTTAAAAAGAAACATTGGATATGTATTGAGGGTTCCTATCTTAGAAAAAACTGGAAAATACTTAGGGATACCATCAGATTGGGGTCCAACAAAAAAACAGATGTTCAATTGGATCATGGCATGGGTGGACAGAAAACTGGAGGGCTAGAAGGAGCAGTTAATTTTGAAGGCGGGGAAAGAAGTACTAATAAAAACGGTTGTTCAAGCTCTACCCCAATATGCCATGAATATATTCAAAATACCCCTATCCATTTGCCGAGCGATTGAAAGGACAATTTCAGATTTCTAGTGGAGGAAGAATGCAGTACAGAAAGGTATTCACTAGAAGAGTTGGGAAGTTTTAAAGATAAGAAAGGACCAAGGAGGATTGGGATTTAGAGATTTAATCGAACTTAACAAGGCAATACTGGGGAAACAAGCCTATAGACTACATCAAACTCCAGAGGCCTTATGGAGCAGAATTTTTAAAGGCCTCTACTTCCCTAATGGTAGCCTATGGACTGCTACTAAGGGTGCCAGACCATCATGGGGTTGGCAGAGCCTCCTACTTGGCCGAGATGCTCTTGAACCTGACTTGAAATGGGAGGTTGGTGATGGCAAAACTATAAACTTAAGAGATGATCGTTGGCTCATGTTAGACAAAATTGGAGGACCGGCGAATCAAAACGACCCGAAGCTAGTTGCAGATATTATTGATCCACACTCGCGTACATGGAATAATCAACTCATCAATGAACTTTTTGACAGTAACATCTCAGAGGAGATCCAGCAAACAACACTCAGTATAAATACCAGACTTGATTGCTTAATATGGACAGGGCATAACTCGGGGAACTACACAATCAAACATGGGTACCACGGACTACGAACAGCAACCATAAACACCACAGAGAACCAGGCATCATCTTCATTTCAAGTCCCAAAATGACTATGGAAGGAAATATGGCATCTACATACTAATCCCATAATCAGGCACTTCATGTGGAGCTTATGCACTGAAGGCCTTCCTACGAGAATTAACCTGTACCGGAGGAAAATCTTACCTGAGCCTACTTGCCCTTTCTGTCACGAGCATCCTGAGTCCTCTGAGCATCTATTTATCCTGTGTCAGTGGACAAACAAACTATGGTTGAACTTCAGTGATTAAATCAACACCTCCCTAACATCAATTACCAAAATAGATCAGTGGGTATGCAACTACCTTCTCTCCGGCAACTCAGCAAGTCAAAAGGCGATCTTCGCGACCACTCTGTGGTACATATGGAAAGCACGCAACAGCGTGATCTTTCATGGCCGGAAAACATAACAATACAAGATAATCAGTGAAGCTCGCCTAACTCAGCAACTATTTGAGAAGTGGCAACCACAAAGGACAGCGATTACCTCAGAATGATACTCATGGGTGCCTCCAGATCCGGGCGTGTGGAAGATAAATGTGGACTGTTCATGGCAGGAGAACAGATCAGAGGGATCCATAGCCGGGATTTGTAGAGGAGCTAATGGGGTGTGTACTGCTGGTTTTGTGCAGAAAATCCGAGCTCAATCGGCTCACATGGTCGAAACCCTAGCCATCCAGCGTACGCTCGTGTGGCTAAAGAAGATGCAAACTGGTCTGACAGAACCAGTTTCAAACACATGAACTGAAGCAGCTTTCTACATATCCAACGATTGCCTCCCCGCCGTCGATTCTATTCTAGGCCACATAGAAATTCCATGGGCCTCGTGGCCCTTTGTCCTTGACTGCAGACAGCTGCTGGGCCAAATGAAGAACGTCTTCTTGCAGTTTGAACCACGCGAGTCCAACTGAGCCACGGACTGGATTGCCAAATCCCACAATTCCGGTTCCCTTCCCGGTAATTGGGTTACTAAGCCCCCGCACGAACTTTTTCTTATCTTATGTGTTGATTTTCCTACTAGTTGTATTCCACCTACTTAGTATCAATCAAAGCGTTTCATTTCAACCAAAAAAAAAGAAAAATTAAAGGATATTATCCCACAGGGCCAGCAAGATTTGTTTTTTTTTTTTCTTTTTTCTGGCTATTAACATGGTTGCTAGAGAATTATAATTATATTCTAAGCAAAAAAAGAACCATAATCATATCTTTTTTATATGGTAGATGCTCGTGAAAAATTACATATATATATCTGCCCATTTCAATTCTTTTTTTTTAATTTAACCAATTAAGTCATAAACCTTTTAATAATTTACTTATATAATTTAGCCAATTTTGATTTGCAATTGCTAAGATGGACGCTAACCGTCCTACAAGATATAGACCAATTTTACATGTTCAAATTAAATCCTAAACTATCTAAATGTTCGATATTATTCTTCCATTAATTCAAGGTTGGGAACAACATTGAAAATTTTAATATAGTCTAGGGACTAAATTGAACATACAAAAAATTCACAAATCACATTGAGCAAACTAAAAGTTCATCGACCATATTACACATTGAGCTAAAGTATAAGGATAACATTGAACAAATTGAAAGTTTAACGATTGTATTAGATATTTGATGAAAGTTTAGAGATCATTTGTGTTATAATCCTTATTCTAAAACGTGCATGTCATATATTGCATCTTTGTCTTGCCCTCACATGGAAAGGAAGCTCGTGCTAAAATCTTTTGTGCGTCTAAACATGCTGACCCGTTTCTGCTTACCTGCAAGTCCTTGTAAGAAAATCTCTTTCTGCTTATCGTTTAGTATGGCCTTTCTCGTTCTCCATATGTGCTTAAAGAGTGGAGAGGTGAGTCTTCAGAATTGTACTTTTGAGATGGGAATGCCGATAATTTTTTGTTATAATAATATTTCCATACCAACTACTCAGATACTATAATCTTTTATTTGGCCGGGTCACATCTTAATTAATTTTTGTAGGATATTAAATGGGAAAATTATCTAATTATACCTAAACCTATTGTAAGGCAGCCAATTCAATGTCTAACCTGACAATCGTGCCAATTTTATTTAAAACCTTATGATAACTTACCAATTTGGTCATAAATCTTTTAATTGTACCAATGTAGTCCTAAATCTTGTGATTATTAGTGAATATAGTTCTAAACCTTTTAAAGATTTGTCAATTTTGGCCAAAAATAATTGATGTGGCGGTCTAGTTAGTGCCAACCATCCTACGTGGCACAGCCGACTCTGACTCGGATAATTTTTGCAATTTTCTTAATTTTATGATTTTTTTCTTATTTTTCCTTTCTTTTTCTTTTTTATGTTTCCCTTTTTCCCTCCACTAAGCTAGGAAGAACAGCCCTAGCTTGAGGTCTGTGGCCTCTACTAAATCAATAAGGCCTGGTGACGGTCGGCAGAGAGAAAAAGGGAAAAAGGAAAAAGGAAAAAAGAAAAGAAAAGAAAGGAATAAAAGAAAAAAGTTTAAAAAAATTATAAAAATTATCCATGTTAGTATAAACTGTCCTATTAGCACTGGCCATGCTTAATAGGATAGCCAACGCCGACTAAATGGCCACATCAATGATTTCTAGTTAAAATTGACCAGAAGAACTAAATTGGTGAATTATTAAAAATGTTTAGGATTAAATTGGCAAATCATTAAAAGTTTCATAACTAAATTGGCATCATTCAAAGGTCTATGACTATATTAACAAGTTATCAAAATGTTTAGGACTAAATTGACACACTTGAAATTGATCATTGTACAATAGCTTTAAGAATTTTTGGATAACTTTTCCGACATTAAATAATGCCATTCCCTTAACACATCTTTCAGTTTGCTCTTGTCATTCACTTCAATTTGATATGCTCAACTAATTTGCTTCCCCGTCAAGAAAAGCTATATTTCACTTGCATACAATAAGGAATATCATATAAATATATCCATGTAGCTGGATCAAGCCTATATATTTTCTCTTTTAGCTACTGTTAAGTGTTTTATGTACGCACAACACATAGCACACATAATGGCTCGTAAATTATCGAGGTCAGCATCGACAATCTTACATGGCATCGCTAGTCGGCCACGTCAACAATTTTTGGTCAAAATTAGCTGAGAGGACTCAATTGACAAAAAAGTGAAAATGTTTAGGACTGAATTGGTAAAAATGTAATAGGTTTGGGACTTTTTGGCTAGTTTTCCTGTGATATCGATATTTGTGCTGAAAAGAAGCAAATAAAATAAAGAAAAAACTCAGACACCAGATTTACGTAGTTTGTTCATTATGATATGCGTCAAATGTGATTCTTACTCTAGGAATCTTTGGATTTATGGAAGTTACAACGACATTCAAGTCATCTAAATACTTTCAATATTTTCCAACCTCCAATTACACCAAATAACTCACCCAATGGGTAGTACTCAACAATTGCTCATGATATAATCTCGAAATCTCATAAATAAATTCACAAATCTTACCCCAAGATTTATGCCTTCAACAGTATTGCATTGCTCCGGAGGTAGCTTTTTGCATTCTCTACACGGAGAAAAACCACTCTTTATATATAGACAATGATTGAATCCAAAATAAGAAATCAACTCAAACTAATAATTTTTACTTGGATTATGTTTTCTTCATTGGCTCAAACTCGAGATATATTTTTTATAATATTGTAGCGCGTTCTATCAACATGCACCAAGTTGGGTATGGGCTTTGACAGGAATATTCGAAACCTGTCTTGTTTAGAATCAGTGGTTACCCGAGCCTGCCTAAACCTGACTAAAGTACGAGCAAAATTTTATTTTTGTGAACAAAAAATTAAGCACCATGCATAAAAATCATACAAAGGAGAAAATTATGAGCTGACTTGAAACCTACACCTCCATATCCTCTACAGAATATGAACCGGTGCACCAACAACAAAATCCTCAAAACGAAAGAGGAAAAAAGAAAAGAAAAAAAGAACAGATGACACATAAAAAACCGCCAGAAGGAGCCGAACAATTCAACGAGCAAATCGCGATGACGAGTCAAAACACTTGAATTTTTGAAACATGCAAATGTTGACATGCACGTTCTTACATGAAATTTTTGTAATTTATCGAAATTTGGATAATATTTTTAAATTTTGTCAGGCATGCTTTTTTACTTTTCAAAAATGCACAAACAAATTGGCCCATGTAAGACTACTAAATGATTCAAGATCTTAAATGATATCATGGTATTTTATTTAATTTAGATATGTCCAGCAGGTTTCCCATCTATTATTAGAATGTATGTATGAGTTGTGTTAGAAAAATTCCATGTTCGGAGTATTAATGTGTTGTAGAGTAGTTAATATATTATAATTGACTCATAACATAAGTTTCTGAGTGAATGTTGGTTTAATTGATATATTAAAAGGCTTTTGAATGAATATATATCAGATATGTTAACGGACTTTTGAGTGAAGATGGATTTAACTAGATACGTTAATAAGCTCGGACACGCGAAAGCTATCGAGCTTCTACTGCGTGTTCTCAGCATCTATAAATTTCCAAACTCATCCCAAACTATATGCCCTTGTATATATTTCGTGCATAACAGCTATACACGTGAATACTTCATAATGTCGACAACAACGTGAGCAGTATAATTGCTTTTTAGTGTGAACTTCCATGCATCTCGGGGACCATGCTCTTCGGAGGTTCTTTTTTTGTTTTTTATTCACCTAGTTAATTTTATCTATTTTTGGTGCTAACGTTCTGATGATTCCCCGTCTACTTTCCGGTCGAATGTATGGTGTGCAGCGCATATGATTGGCAGATACGAGGGCCCGGGCCACGTCCGGTTTGTTTTATTCTTTTCTCCGCCGTCCGCATTCGCCTATCCTCCGTTCGCATGTGTCGTTCGACCTGTGCTTCTCACGGTTCAACGCCAGCCTTCGTCGACTGGTGCTTCGTGCAGTCAACGTGAGCATTTGGAATTCCTTTATTAAAAAAAAAAATAAAATAATAGGCACGTTCTATGCGCGAGGACTAAGGTGGATGCGGGATGCGGGTTTTGGGAGAAATGTCCCAAACCCATCTTGATTAGAACCAGTGGGTAACCCGAACCTGCCCAGACCCTACGAAAGGTCTAAATATTAATTTTCGTGAACAAAAGATTAAGCATCGTACACAAAAAGCCCTACAAATTAGGTAATAATCATGTATTAGATAAGTCATTAATAGATTTTCTAGGGGATCAGATTAAATCATATTTTTTAGGAGAATAATGATGTAATTTCAAATTTTGTCCCTTTTTTTTTAACAAAAAAATGGAAAAATAAGAACTAACTTAAAACTTACACCTCCATATGGTAAACACAACATGAACTAGTGCAAGATAATATTCAATGCTTTCAAAACATCACGTCAATTGTTGATGTGTCGTGCAATTTTGAATCATTGCTTATAATAAGATAACACGTGTCTGTTGAGTTTTAATTAAAAATAAAAAAGTAAAAGACTAAATTGTTCCTTGCTCTTCCTCCATCCTTTGTGAGATGATTAGCAATAGCAAGAAGGTGACCTTTGACGACCATGGCCATCGTCACCTCTGTTGGCGTCCCTCGTGCATGATTGAACAAGCCATTCTTGCCCACGGCCATGGCTCTATCTGGCCGAAAATCCAGATCGAGCCACCCATTCTAGTGTTGCTCGACACCAATGACGGCCATGGACAAGGGACACAATGCTTGAACGCATTCGGGAATGGATGGCTAGTTCTGGAGACTTGGAGAGCGAAGCTGATGAAGGTGACAATGGCCATGGACGAGGGACGCAATGCTAGATCTGGAGGTTAAGAAAAAAAAAAAAAGACGAAGTTGGAGGGGAGGCTCAAGCCGATCGCAAGCGATGTCGGAAGGAGGCTGCAAGCTTTGCTTGTCTATGGCTTGCGAGGAGCCTCATCCACAGATCTTGCAACCATGGATTGTCCATGGCCATGAGTTTTCACGGCGAGCTCCAAATCTCATCCATAGACGAACGTTTTGATAACGGAAGCTTCTTTGCTTCATTGGAGCTACAGACCTCTCGTCGACGCTGTCTGAGTTTTCACTGTGGTCGAGTTGGGACGGGGAGAACGAAGGATGGAGGAGGAGGACGGCAGAATTTTGTCTTTTAATTTTTTTATTTCAATTCAACAGACACATATAATTTTATTATAGGACATTATTAAAAAAAGTACACCATATCAGTAATTAACGCGACACTTTGAAATCACTTAATATTTTGTCAAAATGCATATAGAAACTCAATTTCGTAGCCAACGACAAAGCCCTCAAAACAAAAAGGAAAAACAGTCAGATATTACAGCACAGATCCCACTAAGGAGCATAACAATCGAGTAAGCAAATCACGATTACGACAATGAAGAGAATCATTTCTGAAGCCACACGATTCTGACATTGAAGTACACACCTTTCTTTTTTTCTTTTTCAGAAATAATAAACTAACCACGTTTCTAAAACGTGCATGTAAGGTAATTTGTATGCATGCATTTTGGTCTTGCCCTCACATGCAAAGGGATCTCTTCTTGTACATTCTCAAGTAGATTATTAGGTTGTGGTCTCGCATCTGATTTACATATAGTTTAGTACTACCTTTTTTTTCTTTTAAAGTTATCAAAAAATTCTTAAATTTATTATACAAATATTAATGCAATCTTTTAATTTGACTAATTTAAGATATTAAATAAAGCAATTTGGGCCTAGGCTTTCAGTACATTCTTGTCATTCAGTTAGATTTGATATAGTCCACTGATTTTAGGAACTTCACGAGAGTGTCGTACGAGTGTATAACCTCGTCCTTTCAGTTTCATTTAACTACTGTTCAGTGTCCCCCAATCTGTTCTGGAGTTTGGCAGAAGAGTATATAACCACTTGAAGTGGGGGTGATTTCGTGAACTTACTATCCCTCCGACCCCAGCCCGCTCACCATCCAGCTTCAGCGCAGTTTCTCAAATCAATCACCCTTCCTGGAGAGTGGGTCCTGAATTTAGTTGAGGCTTTTCACAGGGGAGCCCCCACTTTTATTTTCTTTTCACTAACAGAATACAACATTTGCGCCCTTCTTTATCCTTGAAATAATTATCAAAATTATCGTGAACTTATTGTATAAGTATCAATTAAGTCTTAATTATTTTTTTAATTTGATCAATTTAATCATAAATTTTTTGACGATTTGTCAATATAATTCTTTCAACCAATTTTGATCGCCTGACATGAAAGACACTGCCGATGCTACCATAAGTTTATATATATATATATTTTGAATTTGTATAAAATTTTCATTTTTTTTTTTCTCTTTTTTTCATTGTGGCTGGTTAAGGCCTCCCTCACCCAGATGTAACAAAGGCCTATCTAGCCACAATGAAAAACAATGAAAATAAAAAATAAAATAAAAGTATATATACAAAAATGCAAAAATGATTAATAAGAGTGTCGATCATGCCACGTAAGATGATCAACATTTACATTAGCGATTTTCAAGTAAAACTGGCTAGAATGACTACTTTGACAAATTGTCGAAAGATTTAGGGCTCGATTAACTAAATTGAAAGATTTAGGACCATTTATTGCCTTTGATCTTGGAATCAACTTATAATTGTTAAAGTGTTTAGTTCGTACCCCATTGACGTTTTTTATTAATGCTCTATTCGTTACACGAAAAATAACTTCTAGAAAAATATTTTCCGGATTTTTCAACGATTATTTTACGGAAAATGAATTGGTTAGGGAAAAAAAAGTCATGAAAGGAAAAAAATCGTCTAAGATAGGGAAAAATATTTTCCACTTTTGAGAAAAAGGAAAAACATTTTCTGTACCTTTTTTTCACATCACTTTCCTTCATCAGATACCTTTGCCTTTTAACTTTTTAAAAAAAATTTTAAAATTATTTTTATACTTTTTTTTTCTTTTCTTCTTGTCTTTTTCTTTTTCTTCATTGGCCGATAGCCGACCATAGTGGTGGCTGGTGATTGGCCAGAAGCGAGTTGGAGCCTCACCACAAGCCGATAAGGCTTGATCTAGCCATTGAGCCTTGCCAACCTATGGTGAGGCCGAGCTCACCCGACGCTGGCAAGCTCGACCTTGCTAGAATTTGGTGAGCTCAAGCCTCTTTCGCCCGTGGTGAGGCTCCAACTTACCTTTGGCCGGTCGTTGGCCGTCGACATGGCCAGTGATCAGCCAATGAAGAAGAAAAAAAAAAAGAAGAGGAAAGAAATAAAAAATAATTAAAAAATCGATTTTTTAAAAATTAAAAAACTTATTGAAAGGGATGCATGTAGGAAAAGATTTTTCTTACCAAACAAAAAAAAAATATTTTTAGTTCATTTTTAGGTTTCAGCCGAATAATGAAAAATATTATCATTTTCCTGAAAAATGACTTATTAAAAAATATTTTTTAGAAAAATTATATTTTTCGCAAAACGGATAAAGCTTAAGATTTTGTTTCTTCTGTCTCATTAGAAAGATAAGCCAATAGTATGTGGGCACATGTACGTTGCATCTTAGGTATTATTATGGTGCATTGGTTAACAAAAAGAGGTTTCGTTGACGCATGAGACTCTCGAACCTAAAATATAAAACTTTACGCCACCGAGAGACGTGTTCATAGCTTTTTCTTCTTCGGCAGAAAATGCTATTTTATTGATTACTCCGAAGATCTCATTTCAAAATTAGATCATAAAGAGGATCATGATGCAAGGATGGCGTTGATGTCCGATTTCTATGGCTAGAAAGATTATGACATGACACGAGCCTAACATGGCTCGCAGGGACAGCATTTCGCGGATGACGACAATGGAACAACACGGAAATTGTTAGACTTCATTTAATCAGATTTATGCAACATAGAAACCTCTCGTGACAGTCGAATTTAAGTCCTAAGCTACTTCACGGCTTCTACGTGGCGTTAGGGTTCACCACACAGACGTGGGCTCAATGTTCAGAACGATAAATGCCCCGGTCCCGCCATATTTCAAATAAAAAAATTGTAATTAATTGTCTTTAAAATTTCTGAAATTTTAGTTTTTTCCTAACTCAGGCGTTGGCTGATCCTTGCTTGGTCAAGGCAAGGGCGTCGCGGTCTTAGCCGGCCATGGGCAAGGCCCTCACTAGCCTATGATTAGAAAAACAGAAAAGAGACAAATAATAAAAAATACATAAAATTTTAAGATTTCGTAGATTATTGACATATGCGTCGACTGTATCATGCGAGACGATCGACAGTAAATAGACTACTATTTCTATGGTTTTTGGTAAAAATTAGTTGGAAATACTTAATTGACAAATCATTAAAAGGTTTTAAATTAAATTTATATCGTCAAAAGGACTAAAACTAAGTTGTAACATCATCAAAAGTTTTAGGACGAATTGGCACATCATCAAAATATTTATGATTATATTACTTAAATTAAAAGGTTTATAACTGAATTAACACAAATATAATAGGTATATGATTTTTTTGATAATTTTCCCAATTAAGAGATTTGACATTTCTATGTGGCTTGTTGTGCCTAAATGATTCGGATTCGAGGAGGCCTTGTTGTCCGCTTTGGACACTAAGTCCTCACAGTATTTTTCTTTTCGGGATAGCTCATACTACCCCAAGAAAATGCGTATGTACAATTAGAGGGACTCATTGCCTTATAAGCTAACCTAGGATTCTCTCTCTAGGCGATGTGGGACAAGAGAGGAACCCCTTTCTTGCGTACGTTCGGGGACCGAGGTGCGGACCCACCGCCATCCCTCCTCCCCACGCACCGCCACTTGGGCTATCACACTCTCCTCGCCAGCGTACTGCCGAGGCGATCTTAGTCCGTCCCTCCATACTGCCCTGGATCTGGGTCGTCACACTTAGCATGGCCTTGAGTTCACTAATTTCGATTTTCTTCCTGTTTGCTTCCTTTCAATGTTCATCCTTGTCCTTTATTTATTTATTTATTTATCATATTAAAAATTATTTACATAAACTTAAAGTGAATGGCGCATACCAAACACACTTTGCATTTTATGAAAATCCTTTAATTTAAAATTCTTTATAGTTAAGCTGAAGGCAACTAGGAAAAGCTGAATCAAACATAGCTCTACACCTCCATCTGAGCTAGTGCATACCAACAACAAAATCTAAAAATGAAAGAGAAAGAAAAAACGGATAGCACGAAAAGATCGCGAAAAGAAGAACAAATACACGAGCAGATCACAATGACGACAGTAAAGAGGCAATCGCTAGCATAGACGAGCAGGTAATGATTAGCAGCAGAGGTCAGAAATGGACTCAATAGCCTAAATTATATATTTTGCGCAATGCACAGGACGAATTTTTACTTTCTTAATTTAGAACATCTGAAATATTCAAAATATACAAATGCTGACATGTAGATTCATATAAAATAATTTCCTCCCTTTTTTAAAATTATACAGTGTTTTAAATTTTGGCAGAAATGCATTTTACATTTTAAAAAGCACAAACAAAAATGCACATGTAAGACCACTAAATAATCAAGGATCTTAAATGAAATAATGGTCCTTTTTTATTTTTTTAAGTTAGATATGTCGGGCAGGTTTCCCATCTTTAAAATCTCGAACTCGTCCCAGGCCCTTTCGGCAAATTACCTCGAACCCGGTACCCACGAACGTCCCAATAGGGTTTAGAAGCCAAGCAAAGAAGGTAAATAGATGATACTTTTGGTTTAGATATGTAGAGAAGAAGCGGCTCATGTTTTGATAAGTCTCACAAGGATGTAGAATCAATATGACGAATATGTTTAGAGATGACAAATAAGCCGCAGGCGAAAAACCCAAAAACACAAAACGAAAAAAGAAAACACCTTGTCAAGAGAAGAAAGATACTTCGAATGAAAAGGAAAGTGAAGTTAATTTTTTTCAATAAAGGAAAGAAAAATGTAAAGCGGAGGGAAAATTTGTTTTTTATATTTTTTAAGAATGTTCGTGGAGATTATGGGTGGATGGTTAAGGGTAAATTAATCCAATATAAATAATGAATATGAAAAAGTTGTGGGAAAAAGAATTCTCAGTTGTGGAAATATCATTTCCCTTATAGATTTCCTTTGCGCGGTTTGATTGGTTTTGTTTTCTTAACATATCTATATATATATTAAAAGTTGATCAAAAAATGAAAAAGAAAAGAGCAGTTATATTTATGGAGTAGAGGAAATAAGTGAGGTCAATATTCGAAGCGAGAAGTTACTTAGGTTGTGGATATAGAATTTAATTGTATCATTTTATTGAAGGTAGTATAGGAAGGAATGACAAATGAGGCAATGGACTATTTAAGCTTTATATGCAAACAATACGAAAAATAGATCATACACTATTAGAACAAAGTACATTTAAAAAGATATATGGGGTAAGTAGAATTCCTCCATACAAATTGACCTCCTTTTCTAACGAAGTTTCTCCCAAGCTAAACATCGATGGGCACCCAGTAATCATCGATGGCTCATTCAAGGAGGGTTAGACGGAGAGGGCCATTAGCTATATCTGCAAAGACTATCGCGGTCGCTTGACAAATAGATTCAGCAAATTTATGAGGGTGAACCTAGGCCAAGCTCGTAGAGGCTAGAGTGATGGAAGAAACTCTAGATTTTCACTCGAAAAGGGCAAAGGATATTTCTGGAGTCAAATAATACGTGCTTGGTATGGTCATTGAAGGGCGCAAGTCAATTCACATGGAAAGCACGCCAACTTGTCACTGAGGCCAAATGCAAGTTGCCGGGCTTCGATAATCTGTCTCTGGACCATCGTAGCCGAGATGCTAATAGGACTACGGACGGATTGGCAAAGGCCCGGCGTAACATGCACTTAGCCCAAGATTGGCTTGCCAGTCTCCAGCCGCTTTGAAACTGACTTTACTACGCGTCTTCTGTTTCCTTATTGCAAACCTTACAACAGTAATGCGATAATCTATTTTCTGAAAAAAGAAGAAGAAGGAAAAAGAAGAAGAAGAAGAAGAAGAAAACACTAAAGTTCTCTGTTCAACCAATCCAATTTAACGGCATACCTGATGTGTCACGTGATAGGCACCGTCCGCCACAATCCCTGATGCATCGTCGCATCGACTCGTCCACCGAACGCCCCACCGCCTGTTTGATTCCTATTTCAGACAATAAACATATCCACACAATTCCGAAACGTGTCTCTCAGGCACCTGGTCCCAAGCACCTTTAGGTCTGGCCCCTTATATGCGAAAGGAACCTCATAATAAAAGTCCTTTGCCTTCTTCCCGTCCGCTAGTCCTCGCCACGATATCTCTTTCTGCACGTTCTCCGGGGGATGATGATGAGGGCGCGGGTCTCGCATCGATCGGTTTCTAGTTTAGCACGGCCTCTCTTTTGAATCCGCGCCTGTTTCAGTATAACACAAAGGGGGACAGAGTCTCTCTTCAGCGGTAATATTCTTTTAAGATGGAAATGCCGATGGTTGTCTATTATAATAAAATATCAATACAATACCACCTATTCCACTACTGTAATCTCTCATTTGGCCGGGTCGCACGGTTGATACTTCAGAGGACACGTTAAATAACGCAACTAGGCTACTCGTTTCTCGAGTCTTTCCAATCATGCCAGTTCGATTTGATATGCTCAAACTGATTCTCTTTTTCCCCATCAAGCAAGGCCGAATTTCACTTTTCCATTTATAATCAGGAATCTCAGAGAAAGATACCAAATAAATATGTTCATGTAGCCGGTTCCAACTCAAGTGCTCTTCTCCCTTCAACTACTCTTCAGTGTCCCACCTTCTGTTCCGGGGGTCGGTGAGCATAGTAAATAGTAAATACGCCGTTCGAAGTGGGAGAGTGGGGAGAGGTTTCCATGGACAACCTCGCTACGTGCGCAGCTTCTCGGCCAATCGCCCTTTTTACAGAGCGGGCCCCCGAATTAGTTGTACCTTTTCAATGTAGCCCCCGCTTTATATTTTTCTAAACTTCGTGCACGTCCTCTTTTCCCAGAAATTCGGGGTGCGTTTGTTTGTGTTTTCTGCTTAAAAATTGTTAGGAAACAGAAATAGAAAAAAGTGTTTCGTTCTAGAACAATTTTTGAACAAAAAACGCGTTTGGAAACTTGTTCCGGAATAAAAATAAACGAAACATGTTTTGGTAAATTTGGATAATTTTTTTTTATTTTATTTTTTCTATTTTTTTTCTTATTTTTCCTTTTTCCTTTTTTATTTTTTTCTTTTTGGCCGGTCGCCGACCTCGGCCATGGCCGGCGACCGGCCGGGCGAGGGTCGGCCTCGCCTTGATTTGGCGAGGCCGAGCTCGCCCGGCGGGCGGCGAGGTGCGGCCTCGCCGGCCACCGCCGGCGAGCCTCGGCCTCGCTAGATCCGGGCGAGATCGAGCTTGCCCAGCCGGCGCGAGGTCGACCTCGCCATGGTCGGGCGAGCTTGAGCTCGCCAGTTCGGCGAGGCCGACCTCGCCCAACGGCCGGCGAGCCTCGGCCTCGCCGGATCCGGCGAGATCGAGCTCGCCTGGCCGGCGCAAGGTCGGCCTCGCCTGGGCCTACGGCGAGCCTCGGCCTCGCGTGGCCGGGCGAGGCCGCCGGCCCTCGTCGGTCGGTCGCCGGCCATGGCCGAGGCCTGACCGGCCAAAAGAAAAAAAAAAAAAAAAAGTGTTTCTCAAAGTGTTTCGAAAAAGAAACATAAAATTTGTGTTTCTTGTTTTTTTTGTTCCCGGGAACAAAAGAACAAAAAAAGCAATGTAAACGCACCCAAACGCGTTTCTCTTCCTTTTTGTTTCCAGAACAAAAAAAACAGAAAAAGTATTTAAAAACAGAAAAAAAAAAAAACATAAACAAACGGGCCCTCAACTTCCGACTGCTAAAGAGTCCGGCTCGGGCCCCACCCGTCCTGTACATTCTGTAGGCAGGATTTTGAGGCTTTTTTAAAATCTTTTTTTGTATCGACATGACACCGACGATATGTCTCGGAAGGGAGACATTCGCGACGTTCTTGTGGCATGACTGGATGACAACAATCGAACCATGCGGAAAATGTTGACTTGTTTTTTCCCTTCTTCGGCTTATTTTCCGTTTACAATTCGAGCCTTACGAAACGCCGCAATCACTCCGTTCTTTAACCCATATCCGTGCCGCGTAGAAATCTCTCGCGACGGTCGAGTGAAGTCCCGGGCCATTTCATGGCTTCTACGTGGCGCTAGGGCTCGCCGCACCTATTCCTCCAGCGTTTGGTCAAATGTCTAGAACGACGACTTCATCAGTCCCTAATTCTTTCTCTTGCTATTCTCTATTCCAAGCTCGGGCGACCGTTTCAATGACCCAAAAAAATAACAAATAGAAACACGTTTAGAACCCAGAGCATCAGCGTGGATTTGTATCTCGATTTGGTAAAGGATCTCATGGGCTAACGATATGTCATCAGATGAGTGGCGTTGATATCCCGTGACAGCGGTCCTAGAGATACGCATAGCCCTTTGAATAATGCGTCTCCCAAACCCTCACGAGAAGACATCAGATGTTCGAGGAGCTAGCGGCATGTGTTCAACGTGCTCCCGTGCTGGTCCTCATCCCCCATGCGTTTCTTGCCGAGAGCTCAGTTTACCGGGTCGTCTCGAATTTCAATGGAGGAAATGCTCATCGAACGTTCTCGGCGTCGTCCGCTGTCGTCGCCTGTACCTGTAGGTAAAATCGCCTGGGGGTTTGAATGTATGGTGTGCGCACGTGACCGTGATATTATGGCAATTCGCTCTCTCACTATAAAATGAAGAGAGGGAGCGTGTGTTGTCACCTCGAGTCAAGAAGACACAAGAAGGGCAAACTTCATCCGGCGTGTTTGAATTGAAGAAGATGGCGATGCGATCGCCGTCCGTCTCTTTCTTCCCCACGCTCATTTTCCTTCTCGCAAACGCTCTCCTCGTTGCCGAAGCCACCAATGTCCACTACTATGACTTCGTGGTAAGTTGCAACGCATCCTTGGTACCCTTTTGTGCTAATTTGATGACCCCCGAAACCCCTGTTAGTCTCGTGGGAATGGAAGGCGGGATTTCATTAGAGTCATTGTCGTCATCGTCTGCGAAATATGTCCACACGCAATGCTCGCTAGCTCGCCTGTCACTTGCACTAATAAGACACTGGACTAGAGAAATTTGATCGATTAACAAGTTTCGTTTGCCATGCTCCCCTTATAGGACTTCATAACTTACCAAGTTTTTCAATCACCGTGTTAGCTGCTATGAACTAAATTTACTTTTTGCAGAATAAACTGAAAGTTGCTTTCGAAACTTTGAACGCAAAACGCGAGGAGTCACTAGTTTATCTTTCGGTCAGTGCAAGAAGCGAATAATAATAATAATAATAATAATAATAATAATAATCTGTTCTCTTGGGCTAACTAGTGGCCGATAGAATGACAGGTCAAATAGAAAAACCTTTCCTTCCATCTCTGACCTTGAGAAGATAAGCCCCCAATGTCCAAGCACTTTATCTCTCTCGTCCCAACTGTACGCAAACCCCATGAGATGAGGAGAACTATGGCCAGAACAAATTGTGATTTTTACAGGCAAAGATTTCATTAGCGATAAACGTAGCTCTTTCTTGTTTTGGATAGATAATACATGTGCCTCCGCTCTGAGTCTGTCACTGTATTTACATGTGACAACATTCTTTCTCGCTCTTATTACAGCTGAGGGAGACGAACATCACCAGGAATTGCACTTCGTGGAGTCTGTTATTAGTGAACGACAGCTTGCCGGGGCCGACGATCCAAGTTCACAAAGGCGATCTCGTGTTCGTCAACGTCCATAATCAAGGAGATTACGGAGTCACACTTCACTGGTATTTATCAAGCCCCTTCTCTTTCTGTTTTCTTCCTTTCTTTTTTAACTTTCACGAAAAACGATAAGAAAACGACCATCTTACGACGCGCCTAAACAATTAGTGGTCAAACGAAATTAGGTTAAAACAACAATGGCAACGCCGCTATTTTATACGAGATAAGGTCATTTGAGGTATACGTGAACCAAGTTTCTGCTGCCCAAGTTTCTAGTTTCCCGTTAGCTCTGTCTGGCGTATGCTCAACTAAAATCCAAGACACAGCATTCAAGAGGCCTCCTCTGTCCTGTCCCCTTCCTTCTCTCTTCCTTCTCTTTCCTTTTTCCATATTTGTGAAATTAGCTGGACAAAGGGCCGAAAACAATTGGTTAGGCTTAAGAGGTAAACCGAACCTAAGTTTACAGAGAGAGATATTTCGCGGTGTAAGAAAATATTATACCTGCATAGTTCAAGGTACCGACACTCAATACCTAGAGATCACCGTTAATTTTGATTACGGCGTTGCTAAGAGAACGGCACCGTTATTCTCTGAGAATAACGGTGCTTTTTGGACCATATATTCTCATTCGATGGGAATGGCAACCGGCAAAACAAATTTGAAAAATAAATCAAGATAGAAAATTCTCATATGTTGAATAATAATTATTTTTCCATAAAGAAAATTAAAATTCCTGTTTGGCCTATTTATTACTTTGCATAACTACTTAAATATAAAATTCAATTCTTTAGCGAATTACTCACGAAAATTTTTTCACTAATTCTAAATATAATAGAAGTCAAATTAGTAATTTACACATGCACTTTTACCTAATTAAAGCAGTTTCTAAGAATTACCGAATAAGAGAAAAATTTGAAAGTTGGCTAGCATGTAATAAAGTGGGGTTGTATAAAAGGAAAAAGTATCGAGGTAAAAAATTTAATCAAACAAATCCAATATACTTAAATTTTTTATATAAAATTTATTTAGAGTTAGTCATGAGATGATATAAAATTTATTTAGAGTTAGTCATGAGATGATTATAATTTCGATTATTGAGTTAACTTGGACCGCAATTGCTCAAGCAAGATTTATTAATGCTTTAAGTTATGTAAACTGTGTATTCAACTCTTTATTTTGACAATTGTATTCATTTTGCTCAATTGATTAATATTTTCATTCAAGATTGCAAGTGTAAAAAATGTTTAATCATAGAGTTGTTGTCAATAGAAATCCAACATTTATTTCATCTTATTATAAAGATGTTTAAACCCTTCTTTCTAAATTCTAGATAAAGATATTTTATGTCGATGATGTTTTTAATGAGTACCTTTTTGTAGTTTTTTATTTGATTTTTTTTTTATTAATTGAATTCCACTTGGTGGGACCCATCAATGGATCCACAGTTCTCTCAAGGAATCGTTTCCTTGAGAAAACTAGGGGTTGGGGGCAGCACCGTTACTCTCCGATGAGTGACGGTGCTGTCACCTTCTCATTTCCCTTTTGATTATTATATCCATTCAATGATAAATAAGAGTTTTCATTGTATAAAGAAAAGGAGACCTACAGAGGAGGCGGAGCCGCTCTATTTTGTGGGCGGCTCGTATGTGACGAAACCCTATCACAATATCATCTAGCAATAATACAGCCACCCTTATATAAATTCCGTGTGGAAAGCTTTTATCTTTTACCTTTCCTGACGTTGTCCTTTTCACTTCGACGAATTCAACTATCAAACAGCTAACAATGTGCGAAATGTCTCTGCAACATCTATGCACGTTGCCATGGCCCGCACTCATCTAGAACTTAGGCTTCTCACTTCCATCAATTGATGAAGGTGCAACCACACCAAATGGTCACCATTGAAAAGCCAGTAAAAATTTCCGTCGTCACCGGGAAGGGTGCAATAAAGGGAAAGAAAAGCTTCCCCATAAAAAATGTGTGGGGTGCATTTCAATTAGCGCATAACAAAGTAGGCACGGTCCATGAGTTTCCACAAATTATCCCTCAAGCAGGGCCAAATGTCGTCATGAAATTGACAATTGTACACATTCCATCGCTCAGCAAATTTAACATTTTCATTTTTGTATTTGCTTGAGTAAATAATGTTTTCATCGAGCGATATTTTTGGTAGAAACACGAAATATGACGTCGTCCGGTGAAAAATTTCTCATACTGCCGGCTGATGTAATGTTAGATATTATTTGTGATAACTCAAATTCGATAGACCAAAGCTCCAGAAAAGAGTATTGAATTTTGAAATGGTGACATTTAAAAGTTGAGTCACTGCTGAAGTACCCCTCAACGAACCTTCTCCCGCTATATGAGTTAAGAGTTACCACAGTTGAGTCACTGCTGAAGTACCCCTCAACGAACCTTCTCCCGCTATATGAGTTGAGAGTTACCACAGTAGAGTCGGTCCTTTTCCTTATGAGCAAGGTGAACGACAAAATAGACTTTGAAGATGTAATGGGGCTATCGAGTGATGAATATCACGAAAGTTTAATTTCTGACAATTGATGGAGCTTGTGCATAGCAACCGCTTTCGAAGTACAGGTTTAACATAAGCACTGTTTACATCGAAAAAGAGGAATCTTTTATGATTGAGAAAATTTGTATTTGTGCAGGCATGGCGTAAAGCAACCTCGCAACCCATGGTCAGATGGTCCGGAATACATTACTCAATGTCCGATTCCACCGGGCACAAATTTCACGTATGAAGTAAATTTTACAACTGAGGAAGGAACCCTTTTCTGGCACGCCCATAGTGATTGGACAAGAGCCACGGTGCATGGTGCAATAGTCATTCTACCAGAAGAAGGAAATACTTACCCTTTTCCTAAGCCAGATGGTGAAGAAATTATTGTGCTTGGTACGTGTTTTTAAGATTATTCTAAGAACTTTGAGGCAGGATGAGAAATTTAGGGTCACAGCTAAAAAGATAAAAGCTTTTAGATAAGCTCATGAAACACTTCATAGAAATAAAACTGCACTGTAGTGCATTGATGCTTATGAAATTTAACGTGATCTTTTATCTTTTATCTTTTATAATGTGTAGGTTCTTGGTATTCGCAAGGAGGTGAACTGAATGCCGACTTAGCCGAAGATCTAGATGAAGGCGCTGATGTACCTCGTTCAGTTGGTTATATGATCAATGGAGAATTTGGAGATTTTGTTGCCTGCTCACAAGGTACTTTTTTACGCTAGACTTATATGACTTCACATTTTTTAATTCATCGCAGATCTGTACTTGGTTTTTCTTTCATATTAGTGTCACATACGGCTATGTAACATAATTACCACAATGACATTGATATGACAGATTCGACATACCACATGTATGTCGATTATGGCAAGACTTACCACCTCCGGATAATCAATGCAGCCGTTAGCGCTGAACTCTTCTTCGCCATTGCCGACCACAACTTGACGGTAGTCGGAATGGATGCAGCATACACAAAACCATTAGTGAGTCCATACATAATGTTGAGCCCTGGTTCAACCATCGACGTGCTATTCACTGCCAATCAGACCCCGGGAAGGTATTACATGGCGGCTCGCCGCTACTCGAGCGAGGGCACAGATGTCACGAACTTCGACCACGCCGTCACCACTGCCATAATCCAATACAGCGGAAACTATAGTCTGGACTCATCGCCAATATTCCCAAACCGGTCTCTTCCGAGTTATTTCGACTATGATGCGGCAGATAGCTTCCTATTCATGCTCCGAAGTTTGGCAAATGGAGATCATGCGTCGGATGTGCCTCTCAACATAACGAGGAGGATGTTCATAGTAGCTTCGATCAGTGAGATATTGTGTCCACATCACGATTGTGTCATTGGTCCGACCACGATCGGTTCTAGTCTCAATAATCAAAGTTGGGAGAACCCATCAACGGATGTGCTTCAAGCATATTACAAGTAAGATTTTTTTTTTTTTTTTTATGCTCACTTTGTTATGCCAAGAAGTAATGATTTATCAGTTCTCCATCCTTGGACAAGTTTAATATAGAGTCTCGTGTGTGTATGCAGGAACATCAGTGGAGTATATACGGCAGATTTTCCAGATCTCCCTCCGGTTTTCTATAACTGGACGGGAGACGATATGCCGGAAGAATCGGGAGTGTCAGACAAGGTGACCAAAGTGAAGATGTTGGAGTACAACGAATCCGTGGAGATTGTCTTCCAAGGGAGCGACATCTTGCGAGGTGCGGAGAGTCATCCGATGCATATGCATGGATACAGTTTCTATGTCGTGGGACATGGCCTGGGCAACTTCGACAATGAGACGGATCCCTTGAACTACAACCTGGTCGACCCGGTCCTAGTCAATACGTTTGCAGTTCCCCGGAAAGGATGGATCGCCATCAGATTCGTGGCAAATAATCCAGGTATGTTCTTCCAATCCACACTACTTTCCTATTCAATTAACATATTTAACATATAAACTTGCAAACATAAATACGACATTGATTATGTGATCTATTGCAGGTGTATGGTTTTGGCATTGCCACATAGATCGACACATGAGTTGGGGCATGGAGACAGTCTTCATAATTAAAGATGGAGGCACTGAGGAAACGAGTATGCGAGGGCCTCCTTCGTACATGCCTCCTTGTGAAGATTCCTACAATATTGCCAGGATGAAATATCGCCGTCTCCCCCGTCAAATCTCTCGCACCTGAGAACACATGCAGCAATTCAGAGCTCAGCAGGGGTTGCATGGCAATTATTTTTAGCCATATAATTAGTAGCCTCGTACGTCAAACGCGTTTTCCCCCTCAAGATTTCCCGTGGGTTGTCGATGTTAGAAGTTGTACCAATTATGGACACTCAATTTAATAAATTCATTAATCGAGAGATTGTAGTATAGATCAACCCATGTATTTGTTAGTACCTAATTCACGAATGTCCTATATGCATCTAGAATGCTCATGTATGTTTAGATTCACGTTTCTATGTCTAGTTCAATGTTTTCTAAATTTAAGAATGTATCTCCTTGAAAGGCGAGATAAAAAATATGAATTGTATCAGATTAAGAGTCATTTAATAAGCCTATAGGAAGGTATGTCTTGTGATCATTTCTTAAGATAAAGAAAAAGAGAAAAAGCGTATTTGTCTCATTCTCTTTCTTGATTAGAGTCGAGATAAGTAAATTGTGTGTTTCCACCTTCATATTGTTCTATCAAATTGGTATCAGAACCTATGGTTTGTAATCATGGCCTTAGCAAACAATCAGCTTCCGCTTCAATACCCTGTCTTACTAAAGAAAAATTTGATAATTGGGCTATTAGATTGAAAGGCCTACTCGGTGCCTATGGCGTATGGGGACCTGTCAACAAAGCATATGATGAGCCAATGGCCGAAGTAGAGGAGATATTGCTCAAAATGACAATAGAAACAAGAATAAAATAAAAAAAGGTATTTGTGGAGCAGAATTCACTTCGAGAACATTCAATATGTTAATGTAAGGATTATGGTATCTGCCGTTTTTTGATAACTCCATATTTTCCTTAACAAAATGATTGATTGAGTGAAAAAATGGAATCATTCTTGACATGATTCGAAGCATTTTTAGAAGAAAAATTTGCCTGAAAAGCTTTGGGGGTGAAGCTATCATGTGTGCAGTCTATCTACAAAATAGATATCTCACATATAAACTTAAAGCATAACTCCACAAGAAGCATGGAGCAAGAGAACACTCGATGTTTCGCATTTGAGAATTTTCAAAAGCATTGCTTATGCTCACGTCTCGAACTAGAAAAGATCAAAGTTGGAAGACGAGCAAAAGTCTCATTTTTATCTAATATGACTCTTCACATAAAGCTTATAAATAATTTGGTCCAAACACTTTGAAAGTGTATGTAAGTAGAGTTGTCAAGTTTGATCAAGAAGTTATGTTGGAAGATAATCCAAAAGTTGATGCGAATGTTCATGGTGACTCCAACCAAATGGAGTTGAAGGATCACTCACCATCTTCTTCTCCAATATCTTCTTCATATCCATCACCAACAACTTCTTCAAGTGGAGATGATGAATCAATAGTAGCAAGATCAAGGAGATTCTCTAAGCTTTATGAAGCTCCTAATGGGCTTAAACTTATATGCCTTCTTACAAATTTTGAGCCGCCTATCTACCATGATGCTATTAAAGAAAAGAAAAATGGAGGAAAGCCATGAATGAAGAAATTGAAACTATTGAGAAGAATCAAACATGGGAGCTAACTAATCTTCTAAAAGACAAGGAAGTGATTAGTGTCAAATTGGTACACAAGGCCAAAAGAACGAGAAAGGGGCGATGACAAGGTATAAGGTCTAATTAGTCGCGAAATGATACAAGCACCAAGAGTATGAAATTCCAGAATTGATGCCTATTTCCAAACAAATCCTTTTTCAATGTTCATATAAAGATGCACTTTATTTGAAGCACGAAAAATGTGATGTTCTATTTGGCTTGTTTATTTATTGATGACCTTTTTCAAGAAAATAATCCAGCAATGATTCATGCATTTAAGGTATCCATGGTGGAGGAATTTGAAATGACCAATGATGGTTTCATGAATGAGTTCCTTAGCATGGAAGTGAAACAAAGTGTAGATGGGATTTTTATTTCCCAAAAGGAATATCCATTAAACATACTTGAAAAATTCAGTATGAAGAACTATAAACTAATCATTACACTAACGGAGTGTGGAGCCAAGTTTTCAAAGTTTGATGATGGTGTTGATGTTGATTCAATATACCATAAAACCTTCATAGGAAGATTAAGATATTTGACATGTACTAGACCAAATATTATGTACATTGTTGGAATTTTAGAGTCAATATATAGAGAAATCAAAGTCATCTCATCCTAAAGTTGCAAAAAGATATTTTGCTATATCAGAGGAATTGTTGCTCATGGCTTACATTATTATCAGTCTAAGTTCTTTCAGCTTAGAGCCTATTCAGAAAATGATTATGCTAGACACATTGATGATTGAAAAAGTGCAACAAGCTTTGCTTTTTTTCTTGTGCGTCATTGCTTTCACATAGTCATTAAAGAAGTAACTTGACCTTACTCTTTTGACATGTGAAGCTGAATATGTGGCAATATCTTCATGTATTTGTCATGCAATATGGAAATTCATATGGAGTAGAAGAAAGCAATAGAGATTTTTTAAATAATATTTCTGCTATTACTTTGGCAAAAAATCGACTTTTTCATGAACAAAGCAAAAATATAGGTGTTCCATATAATTACATTTGAGAATAAGTGAGAGAGAAGGAAACTGAAATTTCACATGTGAAGATGGGAGATCAAGTTGCAAATATTTTTAATGAACCTCATAAGATTGATGTCTTTAGAAAGTTCAGAAGTTTGCTTGAAATGATTGATGGAAGAAAATTTGATTTAAGGGGAGTGCTAATAACTAGACCAAATTCATGAATGCCCTACATGCAACTAAAATGTGTTAGGGCTAGCATTATCACCTAGAAGGGGTGAAGAAGTAATTATAAACAATTAAAGCTGAATTTAAAACAACCACGTTCATTATCACAAAAGAACAAAGTCTGATGAAAAACTTTGCAATGATCAGATCTTTGGCAACGTCTAATGAAGAATTACACAATCATCAGATGTTATAGTGTGCAATGAACAAAATAAATGATAGAAAAAAATTGCACACAAAAGATTATAATAATTTGGTTTTGACAAGTCTACATCTACTCTCCTATGTTGACAGCCAATTAGCTAGATTCTACTATGAAGAACCAATCAGATGTGACAAGTTCCGAGTTCTGAACACTCAAGCTTGTGTATATAACTTCTCACACTCTCAACCTCTAAATAATTACACAATTATGCTCACAGAAATGAATGTATTTGATCGCAAAACATTCTTTAGACTTTAGAATTATAAGCTTTGATTCTCTCGAGTTATGATTTTCCTTTCAGTTTCGAGACCTCCTTTTATACACCTCCCAATCCAAGTGAACGGCTAGATATATCTCCTGGAGGATTATCTAGCCAATATACCCTTTGGTCTAGATCTTGCTCAGAAGATCTTATCGCTTTAAGGATGCCGAGACTAAAGCTTCCCGTAGATTTTGCCACTTATATAGTACTTTAGGTTTTTATAAGTCGAGTGCTTTAACTTGTGTTGAAACCTAACTTTTCTTTTCCTCAAATACATAAATTAAAAAAAATATTTAAAAAATATTATTTACTATTATTGTTTTTTTTTTAAAGGCCCTTAGGGGATCGAGTTAGGCCTGATTCGGCCTCGGCCCGGCCTGCCCCCTTCCTTTTCTTTCCCTACGCTGGGCCCAACCCAACTTTCCTTCTTCTCCTTCTCACGGCCTAGCCTCCTCACCTCATTGGCCCGGCCCACGCCCTTGCCTTCCCTCCTTTAGCTATTTTCCACGTGGGGAACCAGTGAAAGCATAAAGCAACCGCTAGAGCAGAGAGGAGCGATTGTAGGTGACAGTAGATTTGTGTGGGGGGTAGCATGATCCACACGCGGGCAGGCCAACAGAGAGCAAGGGTTGGTCGAGCGAAGCCTCATGCGCGAGCCAAGTAAAAGAAAAGGAAAAGAAAGAGAGAGCAGAAAGGGGGGGAGAAGGAGAGCGGGAGGAGGAGAAAAGCAACCGAAGGAGGAAGCCGAGAGAGAAGAAACTCACTGAGATGCCCTACCATCACCGACGAGCCGCTCGACCGACGCTAAGCGTCACCGTCACTCCTAAAATGCAAGTAAGCATTTCTTCGAGCATCTTAGGTGCGTTATTTTGATTTGAGTCAGCCAGAGCTCCCCCAACTAGTTCGAGTGAGCTCCGGTCACCATTTGTCCTCCATTGTTGTCTTTGAAGTTCTAGTATATTTCCCTGAGGTCTGTGACCGGTGCTCGGGCCTCAGACAAGCCGAATCCTCCTAAACCTGCTACGCGTGCCACCTACTTGCTATAATGTCGAGCTGAAATTTAGTCTTTGCCCCCTTATTTAGAGATATCATTTGGCTACTGGAGGGAGGGCCGCAGCCTGGCCGGAGGACGAGCATCATCCTCTGCCCCATATGAGGCAACGCCGCCATGCCCAGGCCGGAAAACCGCTTGGGCACGGCATTGTCTCCTCTGGTCGCACCGGGAGTCGCGAACCAGAGGAGGAAGGACTGGACCAGGCCAGATCCATGATCTGGCCCGATTGGCCTCTCTCGCCCCGCAAGCCGACGACCCAAGGTTGGTCATGGTCGTGGGCCTGCGGGGAGCCCTTTTGCAAGGGGTTGGGCTTGTCGATCGGGCCCAACCTGCATTTAAATAAAGGCTCGACCACTAGTTGGGCCTTGCCATTTTCGGCCAACCGGCCCCCCAGCCGAACCTGAACTGCATCGACTGGGCCGAACCTAGATCGAGTCGGACCGAACTCGACCCGGTTCGCCCTTTTTTTTTTCAACAAAAAAAATATATATATATTTTTTAAAAAATATATATTTTTGTTAACCCACCCATCACATCATCATACCTTATGTTCATTAACTCACTCGGCAAGTTTCCAGCTTCAGTCTTATCTGAGACTTTATATCTTTCTCCCACTGCTTCAAGGAACTGTGTGGCATTCATATCTTTCAGCAAACCACTAATGAGATTCTCAGCAATGGACCTCTTCATAGCAATGAAGCTCAGTCGGTTAGATTTTTCCCATTTAGCATAATGGGCCTTTTGATCTGCAGTACTTTGATCATTGGGCCTGGCAGGTTCATTCTCACATAGAGCTAAGTCCATATCAACGATGCCCAGAGCAAACTCTATATCTTGCTTCAATCTCTTGAAGTTTGATCCAGTTAACATTTCAACTGTGGCATTGTTGTTATTTACAACAAAGATAATTGTTTGTCACACATAATGCAATAAGATCAATTATGGGTAATAAGCAATTCAATAAAAATAATTTGTACATTATAAACTCCCATTTAAGCAGAGTGTATAATGCACCATTATTTTTCACATCATGAAGTTTATAAAGCAACAACAATGAGAATTACATATAATTGTCAATGATCCATCCCCTTTGGGTAGACAAATCCTTTAAATTATACATCTCCATAATATCAATATAGAGGGGAATTACATATAATTTTCAAAACATTTATCTCTTTTTGGGCAGATAAATATTTTTCAATTATACATCCCCATCTTTTAAATATGAGAATTAAACTTCATGCTATTTTCAAAATTAATATACACAATAACCCCATTTGGGCGAGTAATTGTATATACTAATATTTATCAATAGGAACTCCAAAATTATGCCCAAAATTTATCAAACAATATGAAACACTTTACAATATGTGCTTCCAAAGATCATATTGCATTTTTTTTTTTTCAAATAACAATTTTTGCCACAATTTTTTTAATTTTTAATTTTTTATTATTTTAACATTATTTTAATAATATGGACCCAACCCGCGGGCCCTTACTTGCGCCCAGCCCGCATGCAAGCCACTTGAAACAAGCGGGCCGCGAATAAAATTGGCCCACAAATTTAAAACATATAAATAAATAAATATTGGGCTAAGCCCATTAATTTTGGGCTATGGGCTCACTCCCAGAACCAAAGGAGAGAGCCCAGAACCTCTATGTTTCTTTAATAAAAGTCTTGGGCTACACCCAGAACCTTAAACATTAAAAAAAAAAAAAAAAAAAATGAAAGGATGTGCTTACGCCCATTCATTGGTCCGGCCCGGCTAGAGGTCTTCTTCAACCTCCAGCCAAGTACCGAAGTTGCAGAAAGTCAAGTCGCATGACCCGGTTTCAACCCGAAGCTCCAAAACCACATATTAGCTTGATTTTTGATGAAATTTCTCCATGGGACTTGCATGTAACATCAATATAATTAACTGTAATGAATTAAATGAAGAAAAACCAAGTAAATCTATTCTTTACAAGCTTCAAAGTTTCATATCTTAACCTCCCATGGCCGAATTTCGAATTTCTTAAATTTAAGCCCTAAAAACTTAATTTAATACAACAAAAGGATGCTAAAACATATATATAACAATACCATGCAATGATTTGCAATGAACATCAATCAATTGCAAGTAATTTGAAAATTTTAGAACTTTTTCATGTATAAAACCTAGAATTTCAAATTTAAAATTCTTTCTCAATTCTCGACGAAATCATGCAAATTATATATGGTTGGAAATATCTCGACATGTAGAACAAAAGCCCTATGGTTTTAGGATCAATCAAGCAAAAAATCCACACGAAAAAATAATGCACATATGCGGCTTAAAGAGGAAAATTTCGAATTTTTCCATTAAAAAAAAAAATAGGTTCTACAATCATATATGATTTGCTCTGATACCACGTGTATAAAATTTATTCACATAAACAACTAATCAATCAAGAAAAACAGATCCATATATGATTGTAAAACACCGAGATCGATAAACACAGCGGAATTAAAGTGTACCTATTTGAGCCATTGATTCACTTGAAGAAAAGTAGATCAATCTAATAATCAGTTATTTATTGGAATGCTAGATCTTCCTCTCTATGACCTATTTTAGTATAGCAGCTTTCAATGGGATTAAAGCAACTGATAGGTATAACCTACCATTTTATAGGCTAGAGAGAGGACCTAACAAACCCTAATCAACAGCGTGTTAACTAGGCCATTCCCATTACAGGCTTTAGTTAAACACAATTGACTACACTTTGCTACTCAACTAGGTCTGTTATCAATAGATGCCAATACCAATTCAATCATATTATTGTAGAGTTCAACAAATATTGGAATATCCATTAACTCGATTATTTAAAATAGAAAATTAATTAATTAATGTAAGCCCATATTATAGAAAATTTTCAACATTCTCACACTTGCGCTACATTAATTAACTTATTTTATTTTGAAAAAAAAAATTATATTGAAAACGAGAATATCGGGTTAATAACTGAAAATTTTATTTTATGTGACCACAACTTTAAAAAATAATATTTCAATAACGACATCTCAAAACCAATCCAATCCTTTATAGCCTCAGTATAGGACTATGTAGATCAATGTGTTAAGAAAATGCCACAACACAAAACCTTCCATAATCTCATATAATAAGCATTATATTTTCATGGATCACCTAGTAGTGTAGTAAGAAATAGTGCCAACATATGATCAAAATATACAATATTTCTTATCGATGCTCAATGCAATTTCTCAACGACATGAAACTGTATTAACGCAATTTCTAAACAACTTGAAATTGCACGACTATGTCACAATCTAACATAAGATCTCATAATCAGTGACATCTAATCATCTTTAAACTAAAATTTGTTTAAAGATAATGTTTTATACTTCTATTTCTTAGTCAACAAGAGAAAGGATAACAATAGAATCAATAATAACAATCATTGAAAATAAATGCTTTAATAGACATCATAAAAGCATTATCAGTCTCCATATAACTATAATATCCAGAAATACAAATTATATAACTCCCACTAAGACAAAAGGAATCAAAAGAATCTAAGACGCCCATATTCTTTACATGTTCTTTAAACAAAATGGGTCGTAAGCATTTTGTTAGAAGATCAGTCAACATTGACTCAATTCTGATATTTTCAATCACAATATCTCCCTTTTTGATCAAGTCCTTAATAGTATAATATTTGATCTCCATGTGTTTGGATACATTGCTGATCTTATCATGCTTAGAATAAAACACAGCTGCAGTTTTGTCACAGTAGATTACCATAGGTTTAGCTATAGAGTCCACAACTCATAATTCTGAGATCAAACTTTTAAGCCAAACTGCTTTAATTGACGTGTCGTAGCACGCTATAAACTCAGCATACATTGTAAAGTTCGTAGTCAAGGTTTGCTTTGTGCTCTTCTAAGAAATAGAACCTCCATCAATCATAAAAATATATCCAGAAGTTGATTTTCTATCATCTAAACAACTAGCAAAATCAGCATCTGAATATCCAATCACCTTTAGGTCCTCAACTCTACTATACACGAGCATGAAGTCCTTTGTTCGTTGTAGATATCTCATCACGTTTTTAGCTGCAACCCAATGTTCATGACCTGGATTCAACAGATATCTTCCAAGAGTATTCACAGCAAAAGCAATATCAAGTCTGGTACATACTTGTGCATACATAAAACTGCCAACTACACTAGCATAAGGAATATTCTTCATGATCTCTTTGTCAACATCATTCTTGGGGCATTGATCCATGCTCAATTTATCTCCTTTCACAATAGGAGCTTCACCTGACTTACAGAAATGCATAGTGAATCTTTTCAAAACACGATCTATATAACTTTTTTGAGATAACCCCAGAACCTTCTTAGATTTGTCATGATGAATCTCGACGCCTAGAACAAAAGAGGCTTCCCCAAGATCTTTCATATCAAACTTTATAGATAGAAAATTTTTTGTGTCATTTAATAGATCAACATCACTGCTAGCAAGTAAAATGTCATCTACATAAAGTACTAAGAAAATATATTTACTCTCACTTTCTTTCATGTAGATGTATTGATCAAACTTGTTTTCTTCAAAGCCAAATAATCTCACAACTTTGTGGAATTTTAAGTACCACTGACGTGATGTTTGTTTGAGACCATAAATGGACCTTTGAAGTTTGACACTATATGCTCATTTTTGGCTTCTTTAAACCCTTCAAGAAAAGCTGTCTTGACATCCATTTGGTAAGACTCTAAGTCGAAATGAGCCACCAATGCAATGATTATTCGAAAAGAGTCTGTAGTGGACACTGGAGAAAAGACTTCAGTATAATCAATGCCTTCTCTTTGTGTGTACCATTTTGCAACTAACCTTGCCTTGAATCTCTCTATATTGCCCTTACTGTCTTTCTTGGTTTTGAATACCCATTTGTAGCCAATCAGTTTATGCCCATCAGGTAAATCAACTAGTTTACACACTTGATTAGTTGACATGGAAATCATCTCGTCTTTCATTACTCCTAACCATTTATCCGCCTAATCACTACTAAGAGTTTCTTTGAAAGTCGTTGGATCAACTATACTTCTAATGTCAAAATCAGCTTCTCCAAGATAGACATGATAATCATTTAATGGTGTTGGTCTTCTTTGTCGATGTGATCTTCGCACATGCATTTCTAGAGCTGCATCATATGTCTAGGAAATTTCATTTGTGGTAGGAGGATCTACCGATATATTTCCACTATCTACTTCTTGCTGAATTTCTACTCTGCACAGCTCCCACATAGAATCATCATGAAAGATGGGCAATGGAATAAAGACCGTTTTGTTTGGTTCTTCCATTTGGAAATATTGAGAAGAACTATTTTCAGCAACATCTAATTCCATGAATTTGGCAGTTTGAGATTCAACGATTCTAGTGCTGCGAGTAGGACAATAGAACCTATACCCTTTAGAATGATCAGGATATCCAATAAAATAACATCTAGTAGTCCTGGATTCGGTCTTCTTCTAAGAAGGATCATAAATTTTCTCATTTGCAGGACAACCCCAAACTCGAAAATGATTCACGTTTGGTTTCCTCCCTATCCACAATTCAAAAGGTGTTTTCGGCATTGATTTACTAGTTCCATGTTGTTGAGAAATTGCATTGAGGACCGATACGAAATAGTGTATATTTTGATCACATGTTGGCACTATTTCTTACTACACTACTAGGCTCATGATCCATGAAAATATAATGCTTATTATATGTGATTATGGAAGGTCTTGTGTTGTGGCATTTTCTTAACACATTGATCTCCATAGTCCTATACTGAGGTTATATAAAGATTGGTTTTGAGATGCCGTTATTGAAATATTATTTTTTAAAGTTGTGGCCACATAAAACAAATTTTTCTGTTATTGACCCAATAGTGTCGTTTTCAACATAAAATATTTTTCAAAATAAAATAAGTTAATTAATATAGCCCAAGGGGGAGAATGTTTGAAATTTTCTATAATATGGGCTTACATTAATTAATTAATTTTCTATTTTAAATAATCGGGTTAATGGATATTCCAATTTTTGTTGAACCCTACAGTGATCTGATTTAATTGGGTATTGGCATCTATTGATAACGGGCCTAGTTGAGTAACAAAGTGTAAGCAATTGTGTTTGACTGAAGCTCGTAATGAAAAAGGCTTAGTTGACACGCTGTTGATTAGGGTTTGCTATGTCCTCTTTCTAGCCTATAAAAGGGTAGGTTATACCTATTAGTTGCTTTAATCACACTGAAAGCTGCTATATCGAAATAGGCCGTAGAGAGGAAGATCCGGCATTCCGATAGATCACTGCTTATCAAATTGATCTACTTTTCTTCAAGTAAAGCAATGCCTCAAATAGGTATGCTTTAATTCCGCTGTGTTTATTGATCTCGGTGTTTTGTAATCATATATGGATCCATTTTTCTTGATTAATTAGTTGTTTATGCGAATAAATTTTATACAGTTTGTTCAACCAGCTGATTCTGTAGTTATCAGTTTCTAATTATAATTCTCGATTGTCTGCCATTAGCATAATTTCATGCGCATGACAACAGGGGACAAATTTAGGGTTGCACATACATCAATTCTATATTTTATATTCTAGTTACAATACGTGCCACTTGAAATTCTCTATATTCCTTCTAATTGTATCCACCATTCACTTGAAATTTATGTTTTGCAACTTATCGATTATGTAATTTGTTGTGAGTGAGTAGTTAGATTAAATTAACATTTGATAATCTAGCATGATCTAGTTTTGCGCCCACAATGAACTTGACACTTGCAATCAGATTGTGTTTAACATTCCATTTTTATGGATAGCGGAACTCAATGATCTAATCTCTGATTTTAATATTTATGCAATGACTAATTCCCGATGCACTTATTAAAATTAATATAGTGAAGATTTTCTTTATTGTATATCGACTTTTAACTAATTTTTGGATACAAAAATTTTGCCATATAAGATTGTTGACACATAAATTTTGGTAATCTCATTCATTGCATAGAAAAATTAAGGATCGGCTCTAACCCTTAAACAAAAGTATTGTCATTTAGCAATAATAAGTGTTTATAAACTTAATCATAATTAGACCGAGCTAAGCAAAAAAGCTCTAAGTTTAATTGGATTATCTAAACTAAGTCCACAAGAATACAAAATTTGGCCAAACCCATCGTAGACAAAATTTCCCATATGAGATGCACATGAGAGAAGTCAAATTACAAAAGATTATGTTCTTTAATTAAATTAAAGAGCAATAAAGTATATTGAGCTCCAAATTTCAATTATTGGGTAGGAAATGAAAAAAGATATCTTATTTCCTATCTTGAATATACTACACAATTTCCTTGTTTCAATCTAGTAAAGAAATATCTTTAAAAAAAAAAAAAAAAAAAAAGCTGCAATCTTTGCCTATAGAGGCACAATGTTATCTTTAAAAAAATTGTTTGCAAAGGGGCTGGCAATATATAATAGAAAAGAAAAAGACAAAAGAGAGCACAAAAATGATATACACACACAATCCCTCTGTACGTGGCCCCCAAGAAAAATTCTAGGACCCAGTGTCACGAAATCAATGAGCATTCATTAACCGTCGGATCAAACTCAGATTTTACGGGGAGTACAGTGAAGGCGATGAAACAATATTTGAGAATATCAATTTAAAGGAGAAAATTAGACTGATCAAACTACTAGAGAATTCAATGTGCGGTCACGCGAAAAAGGAATCGAGCATCAAAGATCCATTGATGACTTTGTGATGTGCACAGTCCCTGACGTTTTTGTTTGGAGAACCTACTGGGGTCCATCACTTTCTGGCGCCTGTCCTCACCTTTCTATGGATCAACAACGCCCCCCTCTCTCTCTCTCTCTAGCTGGTCTCCTTATCAACGTCTCAGACTAAGGTCACCACGCAATACATAGCCTGGATCCGAAGCTGTATCGTCTAGGCACCACAATCTGCATGGTTTTTTGTTTCTAAAGAATCTCATCGGCTAATGGTCTGACATTAGATAAATGACATCGCTATCAAGTCAGCATGGGACAGGACAGCGGAGCAAGCGACTCGCATGGCCTTGCAATAAAGCTTTTCCTAAATTACCATGAGAAAACACCAGGTATTGAAGGAGCTAGTGCACGTGTTCGACGTGTCGCCCTCGTCATGACACAGCCTTTTCACCGAGGACGTGTTTTGGGAGTCGTATCCAAGTGTGAATCTATGGTATGCTCACGAAAATACGCTCGCATGTGAAGTTGGTGTATGAAATTATTCTCATGAACAATTAATCTATTAAGAACAAACGGATCCATACATGATTGTAAAACACCGAAATCAATAAATACAGCGGAATTAAAGCGTACATGTTTGAGTCATTACTTCACTTGCAGAAAAATAGATCACTCTGATAATCAGGGATCTATCGAAATACCAGATATTCCTCTCTATGACATATTTCGAAATAGCAGCTTTTAATGGGATTAAAACAACTGATAGGTATAACCTACCCTTTTATAGGCTAGAGAAGAGACCTAGCAAACCCTAATTAATAGCATGTCAACTGGACCATTTCCATTACGGGCTTCAGTCAAACACAATTGCCTACACTTTGCTACTCAACTAGGCCTGTTAACAATAGATGCCAATACCCAATTCAATCAGATCACTTTAGGGTTTAACAAATATTGGAATATCCATTAACCCGATTATTTAAAATAGAAAATTAATTAATTAATGTAAGCCCATATTATAGGAAATTTCAAACATTCTCCCACTTGGACTACATTAATTAACTTATTTTATTTTGAAAAAGATTTTATATTGAAAACGACACTATCGGGTTAATAACTAAAATTTTGTTTTATGTGGCCACAACTTTTAAAAAATAATATTCCAATAATGTCATCTCAATACCAATCCAATCCTATATAACCTCAGTATAGGACTATGGAGATCAATGTGTTAAGAAAATACCACAATACATGACCTTCCATAATCACATATAATAAGTATTATATTTTCATGGATCATGGGCCTAATAGTGTAGTAAGAAATAGTGTCAACATGTGATCAAAATTTACACTATTTCTTATCGATCCTCAATGCAATTTCTCAACGACATGAAACTGCATTAACACAATTTCTAAACAACAAGAAATTGCACAATTATGTCACAATCCAACATAAGATCTCATAATGAGTGGCATCTAGTCATCTTTAAACTAAAATTTGTTTAAGGATACTGTTTTATACTTCAATTTCTCAGTCAATAGGAGAAATGATAACAATAGAATCAATAACAATAATCATTGAAAATAAATGCTTTAATAGACATCATAAAAGCATTATCAATATGCATATAACTATAATATCCAGAAATACAAACAATATAACTCCCACTAACAAATGAAATCAAAAGATTCTAAAACACCCATATTCTTTACATGTTCTTTAAACAAAATGCGTCGTAAGCCTTTTGTTAGAGGATCAGCCAACATGGACTCAGTTTTGATATTTTCAATTACGTCTCCATTTTTGACCAAGTCCTTAATAGTATAATATTTGATCTCCATGTGTTTGGACGCACTACTAATCTTGTCATGCTTGGAATAAAACACAGCCGCAGTGTTGTCACAAAGATCACCATAGGTCTATAAATAGAGTCCACAACATGCAATTCTGAGATCAAATTTCTAAGCCAAACTGCTTGAACTGACGCGCCGTAGCACGCTACAAACTCAGCATACATTGTAGAGTTCGTAATCAAGGTTTGCTTTGTGCTCTTCCAAGAAATAGCACCTCTAGCCATCATAAAAATATATCTAGAAATTGATTTTCTATCATCTAAACAACTAGCAAAATCAGCATCTGAATATCCAATCACGTTTAGGTCCTCAACTCTGCTATACACGAGCATGAAATCCTTTGTTCGTTGTAGATATCTCATCACCTTCTTAGCTGCAATCCAATGTTTTTGACCTGGATTCGACATATATCTTCCAAGAGTATTCATAGCAAAATCAATATCGGGTCTGGTACATACTTGTGCATACATAAGACTCGCCAACTGTACTAGCATATGGAACATTTTTCATGACTTCCTTTTCAACATCATTCTTGGGGCATTGATCTATGCTTAATTTATCTCCTTTCACAACAGGAGCTTCACTTGACTTACAGGTCTGCATATTGAATCTTTTCAAAACACGATCTATATAACTTTTCTGAGATAACCCCAAAACCTTCTTAGATCTGTCACGATGAATCTCAATGCCTACAACAAAAGAGGCTTCCCAAGATCTTTCATATCAAACTTTGTAGATAGAAAATTTTTAGTGTCATTCAATAGATCAACATCATCCGTAGCAAGTAAAATGTCATCTACATAAAGTACTAAGAAAATATATTTACTCCCACTTACTTTCATGTAGATGCATTGATCAAACTTATTTTCTTCAAAGCCAAATGATCTCACAATTTTGTGAAATTTTAAGTACCACTAATGTGATGCTTGTTTGAGACCATATATGGACCTTTGAAGTTTGCACACCATATGCTCCTTTCCAGCTTCTTTAAACCCTTCAAGTTGCTGCATATATACTTCTTCATCTAGATCTCCATTTAGAAAAGCTGTCTTGACATCCATTTGGTGAAGCTCTAAATCAAAATGAGCCACCACAGCCATGATTATCCGAAAAGAATCTTTAGTAGATACTGGGGAAAAGACTTCATTATAATCAATACCTTCTCTTTGTGTGTACCCTTTTGCGACTAACCTTGCCTTGAATCTCTATGTTGCCTTTATTGTCTTTCTTAGTTTTGAATACCCATTTGCAGCCGATTGGTTTATGCCCATCCGGTAAATCAACTAGTTTCGATACTTGATTAGTTGACATGGACATCATCTCATCATTCATCGCTCCTAACCATTTATCAGCTTGATCACTATGAAGAGCTTCTTTGAAGGTCATTGGATCAACTACACTTCCAATATCAAAATCAGCTTCTCCAAGATAGATATGATAATCATTTAAAAGTGTTGGTCTTCTTTGTCGCTGTGATCTTCGCACAGGCATTTCTGGAGCCGCATCATTCATCTGGGGAATTTAATTTGTAATGGGATGATCTATCGCCATATTTTCAGTATTTGCATCTTGTTGAATTTCCACTCTGCTGGGATCTCGCATAGAATCTTCATGCAAGATGGGCAATGGAATAGAGACCGTTTTGTTTGGTTCTTCCCTTTCAAAAGATTGAGAGGAACTCTTTTCAGCAACATCTAATTCCAGGAATTTAGCAGTTTGAGATTCAACGATTCTAGTGCCTCGAGAAGGACAATAGAACCTATACCCTTTAGAATGATTAGGATATCCAATAAAATAACATCTAGTAGTCCCGGATTCGGTCTTCTTTTGAGAAGGATCATAAATTTTCACCTCTACAGACAACCCAAACTTGAAAATGATTAAAGCTAGGTTTTCTCCCCGTCCACAATTCAAAAGGTGTTTTCGGCACCGATTTACTAGGTACACGGTTCAGTATATAAGTGGCCTTCGCATCACCCCATAAGTATTCAGGCAAATTAGAACTACCCATCATACTTCATTTCATCTTCATGAGTATACGATTTCGCTGTTCAGCTACACCATTCTGTTCAAGACTCCCGGGCATTTTATATTGAGCGACAATACCACAGTCCTGCAAATATTTTGCAAACGGTCTCTTTTGCTGTCCAGCCTCAGTATATCGCCCATAATATTCACCACCACGATCAGACCTGACAATCTTGACAATTTTTCCCAATTGTTTCTCAACTTCAGTATGAAACACTTTGAACATTTCAAGTGCATCAGTCTTCTCCTTAATTAAATAAACATAACAATAACGGGAGAAATCATCAATGAACGTGATGAAGTACTTATTTCCACACAAGGTGGTTGTGTATGGCCCACTAATATCAATATGAATTATCTCCAATAGACTTTGACTGCAAGTAGCGCCTTTCTTCTTTGTTTTAGTTAATTTTCCCCTCACACAATCAATACAAGTCTCAATATCATCTGAGTCAAGAGGAGGGAGAATATCAACCACGACAAGTCACTTTACCCGTTCTTTGGAGATATGCCCCAATCGTTTATGCCATAGCATTGAAGATCTATCTTTAATTAAAGATCTCTTAGCAACAGCATTCTCGACACTGAAAGAGCAATATGGTCTATCAAGAGATAAGGATAATCGATATAATCCATCAGACAAAACACAATTCCCAATAATTCTGGAATCATAACTCAAATCCACTCTTTTATTCACAAAATAAAGACAATATCCAGCTTTGTCAAGCGAAGAAAGAGATACTAAGTTTCTCCTAAAATTAGGAACATAAAAGACATTGTTCAAGACAAGTTGAAAACCAGAATCTAAATTCAAAACAATTGTCCATATACACTCCACATCAACTCCAATATTGTTTCCAACTTTAAGCTTTGACTCCCTGTACTTGGACTCCTTAGATTTGTGAGACCATGTAAGGCAGTAGTCACATGAACAATAGCACCATAATCAAGCCACCAAGAATCCAAAGGAACATCAACCAAATTAAATTCAAAACAAACCAACAACTCACCTTGGTAACTTTCTTTTCTTGTTTTTAGCCAAGCTCGAAATTTGTGACCCTGCTTCTTACAGTGAAAACATTTAAAATCCTTATCTCCATTTCTCCCATAGTTCACATTTTTCCTAAAGTCTTGCCATTTCTTTGGGTCATGAGCATTTGACCCCTTAGGCTTCCATTTGCCTCTATACGAACTCAACTTGGCATTGGTAGTTAAGTGGGCAGACTCATACTTTTCATTCTTTAATTTCTCTTCCTCAGTCACACACTTAATAATCAAGGCATTAACACTCCATGTCTCATTCTGAGTACTATAAGCAGTCTTAATCTGGCTAAATTCAGTTGGCAAAACATTTAAGGCGTGATGCACAATATAATTTTCAGAAAGAATGTCGCGACCTACCCTCGGGGGGAGGGAACAGGTTTAGGGGTATTGCCTAAAAGACGGGCCTAAGGCCCATGATTGGGCGCGGGCTCTCCCAAGCCCATACCCCGTGTGACATTGGGATATATTTTAGGAATTTTGTACAAAAGGGAGTCGCCACTAGCCTATTGGGGTCGGCTAGAAACCAAGTGAGGCATGGGAGCGTGCCTCACTTCCTACGCAACCGGAGAATCTAGGGTCGGGAACTTGTTTACAGTAATTAACCAATTAGTGCCCTTTCGGTACCTAATCTTGTTCATTTTAACAAAATGATTTTTCACAGGCAGTTTGAATTGATCTTATACTTATCCACTAACATATGAGGTGATCATGCGGGTGCGCAATCATTAAAGTAACCATCATAATTATCAAGATTCTAATTGCCATAAAATTAAACACATGCAATCAAGCATAATTAGATTTGCAAATTAAACATGCAACATAATCAATATACGAGCACATAAAGGTCTAATTACGCTAAAATGGCAATACATGGCAATTCCTAATCAAGCCCCTTCGTTTTTGGATTTTCGAAATTTTTATTTTTTAATTTTTTAATTAATTTTTTTAAAAAAATTTTTTAAAACTTTTAATTTAATTTTTTTAAAGAAAATAACTAATTTCTAATTTTTAAACATTTTTTATTTTCGAAATTGTTTTAAAATTGTTTTAATTGTTTTAATTTTTTTTTAATTAATTTTTTTAATTAATTTTTTTAAAAAGATAAATAACTAATTTCTAATTTTTAAACATTTTGTTTTATTTTCGAAATTGTTTTAAATTTTTTAAAAAGAAAAATAACTAATTTCTAATTTTTAAATAATAATTTTTTTGGATTTTCGAAATTGTTTTTTTTTTTTAATATTAAAAAATTTGGATCGGCCGGACCGATCCGGTCCAACCCGACCCGGGTTCGGTCCTAAGGAGCGGGATCGGGTCCGGTCTCCGACCGGACCCGGTTGTCCGGTTATGAGCGGAGTGGGCCCGACCGCGGGCCCAACCCAAGAGGTCCCCTCTTCTCTTTTTAAAAGAAACTAAACCTATAAGACCAAACTTAAACAACCCAAACCCACAATCCCAAAAAAAAAAACAGAAGCCCATATGCAATAATAACCTAAATCCGACCCGAATTAATTAAAAGAACATACCTAGTTTTGGGCCGAAACCCTACCCGACGGAAAGCGCCCGAACCGGCCAAGACCCGGTTCGTCCCACCTCTCTCCCCTGTGTTGCGGCGGCGAAGGGGGATGGTCGAGACACCGAGCGGCGGTTCTGTGTCGACGGTGGCGGCAAAGCGGCGGGTGGCGAAGGCGATGCGGCGGGCGTCAGCGGCGTCGGCTTGGAGGACAGAGCAATGAGGCAAGAAAGGCAAGGACGGCGACGAGAGCCGGAGTGCGACCGCGGGTCGTCCTGGTCATGGCGTCGATTGGCGAGGCCACGGAGTAGACGGGGTCGCGGCGTCGACTGACGGAACCGTGGGAGCAGATGGGTCGCGGCGTCGACTGGGCGTGAAGAAGCCCGACGTCACGGGCGTCGCGGGTCAGTCGGATCGCGATCGTTGAAGCTTCAACACGGGGGGCTCTGGCGAGGGATCTGGTGGAGGCGAGCGCCTGGAGTTGGACAGGGCGGAGGCGCGGTGGCTCGGACGGCGTCAAGTTGTCGTGGGCGGAGGTGAGCGCAGCTTGGTCGGGCGGCAAGAAGCAAAGGCCGCAAGTCTTCTCCGACTTCCTCTCCTTCTCTCTCGCCCCGCCGCGGTTTCTCCCCGTTCTTCCTCCGACCTCTCCGCCGATTGGCGTCGGAGCCGCGGCGACAGTACGATGAGTCGGCGCTCGGAGGGCAACGGCGGCGTCGCAGGGGGTAGCGGTGGCGTGGCGAGGGCTGCCACCACGACTCCTCCTCCCCTGTGCTTCTTTTTCCGTTTTCTTTTTTTCTCCTCTGTTCTTTCTTGTGCTCCGTCCCCTGTTCTTCCTCTATCCCCCCCTGTTTTTCTCCTGTTTTTCCCTTTTTCTAGTGCAGATCTCCCCTGCTTCTCTTCGCATGCGTGCGAATCAGCTCCGCGTGCGTCCGAATCGGCTCCCCCAACCCGCTGACCTGCCGGCGAGATGATGCTGTCTCCTCTCTTCCTGCCCCTGCTTTCGGCTTCGCCATTTACCCAAGCGAACGGCTACTTTCTGCTTCGCTGGTTCCCCGTGCAGAAAACGGCTGAGGGAGAAGACAACGGGGTGGGCCGGGCAGGAGGGAAGAAGAGGGCTGGACCATGCGAGGGGAAAATAAGAAAAGAAAAAAAGAAAAAGGAAAGGGGAGGGTTTGAGCCCAAGCCCACGCAGGGAGAAAAATAAAAGGAAGAAGGGGCCGGGTCGAGCCCAGGCTGGATCCGGCCCGACCCGGACCTCTCAACTCTTTTTTTTTTTTTTAATTAATAGTTAAATTTTTATTTGGTGCTTTTTTGATTTTTTTTTGAAATATTTGAAAGATAAAAAAAATAGGTGTCAACAGCTGCCCCTCTTTGAATGTAGCCTCGAAGAGGTTGCAATCAAAGACAGACGACTCCTAAATTATTTTTGGCAATAGAAAGACCCTAGGTGCATATGCACATATTAGGTCGATGAAAAGGACTCATAACTATGGAAATGCGTCTTGTCAATAAGGTGAAGAAAGGCTTCGGGCCGCGTGGCCCACCGAGTCATAAAAAGTGAGGGAGACTCCGTGATACAAGGCTCTCCGGGTCATAAAAGGGTGGAAGATTCCAGGATACAAGGCTCTCCGGTCATAAGAGGTGAGGAAGACTCCAGGATACAAGGCTCTCCGGTCATAAGAGGTGAGGAAGACTCCAGGATACAAAGCTCTCCGGGTCATAAGAGGTGAGGAAGACTCCAGATACAAAGCTCTCCGGGAAGACTCCGAGGATACAAAGCTCTCCTGGTCATAAGAGGTGAGGAAGACTCAGAGACAAAGCTCTCCGGTCATAAGAGGTGAAGAAGACTCAAGGATACAAGGCTCTCCGGGTCATAAGAAGTGAGGAAGACTCCAGGATACAAGGCTCTCCGGGTCATAAGAAGGGTGGAAGACTCCAGGATACAAAGCTCTCCGGGTCATAAGAAGGGTGGAAGACTCCAGGATATAAGGCTCTCCGAGTCATAAAAAGTGAGGAAAATTGAGGTCTCATCATGTAAAAACGAGTTTTGACCGGGTATGGTAATCTCACCCTGTATGAATAGGTTTCGACAGGGAGGCGGACTAGCGTGGTTTACAGATGAACCCACCAATCTTGGAAATGACATGGTTTAAGGTTAACCATAAACCTTTGGAGATGACATGGTTTAAGGCTGACCATGAACCTTTGGTTTTATAGGGAAGCACCCACTAACCCCTCAGAAAACTGCATGGCTTCACTGATGAATCCTGTCAAACTCAACTTGAGCAAATGTCATTAGAGACGTCATCAAGAGACGTATTGGCAATATTGTAACATTAATTGAACAAAATAATCAAGCTAAGTCCGATTGCTTTAGAAAAACATTCGATGTCCATCAGCATCATGTGACACAAAACTGTCATCTTGCTCGTGGATATATCATTAATCATCAAATTTTCTAGGAGGCAAGTTCTCATCAGAACGGCTACGATTCGAGAAAAAGGTTCATTAAGCATGCCAAAATAGAGCTTCTTAGTCAGAAAGGGTTTCTCACGCACTCTCAATAAAATGGCTACTTGATCCCATCCATTCATGTGGGAGATAATTGGTTACTGAAGGTACCTCACATAACCTACGTCGAAGGCTTCCGGAAACATTCGCAATGAGCACAATCTGATCGATCAAAAAGGACTTTTGAAAGGACCGCAATATAGGCTCGGTTAGGGCTCACAAATGAATTGTTGCTTTGAGACCAATAAATGAACATTTGTCATTATCTTCATTGGGTTTACAAGTCAAGAGCTTAGAAGATAAGACAAGATAGAATTACTTCCACTCCTTCAAGCAAAGTAGCTTTTTGTGGTATTCTTATTTTCACTCAAATTATCCCAATCGAAGAGGCTTTGGAAAAGGGTTATAATGTTGGCTCGGAAAGGCTCGAAAGGCTTAAAACTTTCAATAGGGTCTTTAAGAGTCGGTGATCATCATGGCATCATGACCAAGTCACTTGATCTTTCCAAATCATCTGGCTTTTGAAATACAACGCATCTCGAAAGTCCCTTAATTAAGCATATCTGCATGGGAGCTTTGCTTCTTTCTCTAATTTCCTTTGCACTCGCGATGATTTTTTTTTTTTTGTTTTTTTTGGGCATTGGCCTTGCTTTTACCAGGCACACTGCTTTTTCATGCCCTTTAGTTTGTCGAACTTTTCGCTTTTTGAACTATTGGAGCTCTTATGACTTTCGAGATGCTTTTCACATTGTTTTCGTAATTGTCAATTGTTTTTGATCAATTCTTATGTTTTGCCCAAGTGAAGGGAGATGATCACCGCTGCGGGGTTTAGAAATGAATAATCGTGCCCAAATTGGTTAAAGCAATGGGTATCGTTGTTTGGGTGGAGAATGAAATGCTCTTCTTCACATTGGGATGAGTCAAGATTTAATGAGAATTCCTTTGAAGCTATCACCAGAAGATTGATGCAAGTGAAAGAAATAAGATCTTTCCCAATCATTCACTTTACAACATGACCGTAACCTCCTATGCTTTGCCCCAATGTCGGGTTGTCCTCTACAGAGTATTTTGGAGGATCATCTATATTTGGCCCGAAGGACCAGCAATATGTCAGCTTGGCGTTTGGGATTGATGAAGGAAATGCCTTTATCATTTCGATCTTCATGCTCAATGCGAATGGATCCTTCGTCCTAAGAGAATGTTGTTTTTCACTCAACTCTTGAAAGTGTTCGAAAGACGTGTTTGGAAATGACTTACCTTTCTTCATCCTAAGCACTTCTTGTTTGGCATGATTAATGTTTCAACTTTTTGTCCGAATAAAATCATTCTTATGAGCTCCCCTCTTCGAGAATTACCGACATGAAGCACGTATAGTGGCACCAGAAAATAGGTGGTACGAATGACGCTATGCCCCCCCGTTTTTTGTTTTTTTTTGTTTTACCTCTCATTTAAGAAAAAGAGATATTCAACCATTTGTGCGGAGACTTGATGGGTCTTTTGAATCGACTTTTCCTTCCGCCATTTTCCTCATCGAACGGTAAGGTGCCTAAAACACAAATAGATATGCGTGCATGTGATATATGTATGATATCTATGATGCTATGCATAATGCCGTGTGACTCAGATTGCGCATGAAGTGGTTCTTCGACCTTGATTTCAATCATGGAAAGTATTTCTTGACTGCATCTGAGTTTACAGGTCTAGGCAATTCACTGCCATCCATTTCAACTAAAATCATAGCACCACCAAGCGAGAATCTTTTTAATGACATACGGCCCTTCATAGTTCGGGGTGAATTTGCCACGTGGGTCCGGTATAATCGGAAGCACTTTCCCTCAAAGACCAGTCATTGACTTCAAAGTATCTAGGACGCACCCTTCGATTGAAGGCTTTTGCAACTCGTCTCGATAGCATTGGCCATGACACACGCCTTGCAATCTCTTCTCATCAATCAAGTTTAACCGCTCATGCCTCACATTGCATCCACTCAATCTCATCGAGCATAGATTGGGAAATGACCCTTAGAGAAGGGACCTCAACTTCAACAGGTAAGACTGCCTCCATCCCATACACGAGTGAATAAGGAGTTGCCCCTGTGGAGGTGCGGATAGAAGTTCGATACGCCATTAACGCTGCAGGAGTCTATCGTGCCAATCACGATAATTTTCGGCGCTTTGATAGGATTTTCTTTATGTTCTTGTTCGCCGCCTACACCGCTCCATTCATCTCGAGGACGATACGGTGATGAGTTCAAATGC